>OY756968.1:21940729-22655684 GCA_963580455.1 Euonymus europaeus | reverse complement strand
TTGCATACTCCGTCAAACTCAGCAGCTTCAAATTCTCAACTCTTTGCTAGAGGGGATACGGTTGATGTTGCCTCTGATAACTCTGACGGTTCGTCCTCTGATTCTGATTTTACTTTTCCTTCTCCAGCTCAAGCCTCAGATAACTTCTCTAGCGCTCTCCAGTTGATAGTTCAGGATCTTTCAGTGGAAGAAATTTCAGGTCAGTCTTGATTTATGTTGAAATCTGTATTTATCCACTCAATGGTCAGACTAGGGTATAGCAATGTGTTGTTTTCTTCTTTTCTTGTGCTGTGTTCATCCCAGGTGATTTTTGTCAGCTCTTTTACTAGTTTTATTAAATCATTCTGTTATTCCTATTTGGTTTATCTACATTGCAGGTTCTGAGAACAGGGAGAGTGGCAAGGAGGGGTCGTTTGATGACTATTTTTGATTGGACAATTCCTTGCTTTTTTCACTGAAATATCAATGGTGCACTGGCATTTTAGGGTCAGCACCTACCTGAATGGCTTGATGCGTACATTTCAATAGATCATAAACAGATGGTGAGTTTCTATGTGGATAATCTAAATCCATTCAAATGGTAACAAATCCTACAATCCTTTCAATGAATTGTAAAATAGATTTTATTTTTTTTCGCCGATATTGTCTTTAGTTACACGTTCCTCTTAGAAGTGGCTGATATTTGTACAATGATAAATGATCCCCAATGTTATAGTAATTGCTTCTGTGGCTGTGGTTAGTTGATCAACTATTAATGCTTAGACATGCAATACTTTGTAAAAAGGCTTTGTTGTTTGAATTCAAAGGGTTTTAGAACTATTCATGTTTTCATGCATTTTCTATAACAGATTGGTTTTTTATTCAATATGAAATACAAATTTGAAATCATTAATATTTATTATTTATTATTTTGCATTATATTTCCATAGTAATTATCAAAATAACTATTCAGAGAAAAGTATTTTAGACTTTTTTAATAAATAACACTTTACAAAGTTGAATAGAGCGTACAAAATTGCTTTTTTATTTTTTATTTTTTTTACATTTTAACAACTTAAGAAATTGAATAGAGCGGTTTTTTAACATTATAAGAGACTGAATGAGTCATCTCTCTTTCAAAATACTTGGGCTCCAATGGTTCTATACTGTAACATTATAAGAGACTGAATGAGTCATCTCTCTTTCAAAATACTTGGGCCCCAATGGTTCTATACTGTTAGAGAATTTCACATCGAAGGTTTAACCTCATGTGAAGTGTCTTATAATGTGGTATCCTCCCCTCCTCTATTGGGCCTTTTAGAGGGATGAGTTGGGCCACTTATCATGGTATCGGAGGGGCGATTGTTGGGCTTTACTCTACACTTCTTTGGGCAATACCCTTAACCCACGTGCTTTGGGCCCATTCGGTAAGACCGTAAGCCCACGCACGTGCGGGGAGTGTTAGAGAATCTCACATCGGAGGTTTAACCTCATGTGAAGTGCCTTATAATGTGGTATCCTCCCCTCCTCTATTGGGCCTTTTAGAGGGGTGAGTTGGGCCACTTATCATATACAGACATTTTATTGTTCGAGTATGGGATCAAAACTTGGAATCGTATATTTTCTAAGAAATTAGAAATCATGTTAGAAGGCCTCTTGGCAGGCAGGTTCTGGATAAGTTGGGGTTGATATGGCTTCACGGGTTGGTATTGTGAGAGTGCATTCTCAAACTTTGTGGCAACTTGATTTTTATTTCTACTGCAGCTAAAGCATATCAGTTCCAAATAACAGTGGTTTCGCTTGAGTTTGAAATCCAAGAGCACACCCTCAGTTACTAAATAAAATCTTTATTTGGCAACATTTAATTTGTTTTAAGCAACAAACTAGTTTTTCATTTTTATTTTTTTGTTAATTAATTAGATTTTCCTTTTCTTTTAGAAAATCTCGTTATTGGACTCAAGTCGTACACTTACCTTGGCTAGCAATGCTGAAATTAATGCGGAATGGACTAAGAGTTTGTTTTTATGTAATGTGTTGGGTTTTGCTTTTGAGACATTTGTTTTCAATTGTTATGACAGTTTTATTCAATAGATTGTGGTAAAAATTGGACGTTGGAAGAGAGGTGAGAGAGGATAAAATGAGTTGCTTATTTAAAAGGGAAGAGAGGAGAGAGATGCATGTTTGAATAAAACAAATTGCTTGAATAGAGCGGTTTTTACTTTTTAACAAGTCGAATGAAGTGGATATTTAACTTGTTTCATTATTATTCCTTTTAAAAAAGTTTAATCGGACTTAATTTTCAAAACATGTTTACTCTTGTATAAACTTGGTAAAGCAAATATAAACTTTTACAAATAAGCATGAAAATAAATTATTTTGGTTGTTGGAACTGCTTGGTGAATTCATACTTTTCAAGAAAGTAATATCCAGAATTAGGAATCGGTGTTCTTCAGTTACTCTATTCAGATCCAAATGGATTTGTATTTGATTTAAAAATATTAGTAGACATTACCTGAAAAATAAGATTCAACGGCTATTTTTGTTGTGTTGCGTGGTGGGCTATTTTGGAATGCTATTTTTACCCTCTTTTTAATTGAGAATGGCTCGGCCACACCTGGTGACAAATAAGCCTTGGTTGAAGTTCATGTCGTAAGCCCCACAAGCGAGACAATACCACAAAGCGGCTAGTACCATTGGGAAATACTGTTTTCGAACATCAAACGCTCGCACATACGAGGTCTAACAACGAGATGACCAACTTTTTTAATTAATTAAAACTTCGCCTACAATCCTAGAGATGCTTGAGATATGAGATGCATACGAGCAAGAAAAATAAACCTTTTGGTCAGTATTTTGCTTAATGAAGTAGATTTCTCTTTTTGCTACCTATCCATGGTGCAGATCACACAACTTGAGGAACCCATCATATATATATATATATACATATACAGAGATTATCATGCGCGGGATCCCGCATTTCATGTTCTGTGCGGGATTGCGCGCTTGACCGTCCGATTAAATCGTATGGTCAGACATTTAAAAAAAAAAAAGACAAATGAGAAAGCCTCTCTCGCCTCTCTCCTCCCTCTTTCCTTCTTCTGCTCTTCTCCTTCCTTCTTCAATTAGAGAACTTTCAGGCATGGAAAGAAAGGGAAGCGAGGTCCCCAAAGGCTTGAATAAATCAAAAATATTCAATTAAAAGAACTAACAACAGCAGTGGAAAGACATAGGATAATCCCTTGGTTGAGGCACTCTCAGATAGGCTTCTCCCCTATCTTGAGGAAGAAAGAAGTTGATGGTGGGTTAAGAAAGATTGGAGCTCGAAGGTGGGGGCAGATTGGTAAACCCATTTGATGGAAGCTTGGTATACCAATTTGGTGACAGATCAATAAAGAGAAGCTCAAAAAATCCATTTGATGGAGCAGAGCTACATGAAGAAGAAGGAGAAGAGACGGTGGGAGCTACGTGAAGAAGAAGAAGAAGGAGGAGAAGGAAAAAGGGGAACTTAAGATGGAGAGATGATTCTGGTCACCGTCGGAGGCGGAATTGTTACCGTAGCCCGCGAAGAGAGAGGAGATGTTGAGAATGGAGAGTGAGAGGAGAACAGAGAAGGTACGAAACAATTTTTTTTTTTTTTTAAAAAAAGAGTGTCATAGCTTTCACCGTCAGATTAATCCGACGATGAAAAGCAGGATCCCGCATGAACCAAATATATGCGGGATCCCGCAGGTGAAAATGACTATATATATATAATCTTATATCACACAACTTGAGCTACCCATCATATATATATATATATATATATATAATCTTATATGACACTCATATATAGGCTTTAATTAATAGGTTAGATTTAAGAGGGAAAAGAGAGATGCATTACATCTAATTTTGAGGTTTAGCAATTAATAAGGAGGTGTTGGAGGTATGTTGAGAAATAGCAAGGGTGCTTTCTCTATATCTTTTCTGACCCAATTCATGTTATCGATGCCATATAAACGGAAATCAAGGCCATTAAACGAGCTTTTGAGCAATAGAGAATTTTATTTCCTTTCCTTAAAAAAAACTTAGAAGAGCCTAAAAACACTAGAACATAAGGAAATGAAGATTTACATACATAACTGAGATATATATATATTTATATATATATATTTATTTATTTATTTATTTATATTTATATATTCATGTTGTCCTTCTCATTAACTGAGATCCTTTCAAGGACATGGATATCCTTTACAATCAACATTCAGACACCTCACACCTTTTTAATTCCCATGTCTGCCCAAAATTTGGCTGACCTAAATATTTCGTAATGATCACAACATCTACAAATATCTCCCCCTGTACATATTAGTACTAAACGAGCAGCAACACGGGCATGATGAGTATATATATTCCCATCTCTTTGCTTAAGCCGACAATTACAAGGGTCTAATACTACTACTCTCACAGCTCCCCTATAGGGAAGATCATCGTGAGCTCTCTCTCTCTCTCTCTCTCTCTCTCTAGATATTGCATTTTATTGGTTTGATCTTGTGAGTTCAAAGCAGGAATTTAAGATCATGGAGAAGAGGAGCTACTTTGGCAGTGAATTACTTAAATACAAGCCTGATTACTACTTTGACAAGTTAAGTGTTGAAGAGCTTTCAAGTGGATTGTCAACATGGCCTCCAAAGGACTACACCTGTAGCTTTTGCAAGAGACAGTTCAGCTCTGCACAAGCTCTTGGTGGTCATATGAATGTTCACAGGAGAGATAGAGCCAGGCTTAGATCACAGTTACCTCCATGGGTTTTTGAATGTACTTCTCCAAACCCTAACCCTAATTCTTCACCATCACCATCTTCATCAATAACTCCCTTTGTCAAGTCCTTACCATATAAGAGACTTTTTTATAATGAAAATGAAGACTTGATGAAGAAGAAGAAGAAGAGGAGGAGCATGAAAGGTAATGTTGTTGGAGTTGGAGAATTTAAGAGTTTTTCTCAACCCAAATGTGAGCTTGATCATCAAGTGCTGATAAAGAAGAAAAAGGAGATCATTAGTTTGGATTTGGAGATGGGGTTTAAGGATCCGGAAGAGATTTTGGATTTAGAGCTTCGACTTGGGTAGGTAGGCATAATATCTATCTGATCATGATATTACTTTAATTAATTTGTTTTAGCTTTCAATATAACATTAATTGTTGCATTATATAAGAATTGATTTATTAGTTCAAGATCCAAGAGAACTCATGATCCTTAATTAAGCCGTCTTTATTTTATTATTATTTTAAGTTATTTTCGTTTATTATCTATCAATTAATCTATATGTTGAATCTTAATTTCTTACACTTATACGTACAACATATATATATATATATATATATATATATATATATATGTTGATGGAGCTTTCAGTTAGGTCTTGCATATGTAAATTTTACCATGATTATTAATTATTATGTGGGGGTTAGGTAAAGATTTAGGTTTGATTTTTAGTTGAGATATCATGATTCTTCATTACTCACTCGTCCTAGGAAGGATGGGAGACATTAATAGTTGATCCTTTGTGATTATGCTATCTACTCTCCGCAAACCACAAACATGCAAATCACTTACACTGATGTTCCTTTTGCAACTTTTTGTTGGAAAACACCAACTTATTAAACAAAAATGCTTTGACCCAAAACTACTAATTGCTTGAATTTTAGTTTTCATTAATGATCTATGTATTTAACAATTGTGTCAAGAGTCAAAAGACTCGTAGTCCTATATTAGATTGACATAATTCAACTGATCAGTTATATATAAGTAAAAAAAAACGGCTCCTCTTACACAATTAACACATGTTTTTGAGCTTAAGTATTTCGAAGACGGTGGAGGAGAACAAATTTCTTTGATGAAGAACGAACAATTAATATCATTACTAAATAAGAGATGTGTGTGGGCTGAATTTTCTAACAAATTTTTTTGCGTCTCTTCTTTTGTTGATCTTGGTAAATATTTACCGAATCTAATATTAATTTCTATGTTATTTTACATCTAACAATCAAAGAAGAAATCTAAGAGAGAGAAATTGAAATTGAAAAGGAAATCTGCAAGAGGAAATAATCTCAGGGAGGGACAATCAATCAAGATTCACATGCATAGAAGAGAACAACAGTGCTGTCTGAGAGAGTGAGAGATTTTGGTTCCCAACACTCCATTTTCTCTGACCCATTTGCATGTTCCCCACAATCACAATGTCCGGTTCATGATAATAATTTCCTTAACAAGACGTGAGAGATTTTGGTCTCTCATTCCCCAGAATAGATGGAGACTACTTCAAAAAATATTTTTCTCACATACACACAACAGTTTGTGTAATAATGAGATGATGTCACATACAGACTAAAGTTGAACAAAATAAGGCACGGAAATAAGACTCTGTGGAGATTCACATAAAACTGCAAAACATATGTTTTTGTGAAAGTTCGGAGATGGGTCAATACTCAGTCTTTATCAACTCATTATGGGCCGACCCCAATATTACTACATGGGCCTTCAGAAAGAAGGCCTAGTCAGCGCACTTCATTAATCTGCACTTGAGAGACATTAGTCATGGCCCAATCACTAAATGGGCCTGTCTGCTGCAATTAGGCCTGTCTTAATCTAAACAGTATATAATGTAATATATTAACATAATTGGGTGGGGGGGGGTTTTCCCAGAGTTGACGAAAGTGTAAGAAGACCAAGTCTGGTCACAAGGTTTGACTGTAATATTTTGATTTTCAAAACAAGTTTAGTATATATTTATCAATGATTGCAAGTAATAAGGCAGACTTTGAAGGCTTTAGTTATGATTTAATTTTTTCTAATTTAAGTTAAACTTTCAAAGCGATTGACCAGTTGAACTCTTGAAAAATTTATATTCGTCTGATGATCCAAATTTAAGCCGATATCAAATATGTAAACAACAAATTGACTAATTTATATGTTGTCAATCTCATTTTTTTTTAAGAATTGTCATAAGGTTGGTTATGAAAAATTTATAACTATCGATGGATTTTTTTTTTTGTTTTTTGTTTTATAGAAGCAGCAATTTTATTAGAAGGTAAACTCAAGAATCAACAGGCCACACAACAAAATCCAAACCAAAACAAAGAAGGACAGAGCAACAACATCGATCCAGCAAAGCAACAAACTACAAGAGGACACCCAAACCCAACAAAAACTCTAAACAAAAGAACAACTCAAACCCAAGCAAGCATCATTTCATGTCTACCAACTCCCTAATTAGCAAGATTGTCAGTGACTGAATTTGCCTCACGCCAAACATGCTAACCAGTGACTTGGAGAAGGGAGTCCGATAGAGAGCGAATAGTGATCATTGAGCTTCCATGGGTACTCCTTGTCACTTAGGATCCAACCTAGAGCACTGGCAGAATCCATTTCCACAATTACGTTGACATCACTCATGCGGCCTTTATCCACCAAAATCTGAAGGGCTATACGAATAGCCTTAACTTGATGGATATATTAAATATACAAATATGGAATATATAATTAATGAGTTATAGCCTTATATAAATTGAGATCAGTAATATATACTTTTAAATGATTATTTATTTATTTATTTATAAAATAGGGCGGTACCTCCGAATTTTACTTTTGAATGATATAAAATTCTAGTTCTAAATTTGTCGTCCTTCCTTAGATAACAAACATATATAAGAAACAAATTAAGCCATCTCACACGAAATAGCTACCCAAAGAACAAAGAGAATTGGAAATAATATATATTGCTGTATTCAATGTTCCTTCCAGTTTTGACCTGATTGGCAGACCAAGTCAGATTCAATGTCTTATTAACATTCAAAATCGATCCGATGACCAACTTCAAGACAAAATCCTAATATGTAGAGAAATTTATATAATTCCTGGAATGATTCATGGGGATTGTGTTTGTCTCCCCCATTCTTTTAACCACTTTGCACAATCTTTGTCGCATATTGGTGGGATGATCTAGACGTTTGTTTTTGGTGATTGAAATTACATGACTAGAGAAAAATGGTAGCAGCTGTTTTTTACACTATTTGCCAAAAAAGGGCATGTTCTTAGGCCTTGTACTCTCTTTAGAAATCCTCATCTGTCATCATATAATTCTTTATTCCAAAAATTTGAGGTCGATCAGTTCAATTATATGAGTCTATGAAAAGATTGACAGCATTATTATTTCTATTAATTTCTATCGTAAATCCTACATTCATCAACTCCTATTAAGTTCATATCATTTCTTATTACTTCAATAAGTCATGTCTTTTCAGGTATTTCTCGTTGTTTTTTCGCTTACTCTTTCCCATGTAAATTTTCTCATTTCACCTTATCGCCGCATACAGCTATCTCTACGTTGAATACGTTCATGCAATCTTAAACAGATTTTCTCGCAACTTATTTCCAAATGGTGCTATTCCTACCTGGGATGTAATATAAATAAATAAGAGAAATAAAATTGACAGACATACATATATATATATAAAAGTTCTCCAGTAAAGACATTAGACGTCATTAATGCAATTTATTTAGTGATTTTTATTTTTAAACCCCTAGATCTGACTACATGATTAAGATTAAACTTAGATTTAGGTTTAAGAGGTTAAGGGTTTAAAATATAATTTTTTTAGAATTTAGATTTTAGGGTTTAAAATTTAAGATTGTACTATCAGTTTTAATCTCAAATATTCTAGCAAGAGTTTAGAGATTTCAATCTACAAGTTGGTTTGTTTTTCATAAAAAAAAAAAATGGACGTACTCACTGGAGAAAAATCTATCTATATTTCAAAGCTGAGGTAACTCCCCAACTTTTTTTTGTTGTTTTGCTTATGCAGCTATTAGCTGGAAAGTGCATGATTCCATGTTCCATGCAAAATCCTTTTGCAATACTTAACTAACAAAATTGACCTTATTTGTGCAAATAATTCAATTTCAATCTGAGTTGTTAGCTTCTGCAGTTCTTCTTCTTTGGCTTCACATTCAGCAACCCATCATATATATATAATTTATAATTAAGCATAAAATAAAATGTAACATTTTAGATTAATCCAGTTACAATTTCCATTTGGATCTAATTTCAAATATCACGCACAAAGCCTAGAAACCCTGATCATATATAGCTCTAATTTTGCTGGGTGCAGCATATATATGAAATTTAGGTGATGTTGATTGTGATTATATATATATATATATATATATATATATATATATATATATATATATATATATATATATATATATATGAAGATGACTCATTTTTTTCATATACAAATTAGGTAGCTAGTACTAGCTAATATGTATATTTGTTTGTAAGATGAGAGAAACTGCTGAATAAATAAGGACAAGTGCAAAAAACAAAAATGAACTGTTTCTTCTTCTTCATTATATTATTGTTTCTGCGAAAGTTCCTACATCTTTCCTCAGCAATGACATGATCAAACAAAGCCCCCCCACATATATATATATACACACACATTTCAAGTCTTAACTTAAAATTCTCTATCATGTCTCAGAAAACAATAAAAGAAGAAAAACCAGTATATATTATTAAATATGTTATAAGGCATGCCTATGTAGTGCTAGCAGCATGCTGATGTATCACTTAGCCAAGTCCAGGTCATTTCAATTTAGACCCAAGTGGACATCTGGGATCGATATATTATGTATATGAATATATCATATCATATACCGTGTGTGTATATATATATATATATAGGGTATTGAGTAACGCGATTCTCATGTTTTGTTAGCTGCCGAAGAGAGACTTTTTCTCTTCTTTAATTAATAAAATTTCGGGCTAAGCTCATTCATAATATATATAACCCGATTTCGTCACATGGCTCCTTACTAAATATTAAAATTGTGACAATTGTTATTTTTGAATTTTTTTAAAATTAATATAATTATTAAAAACCAAAAGTCATCTGATTCTATTATAACTCTCCTATCCTAATTTGATCTGATAATTAACTAATAAATATAACTTTTAAATTTTTAAGATAAATTTAATTCAAATACAGTTAATAGGGCACTTAAATATTTAATATTTAAAAATTGTACGAGTACTATATAACTCTATAAAAACATGCAACAACAACTTCAAGAGATGTTTCTAAATTTTAAAAACTAATTTCATGTTTTTTATTTTTATACTTTAATTTACTTTAATAGATAATTACCTTTGATTTTAATTTCTTATTTATTCTAGTTTTTTTTTTTTTTTTTTGTAATTGATAGAAATTACTTTTGAGTTTATTTTTGTAAATTTGACATCTTTTATTTGTAAAAACATATATAGATGATATTTCTGTAAATATACAATGTGAAAAAACTCGTGCATCGCACGGATCTAATCACTAATAGAGATGTATTTGTGTGTGTGTGTATATATATGCACATATATGTCATTATAAGGATCAATCGAGTTACAATTTTTTTCCTTCTTCTTAATTTATTGGGATAATTAATACTAAATGTTTGCCGTGTATGCCCGATCTTTTTATTCCATAGAGTATACATGATGAGATAAGGTTGCTTAGACTCTTGGCCAACTAGTTAACAATGTGAACATGTTTATACATGTAGAATCAGTGTTTGGACACATAGACTAAGATATATACTCAAAAGAACAAGAAATTAAAATTATTTTTCTCAACATAGATGAAAGCTACAATTAGTTGTATTGAGGAGACAAGTATAAGTCACGGAAGAAGATAAAATAATGACCGTGGATTTTTATAAATACCAGCAGCCGGCTAACATGAAACCCTCTCCCTGCTAACTTCTAAAGCTTGTCTCCTTCAGCATATCTTAATTTCCTCAAATCAACCACAAGCCTCTATGTCCTTCACTTGTCTCTTGTATCTCTTATCCTCTCTCTCTCTCTCCCCCCTTTTATTTTCCACTAATTATTAATCCTTAAAGTACAACAAAAACCCTTAATTTCTTGTTGGGTTTTGTCTACTTTTTTTATTTCATTTTTTTGATTGATGATGATGGAATCCAATAACCATGAAGACTACTCCAAGAGCTCAAGCGATGAAGAGACGGACAGATCGGAGCAAGCCAACGATGATAACGCAGGCACCGGACGCTCCTACGAGTGCGTGTTTTGCAAGAGAGGCTTCACTACAGCACAAGCTTTGGGTGGACACATGAATATTCACAGGAAAGACAGAGCCAAGAACAGGCCTACTGGTAATAATTCAGTTGCAATACCTTCACTTTCAAGCAAAGTTGATGATTATGAAGCTACTTTGAGGTCATCCTACTCTCCAATTCAAGGCTATCAACCTCATCATCATTATGGTTCTACTCCTACTCATGAGGTACACAAAAACTATCAAACATTTTTTCCTGAGATTTCATGGGGCTTGAGATCTTCTCATACACACCTTCATAGCGATGACGATGATTCGTTAGAACAATATCCACATCAGTACTTGAATCTGTTTGGGGAGGATCCTTGTAGGAGTTCATCTGGCGTATATGATAACAAATCGAAGAGAGGTGAAGATGGATTAGATTTGGAGCTTAGACTTGGTCATGATCCCTAGTATGTATACCATGTATACATAATTGGGAATCAAATAAGAGGCATCCGTTTTATATAGCCATATATAGTTAATTTAATAATGGATAGACGTATGTTTTTCCTTTCTGTTGGCTTGTGTGGTGAAGGAGAGTATGAATCCCCAAAAGGGTTTTCCAGGGGCGATATTGACCTCTTTTTGAGGGGCGATATCGATCTCTTTTGGGAGTTCTACTGGAAATCAAGGAGATTGTAAAGGGATTGAAGAATCTATTTTTAAGTTACATATGTTGAAGGTAGCATATTTGTTTCCTACTCTCTTGTCAATGAGCCTAAATTTATTTGATTAGGGTTGTATGGGATCAACAGTTTCTTTTTTAAAAATAAAATTGTTTCTCACTTCTATATCACCCAATTCATGTTGTTTCTATGGTTATTCTACAAGGTTTTCCAACTAATTATGATGTTTTATGGTTCTAATTAGACTCATTAAATTCTCTGAATTTGTTTTATATTGATGATTTCATTTGGAGAAAAGTTGAACTTCCTTGACATAATGACAGATAAACACATATGCATCCATCTATATAACAGTTTGAATTTCGATGCTAGTTATATTTGAACTACACTTGTTTGTTATAAGTTTTGATTTATGCCACTTAAGTTCGAATTCATCCTAATTAGTTTGCTTGTTGGAACCCTAGAGCATTGAATCATAGTGTGGTGCTTTATCTGCATGGCACACTCAAAACAAATTGATCTTCCTTTTGAAACTCTGCAAATATGTTTATGTGAATATGATGTCACTAACCACATGCAAATTATACCTACTTCACTCCTGAGTGAAGAAATTTAAGTGAATATTTCAACTGCTATAGATCATGTTCATACATTGTTAGATACCGTTAGGTCCTTGTCCCCCTTTGTGAGCCCCCGGAGAAGAGTTTTTCTTCTCTTCTTTTTGAAATAAAATCTCCTCTTTAAAATAAAATAAAAATACATTGTTAGATACCAGATGTTCTACAGTTGCTTTCCCTAGCTATTGTGCAAAGTTCTTTTTCATAACTATGTGGTTATTTGTGGGTTGAATTAATGACATTATGTTAATTAGTGCAAAGAGTCTTATTTTTATATATAAAAGAGGACGGTATTTCATGAGTTTATTAATACCTCACTTATGGAGGAATATCCTGGTTACAAAAGACAGACTATGAAAGAAAAGATAACCTGGACACTAAGATACAAAACCAGGTTTAAGTGTTTTTCTGTGCAGGTGCTGCTTAAGTTCGTCTATTTTATGGTGGCCATAAAAGAAGGGTTTGTGTCCTTCAAGTTGGTCTCTGTTTTGGGCTTCATTTGATTTGCTTGCAATGTCATCTTGTGTATTTGCTCTTTTTCCTCTTTATCTGTATCCACGGTATTCCTCCGCCATATGTGAGGGTAATTAATAAAATTTGGAGGTACCGTCCTCTTTTATCAAAAAAAAAAAAGAAGATACAAAACCAGATACAAAAGAACTAGCAAAAACTGAACTTCAAGATAGAGACTGAATTAGTGCATAGTCTTATTGTACCCATAGCCATGTATTAGTAACCTTTCAGGTAAGGTTTACATATTAGTACTTGTTGTTTCTTTGATTTTTCTCTTATTAATGTAATTACGGTATTCCTCCGCCATAAGTGAGGCAATTAATAAAATTCAGAGGTACCGTCCTCTTTTATCAAAAAAAAGAAAAGAAAAAAGGTTTACATGTTGCATATTTCCGATCCATCCACTACGATAACTTTCTCCACATGTATTAGTTTTTCTTTTTACCAATGTACTCTATTTATGTCTGGCAAACGATTGCCAATCTTTGAACCACCCTGAAAGACTGTCTATTAGAACAATTAGGCTAACATCTAGCTTCGTTAGATGTTGAAATAAAAAAGTAACTATCATTTGTGATTTGTGAATTGTGAATTGTGATTGTGATGGCACTCAATGAAATGTTGCGGGTGACAAATAAGTCATTTTCATTATTCCAATTGTCGAAACTTGGAGGCATTGTGTGATATATGGACCAATTTCGAATTCACATGAGGCCGGCAGCTCTATATCATAAATTATATATGTGTAGCTTCTCCTTCACTAAGCTCCAAATTCATTAACTATAGAATAATTATATATATATATATATAGTATTTAAGTAAATGAATGGTTGACAATTTTTTACGTATGATAAAAAGATGTGAAGAGTGAATGAGGATATATACTGCTTATAATTTAGGATTAAAACCATGCGACCTATAGATTCCATTCGACCACTGTCCCTACAATTAATCAAATACTACTCCCCATTTATGGTTGTTTGGTTCAATCAATCAAATTATATATAAACTAATAGCATACTTGAGCCTTCGAGCTCCGAGCTGAATCTAAAAGATAGGCCCTTCTTTTAAAATAATAATAATCATATATTACTTAAATATGATTAACCTTAAATGAATTAGAGTTGCATATTGGATTTTTTTTAAAAAAAAATATGAATTAAATGAATTTTAATTGCTATGATTTTAATTTTTTTTTTCCAAAATATGGAGCCCGGGACGCCCGCAATAAACCTAGCTGCCATGAATACGAACTTGTCCATCATATTGAAACTTCATCAAAAAGATCTAGATTATGTTTCTTTCTAATTACTCACAAGCCCCGCCCTGCCCCAACAAGCCTGCCCAGCCGGATAAACCGTCGCTGTCGAATTGCGCATGAAGAAATTGACTGGACTATAATGGATCTGTCTGAAATCTAGGAAAGAATCTATGCATTTTTATCGGGAATGAATGACTCATGTTCTGCCACGTGGAAGCCACCGAAAAGGAGACAGTTCAGTGTTATTTCACGATCTTGTAATTTTAGTTTGCAGATATTTACCACTTTAGCACCACAGCATATGGATCAGGGGTGGGGGTAGATCGAGTGTTGAAAAACACTCGATCCAGCCGATGGACTAAATGTTTTTAAAATTTTGAAAAATTCAGAAATCATCTCACGTGGATAAAATTATCATTTTTAACAACCAATAATCTTCTCCTTTTGCCTTTATTGTTCAAACTTTAAACAACTGATCATGAACCCAAAGAGAGACATGCTTGATTCCTCAATTAGGTCCGCAAAGCATCAAAACAAAAACATAGCTTAAAACATGCAGATATGTATACTTCAAAGTAACTGACTTGTAGTTATTTATAATAAACAACTCTTCTCGTGTACAACATTCAATTGAGTTTTTCTGATGCTTTTTATACATTTTAGAACATACGGTGCCTTAACTCATGGTCTTCCATGTTCACGTTGTGCTGTTATGGAATCAAAGAAACCCAGAACATCTGCTACTACCAAGTAAGGCTATTGTCATTTGGATGCAATAATCGGTGCGCTGATACGTTCTTCATCCATCAATTCAACACACATTTGACATATTGGAACGTATTTATACAAACATGCCATACAAGCATGAGATTAGTTTTATACGGCAGTCACAGTCACAGTTATAATATAAAGCTAGCAGCTGTATCCAATCCATCGTGGATTGATTGCACGTACAAGATTACCTAGTTATATAGTATATGATAAGGAAAATGACCACAAAGGATGCCACAAGCGTAAACATTTTCCGGTTAGATTTCGTCTCAAATACCTATGGATGCATAAAATCAGCATAAGAGCATGACACAGGTTGCATGAAGAAATGGGCAAAGCAAGTTTGACCCAAGAGGTGACAATTGATCGAGTTAATGAAAATGAAACAAAGCCTATTTGGCCTCCTTACCATCTTTAGCCGATCCATAGTGCCTGACAGGATTCCTCTAGATGCATCCATATCGTTTCCCTACATGCTCAACAGCATTAGCAGCAATAACGATAATGAAAAACAGCATTTCATGGCTGTAGGATAGGTTACCATTCTGTCCAGCATCCGATTATGACTATCCACCTCCTCATTTATATCACCTGACAGCTATAGGATTGACAAACATAAAAACTGGGGTTAGGACATTCAAGCTTAAAAGCTAGAAATTCTGTTACATGCATAAATGCTTAACTACAAATTCAATCATGTTACCTATCAAACACAACTGTTATGGACAACGCATTCTAGAGCTTTGAAATTCGAGGGGCCTAAAAATTTAAATGAACTACTTAAAAGTTATCAAGCGGACTAGGCATCTTTGTTTTTTGCATGACTTTTCATAACTGTATTTGTTCACAATACGCTAAAAATATATAAAAAGCACCAAAATACTCAAAATTGAGACGTACGTTTTGCTGTGCAACTTCTGAAGCAACAGTAGCGAGGAACAAAATCTTCCCAATTCCAAATACTTAAAATTCTCACAACAAATCCAACGGTCAAATGCAAATGGAAAAGAAAAAGTCCACAAGGCAAAATAGAAATTACTCTCTTAAGCAGAATGACCCTATCTTGCAATCCTTCTAATGCCCTTTCATTATCACGCTCATCAATTTCATGAGAGTAAGAAGCTGATGCCCTGATGCCACCTTCCTCGATGCCATCAAAAAGAGCAGCTTTATTGCCACGGAAATCCCTGCTGCACACATAAAGATCTTAGAAGAATCCCAGATAACAAGGTAATAACCAATGTGACATAGTTTCCTTAGACGATATGAGAGCATGTCTAACAGATCACAACAATAAAAATAAGATTCAGATGAAATTGTATTGGACCACAAATAGACTTAAAAAGAAATAAACATACATCAGTTAGGCCATCAGATTTATTGTCGCAGATGAGTTCAAGAACTAGGGTTCACTTAGCAAAAGTGGACTTAAACTGTTAAACAGCAGTGAAACTTCTATAGATAGCTTTCTGTATCATCTCTTTAACTTTTTGAAACTTTTATAGGTAGCTGTTCTCATAACAGCTTGCTCCAGGCAATCAATATTATAGCCTCTCTGTAAACTTATCTATGGCACCTTCAACAAATTTCTTTTGACATTCAAACAAAAAACTTAAATGATAAGCAATTTGGTAATAAGCCTAGCAGATCTTCTACATTCACGTTGAACCATTGCCCCTCATGGTCCAACAAGGGTACTTCACAGAAACGACTATGAATGCAGCAGCAGTATGCAACCGTTTCTTCAACTCCGAATATAAGCTTCATACAGAAGCATGCACATTAACTAAGTACCATAATTTGGCAAACCATAACATCCACCAATTGCTGTATGAATATCACTCAAAAATAGTTAAGGCAAGGGACAACAGTTAATAATTAAACAAATGCTTTAGATCATCAAACAGTGCTGTTGAACTAAATTTGTGGCAGACTCACTCATCAGGGACACGGCAACCTAAGGTTTTGTAAGGCACAGAAAACTAATGCACTAGGTCAGACAAAGTTGTATTGACCTATTCAGATTGCACTAACTACCAACATGACAACAGCGACTGAATTAAATAAATCACAAACAGAAGTCACGAATGAAGTCTTAGATCACTTCCAGGATGATCCAGGCACAGATTCAAGTATGGCATTCGTATAACTGTGTTTGATGAGTATTAAAAAACACACAATTTTTGAAATCTAAAAGCATGAATCCATATTTACGAAATCAAGAATGAAGAATCCTAATTCTCAAAACACATCTGAATTTGGTTCAAAAAAACTAACCTCCTAGAATTCATGGATTGATTCACTACCGGATCTACGCCCTTCCACTTCTTGTTACGCAACCAACCTCAGATGTCAACAATCCAAACCTTGTCTGTCCATCGACGGTGATCAAATACTTAGCCAGGTAAATGAAAAGGCAATAACTACAAGGACTTACCGCAATAGCTAATGAACAAGGAGCTACGATAAAAAAATGCACAAAATAAAGATCTAAATTGGCACCTGATTGAAGCAAAAAAAAAAAAGAACGCTAATCACAAATAAAGTTAGATTCTAAAATCAAAATCACCGAGAACCAAAAAAATCAGCATTGAACCTGTGGAGGGAAACCTCAGGAAGCAGACTGAGAAAGGAGGAAAGCAGAGGGAGTGGCGAGAGATTTATAAACACCAAGCGATAGACGAGTGACAAATCTGCCTGTCCATCCGGGTGTGAAAGGCCGTGTTGGGGTTTGGGACCATGGATGCGTGAGATTGGTAAAATGGTGCCGTTTTGATGATAAGCACAACAATATGGGCCCACCTAAACAATGAGCTGATTGAGCCCTACGGATGCTATCGTCATCGCCGACTGGCCGTATGATTCTGGGGCTTTTAGTATTGGGCTGAGCCTCACAAAAGGAAGTGTCCTTGCCTTAATTTAAAGGCCCATGTAATCTAAGGACCCAAACCCAACTGATGATTTGAGGCCTGCACACCGGGCTGAGTTTCGGGCTATCGATCCGGGTTTGACCCGACCCGTTCGCTTTTCAAATCAATAAACCCGGTTCGATAATCCGGTTAAAATTTCCGGATTATCGGGTCGGGTTACCGAGTAACCCGATTTTGGATAAATTAATTATTTATTTTAATTTTTTAAGTTTACAATGGGCCATGGCTCATTATTAGACATTTACGGCCTTTGATTCACAAACAATTGAATAGGTTAAGAAAATGGGGATGCGTGAATGGATCTAGAATGTGCCTTCGTTAGCACTACCAAACACTATCACCTCTTCTTCTTCACTGTCAATTTCTCTCACTCTCCGTTGACTGAAATCCTCAACTTTATCTTTCTCTCTCTAGCTATCTTCTCTTTCTCACTCCAAAATATGGGTTTTGATATTTTCTATTAAATGTAAAATAAATATTGAACAAAACCTCAACATACTACGGTCAATCTCACTATTTTCTGGATAAAAGCATAAACTTTATGATGTATAATAATGGGCAGAAGCGAATCAGGAGATCAACAGAAATTGATTCTTCAAAATTCAACCAATCAACAATGGTTCGATTCAGATATATAGAAGAAGAAAAATGAACAAAAACTGGCGAGAAGAATCAACGAGCTGTCGTTAATATCTCCAGGTGAAACTCTTGTCATCTCTTTCTTCGCCCTTTCAGAGTCGGGTATTATAGGAGGTTCATCTGATCCTCTCTCGCAACCCAATATTCGTGATAAAGAATCAAAGCTTATTGTCAGCACATGCACGACTTCTGACTTTTGAAAGAGTGATTGAGGCAGCGAACTTCAAACCTATGGTCACGGCGACTGGGTTGGGGGAAAAGGAGCATGATAGATGAGATGGTAAATGGTATAATGGATTTACTGATTAAGCTTAGGTTTGTAGTTTGTTTTTTTTTTAATTTAACCGAGACCCGATAATCCAAATTTTATAAAAAATGAGAACCCGGTCCGAATTAACCAGGTTCTGCCAGGTATTTATCGGACTGGGTCGGGCAAACCCAATAAATATCGGGTCTGACAGGGTTACCAGGTCCGGTCAAAAACCCGGTACCCGGTGTGCAGGCTAATGATTTCCTCTCCGTTGGCCGTACGATTCTCGGCCTCTCGGGCATATTTGGTACTGGAGTGAGCCTCACAAAAGGATATTTCTCGGCCTTATTGTAAAGGCCCAAAAATTAGGTCCATCTAACTGAAATCAAGATCCACCAGACTCGAGATGAAGACTTGACTAGAGGTGCTCTCCTCGAGTGGGTTCGGGAGAACCAGAATCTTCTCGCTGACCGGCTGCCTGACCACCCAACACCGCCGTATTTATCGCCAACGAATGGGTTCCTTGAAAGAGACTGCATCATCATTGCCCATGGAGAAATTTCTTTGTGAACGGTTGCTGGACCCGACCCAGCCCATATCGGAGCGCTTTAGAGCTCTCTTCTCTCTCCGCAACCTCAAAGGCGTCGGGCCCCGCGAAGCCCTCATACTTGGTTTGTTCGTGCTCTTAATTTTCTTTGGTCGCTCTATGCTTATCTCTTTCAGTTGGAGTATGCTTTCGGTGTTTGGCCATTCCCTAGGAAGTTATTGTGGTTGCTCTTGGAGGTTAAAAACGCCCTCTTACACTCAAATATGGAGTCTTTGGTGTTCCTTTTTTTCTCTTTTAGTTGGTTGTTTGAAGATACTTTTCTCCTTTTGTTATGTACCAGTTATCATTTTTTTTGTATAATTCTAGCAGTTATCAAAAAAAAAAAAAACCAGTTATCATTGTTAAACGTGAATTTTATGCTTAACTGGTTAACACTTTGTGCGATCAATGGTGTTGAATGAGTTTTTTGTGGGAATTTATATTTCATTTTGATATTGGATGAGAAAGAATTGTCTCTTCATTGCTTAGTTTGTTTTTAACACGATACAGTTTTTCTTAATTATTGTCTTTTTGCAGCAACAAGAGATTCTTCAAATTTGTTGGCCCACGAGGCTGCATTTGCATTGGGTCAAATGCAAGATACTGAAGCTATTCCTGCTTTAGAATCGGTTCTCAATGATCTTTCTTTGCATCCTATTGTTCGTCATGAGGTGATTTATTTCCACCCTTTTTCCCTGTGCTTCCATTCTTTGTTTTTTTACTATTTGATTATGTTATTGCAATTACATGTTTTAATGTTGTTCAGGTCTTCCTTTTTCTTTCTTTTTTTGCAGGCTGCAGAAGCTCTTGGAGCAATTGGTTTAGAAAGTAATATTCCTCTTTTGCAGAATAGTTTGCTTGTAGATCCCGCTCCAGAGGTTCAGGAAACCTGTGAGTTGGCTCTCAAACGAATCCAGGAATTAAAGACTGTTGTTGATGGCGATGGAACGTCCTCGACTGAAAAATCACCTTTCTTGTCGGTTGATCCAGCTGCGCCAGTTTCTTCTTGTTCCTCTGTTGATGAGCTGAGGTTTGTCTGGACATTTTACTACTGATTGGCCTGTGTTTTTTCTATGCTGGTTATTTTGCTGACTGATGCTGATTACTCTGAAGGGATGTTCTTCTGGATGAAGAGAAATGCATGTATGATCGGTATGCTGCATTATTTGCACTTCGAAATCGTGGTGGAGATGCAGCCGTTTCTTCAATAATTGATTCTTTGGGTGGCAAAAGTGCGCTGTTGCGGCATGAGGTTTGTTATGTCCTGAAATCGAATTTGTGGTCAATTTCAGCCAAGTTCAACTTTAGATCATCATATTTTCAACCGATGTTAATCCATCTGTTTTTTGTTTTGTGTCTGTTTGTTCTTGTGAGTGGAGTTAAGTTTTGATGTCTCGGTTTGTTGGTTTTAATTGAATTGGTTTACTATGCCGGGAGACTTCATGTGCCTTGTCTGCTACTATCTTTTTGCGGATGATGAATCATTTCTATTATGTACTTTTGGATGCCTATTGATCTATATCTGTTATGTCAGGTTGCCTATGTTTTGGGCCAATTGCAGAATAAAGTTGCTTCTGCTGCACTTAGTGACATTCTCAGGGATGTGAATGAGCATCCAATGGTTAGACATGAGGCTGCTGAAGCCCTTGGTTCCATAGCTGGTATGCCACCTGCTACGATTGCTATCTCTTTACTTCCTTGGAGCGAATTTTTTTTTCCTTTTGAATAATGATCCCTATTAGAAAGATAGTTTATTTTTTCCCATATTACATCAAATGTAGTATGTACTCTCACAAAAGAGCCTTTCTTCCTAATTGTTGCTGAAACTTATAATTGCTGGTTTTTAGCCATACTCCACTTTTTTATGCATATACATTTGCACTGTATATAATTCCCACCACATGTTGTTGTCAATTGGACTTGGTGATTTTATCTCTAGCGTTTAGTTATTTCCATTTTAGATAAGTAGCAGAGACTGCTCTTTGTATGTTTATGCGCTATGGTGATATGTTCATGGCCTTTGAAGTTGAGCCCAATTTGAGTTGGCCTTACGCAATACTAAACTCAATTTTGCTTTGAGCAGATGAACAAAGTATTGCGCTTCTTGAGGAATTTGCTAATGATCCCGAGCCTATTGTTTCTCAGAGCTGTGAAGTTGCTTTGACCATGTTGGAATATGAAAGATCAGGAAAATCATTTGAGGTATGCACCAAATCATTTGCAATTTAAACATCATTCTTGAAATTAGCGTGTTTTCTGGATATCATGGCGCTTTTTGGTTCTTTTTGCAGTACCTCTTTATGCAAACTCCTGCATTGCAAGCTTGAACGGATATGGACTTTTCTAAATGTTGCTACTTGCTCTGGAATGCTAAATTTCTCCTATTCTGTATTTTATTAATATATGAACCAAGCTTCCAAGATTGAGCTCCAAGATGAAGAGAAAATTTTATACACAGGGCAATGTTTAGTGCAATTATTACCAGGGGAAGGAAAAGGGAATTAGCCGAAAAATACTAACTGCATCATCTCAATAATAATGTATTTTTCATCCTGAGCTATTGCTGTGATAACCTTCGACCTTTTATTGTTAATCCATTGGTGGTTGTTTCACAGGTTCGATATTTTAAGGAAGTTTATTTTACCAAACTTTACAGTAATTGTCAAAGCCCTTGAAGGCAAACTATGGTGGAAATTCAGAAAATTAGACTCAATTCGGGCAAAATTCATGTTCCAAAATTATTGCAAAAAAGACCACCCTGCTATTGCTTCTTCTTCAGGGTCTCCAACCTGGAAAAGACTATGTAATGTTAGAGACATAATGGAAAAAAAATCTAGGTTTATCATAGGTGATGGGAGGATTAATATCTGGAGAGACAATTGGATGAATGGTGGGCCAATAGCCAACATTATCTCAATTAATCCTCAATGGCCTTCTCTCCTAAATAGTTTCATTAGGAACAACACTTGGGATGTTGATAAATTGAGAAACTTGGTTCCTGAATTTATTGTTCATATTATTACTAAAGAAAACATCTCTTTGACTGATAGTCCTGATATGTTGATATGGACTCCAAATGTTAATGGAATTTTCTCTGTCAAATCTGCTTGGCACATATTTAGAAATAACAACTCCTACAATCCTATGTTTGACTCAATATGGAACCAGATAATTCCCACTAAAATATCTATTTTTATGTGGAAATTATTGCACAATAGACTACCTTTGGATAATAACCTCAAAACAAAAGGTTTTAGTTTAGCTTCTAAATGCCCATGTTGTGCTTCTAATAAATCTGAAGGTGCTCATCATGTTTTTGTGGAAAGTCCTACAGCTGTGCAGGTTTGGTCTTTCTTTTGCAAAATCTTTGGTTTAAATTTAAATTCTGTTGGAATTCATTTACTGCTAGCTGAATGGTGGAGATTTAGGAAGAAAAATCATGTTTTGGGCTCTTTAGTGACCTTGATTCCTGTTCTAATCTGTTGGAATTTATGGCTGGCCAGAAACAAGGGAAGGTATGAAGATAACTTTCATTCTTCTGACTCCATTATAACATGTATTATTGACCAAACGCAGCTGCAGTTTGCTAGCCTTACAAAGGTCCACAAGGTTCAAATTCAAGATCCGTTCATAAATGCCTTGCTTAATATTACTGTGTATGTTCCTATGCAGCGCAGGCCTTGTTTAATCACTTGAACCACTCCTCCTCTCAATGTTCTGAAAATTAATTGTGATGTCAGTTCTCTTGGAAATCCTGGACACTCGGGAGGAGGGGGGTCCTTAGAGATCATGCTGGGAACTTTAAAGGTTGCTTTTCCAATTATTATGGTATCAATTCTATTACTTTTGCTGAGCTCAAAGCTATTCAAGATGGTATCCTCTTGGCTATTTCTCTTGGTTATAATAATCTTATCGTTGAGTCTGACTCTTTGGTCGTAATTAATATTTTGTCTTCCAACTATTGTTGTCCTTGGAGTTTGATTTGCATTAAAAGGCAAATTATATCGTATCGTACAAATGCTCAAATTACCTTTTGTCATATTTATCGTGAAATCAATAGTGTAGCTGACCTAATGGCTACAAGGGCCTCAAACAACAGGAGTTCTGAGCTAATTTATAGGTTCAGGGACCTACCAGTCAAAGCTAAAGGCATGCTCAAGATGGATCAATTGGGAGTTCCTGTTGTCAGATTCAAATCTTAGTTTATTTGGTGGTTTTTGTAGTCTTGTATTGTATGACCTGTTTCTCTTCGTTATTTGTTTCTTCTTCTCGTTCCGGGTTTGGTGTATGTCCCCCCGTTGTTAGCCCCCGGAGAAGGGCTTTTCTTCTTCCTTTTATGATATAAAATAACTCTTTGCCAAAAAAAAAAAAAAAGATTCAGTGTATTCCTACAAATGTATCTTGAGTAATATATGTATTGCAGAAGTTGTCATGCAACCACAACCCACCCAAAAAAAAAAAACTGAACTTTTTTCCTTTTAGCTTCTCGTTTTATTATCCCAGTTATAAGTTATAACTGCAATGAAATTTCTACAAACAACGAGGAAGATTTAGAAATTTAGTATCCTCTGCATTCAGGTATGCAATCATATTCTTTGGTCATCTTACATTACAAGTTATTTCATTTAGACTAATACAGTTACCATCATACTAGCCAAGTGGTCTTAAAAAAAATTGTTACTTTTCAAAGTAGAGGGGAAAATGAACTTGCAGGAGTATCATTTGTCTGCTTCTTCCCTCCTTGTACATGACATTATTTCTTAGTTCTTATATAACTTTCTTTTCTTTGAGCACATGTGCTGATGTTGAAACATATAACTCAGGCTGGTTTAGATTGGCCGAGGAGTATCATTTCTCTGCTTTTTTCCCTCTCTGAACGTGATATTACTTCTTATATTACAATCTTTGAGAACACTTGCTGATGTTGAAGTCATATAAGTCAGCAATTTGTTGATTTAGAGTGTTTGAGTTTGTCAATGGCGTGCATTGGATTTTTTTTTTTTTTTTAATTTTGCATACAAGCTATAGCAGGGTGCTTGCATTGCATGTTCCCCATGTGCAGAGGAAGAACCGTAAATCCGATCCGAAACCAATGTAAGACGCCCACTGTGAGTAGAGGGAGAGAGATTTGCATTTTAAATTCATTTCCAAGCTATTATGTCACTCTGTAGGTGGTTGTGGGAAGAGAGGCAAGGAAGATGTGATGTAGTAACATATGAGGTAAGAGCTTTGACACAGAAATCTACTTTTTTGGTGCAAAAATCCATATTTGTGAGTTAGATGACGAACCTTCCATGCTTATTTTTCTTCCCAATCCCTACCAATTATATTTGGTTTGCCCCATATCTTTACTGCTGGTGTCTCTTCTCTGAGGCCTCTACTTCATTACTCTGTCATGTAATGGAAGTTCTCCACACCACGTGTGCTGATGCAAAGATAATTGTGCTCGCACATTCTTGCCAGCCACCAACACTTTTGCTATTTCAGTCCAAATTTGCTTGTTCTGCAGTTAGTCAGCAAAGTTGTTATATTGAGTTTTTGTTGTTTTCTGCAACAAAATAAGGATAATCATGGCAATTAGTGATGCCATAAAGAACATGGGGTGGAAATTGTGAACAATGCCAAGATTTTTAACCCTGAAAATCCAGACGGTTCTGAATAAAGTTAGCAAAATCTTGTAAAGCCAATTCAAGCTTCTGCATAAAGCTATGTGGAACTACAAGAAACCCACCCCCAGATATGGAACAACGGTAGCGATCTTGTTTGGTATGCTTATTTTCATTGTACTTTTTGTTGTCATTTTTCGAAATGATCTGGGAAACTTATTTGATCTCCCATTTTAGAAAACACGAAAAATAAAAAACAGACCAAATTTTGGATAATCAATTGCAATTAGTGATGCCACAGGGAACATGGGGTGGAAATTGTGAACATTGGCAAGATTTTTAACCCTGAAAATCTGGACGGTACTCATGAATAAAGTCAGCAAAATCTTGTAAATCCAATTCAAGCTTTTGCATGAAGTTATGTGGAACTAAAAGAAACCCAACCCCAGATATGGAAAACAATAGTAGATCTTGTTTGGTATGCTTATTTTCTGTGTATTTTTTGTTGTCATTTTTCGAAATGATCTCGAAAACATATTTGATCTCCCATTTTAGAAAACACGAAAAACAGAAAACAGACCAAATTTTTGGTTAACATTATTCAATTATATGTGTCTAGCAGCCCCCAAAAGCTTATGGGGAAGTAAGTAACTATTGGTTACCCTGAAAATGGGGTTTTGATGGTAGGGGCGGCCTTTGAAGCTTCTGTTTTGTCACTAGTTCCAAAATCATTTTAGGCATGGTAGCACCAGATACATGACCATCAATAAATATATATTAAGATCAAACATCACTCTACGTATAAGCCTAATTATTCAACAAAAGTTCAAGATAATGTTTTGTTTCTGAGTTAATTTCTGATCTGAGTGGGGGTTGTCGGTAACAAAACTCACCGCCACGTGTGGATGGACAAACTGCCGGAAAACGACAAATAGCAGCAGTTCCCAGGTGCGGCGATCGGCGGAAATGAAAGCTTTTCTAACACAAACAAAAGTCTTCTACATCATATACATAATTAAGTTTGTTTAAGCTTTAAAACCCATTACAATATAAAAGAAACCAAAATTGCATAAACAATCAATAAATGTCCCCTTAGAACCCTACACAAGGACCTTCCATGTCTCTCCCATTCATTCACTCACACCCCCTTCTTTATATATAGCAGCAAGGCTATGTTCCCTTAACTCCAAGGACCCCCCCCTTTGTTTTGCACTTTTTCCTAGTGTGCTCGTGTGCCTTAATAAAAATTCCCCAGATTCTCTTCTTCACTCATACTCTCTCTTTTTCAACTTCTTTTATTGTTTCCTCTCTCTGAACCAAACAATCATGGCCTCATCAGCTGGGACTGGGACGTCTGGCTCTCCCTGTGGTGCTTGCAAGTTTCTTCGGCGAAAATGCGCTTCTGACTGCATTTTTGCACCATATTTCTGCTCGGAGCAAGGCCCTGCTCGGTTTGCTGCCATTCATAAGGTGTTTGGTGCTAGTAATGTCTCCAAGTTGTTGTTGCACGTGCCGATCCCCGATCGCTGTGAGGCTGTTGTCACCATTGCCTATGAAGCTCAAGCCAGGATTAGAGACCCCGTCTATGGCTGCGTAGCGCACATTTTCTCCTTGCAACAACAGGTATGTATGTATATATACATTTAAAGGCAGATTTTGATCTTTCTTTTTTTACAATTCTTGTTGATTTTGGTTTCTGGGTTTCAAAGGTGGCGTGTTTACAAGCACAACTGATGCAAGTGAAGGCACAACTAGCTCATCAAAACATGATGGATTCCAAGTCATCAGAGAATCATCAATATTGGCCAGGAAACAACAATACCAGCTTTAGTACTGCTGGGGTAGTGACATCAGTTCCAGCTAATAATTACAATCCAATCTCCTCTCCACAAAGCTCGCTTGATTCCGTAGATTACAGAAATAATAACAATGAATTAGGGATGTTCAACGTCCAAGAAATTCTACAAAGCAGCTGCAGAGAGGATTTTTCAATATTTCAATCCTGTGGTGCCACCAAAAAAGGTCCTAATTATGGAGATCATTTGGGTGAGCTTCAAGCATTGGCTCTTAGAATGATGAGAAACTGATTCTATCATATCATATCTAGCCTTTTATGAGTTCAAGTTATCGATCCATGGTGTATATATATATATCAAGTACTGCTTGACATTGTCAAGGCCCTTCTTTTTGTTCAATGAGAAGCTATATACATTAATTGCAAGAAATTAATCATAGAATAAAGTACTTGGTAGGGTAGTTAGATTACTTTTTGAAGATAACTTAGTTTACTTTTTCAATTTTTTTTTACTGAGGTTCGAACAATAATGGAGGTTAGTAGCTGCTAGGGTGGTTAATTAACTTAACCTTTTGAAGATAACTTAGTTTTTACACTTGGACAACAATAATGGAGTAGTATGTCAGAGATTATTCTATGGGCATGCAGTTTGAATAAAAACATTGGGATTTGGGTCATATCTTCTAGAATTGTTTTACATTCCCACCTATCAATTTCTGTGAAAATTAATGCTTATTCAAGTCCAAATTGAACACTTCACTGTCCTTATTTGCACGGGCTTATTCAGAATAAGATGAGCATTATTCTTTGAAAGAGCTCTAGATGCATACCAATAAGTATGTATATTAGGTATTAACAACTCCATCGGTGATAAGTTAATTGGTAAATCTCTCTAGTTCAAATTAATTGCATGGATTCTGAAGGTTCTAAGTTCAATTTTCACTCACATGGAGCAATTTTTGTGGTCACGCTTGGACTTTGATCCAATTTATTTTGTTCTGTTGTCATGTGGGAAAAAATTGTGCATACGGATTTGATAGCACGAGTTTAGATTCATATCAGCTATCTAAATAACAAAATTGTCATTCTCGGTTATCAATATATATTTATCTAATGATCAATTTTATCGTTTTCTTGCTAATATGCATTATTGGTCCCAACTGTCTTTATCAAACAGCTTGATTTAGAAAATTAATACAAAATAAGATATAATATAAGACTAATTATTGATTAATATTGTAAGGAAATGACTGAATCCACACTATTATTTTTTATTAGTAATTAGTTTTCTAATTGGAGAAAGAAAAGTGAAAAAGTTTAGTTGATTTTATATTCGTTACATATATGCATGTTTAGATCCAAGTGTGCAAATCATCTCATGATGACTACGGATTGGAGAAGATAGGGTGAGTGCTCTCATTGTATACGTAAAAAGGCTAATTAAGCAAACCCTTGAGATGAGTACTGCCATGCATATGGTCCTACTTGTGTAGGATATATCCCCTAACTTGTATTAGATCTGCCTACTCTAATTAGTATTCTTACAAATTTTAATTATACAATACCCTATGTTGTTGAACTAAAATAAATAGACAAGGTGTTCCCTTGATTGCATGCACAAGGCTACAATAAATATAACTTAAGTAGTTTCTTCAACTTTTACCAAACCAATTTGGAAGCATCCTTATCTACATGAAATTTAAGTACCGTAATCCTTTTTTCTTAATTACAGGAGATATTAATTAACTTTCGATCGATCCCCCAATAATCTAATTCGGGTTAGGGAATTCCGACAACTAAATCTAACAATATTTTTAAATTTAGAATCGAACTCGATTTCAAACCAGACAAAATCTTTGTGTTTAAACTAGGATTTCGGATATATAATTTATACACAAACTTAGTTTAATCCATGTGGAAAACTCTAATCATTAGATTGGAAAGGATTTTGTCACCCCTATTTCAAGTGTGCCTTGTGTATAGGTTTTTAGAGGTTTAAAATATACTCCCTCCGTCCCATTTTAATTATCCTCTTCACTTTTTTACACAGTTTAAGAAAATATTTAATTTCCTTTCAATTTGATATTTTATCCTTATTTATAATGTGCATGGTTATTAAGTTAATTATTGAGCTTTTCAAATTAAGGGTAAAATGAAAAAAAATAGCTTTCATTAATTAAAATGGACATATATATTGAGACATCCCAAAATAGAATAAAAAAGAATTAAAATGGAACGGACGGGGTACTAATTAATAAATATAGCAATGGTTTGAATGGTCATACGATGGGCCCAAAAAGTACTCAAAATCTCTTAAACAAAAAATTAGGATGATATTCTTAGTCAAGCCGTGTTAATCAATTAATTAATGTGGTCATGTTCTTCGAGCCCCATGACCATTAAAAATTAATTAGTCATCGATAATGTAAAAAAAACTGATCATGCAAGTCAAGCGGCTTGAAATCACTTTCATACTTTGTCCTCGGCATTAACAGACAATGTTGAAAAGTTGAGAACGAATGAAGAGATGTATAAAAGCATACTTAATTCTATAATGTTTTTATATATACACACAAGTTTTCTCGCATGTGCCTAGTGGCATTCCTGAGGTGGGACGGGATGGGTGGAGCGAGACGGGTGACAGTTCTCTCCTAAATTTTTAGGATTTCATATTTTTTAAAATAATTAATAATATTATAGTAGTCTCAAACACATTTAAGTCTTATTTTTAAAAAAAATAGTCTAATAATGCTCACTCCATTAAATTTAAAATAAAAAATCAATTGATCATTTAAGTCCTCTTTAAAACCTCATTTTTTTGAGCTCGTCCCAAGTCTCTCAAAACTCAGGTATGCCACTGCTAATGATGAGATTATAGTTGATTAAACAATTATGAATCTTAATTCTTTTTAATAAATCCTAAATTTTAAAATCCTAAACCCTTAGCTTTAATTTCCATCCAGTTGGATGACCGAATTTGTATGCTTACTTTAATAAAAATAAAGACAATTTTATTGGAAAAGTATTATATATATATATATTATATGTGTGTGTGACTCCATTAACTGCACTTAATCAAGAAAGTGCTTATTCCAAAGGACCATTAATTAATTGGGCGATGAGTGTGATGATGAGTTGAATGTGAGTTCAATTGACAAAGATGTCCCACCAGAAGAAAAGTGAAGTCGATAACCTAAAAAAGAGGAGACAAAGGAAGAAGAAACTCATCACCTTTTAACTACACACGTCTTTCTTTTCCTCTCCCTGTCAAACACAGTTCAAAGAGCGCAGAACATGCATATATACATATATATACATATATATATATATATATATATATCAGAGTTGGAGTAATTTAGTGTAACTAATCTTGTTGATAATCTGGATTGGCAAACAAACAAGGTGATATCTAATGAGTCAAAACCTACAGCTCTATGTGAGATTGTAATAAGAGTAGTTGGACCAGGTTTGTTGCAGAGAGAAAATAGCTAGATTCACATGATAGAGCTGTAGGTGATGTGTTTATAATCATTTGAAAAATAATGCTTACACGCTTAGTGCCTTAAAAAATAGCAACAAAACAAAACCATGGAAGGAAAGATTGGACTGAAGAGTTTGAATCACTTAACAATGAAATTGTTGTTTGACTGTTCAAAATCAGACCCCATGCACGTGCAATTCTTTGCGGTTTGATTGTGGACTCTAATATATATTATTGGAAGTGATGTAAGAATTTGTCTTCACAAGCAACTACTATATATATATATATAACTACTTCTTTTTTTTAAGAAGAAAAAACTACTCTCTTCTACTTCTTAGTTTCTTCCATATTGTATAATCTTGCTGACATTGGGTGATGAAATAATTTAAATCGAAAGCAGTGCATGTGTGGTTAATGGAAAATAATAAATGCTTAAATAATGTCCATTTATTTAATTTTATGACGTAATATTATGTTTTTTTTATTGGGGTAACAATTTGTCTTAATTCTCATGTCAGCGTGGTCAAATTAAATTTATCAGAGCAACCAGAATGATGATATTTTGCTGGTCCAATAAATTGTATGAAAATATGTGTGTTTATTAATGTATTTATTGGTCCAATAAATTGTATGTAATTGTATTGGAAGATGTGTTTTGATAATATGGATGATTATGTGGCTTGACTTTTTGTAAAAGACGTGGAACTCAGTATTGATTTTGGTGTAATTTTGTTTAAAGAAATTGGATGGAGGAATTAAATAGTAGATGCTTGGATAATGATTTTGTATTGGAATATGTGTTTTGCTAATGTCGATGTATTGAAAGATGTGTTATGATAATTTGATTGTATTAAAATATGTGTTTTTGTGTAATACAAATAGGACCCAAAATATGTTCTTGTTGAACCAACAAACATGCATCATTGTGGATGTTCTCCGAGATGAAAAATATGTTCTTGCGCTCACAGAGACCAAATTGATGCTCTAAACCAACCCACAAAATCCATCGGGTATTTCGGCTCATTGGCCACACTTGGTAAGACTGAATTTGGGCCCAAATTCACTTTATAGTATAATGGGCCACTAAATGGTATTTACCCGGTCCATACTTCTCCGATCAGGCAAGCACTCTGCAAAGCTACAAAGCTTAAGTTGGGGAGGTTTGCAGAGGATCTGAGATAGAAGAGGTTTTCCCCAAATTTGGAGCCAGAATATCATCAATTAAAGTGTTTGATGCAAATAGTTTGGGATTGATTTCTTAAAGAGTCGTCCCATATCGAAAAGATGTGAGGACTCCTCATAAACTCTTCCTTGCTCCATCAACAATACGTTTTTATTAGGCTCAAGCATCATTAAGCGAGACAGTACAAGAAAAGCAAAGTTGTTCGGGCCTGATATATATATGAGAATTGAACAACTCAAAGCATATAATACTATTGATGTGAGTCAGCTTGTGATTTATAATAAGGTGTCGGAGAAGTATCTTGATTCAATTAAACGTAGCCTTCACTCCACTTGTTGGATCTAATATAACCCATCTCACAAGTACAAAGAGTTTTAAAGAGTCTCACATTAAAAAGATGCGAGGACTCCTCCTTTATAAGAACAAGCTCTCCCTTACTCCATCACTTGGATAAGTCCAAGTGATGTGGTACATAAGAAAAACTCAACCCCATTTACACAACAAAATCTTAAGTAAGATAACACGGAAAGAATAACATAGAAAGAATATTGTATCCATGAAAATCAAACAATACAAAGTAAAAAAATATTATTAATGTGAGTGGACCAGGTTTACAACAACAAATGCCTTACATTTTATCACAAATGCAAAGCAAAGCAGGTTAGTGTCATAGATTTGATCACAAGTGCAAGACATTGCTCATAAGTGTTGAGAATTCACAAGTGATTAGAGTTTTATATCCGATAAATATAAAAAAGTTAAGTTGTTAATGTACATGAATTGACCATAACCTAATAGTATTATGATGGTGTGTTTGAACTTAAAGTCTAGTTAGTGCTTAGTTCTCTCAGACTCAAAAATGTAAAGTGGAAATCTTGTATAGATTTGTGCAAAAATAATGATCAAGGTCCCCACCATTAACCGACCTGAAAAAAAGGTATGACCAAGGAAGATTTGGGCTACAATTTGTAGCTATCCCTAGCCATAGACCACCCTAGGGTTTATAGCATCCAAGAAAAAGTTAGAAAAACCCCAATCTATAACTAAAGCTTACCCCAAAAAACAAAAACAATTTGTCATTTTCATGGACACGTTTTCTTCCATTTAAATTTTCATATAGTTGTTCCAAACCATATAATTAAATATATGTGAATTATTATAATCATTTTTTCTCCATTAAATTGAACAACAATTGGAAGTCATATTGACTCAACTTTTGGAAGTATTGTATTGAAAGAAGATTAATTAATTAGTTCATCTTCAAATTTTAATAAGATGTTCTCTCTTGGGGAATGTAATTAGTTTTTTTTCCACTAATTGGTCCCTGTTAATACATACTTGTTAAGCATTTTCGACCGTTGACGTGAAGCAAACTTTAGAGCAAAACATGGAGCCATTAATCAACTTCATTACTTTTTTCTTTCTTTTGAAGCAAAGCAATTGACCTATCAGGCTATACCACTTTGTGAATTGCCAACCATTTGGGGTGATAATTTAGTGGTGAATGTCTCCGATTTCAAGTCGTGCATGTGAACTAGAGTTTTGTAGCCAATTGGTTAATGAGACCATATTAGAGCTTGTATGATGTTGTTCTCGGTTATAAAAAAAAAGGAGTGAAATCTTATTATAGATATATACATGACACGGAATATACTAGTACTCAATTGGTTTCAACTTTTGGTAAGTAAAATTTGCTAAGAATACATTAAATTACCAAAAATTATGAATTAACTTAAACAACATCATAGATGCTCAAGGACTACACTTTGTGAAACACAACAGCCCATTACTGGCATAAATTAACAGAGAATTGTATTGTCTTTTTGGGCGCTTAAGAATAAGTATCTCTTGGTCGGAAGAAAGTCATGGTGTTCAAAAGAAATGGTGGACAAGTCCACGGAATAATGTCTAGACGTGCTGCTTAACTGAGGAAAGGATGCATCTTTTGTGATGTTTTGGTGGGTCTGATCCAGTTATCCTCAAGGAGGCAAGACCAAAAGGGATTTTAAATGCAAAATGAACTTAACTAATTAGACAAATTGAGACAAATATTTAAGATTAATGTAGGACCATGCATGTATTAATGTTTAATTTGGTCAATGAGTCCTAGCTTTTACCAGTTTGTATACTATATATGAATCATGTGTGAATTAAGTCTTACTTATACAAGTTCCAAAAATTAAACGCAAAGGCAAACCATCTCTTTCGCAATCTTACCTTCCAAGTGTCATTATATATATGATGATTAATAATTAATATATATATATAACTAATTAAGTCCCTAGATTGTGGTTTGGACTTGAAAAATTGGCCCCTATCCAAAGAGCATATTTGAAATTTAAAGTGATTATTGGAATTAAAGTTAGAAGATTAAGCTAGATAAATGTTTCTGGATCATCAAGCAATTGCGATTTCGTCCCCATTAATTTGCATTGCCGGGATTGAAGTGTACGTATGAAAAAACTAGCTAGCTAGGGTTAGTATAACTTCTTAATTAGTAATTACATCACTATGCCACTCTTGCATTATACAATATTATGTCTAAGTAATGCTGTAATTAATTCTTAATTTGTCTCTATAATTTTAAAAGAATATATAGTTTGTGTTATTTATGCTTTTAATTGTGTCAATTGTAGATATTAATATAATGTTTGATGAACAATGAATTGTTTAAAAGTTGGATATGTTGTTATTGTGCAACTGTTACTGAAATGGGCTTGAAATTTTTGTAGGATTTGTTTATTAATGCAGTAGTTAAACATTTTTCTTGTTTTCGTTAACGACCTTGTACCCAATAATGTCTTTCGAAGGATTGACAAGGTTATTGTTAATAATGTAAGTTGGGGTAGAGAGTACTGTCAGAGTATGTCTGAAAGTATGTTGACAGAGTATAAGTTGGTGTAGAAGTTCAACCAAACATAAAGGTTTTGTGAGTAACGTATTGGATATCGCAAAATAATAACTTTGTTGTAAATAGTGTCACTTATGACGCTACTTAGCGTTATAAACCCAATACTATTGACGCTATTATTAATAATGCCAATTATTATTTGTGAAAAAAATAAATGGAGTAAATAGAAGGCGTTGTTATATCCCTACTAAGTTATTCCCTTCATTCTTAAACATGTCATTATTTGAAGAAGAAAAAATTGTTTTAATTTAACTATGTCTCTAAGAAATCAAGAATATTTTTAACATTTTCTATCATTTTCATCCTTATCTAAATTACACTCATTAATTATATATCTTCATATTCTCACCTTAATAATTAATTTTTTAAATAGGAAAGATAAATGTTATATTAGTACTTTTATGGGTATTAATTGATTTTCTTAATGCTTTTTTAAAGAATAAAAGAGATCGTTATTTAAGAACGCAAGAAGTACTATATACTATATGGCAAAAAAAAAAAAAAAACTCATCTAATTGAACATTTTCAGAGCTGGAGGGCACGTGGATATCTACTTTAATTGGACCCACCGATCGTGTGAAGATATTAAATAAAAAGAATCAAAAGATAAAAGAATAGTGCCACTCATGCGACGTGTCAACATCATGTGAAGCAGGGTTTTTTTTTATTCTGCACGTGCACGGCAATCCCAATGAAGTGTATACCAACGTATCAAACACATTTTTTAAACTTCATCAAAAAAAAAAAACACATTTTTTAAACTGAGGGTTGGTAAAAGTAATCGTGAGTCTGGGACGGATAGAGTATGATAATATCATATCTGATCTCAAATTTGATCCGAATTATTGTCTAATTTTTTATGTATATATTTAAGATGCTTTGAGATTATAAGGACTTGATTAATATGCAATTTGTTTCAAGACTAAAAAGTGACTATGCCAATAACTTATTTGAATCATTTTTTTAAGCATGTAATTATAAAAATATAATAGTAGTACATATACTACACATAACTATAATAGTTATTTGCATTTTGGTTATATAATACATATATATAGTATTATATATGGCTAAGGGGTCGAGACGGGGATGGGATGGGTTCGGGAGCAGAGATGGGAGGGCATACCTGCCCGCCCCCGTTGTTATTCCTACCAGCAAAGCATGAACTACAAGCAACTTTTGATTATTTTCGATTGATCGATGTCCATGATTTTAAAACTATTTGATGAATCGGTGCCACAAAATTTTCGAAGGATTCCACATAAATCACAAAAATGGTGTCAAGCGATTGGTTGAAACGTAAAAAATCCAGAATACATAAACCCTAATTATTCATTTCTCCATGAGAAAATAAAAAACGAAACAGAAAAGGTTGAAATCTATGTATAGAGAATAATGTCTTGACATAAAAGCTCAATACTACATATTTATATATGGAAGCCATTAAGTCAGTACAAACAAAATACCTCATCAGCATGTATATCTCTATATGTATATCTATATTCAGAGTTCATCCTGATTGGCAATGCAAAACGACAGCAAAACATACGAAATCTGAAATGAAGATTTTGATTCCGATGCTCTCTCTGATCACTTTGTTAGTGAAAATACAGGTTGGTGTAAGTACGGACTATATATACACACAACCTTTATCTGCTTAATTATGTAATTGATGACAATTAATTATCCTTTAGATACAAAAAGTACTGATGAGGAATCCATTCTTGTCTGTCCAGACTTTTTTTCCAAAGTTAAGAGTTAATATTAATTAATCATGGGACTTCAAATACAAAATAAGAAAGGTACAAATATATAAATTTATTATGCAATTTATTGATTGTGCATTTCGTTCCAATTTCTATGTTCTTTCTGTATGCCTTAAAAGCCTCGGTGCTTTTTGTCTCTCCAAAATTAATGCTAGTAATGCTTATTAATTATTATCAAAAAGAAGAAGAAAAAAACTATATCTAGCTAGAAGTCTGATCATCAATTATATATATATATATATATATATATATGTGTGTATGTATGTAAGATGAAGAATTCAATTTTATTTTGTTTATTTTAATTAAAAGTGGGGATTAGTACTCAGGTAGAGCTATTAAGCTAGGTTATCCTTTTCATGAGGTATGTTCCTTTTAAGATTAGTTTTTTTTTTTGATGAACCTTTTAAGATTAGTTGAACCTCTACTAAACAATTGTCTAAAGTTGATGATTAATTAATTCATTTAATAATCATAAATCTCATTCTTCCTCCTTTTTCATGCTCAAGTGGCGAACAAGTACACATGACTCGAAGAAAGTAATATTGGTGGGCTTTATATGGCTGCAAAATGAGGTCGATCCATGCCATGCATAAACCCAAATTTCCAACTAATTAATTAGCTAATTAATCCACCTGTGTCCCCCCATTTTGCTCTGGATTGTAGATTAATAGCCTTGTCATCATTCTATTATAATTTGGCTTATGAAAATATGGCATTATGGATTTGTGTCTGGGAAGTAAATTAATTAAGGGAAGGGTTTTGTTCTTATTATGGATCACCTATTCTAGCTTTTCCTCTCAAATCACATCAACTAGCTAGGTTATGTAAAGTTGTTATTAAGACAGAACTAGGGCATATTAAGTCAGCCGCACCATTGAGTGTTGTAAGTTACACATCAATAATATTATTCATTTTGGATTGTTCGATTTTCGAGAATACATCGAACATGTACGACTTTAATTTCTCCCAAGTCTAATAAGTGAGCTTGAATCCAACTCATTTAAACTTGAGAAAAAACCTTGATAGTGGTTGAGGGAGGCTTTTTATCAATATATACCACTCGGTTGGAACATACCCAACCAATATGAAATATTTGATATTTACGTTGAGTTCTCTGTAAACATGTTTAAAGCGGATATCTAAAGATACAAATTTTGCGCTATATTTCTCTCTCCCGGCCCTAATTTGATTTGAATATACAAAATAAATTGATCTTGAATATTATAATTTTGAAGATAAATAATGTCTTTTTTAAGAAACAGAAAATTCCTTGTGCACGTATGTGGGAGAGAGATCGAGGATCACTTTAATTAAGTCGGGTGTCATTATTAGGTGGTGGGAAGTGGGGCCAGTGGCACATTAGGGAAGGTCTACATGTCGGTGCCTATGTGTGACTAAAGAAAGTGATTGATACTAATTAATCACTATTTTAATAAAAATTAATGCAATGGTACTGTTTAATGCTCGACAACCTGACCTTGATGACTTTTAATTAGTATCTAATTCCTATTACATATAGAAGACCCATTTGTGCCTCCCCCTTGTTCATCAACTGTACAATTAATCCAGTCTCACTATCTTTTGTGTTCTATATAAATATAGAATCCTCTCATTAATTAAGAACATAAAAAATGGATACTCAATGCGTTTATATAACTATAAATTAATGATGATGAAAATCACACTCTAGTACTTCTCTAATTAAGATGGAAGAAATATATATATGTAGCTAGCTTGGTTGATAGGGTATAGTTTAGGATTGATTTCTCTATAATTTTAGGGTTAATCTAATAATCGATGAGATCAGCATGGGTAGCTTCTTAATTTATTGTTCAAGTTGAGATTCCATCTTCGCCTACCTTAACTAACTGATCTGCCTGAATCTATATGGTTTAATTAGATTGATTAGTAACTGATCATATTGTGTCAGGCAGCATATTGGCCTTTTGGGATATTTCTTACCAAAAAGATTTGCAAGTGTACTTGTCACATGCTCTGAAGGTTCAGTTAAAATTGAATATGCTTCATATCATTTGTATGTAAGTCTACCTATTTCTAGCTAGTTCTCAAGAGTTGCTGTTACATTATCAATCACATATATGCAAGGAGCCATCAAGATATATTAGAAAAAATGGGAAAAAAAAGCCATGTATACAATTGCAGACACACATATATAATCAGTGATAGAACAAAAACAAATGGGTTTTGTTTATGTTAGTTCTTTTTTTTTGTCGTATAAGGATGCAAAATGGAATCTCATGTGAGGGAATAATTAAAAATATTAATTAGGACAAGCTGGTTTTTTAAGAGGAAAATAATGAAAAATGGTAGCCCATTTAGGGGACCAATTGTAATTAACAATTCATCCACCCTCATCTCCCTTTGGTGTTTATATACTTGTTCATAATTGCTTAATTGCTCTACCTATCTATAGCTAAAAACACTACACAAACATCCCTAAATATCAGATCAACCAATTAAGATGACAGGTTCTTCTGGTTCTCCTTGTGGAGCTTGCAAGTTCTTGAGAAGAAAATGTGTGAAAGGTTGTATTTTTGCACCTTATTTCTGCCACGAACAAGGTGCTACCCACTTTGCTGCCATTCACAAGGTTTTTGGTGCGAGCAATGTCTCAAAGTTGCTTGCTCATCTCCCTGTGAATGATCGTTGTGAAGCTGCCGTGACGATCTCATATGAAGCTCAAGCTAGGGTTCAAGATCCCATCTATGGCTGTGTTTCACATATTTTTGCACTACAACAACAGGTAATTAGCATCGTTAATTACTTGATGCCCTTAATTATGATTAGATATTGATCAAAAATATTTTATAATTGGTTGTGCTAGCTAAAACCCTAATTTTATGAAAATTGATGTGTTTCTAGGTTGTCAATCTTCAAGCACAACTAGCCTCTCTCAAGGAACAAGCCGCTAGAACACTTGTGAACAGCTTGGGTTCGGGTTCCGTAAACCCTAATGAGAGATTCTATGGAGAATATGCTTCTTCTCACACACAGGATAATGTCCAAAGCTGGATTCAACATCAGCTTGAGAGTAGTTCAAATATGGTGGTACAGTCCACCATTCCAAACCTTACCTGCAACAACATTATTCCGCACTATGAAAATGGAGTTTTTGGTGTGAACTCATCAGCAATGGGGAATTCAGTGAATCCAACAGACAATGTCTCACCGGATAGCTTCGAAGAGGGTTCGAATTCGAATATAGATGTGCAAACAAACGGCTGGAATTTTCAAGACAGTAGTACGGATGATCTTCAATCGGTGGCGTTTGGCTACATGAGACATTCATGAGGAGATCGATCGATCACATATATATAATCGGTGAAGACATGACCTTTTTCTTTCCATAAATAAAGAACTAGGAACCCTAGAAATGTTAATACAAGCAAACCCCCTACTAGAGTTGTTGTTTTGAGTCAAGTGTAGTATTCTTGGGATTTTGGTAGAAGAAAAGGTTGTCCGATAGACATAGAAGGGGAAAGGAATTAAAACTGGTTATGTTTAATTAGGGCAAATACTAGTTTGTGCATTTTAGACCTAGAAATGAATCCAAGGACCTAAATCTTTTACCTAATGAAGAACATTACCTATATTTTTCCTTTATATAATAAGACTCAGTACTGGTAGAGTATTTCTATTGTCCACTAGTTGAGTACTTTCGTTTGGAGAGTAAGAAAGTATGTCTTGATGTATGTAACCATTCATGAGTATTTTTGAATCAGTACATGCATGATTATGATTATATATATACACAAACACACTCACCATATATATATATATATATATATATATATATATATATATATATATATATAGGCTTTCAAAACTCTATAATCTAGTCATTATAAGACAAAAGCTTGAAACTAATTAGGAAGTTGTAATTACCATATAAATACAAGTAGAGTAAACTTATATAGTGTCTAGGGATAGTTGCACAACTTAATAATATATATATAGATTCTCACATTTTCTTTCTTTAATTAGCAAGATAGCTGGTTAGAATTTAGAAACATGAAAGAGTAGGTGAAAATACGCCTCATGATCATTTTATATATGCATAAACGATCCCAAGAAAATTAAATACTTGCTAGTCTTTCATTTATCAAAGCATTTGGGGAACAGATCCTTAATTATTTATCTAGTCTCATGTTTCTATTCTTAATTCATTTTTGTCTCTGGCTTGCGAATTTTTATTTGATGGCTTGATCTGTACAGCCAGTTTGAACACGCATGACGCATCCCCCAAAAGGATAAGAATCATAAATTTAGATAGATTATTATTAACAGTGTTGAATGTGATTTTGGGATTATAGATTTTGAATGCAGAAATCCGTTTCACTGATTCTTGAAAAGCTTTCATATGTGTCTAATGAGAAATTTCTATCTTCCGAATCCGACGACTCGAATTTAGCTAGCTTCATATGAATGTGTAAAGGACAAACTTTGTATGATATTGTCATTCTTGATTATAAAAAAAGAGAGAGTGTAGGTACGTAGTTAGGGGGTGCGTAGATTAATTAATGTTCTTCTAATGAGAACACTTTCATGTGGTACAATAAATTATCAGATAATTTTAACTGTGTGTTATATTTTTAGTTGATTGCTAAGTATAAAAATGTGCAGAGCTAACCTCATTCATTTCAATTGAAAACTGCAGGTACATGAAATCAACATTTTTCAAGGCAACTGTGCTGGAGATTGAATATAACTATAATTGCTGAATTGACTGAGCTTCCTCCTTAATATTACTCGTGATTTGGAAGAATTTTTAATTCAGATAATTAAGCATAAAGTACAGTCGAACGACATGTATTTTTGAATGTTCTTATAATTAGGGCTATCAAGTTCAATGCATACAGCTTTTTCCTACCATGTTGTTCAACAGGTAACTGTTATGAAGCAGCTTTTCCCGTCAATGATGTGTGAAGATGTTGTTTCTCGAAATTAATCTCTAGATTGTCCCTTGCAACTCAATCATCGAGTCACTTATTTGTTTGTATTTTTTTATATATTTACTTATTTTCTCACAACAAATATGTAAAATATATGACTTCTAGATTGCACCTCTATAGCATCGCTTTTTAGCGAAACTCACTATGATTTATTAAAAACTTTGTTGTGTTTGGTTGTGATTTCGCCTCAACGTTTTGCAATGACATGACGAGAAACACAATGCAATAATAATAAAAAAGAGCAATTACCAATAAGGACACAATGAGTAAAATTTATTTCAATAAAAACAACTGGAAAAAAAAATCATTAACAATGACATAGATTATCAAGTTAAATTTATACCCTTGTTCATTAAAAAAAATAACATAACACAATAAATTGATGTGTCTCTCACAATTTTCCCTTGTGCATGACATCAACATTTTTATTTTCAATCAAAATTTCAAAATAATTTATTTTTCAAAATACATGATGAAATTTTTAAAAAATCATATATTCTAAATGAGTATGGAAGGTTCCTCCAAACAAGATCAATTTGTTGATCTATTCTAAGCTGGAAAAATTTAATACAGCTAATAAACTTAGCACATATGAACTTAATTCAAATAAATTAAGTGCATCAGCGTTGTTTAGAATTTAAAACATCACTTTCAAATACACATATATGCTAATGTTTTACCTAACATAACCAAATAGTTCATAACAAAACTACGACATATAACTAATGTAATTAAATTTAGTGGAGATAAACTTAATGCAAAATTGTGTATACGATTCATTAAAAAAATTGATGAGTCTCGATTAGATGCCTAAAACATTCGAATCCTCAAAAATTTATTAGACACAATTATTTAGGTCTTAGAGTCTTCATTTGAATGCGAAAAAATACTTTCAATCAGAACTCAAACGAGTAAGTTATAACTGTTCGATCACAACTGACATCAGAAACACATCTATCATATGAAAGAGATATTGGGACTCGCTATCTTTCTTTGCCTAAACTATAAAATCCTAGAACCTAAAACAGTAAACTCTAAAATCCTAATTTCTAAACCTTAAAATCTTAAACCCTAAAACCTAAACTCTAAAACTAAAATTCTAAACCTCAAAATCATATATAAACCCTAAAATTATAAATCCTAAATTTTAAAACCCTAAACCGTAAAATTCTAAATTTTAAAACCCTAAAATCTTAAACCCTATATATATATATATATTCATTATTAAGATTGTACAAAGCTTTAAACACTATTCAAATATGAGTATATTAATTTGACTAGCAACAATATCATCTTAATATAAAATAAAACTTCTGAAAACTATTCGCTCGATTACGAGACAGTTATTAAAAAAAAATATCATACAAAGAAATATTAAGAAATCAACATAATATTACACATAGAGATGAAAAAAAAGAGAGAGAGAACAATGTTATATATATATATATATATAAGAAGAGAATATTTCAATTTTGATTTAAAAAAAAGAGAGAGAAAATAAGTGATCTCAAAAACAGAGAGAAAAATAAAAAGAAAATAGAGGAAAAAATGAGAGAGAAAAAATGATAGGAAAAAATGAGAGAAAATATATTTTAAACTACTTCTTCTTATTATAATATGTTTTAATTTTTTATGGACCTTATGCTTCAAAAAAAGAGGTTATCCTTATTGAAATATAAAATTATTTTGAGGGATTTATGACTAATAAACTCTAAAAAAAAGGTACAAATAAATAAACCAAGATTTTTTTTTTGTTTTAAAAAGGCCCTTCAAGGGTATATTTGACTCTATCAGCAGACGCGACCCCCCACACAAACTTTTTTTTTTCCCAATTTAACTTGTGTTTCAAATTTTGAATGTTTTCTCAAAAAAATAAAATAAATAAATAAATTGAATGTCCAATTCTGTAAAACTACAAACAAAAGTCAAGAGATTCAAAACCCGCAAATCCATCAAACGGATCTTTCTTCATACGCCGAGGAGCGAGGAGCCATAGAGAGATTCACTGCTTGTGTTTTTCTCTTCCTTTGTTCAATTGTTCGTTTGTCCAAGATTTGAAAACGAAGTTCGGAGCGACGATCGATGGCTTTCGCTTCTTTTATTGGAAGACTCCTCTTCGCTTCTGTGTTCATACTCTCCGCCTACCAGGAGTAAGTTGTCTCTGACTCTACCTATACATGTATGCATACACTTATCAATTTTTCTTGTTGGATTTGCTTGGATCTGCTTGATTTTACTTTGCTACTGGTGGTGTTGACTGTTTCCAAACCAAATAGTAGTCACGATTAGTGTTTTCCTTTTGGTTTGTGCTTTAAACTTTAACAACTGCGTTTATGTGGATCTACGAAATTGGACCGAGTACTGAATATTTTTTATTTTACTCTGTTTCTAGATTTGAGTTTTATGAAGTGATTGAGGTGAACTTTTAATGATCTTCTTAGTTTGATTAACTAATTTAAATCCAGGTTTTTTGCTCATGGGCGGTGTAGTAATATGCAGTGTAGCCTGAATTTAACGTTCACAACGGGTATTGCTGTGAGATTATCTCCCAGAAGGCTACATTATTTCATAAGAAACTTTAGCTTTGCAAAAATGGACTTATATTGGAAAATAATTTTGGGAATGGATTTCAAAACTTCATGATGTGGAAAGTGCTGGATCTGCAAAACCACCCTAACTTCAGTATTCATTGGAACTGTGTGGGTGTAATTATTTCAATTTGTTGTGTATTCTGAAACTGATGGGTGTCCAGAAACCGTTTTGACGTTTTGAAAATGGAAAGAAAAAGAATCTATCAAATGATATTTTTGAGTTTGGAAACTATTATTTTAGCAAATTCGGTGGCAACATAATTATTGAATTGTAGTACTTACAATATTTTATAAAAGAAATCATTGACATGACAGATAGATGTATATACTTAGTAGATTTGATATTTAATCTTGAAATTACTCTCTTGTCATGTCTTCTGCGGTGTGTACTAAGGTGAAACTGCACGTGCAAGTAAATGAGAGAATACTGAAACTTTTTAGGTATTTTTTTGAAGACTGCATTTGTTTGTTCTTTGATCATGTATCATGAAGAGATTAGCATTGATTTGGGAATAAATAAAAAACATAAGAGAATCTGCTCTGGCTGCAATTGGGCCGGGTTTTCCGGGGTCTCTCTTTGTTTTAAGTTTTGCTGGTGTGAATTTTTGTGCAGCAGTATTGTAGATTTAACCTTCTGCTGGAATGGGTTAATAGTATTCTTTTCACCTTTACAGTCTTACCGCATTGTTCCTTGTCCCATTCAGTTTGATCTGGGAAAAAGTTGTCCTTTCAATATTGCAATTACCTGATAGAAATCTTCTTTGTGGCATGGTGAGTTGGGAAAGTTGATCTACTGTATCATATTACTTTGTTATTATGCAACACTGCTAAGCCACTGTTTCTTGGTTCCCATTTTAGGATATTGACTTTTATTCTCTGAAAAAACTGAAAATCAGCTTCTTGATTATATTGAATTTTTTGAATCTCTCCTTTTCTTATTGTTCAAATTAATGATTCTTGACTTATAATAATTATTTATTCTTTTGCTTTTGAGATGCTCTGTTGTGATATACTGTTGTATTTTGGAATATTAGGTTCAATGAAATTGGGGTTGATGGTGGACTTGCAGGGAAGACTCTTAAACCAAAGTTTGATATCTTTGCCAAGCTTGTGCATTCTAGCACGGGCGTACAGCTGCCAGAAATTGAAGTGAGGATCGCTTCTCTTTCTCTCTCTCTTTCTCTTGGATATAGACACACCCGCACACATTCACACGTATGCATCCTGGCAAACCATTTAAGTTTCCACAAATTCTGTAAACGATCATTTAAAGAATATAGAGATGTGGAGTAAAAAAAGTTATAATGAGAGGATGTTTTGAATTCGAAAAGAGAAGAATTGTTTTGCATGAAGCATGACACAGATACCAGTGTATAGAAAACTGATTTAGCTTCCTTTGGTTTTTGAAATGGGCTGGGTAATTTCTTACCATCATGTAGAAATGTAATGTTGTTTGATGCTGCCCCAAATTGGAGGCTTAAGAGCTTATGAGAACGACAATGTTTGAAAGTGAGATTCTACAAGAGCTAGAATCAGTGGAAAGTTAGATGTTGAGATAATTTGGTTTTCCAATGTCTCATACTTATCGATATTGGTATTTGTTGTGTATGTTGAAGATGATGACTCCAGTGGCCTTCTCAGAGGGTTTTTAATAAGCTTTTGTTTATTGGTTTCCATTTTTATTCCAAAATGTAATAAATTGAACTGTATGTCTGTGGTGGATTTGCTGTATGGATGAATGCCCACCTTGCAATAGCTTCCCAAGCAACATCATCTTACTTAGGACTAAAAGGTTTGAATCAAAGTTGAAATCATTACTGTAAGTCCATGTATTCTGATTTTTTTTTTAATCTTCTATGCGCAGGTTAAACATTTAGTTGTTGCAGCTATAGCATTCAAGGGTGTTGGTGGCACCCTTTTTATATTGGGCAGTTCCTTTGGCGCATTTGTTCTGGTTTGTGGTCATAATCATATTATGCCGTGTATTGTCATTGGATCGTCTTGCAACTATAACATGCTATGTAGAGGAACATTTTGTTATACACTCAGTTTCTGCATGTTCTGACATTCTTTCTTCATGCAGCTTCTGCATCAGTTGATTGCTACGCCGATAATATATGATTTCTATAACTACGACAGCGAGTCAAAAGAATTCAATCAGCTGTTCATCAAATTTACACAGGTTCATTTTCTGCCTTGTCTCTTTCAATTCTGAATTCTCCATGCTGAAATTAGGGACCAACGTCACTTTTTTCCATATTGTTCCTTTGGATTATGTCAATTATGGACGGATTTTTCGTTACAGAATATGGCACTTTTTGGGGCGCTGATGTTTTTCATTGGGATGAAGAACTCAATTCCTCGAAGACAACAAAAGAGAAAGGCTTCCAAAACAAAAACTGGTTAGAAACCAATTGGTATCAGTAGGGGGAACTTCACGATGATAAGGAGTTACTGGATCTCTTCTATTGTATTGTTTTGTATGAAACTGATCCAGTTTTCTTCCTGTTATTAAGGTGGATATACTCTGTATCGATTTCTCGATTTTATATTTTCTTTACTTGAAAAGTCAACACAACTATTTGTCTGTGGTAGTTTCGGTAATGTTATCTCTACTCCTTTACATGGTGGAGGCTTGGATTCTGACTTTGAAGACAGTACTATTGCTTTGTTAAATATTTTCATGCGAACTTTTTCTGAAAATAAGAAAGAAATTCAATACTTGTATTCGTTGTACTTAGGGAAAAGGGTACAGAACAATATCTAAGTCTAATTGGACTGAGCAACCTTGCTCGGATATCATATTGTAATTTCTACACGTCATAATAATATTGTGGGAAAAGTTAGGGTTTGCACCCTGAACTTTTAAACGTATCAGAACGCACCTTCAACTTCCATTTCAGTTTACCGTTGCACCTTCTGTGATATTACCGTTGCACCTCGGGTGTATGGATAACACATAAGCATTTTCATGATTTAAGAAAATGAAAACAAAATGCCACGTCAATAAAAATGTGCCAACTCAGCAAAAATGGACGGTAATACCACAGAAGGTGCAACGGTATACTGAAATAGAAGTTGGAGGTGTGTTCTGATACGTTTAAAAGTTCAGGGTGCAAATTGATACTTTCATGAAAGTTCAGGGTGCAAACCCTAACTTTTCCCTAATATTGTTCAATTTAGTTTGTCCGATTTTTTAAACACATCGGGTCCATATATGAATTATTCGATTCACATGGATATATCAAGGCCTTATGACTTTGTTTCTCATAAAGTTGGCAAGTGGGTTAAACCTAACTTACCAAATCTTGGAAAACGCCTTGTTAGTAGTGAGGGGTGAGAAATGTCTCACCTCTTCCGACGTGGGACTTTTTTACAATGCAGGTTTCAAATTCTGCAGATAGCATATATGTGCGTTTGCATGTGTGATGTGATGAAAAAAAAAAAACCTTGAGGCTGGTGTTAAGGAGAAGTGGCCTCAGACATCACCAAGATGGCGAGATCCCTTTCTTTAACCAACATGGGAAGAAACACAAGAAATACAGATCACCCCAACAAAGGAGCAGCCCACAAGAATACTCCTGGGAAGGAAAACAAGAAATATAGAGAAGTCCAAAAAAAATCTAGAGTGTTTAACAGGCCCAATTGATCCAATGCGGCCCAATTTTGTACATGAAAAATCTAGAGTGTTTATACTTTATAGAGCTAGCCTTGAACCAAACTCAGTAAATGAAAAAGGAAAAAAAGTGCAGTGAATGAAGAAGGAAGAAAATCCATGTATTCTGTTTGACTGTTTAGTTGGAGTCTAAGGGTTATCAGTCATTCAGTTGTAGAAGGAAAAATTGGGTTCTGTTGTAATCGTTTTGAGTTTTGGGTGCTTTACTAGGGTCAGGTCAGTAATCAATACTAAAGTGGACAATTGTGTTCCAGTTACTTGATTGTACAGAATTTCCGCTTTGTGCTGCTAATTTGGTCGAGTTTGCGCGTCGAACTCCAGATGTTCGATCAATTGCCTCAACCATATGCATCACATGGTGTATACATTTTCCAATACGGTGAGATATCAACACCTTGGCAGCTCATGAGTTGGCAAACCTTTCATGTGGAGTTGTCACAATCTTTTATTCATGTGTTGCTCGCATCACTTCTCACAACAGGTTTGCAAACATGTATCTGTCTTTGCAAATAATTATATATTTGGTTGTTGAAAAACCCAAGAGAATAAACAGTATGTTCCTCTACCGTAAGTGATATTGTGAATAACTCTTCAAAGATTCATACTTTATTGCTATATTTGATTAAAAAAAAAAGTAGCTCAAAGTCTTGGACTTTTCTGCCCATTGAGGGCCTTTTTTCTGAAAAAATTAACTTTGTCAATGTAAACATCTGCCTATTCCTTTTATATAATGCGCGATTGTGAATGATATATGCAACTAGCAGCTGCAGCTTATCCCTTGATTCCTAATCAAAATTGCCAGCATGGAGGTCAGTCCTTGTGTTAACAACAAATCATGTATGGACATGAAGGAGTTTGATGCAACAAAAGCTGGTGTTAAAGGACTTGTAGACTCTGGCATCACAAAGGTGCCTAAATTTTTCGTTCGTCTACCAGCGCAAACAATGGAGAATTCATCTTGCACGGCCAGTCATATGAGCCTCCGTGTTCCACTTATAGACCTAGCAGGCTTTGAAAGCCATAGAAGGAAGGATATAATTGATGAAATACGTGAAGCATCAGAAAAATGGGGCGCCTTTCAATTGATCAGTCATGGGATTCCAATTAGTGTCTTGGATGAGATGATTGCTGCTGCGCGAAGATTTCATGAGCAACCCAATGAGGTGAAGAAGCAGCTGTACTCACGCGATTCTAAGAAATCAATAAGGTATTATTCCAATGTTGATCTCTTTGAGCGCAAAGGAGCTGTAGATTGGATGGATACCGCGGCCTTCAATTTTGGTGCTAGTAAAGTGGACCCTGCAGCCCTTCCTCAAATTTGCAGGTATTGAGAAAGATTGATAAAGGTATTCCTTTGGTAGTTATGTCACTTCTAGAGTAGAGGATTTGTTTCTTTCATAGCTTCGGATTGGGATGGCCTTATAATAAGCTATTTGACTTGCAATACCCTTTAAGATTTAAGGTTAATTTTGCTTTGCAGAGATGCTGTGACGGAATATGTGAGACACATTATTGAACTGAAGAATACATTATCTGAACTACTCTCAGAGGCCCTGGGACTTAGCAGTAACTATCTTGCAAAAATGGAATGCATGGAAGATCCACGGATACGTTGCAACTATTACCCGCCCTGCCCTGACCCAACCTTGGTGCTTGGCTCACAAAAGCATACGGACCCAGATTTTATGACTATACTTTTGCAGGACAATGTTGGTGGTCTTCAAGTTCTTCATCAAAATATGTGGGTTGATGTGTCCCCTGTTGAAGGAGCTTTAGTTGTCAACATGGGTGACTTTATGCAGGTAGCAAGAAATCATTCTAAATATTTGCACATCTAACTATACTTATGTAGCTCTAACTGTGTGTTTGTTTTTGTAGCTTATCACCAATGATAAATTCAAAAGTGTGCAACACAGGGTTCAAGTTAGTCAGGCCGGCCCTAGAGTGTCAGTTGGTTGCTTCTTGTTTCCTGATTCAACACATCTTAGCAAACCTGTTAGGCCTATAAAGGAGCTTTTATTCGACCAAGAACCAATATACAGAGAAACTAATGTCCAGGAATACATGGATCGCTACAGGTCTAATGGAGGAGCTGTCAATCCATGCCTTCCACTTTTTAAAGTAGTGTAAGGGATTGCTAGCCGGATTGGGTGATGGAGCCTTATGAAACAATGTTGGAACCTAAAATATGTAACAAATTTCAGTTTCTCATGTATGGTGTCTGTTGTCTAAATTCTCAGAACCTATATCTGTATGTACCTCTTATATATTTGTAATATACTTTTCTGTGTCTAAATGAATAAAGTTGTAGTTAAAATATACATACAGTCCCCTAATTTTTCTCCCATTCGATATCCTAATTAGTATTACTGAGATAGTGATTCTGCCCATCTTTCAGTTTCGTGCCAGAGTGGTGAATCGGAGTCCTGTGTCTCTTGGTAGAACTAGTTGTGTGTGACCTGTGACTCTGTATTCAAGAACAATATTTCTGCTTGGTGGTGAGTTGGTCCTAATTTTTGTGGGTTTTTAACTTGTTGGAAGTCTTGATTAGAGTCCCACCTTGAAGGAATATTGTTTAATTCTGGTATTCTCTCTCTAGGTGGTGGTTCTGGTTGGAAGTTTTGCTCTTTGTTTGAGGTTTTGCCTTGTTAATTAATTGAAGTTTTTGGACTTGTTGGTCATTTTCATTGTTTTAAGCCTCAATAATCTGAATGATATCTGCCTGGGCTCATTTAAAAGAATATTGATTAGTTCTTAATAATTAGTACAATTGGAGTGACTGACAAAATTGGATCATCATGTGAAGTGCATATTTCAACAACCAACATATATGTAAGTACATATGTATTTAAGTAGTTAGTTGTTGTTGTCTTTGTCTTCTTGTCATGAGCATCTCTTCTTGGTGGCTATCTGGCATCAACGTGAAATCCATCATATAAAAATTGCCTATTCCCAGGGCTTAAATTGACCGAGTTTTCGTCTCAGTAGATTGCATCTCTGCGTTCCCAGGGCTTAAATTATGGGGTTTATCGAGGGGTTTTTCGGATCACTCTCCATTACATGTTGAGGCAGGAATTGTGAATTGGGGCCCAAGGCCTTTCAGAGTACAAGACTGTTGGTGGATGGATCCAACGTTTACCACGGTACTTCAAGTTTTCTGGTTTGAAATATCTGCTAACTCAGTTAATAGGTCGATGCTACATAAATTTAAGGTGCTATTATCCTTATTACAAATCTGGAATAAAGAGGTCTTCGGAAATGTTGAGGTGAAGATAAAAAAGCTGGAAAATGAAATAGATGGATGGGATACAGTTGGAGAAAATCATGCACTATCTGAGGGGGAACTGCAAACTGTCAATGGGTTAAAAAATCAGCTTTGGAAAGAAAGCAAGAAACTTGAGTCTTTGTGGAGACAAAAATCCAGAATTAGATGGATAGCAGAGGGAGATAGAAATACAAAATATTTCCATTCTTCAGCATGTATTCGGGGGCACTCCAACATGATTAAATGTTTAAGATCGGATAGGGGTCTGCTTACTCAACCAGAAGATATTAGGGCTGAGGTGCTGTCACATTTTCAGAATCAGTTTAAAGATCCTGGGGTATGCTCTTTCCAATGGGATGGTTTAGAATTTAAATCCATTTCAAGTCAAACAGCTTTATCTATGGAAGAACCTTTCACACGACAAGAAGTGAAGGATGCAGTGTGGAATTGTGAGGGTTCAAAGGCCCCAGGGCCTGATGGCTTCAATTTTACTTTTATCAAGAAAGCTTGGAACATTATTCAGGAGGATATCTATCAGATGGTCTTCGACTTCTATGCCTCAGGAAAGCTTCCGCATGGGCTGAACTCTTCCTTCATTACACTTATCCCTAAAGTGAAAGGCGCATGCAAGCTTTCTTCTTTTCGGCCAATTAGCCTGCTCAATAGTCTATATAAAATCATCTCAAAAATTCTGGCGGCTCGGCTAAAGAAAATTTTGCCCACAATTATTAGTGATTCCCAAACAGCCTTTGTTAAGGGTAGACAATTGCTTGATAGTGTCTTGGTTGCAAATGAAGTGGTTCATTCTATGAAGAAAAATCGGATTGAGGGTTTCCTAATGAAACTGGACATGGAGAGAGCATTTGATTCCATCAGTTGGCAGTATTTGAATCATGTAATGTTGAAGATGGGTTTTGGTATTAAATGGCGTTGGTGGATGCTGGAATGTATGTCCTCAGCATCAGTGTCTATTCTGGTTAATGGTTGTCCATCAAAAGAATTTCATCTACAACGGGGAATTAGACAAGGTGATCCCATATCCCCGTTTTTGTTTATCATAGCAGCAGAGGGGCTCCATCAACTGTTTTCACAGGCTGAGAGGGTGGGTTTGCTAGAGGGGGTGTCTCTGAAAAATAGAAGTGATTTCACTGTCTCGCATTTACAGTATGCCGATGACACACTGGTGTTTTGTAAAGGAAACGAACAGTCTTTAAATGCAGTGAAGAACATAATGAGGTGCTTTCATTTGATATCTGGTTTGCGAGTCAATTTTCACAAAAGTTCTCTTGTTGGAGTTGGTATATCTCAAGAGAGGCTAGATCATTGGGCTTTGAAATACTACTTTCAGCTGGAATCACTACCAATTAAATATTTGGGTTTGCCGCTAGGTGCAAATGTCAAGCGAAGTAAGACATGGGCGCCGATGGTGGAAAAATTTAAAGAGAGGCTTGCAACTTGGAAGGGAAGTATGTTATCAATGGGAGGCCGATTAACTCTGATTAAATCTGCTCTTGCAAGTCTCCCCCTGCTTTATATGTCTATATTCAAGATCCCAGCCACCATCTTGAAACAGTTAGATAGGCTGCAACGAAACTTTTTGTGGGGAAATTATGTCGAAAAGAGGAAAATTCATTGTGTTCGCTGGAGCAAAGTGATTTTGCCCAAGGCTTTTGGTGGTTTAGGTGTGGGTGATATCCATTGTAGGAACCTGGCTTTACTATTCAAGTGGTCTTGGAGATTTAAAACGGAGGAAGGAGCTTTGTGGAGGAGAGTGATCCAAGAAAAATATGGGGGACTTGGATATGATTTTAATGTTCTTCCAGTAGCATCAAATGCATCTCAAGTATGGAAAAATATTTATGACCCTTTTGTGGAGCATGAGCAGAGTTTGAGATGTGCTTCGGCTAATGGTTTTAGAAGGATGGTTGGAAATGGTAGTCGTACTTTTTTCTGGTTGGATAAGTGGGTTGGAGATTCATCACTATCTATGCTGTTTGGCAGATTGTTTAATATCTCTCTCCAGAAAAATGAAGTGATAACTGGTATGGGTGAATGGATTGCAAACAGGTGGGAATGGAGATTCAGATGGAGGAGACGTTTATTCATGTGGGAGCAACAATCAGTTGATCAATTGCTGCAATATATAAATACTATAGTTTTCTGCCCCTCAAAGCCTGACAAATTGGTGTGGACCTACACTCTGAAAGGTAATTTCACTGTGAAATCATTATATGATAAGTTAATTTCCACCTCCATTCCGATAAATGGTATCACTGCTCTAGCAAAAGTGTGGAAGGGTTTCGTGCCTCCAAGAGTAGAGATATTTGCATGGCTCTTGCTACAAAAAAAAATTAATACGAGGGAAAGATTGGCTGATATTGGAGTGATACACCTTGTTGATAATATATGCCCCTTTTGCTCAAACTCTCCTGAAAACATTAATCATTTGTTTTGCCATTGCACTGGCCCAGCTTCTCTATGGTATCATCTCATGCAATGGTGGGGTGTTTGTTGGTGTCAACCGAATAGTATCTGGGATCTTTTTCAGCATTGGTGTAGCTCAGTAAAAGGTGGGCTGCAGAAGAAGGTTTGGGGGATGCTCTTTTATGTCACTGTATGGACAATTTGGAAGGTGCGTAATGATTTAATTTTCAAAAATATTATGGTTAATTGGGCTGCAATTCCTTCACTCATTTTCTCAAGGTTGTATTGCTGGTTGTCCTACTTGAATACCAAATTCCCATATCATGGCTGGCAACTTGAGCAATCATCTGAGGTGGTGAAGTCTTGGAAATCTGTTAACCTTGGGATGCGGAACAGAAATCTACAATGGTCCAATCCGCCTACTGGATATTTCAAATGGAATGTTGACGGCTCAGCAATGGGGAAACCTGGGGCCGCTGGAATTGGAGGAGTTCTAAGGGATGATTCAGGATCGTATCTCTGTGTGTTTTCTTGTAGCATTGGTATAGCTGACTCTAATGAGGCAGAGTTCAGAGCAATATTGAAGGCTTTGGTTTTATCTTTGGATTGGATGAGGAGTGTTGACAATTTTCAGAGGAAAATTATTATTGAGACAGACTCTAGAAGTGCTTTAGCTTGGTCGGTGGATGGTGATGATAGCCCATGGAAGTACAGGCAAATCTCCAACTCAATCGACGCCATCAAGTTGCAGCTGGTAAATGTAGAAATAAGACATATTCTAAGAGAGGAAAATTTTGTGGCTGATTTACTAGCCAAGAATGGGGTAGGCAGACAGTCTGATATGGTCATGAGGTTTTAAAATCGGTTGTATAAAGCAATGTTTGCTTCTGGTTTGGCTTTGCTGGTTGTTTTGTTTTATTTTATCTTTTTGTCTTGATCCTTGTCTTCTTCTTGAAGGCTTTCTATTGTTCATTGGTTTTCCTCCGCCATTGGTGAGGTTTGTTTTCAATATATTCTGTGGCTTAGCCGTTTTATCAAAAAAAAAAAAAAAAAAAATTGCCTATTCCGACAACAAACATATATGCAAGTATATATGTGTTTAGCAACTTCAGTATCTTATTTTTCTTGTCTTTTTGTCTTCTTGCCATGAGCTTCTCTTGGTGCCCATCTAGCATCTATTTGACATCCATTTTTATTGATATCTGCTTCTTCTTTTTTGTTTTGTTCATGAACCACATTCTTTTGGCTTTAAAAGCATAGTACATATAGACATGTAAGGCACTTCGGCTACTGATCATACAATCAACTTAAGGCTGGTGTTGTTATAAATATGGGCCCAAAAAACCTTAACCCACAATCAAATCCAACCGGTCTCCCACGTATGTGTGCACGTGGGTCGATTGTAACCAAGCTCAACGCTATGCCCCAAAACTTGACTACAATGTTAAGGGAGGCTTGCATCTATATACAAGTTATCCTCACACAAATCTACCGATGTATGTTCCAAAGATGTAGAGGTGACAAACCACGACGAATTTAGAAAGTAATCTTTAAAGCAAATATTTGATTAGTGGTGGACTTAAAAATTTATAAGAAATAGGCCAAAGGCCCCAAAAAAAATATTATGGCTATTTATTGAAAAGTAAACGAAAATAAACAAAATATTTGAGTTTAATTTTTAACTTTTGAGGGGGACTTTTGCTTGAGTACTCACTCTTAAATCAAAATATAATTTTACATGAAAGTAGATTTTTAATAAAGAAAAAAAAATCTGATTTAATTATCCCACACTTATCCGGATTGAATTATTATTCGACTTTAAACCAGTATAGATATGATCGATTAAGAATATCAAAAATTTTAAATTAATATAAATCTAAATATTCAAATATTTCGTAAATAAGTTACGCTTTGGTTTGGGAATCGATTTTGGTACCCTTACCAAGATCCTTCTTTAACCAGCATTACCGCTAGGAATATAGATCAACCTATAAAGGAGCAGCCCAAAAGAGGACTCTATGGGAAGAAATGCAAGAAATAAAATATAGGGAAGCCCAAAAGAAAATTGTTGAAAGTTTAGCAGGCCGAATTGATCCAGTGTGGCCCAATTTTTGGATTTCATTAAGGTTAGGCTTACAAATTCCCCTTCATTAAGCTCATTCTAGCCTTTATGGAATTAGAAATATTCATGAGTTGGCAAACCTTTCGTGGGGAGTTCTCACTTCTCTCTCATATCTTTTATTCGTGTGTCGCTGACATCACTTCTCAAAACAGGTTTGCAAATGATATATTTGTCGTTGCATATAATTATATATTTGGTCGTTGAAAAATCCAAGAGAATAAACAGTGTTCCTCGGCCTTAAGTGATATTGTGAATAACTCTTCAAAGATCCATCCATTGTTGTTATATGTGCTAGCTCAAAAGTCTCCTCTTCTGTGTCCATTGATGCCCTTTTTTTGAAAAATCAACTGTGTCAACGTGAACATCTGCGCTTGCGATTAATATAAGCAACTAACAGCTGCAGCTTATCATCGCTTCCTAATCAAAATTGCTAGCATGGAAGTCCTTCCTTGTGTCCAAGACAAATCAACCATGGATGTGAAGGAGTTTGATGCAACAAAAGCTGGTGTTAAAGGACTTGTAGACTCCGGCATCACCAAGATACCTAAATTTTTCATTTTTCCACCAGCACAAACAATGGAGAATACATCTTGCAAGGCCAATCGTATGAGCCTCCGTGTTCCCCTGATAGACCTCACAGGTTTTGAAAGCCGTAGAAGGAAGGATATAATTGATGAAATACGTGAAGCATCAGAAAAATGGGGTGCCTTTCAGTTAATCAATCATGGTATTCCAATTAATGTCTTGGATGAGATGATTGCTGCTGCCCGAAGATTTCATGAGCAACCCAATGAGGTGAAGAAGGAGCTGTACTCACGCGATCCCAAGAAATCAGTGAAGTACTTCTCCAACGCTGATCTGTTTGAGCGCAAAGGAGCTGCAGATTGGGTGGATGTCTTGGCCTTTGATTTTGGTGATGGTAAAGTGGACCCTGCAGCGCTTCCTCAAATATTCAGGTATTCACAAAGATTGATACACATTGTTTTGGTAGTTTTTGTGTTAGTAGCTTTTGATTCCTTTAAATTATATAATGACTCGAGTCTTGAAACCAGTACAAGGCAGCCCCTAGGAGTGAATTATTGTACTCTGTAAGAAACAACACAAATTAGACAGTTCAAGGAGGATCCTAGAATAGAGGATTTGTTTCTTTCGTAGCTCGGATTGGGATGACCTATCAGAAAGTCATTGAGAGCAATGCCCTTTAAGATTTTTGGGTTAATGTTGTGTTGCAGAGATGCTGTGACAGGATATGTGAGACAAGTAATTGAACTGAAGAATACATTAGCTGAACTACTCTCCGAGGCTCTGGGACTTAACAGTGACTATCTTGCAAAAATGGGATGCATGGAACATCCATCAATACGTTGCCGCTATTACCCGCCCTGCCCTGAGCCAACCTTGACGCTCGGCTCACTCAAGCATACAGACCCAGATTTTATGACTATACTCTTGCAGGACAATGCTGGTGGTCTTCAAGTTCTGCATCAAAATATGTGGGTTGATGTGTCCCCAGTTCAAGGAGCTCTAACTGTCAACATGGGTGACTTGATGCAGGTAGCAATAATTCAAGCTAAATGCGCATCTAACTATAATTATGTAGCCATGAATATAAACAAAATTATGCAGCTCTAACTATGTGTTTGTTTTTGTAGCTTATCTCGAATGATAGATTCATAAGTGTCCAGCACAGGGTTCAAGTTAGACAGACCGGCGCTAGAGTATCAGTTGGTTGCTTCTTGTATCCTTGTTCTACAGATCTTAGTAAACCCTTTGGGCCTATAAAGGAGCTTCTATTCGACCAAGAACCGATATACAGAGAAACTAATGTCCTGGAATACATGCAATACTACACGTCTAATGGAGGAGCTGGCCATCCATGCCTGCCACTCTTTAAAGTAGCGTGAGGGATTGGCAGCCGGATCGAGTGATGGAGAGCCTTATGAAACAATATGTATCAAATTTCAGCTCTTCATAATCTCATGTATGAAGTTCTGTTGTCTAAATTCTGAGATCCTATATCTAAATGTAAATATATGCGTTTGGCAACTTCATTAGGTTCTTTTTTCTGGTATTTTTTGTTTTCTTCTACTTGAAATCCATTTTTTATTGATCCTTTCATTGGACTTTATTTTATTTCGTTAATGTTTTATTATTATGAACACATTATTTTCACAAAGTTAATTGTCACATCATCACACCTCATTGAAATCGATTTAAATGATTTTAAAACACGCAGTGGTCCTTGGCAAAGTTTTTTAAAATTTTCCTCTGATAAATAAAGAAATTTTGGTCTGATGGTAGTGGTTATTTATTTGAATTTCGAGCAGCTTGATGATTTAAATCTTTTTTTATGTTAAATTAAAAAAACATTAAAATGAATATATGTTCATTAAAAATGAAGAAATCAGTTGAATTGTCACATTATCACAGCTCATTGAAATTGATTTGAATGATTTTAAAACAAGCAGTGGTCCTCCATCTACTCACCAAAGACTGAAAAATTCCCCTGTGGGATGCTAAATTGCTAATGGCTTCTTTTGTAAACAAAAGCTGTATATTTATTTCTGGGCCAACAAGTAAGCCGGCCCAAGTAAATGACAAATATTCAAAAGGATCAATTGGTATTGATCCAATGTAGCCCAATCCTCCACATGGAAGCCCAGTGGGTTCTAGAGCAAGCCTTGAGTACGTGAGCAGCTTTGTGCATGCATGTACTACCAATTGCTTTGTGCATGAGTGAAGAACGGAAGAAAGCGTGTTGGGTGATTCTACTTTGTTTCCTTGCTGCTGATAGATAATTTAAGTTTTTTTTTCTTGGGTTGGGTTGTTTTTATTTGTTTGAGCATTTTCTTTGTTTTTGGAATCTGACGGCCGTCAATTATGGAAGGAAACTTGGGTTCTGTTATAATCGTTTTGGCCTCTGGATGGTGTTACTAGTATCAGGTCAGTACACAGTACTAAAGTGGACGATTTTGTTTCAGACATTCAGTTGTCCAGTTACTTTGATTGAGTTTTGGTTTCTGCTCGTTCTTTATTATGCTGATTTGGTCCCGTTTGTGCTTTGAACTCCATGCGTTTGATCAAATGCCTAAGCCATTTGCATCACCTGATCACTATAGGCTTGGATCATCAGTTATCCATGGTGCCAGTCGAAATATCATTCTGTAGTACGTTCATCATTTTCTCACTGACTTGTACAAACTTCAGTTCATGTGATCTGCTCTAATTAACAGGTCTCCTACTCTCTCTTCCATTCCTTTCTCAATTTTCCAATATTTATTTCACAACAGCTTACATGGTCTTAAAGGACTTTTAGAGTCCGGCATCACAAAGATACCTAAATTTCTCATCAGCCCACCAACGGAAACTATGGAGAAGTCATCTTGCAAGTTCAGTGATATAAGCCTCCGCATTCCACTTATAGACCTTGCAGGCTATGAGAGTGGTAAAAGGAAGGATATAATTGATGAAATACGCGAAGCATCCCAAAAATGGGGTGTCTTTCAATTGATCAATCATGGAGTTCCAATTAGTGTCTCACTGTCTTGGATGAGATGCTTGCTGCTGCTCGAAGATCATGACCAACCAAATGAGGTGAAGCAGCAGCTATACTCACGTGATGGAGAAAAAAAATATTCTTACACTGCTAGGAATGAAAGCCATCATCATATGAGGACTGAGGAGTCAAAAAAAGCAATCACTCTCTTAAATTCATTTCCCATCCACCATTGATAAATATGGAAGTTGTTCTTCAGAATAAATAATGTTGCCAACAGAATATCAATCAAGCATCCAACTCGCAAACAAATGATAAAGCCCAACCAGACAGGGGGATTAATTCTCCTATGGAAAAACTAAAAGCACAAAAGCTAGTGAAGGAGATACCAGCTTCTTTTTCCTCTTTTCCTTTTTTTCTTCTTCTTCTTCATGATATGGAGCAAGGGAAAGTAAAAGGAACGAATTCTTGATTCAAACAAAAATCATATGAAAAAACACAAATGGCTCACAATATTTTACAAAGAAAGCCAACACCGCACCCTCCGTGTGTAGACCAGCGCTCGCAGTTAATTTGCTGAGTTAGATTGCAAAATGTTCACAAGAGACCACAAGATTTCCATCCTATGCAAAATTCTGTTATTCTGCCCCTGAAATGATTCCCAGGTAGTAAAATTTAGTACACATATCAAGTGTCTCAACATGACTTCTCAACAAACAAAAAACAATGGAGTTTTTCCTCCAGATCAAGCATCTCATTTTGAGAGAGGAAATTAGAAATTCGGGATACTGAGAATTCATCAAGAAAAGTCAGACCCTACCTCGACCACAAAAAATATACATGTCTTCTCGCCATGCACTTCTGTGATCCCTTTTAAGATAGTGAGATCCAAGCTTTTTATGGCTTCAGCTATCTCAAGAAAATGACTGCATTCCTCGCATAACATCTGCACAATAAATTATGCAAGTCATACCCCAAGAATATTTTCTTCCATGGTAAATGACTCGAGGAACAACACCATGCACACAAGGAATACCAAAAATTAAACTCACTTAGATGAAAGAAAAACATGAATTGAGAAGAAATATAACCTGGCACATATAAAACATAAAAGAGAAGCACTGGAATATTTTGAAAAAAAAAACGAGTTCACAGTGGAACAACAAAACCTTTGGACTAAGACATATTCTACAGCAAACTTCTACATACCTCTACAAGCATCTGCCCTTTATGGTTTAAATTTTCCACAATGATCGAAGAAACTTTTAGATGGCTTCCCACCTCCACTGCCCAGCTTGACCCTTGCTCATAATTGGAGGATCCTGGCATGCCTGTTCCCTTGTGATGCAACTGAAAATTCAGCAGTATTCAAGTGTAAACACAGGCAGGACAAAAAAAACGTAAGACTACCCTGTGATGCTCATAGCGAAGCTAAATCGACACATTCAAGATTCTGCACAAAAATAGGGTAGATAACAAACTGGAGAGGAAGATTGTTACAAGTAAATTGTAAGGGTACCTTTGATTCAGCACAATTTTTTAGCTTGTCAGCATGCTTAGCAATGCTCTGTAAAAAGAACATGTGCTTGATTGTACGTTCCAGCAGTGAATCAATACTGCACTGTAAAATTTCCTTGAAAATATCAGCATATATCATGCCACAAGAATTTGAAAGTGTTGGAACCTGTTCACAAGAAAGTTACCTTAGATCCATTTGGCACAAGCTCTCGCAGCTCCTTAATACGATCTTGAATGAGTTGTCGGTCCCTTGGCCTAGGCCTAGAGCTTTCACCAGGTCTAGACTTTTTTTTGTTATTTTTAGCTGGTTCTGAATTCCTGTCCAGCTGCTCACTACGGGAACTTAAACAAGCAGATGATAACCCTTGTGAAGACAAGCCTCCACACAAATCTGATGCATTCAAGCAGTGCCGCATGTCACCGTCTACAAGAGAAGGCTGATTAGCTGAATGATTTGTGGAATATAGAGTATATTGACTCTGGCAAGAAGCCTCTGGCATTTGATATTGCCTCTGGCAAGAAGCCTCTGGCATTTTCTGAGATGTCAACAGAGACTGCTCAGATTTACAAAGTAATTGCTCACTTTTAACATCACTGCTACAAGCATTGGCTACAACTGCTTCCAGTAGATTCTCTGAACCAGAGTCGGAGGTCATCCGGCTGCTGCTCATACCCCCTAACATACTAACACAGGCTCCACCTTCACTCTTCTCCGATTCATAATCAAAATAAAGACTTCCTTCTAGAAAATCTGGCCCTAATGCTTCTTGTAGCTCACAACCAGCAGAGAACTTCAGAAAAATGTTTGATGTGTCCAAGGAACTCGACTCAGTTTGACACTCCAACTTCTCCGGGTATTTTTGCAGTCCCATGTTTGAGGGTTCGGGTATGTTCAGAACACCATTTCGATAAGTATTAATACTATCTAACTTAATTCTACTGCAAAGAGAAGACTCAAGGGATTCCAAGGAGAAAAGAGGAAGATCAACTCTACAATTTTCACCTGGAAGTACAACCTTACATAAGTTAATATTGTGCGCAACGGAACTGCTTGAATGTGGACAGAAATAGTGCTCTGAATCCATAATTAGATCTTTTGTTTCTTCACACATCCTTTCATTAAGTGACTCCGTTATCACTCGCTTTTGACGATCTAAATTGGTTACATTTGAATTCAGCTGAAATAATTCGGTATTCCCACCACAAACTGTAGTACTGTGAGAAGTGCAAACAGGCAACCAATGGTTGGGGTTGGGGCCTTCTTTGTTGGTAGGTTTATCTGCACTGCTTATGCAATCAGGAAGGAAGTCGGAATCCAAACTTTGTAGAGGTAAATCTGACTGAGGAAAGAAAAAGTTTGATTAGAACAGCCATAAAGAAAAGTACAAATTACAAAATCATCTCACATGTACTCCACGGGTATGAACACTCAAACCTGCACACACAACTCCCACACACCCTCACCCACCCAGAAACTCATGCAAACATAAACGGGGAGTGAGAGAGAGTTACCAGAGAAAATGTAGACTTCATACTACATTGCATTGGACTACCAGTGGTATGTCCTGCTGAAGAATCTGGCAGGGTGGAAAAGAAATCTTTTATATGAACCACCAGCTTCACATCTTCAAAAACCTGCACAAGTAGAAAAATGAATAAAAAGGACAACTGAGTAGGGATATCAGGCTCTTATATGCTTGCATGGAGCCATCTAAAAAATATTCCAAAAGCTAATCCTGCCTAGTTAATACATTAAAATGCAGGAATGAGTATGGGGCCTAAAAGTTTGACTTCTATGAGATGTGCATTAGATTAAGCAGAAAGATTCAGTGACTAATGACTACCCAGATATTTGAACTATCATGCTTCTTACCCCTCCACAACTGCCAAAATAAGAAACAAAAAAAAAGGAGGAAAACAATAATTTAAAAGGGGTAGAAAAGAGGGAAATCAAATGCACCGAACTTTTATTCCCCTCTACACCCCAAAACTCCCAAGCAAGGACGAGAAGGGTACCCTTCCTTTAAAATTCATAATATAAGAATGTAACAAAAAGTTAAAGCAAAGTTAGAACTTACAGTATTTAGGGAGCCTAGCTGTACAACTCCATACGGGACAACAGCTACAACAACTAAGGTCTACAGAACAGAACAAAGGTGAGGTAAAATATGTTAGATGACATTTAAGATACATACGTGCAAATAAAAAAGAGCAAAATGCTTCTTAAAGGAAACATTCCTAAACTAAATTTTCAGTCTTGTGATTTTGCTTTACCCAGAAATCTACATATTGCAATGTGCCATGGCAAGAACATCTACTTTCTACATTCTACATATCCAGGGGATATTTTAAGAAATATAATAACTTAAGAATGTCATTCAATAGCATCAAGGCCCGATAAACTAAGCCAAATAATCCAGTGAGTAACAGAAAATCGTTATCCAAAGGAGAATAATCATTTGGAGCCAAATGTCAGGCGGTCAGGCCCGCATATGGACAAGCAAAAAATGTAGATAAAGAAAAAGAATTAAAAGACATGTTTTGAAAAGAATGAAGCATTGGCTGTGAGAGTGAATAAGGATAGTTTACAAATGCCATTCAAATTAAAGGACGATGATCAGTATCACTCTAAAACTGTTAGGCAGGGTCGCTTCACAAAAAAGATTTAAGGTTTACAATTCATAAGTGGTGATAATAAAGTTAGTCTAGTTTCTATAGGGAAAGCAGTTCAGATGATGCTAATAATGGTTTAAAAAAATAATACTAATATTCGCATATGTTAATATGGTGCAGACTATCACATTTATTCCCCTGGAGCCTTTTTTTTTTCCAAACTTCAAGACCACAAATCAAAAGTACCACAGCTCAAGCGATGAAGTTCATGCACTTCCTATGTACTAAATCAAGCTTTTTTTAAAGACAGAGACAGGAAAACAGATTACCTTAATACCAGCTGAAAACTGATTTTGCAAACCATCACTGAACTGAAATGTCCAAGAGAATCAAGGAAATATGAGATTAAGGGGATTATGACCCACATTAAGACATCAATTTCAGCAGTAAACTTGTCATAACTATATAATTTTTATCAAATTTCAATGAGAACAAAAGGTTCTAATAAGGTAGAAGAGCATTGATCACCTCGAAGGATGAATGTGAACTGCTGAGAAGTTTATCTGCAAAGATCCACTGATACTTTCCACTAACTGCAACCTGTCCAACAATCCTGAAAGACAAATGATAATACTGACATAAGCATTTCTCTATATGATTGGCAAAATATGCACATTAGGAAATAGTTTTATCAATTTCAAGTGAAAACTTAGAGAATGATGAAGAAAATCAAAAAGAGAGGAAGGGAAGAAAACAATTAAGAAGACCTTCCATCTAGACCTTAAACAACTGCACAGAAGACATGAAATTTAATCTATATTACTTGTTGATTAATAGATTAGATCCATACCCTTCCCCTAGAGAATATACATGGTAGGACATCCTCGCCAAAGCTAACCCAAGCGGATCATGTGAAGAAGGACTGCTATGCAAGTTTTCTTGGGTCTCACTGGAGCACTTATTCTCTGAATGATCCTGACGCTTACAATTGTCATAGTAAGCATCTTCCCAAGTCAACATCCTGCAAAAAATTTCCAAATCTGGGGAGTAAAAGCCAGGATAACATATTAAGGTGTTTTAGACATTATCCATTCCAATAGTATAATACTACAAAAAAAACAAAAGGATAAAGGTTAACCAATTCCCGTGCCACAAGAGCACGATGTACACAGCGCCACCCCAGCATGGCAGAAAAGCTGCTTCAAGGATTTTAACTTAAGAACTCTAAACTGTTGTAAAGTAACTTCACCACTAGGCCTCAGGTTCAATAATGTACAGCTTCTATTGTTGCTAAAACAATGTTGTGCGCGCGAATTTGTGGTGTGTTTGTAATTACTATGGTACAGATATACCTAAGGCAACACTCCAGAAACCTCCAAAAAAAAAAATCAAGAGCACATTCAGCAGCAATCACATCTCCATAGACTATCAGTACAAATGCAAATTTCATGAACAATTAGCTAAAAAACAAACGTAGACCATAAAAGAAAAGAAGGTGAAACAAAAGAGAAAACAATAGCAGAGAGATTTAAACATCGTTGAATGACTCATAGAATACAAGCATACAACATGAAGTAGAGTAGAAAACTTACATTCGCGAGCAATGTTTGAGCTTCCAAAAGGCAGCATAGTTCCAGTCTGTGTCGAGACAGAAGCTCCGAAGAATACTGTGAAGGCCAGTACCCATATTTTCTCCTCAAAAAAATAAATAAAAACTCTCTCAAACCACACAGGGCCGTTCTTGATTCCTTACCCAAAATTAATTACGTAAAACAGAACAGAACAAACTCTTCACAAAACCGAAACCCTAGCCTTTTCCCCTAGCTTGCTCTGTAAGAACCTCTCCCTGCCTGCTCCCTCCGCAAGCCCGCTCGCGGTTTTAATGGCGGTCCTATTGTCCCCAGAAGCAGACGATCCCTACCCATCACTCACACCAAACAAACGCCTACTAGTGAATCCCCTTCACTCAATAACTCGCAAAGAAAACCCTTCACAGAAATCGGATCAAATTGAGAGATAAACTACAGAGATCTCAACACGGCATGCTTTCACACATTTCCTGCATGTGGACATGAGTGTGGGTAAAGTTTCTCCAATTTTGACAGTTCGAAGAGGCGATTTAAAGCTTCGTTTGAAGCCGGTACTCTACAGTGAAAGAATATTTAGCTTATGTCGGACGACATGGAAGTCTCAAATCTTTAATACGCTTAATTGTGTGAAGACCGAACAAGAAAAACCCAGCAAAAGCAAACCGAATGAATTGCAAGGACAAATTCACAGGGACATGTACTCAGGGAGACACAGTGAGTGACGATCAAAGAAGTAAAGCTTATTCAAAGGAACCCGTCCGAAGTCTCGAACAATGAGAATTCAAGTAATCAAGTAAAGTTGAGAGCTTCCAGCAACAGTTTCTGACATTCTTAAGGACCAATCTCAGCTTTTTTTCACTGCTATTCTAGAGAGAGAAACTTGAAAGAGGCCTCTTTTTGCTTCTTTATTACAAAGAGGGGGAGAAAAGAATGTTTTTGGGAGGTTTGCTTTGTTTGTTTTGATTAGGAAAGCCGCCGCTTTATATCAGCCGATATATCACAAAGGCACAAACTCTGTTCACTTTGGCTTTTTTGACAAAAAGGACAAACACACCCTTAGCTTTTCTACCTTGCGCATTATGACCCACTACGCACTCCCTTTTGCCCCAACTGTTATCCTACACCTCATGCGCACTTTTAACCCTGCACAACTTACACCCTGTTAAGGGCAAATCCATGGTATGTCAGTGAGTAGTGAGTTGTGTTAAGGAGGATCATATATATAGTTATGAGTATGCAAGGAAAATGGGGTTAATGAGTACACTTTCTAGATAGTGTCATCTTGTGGCCAACAAAATGATGCAAATTTGAGGAAAATGCCTCTTATCTTTTTATTTCCATGCCACTGAACTTAACCCTAATCTAGGCCCTTTTCAACAATCATTTTATTACCTTAAAGTTGTGACACTTGCACCATTAATTGGATTTGTCCCCTTTCACACTATTACCCCCTCTATTATTTCCAAGTGCACATACAAATATTATAGTAATTTTGTCAGTAGGTCAATAGGAATATGATCTTGTTTGAGCAAATCAAACTACAAACAAAAATAAATGAAATTTTAAGATAACAATGGTCATTGGTTAGAGTGACGCTCATATTGTTTATCCTTAATCTATATTTTAGATTTAAGGTTTCGAGTACGACTTCTTACTCTCCTACCCAAATCATAAACCCTAAATTCTAAACTTTTAAAATTGATTTTTTTGTTAATCGAAAACATCGCCAAGTTTGCCCATTTTAGATAGCCAAGTTTAGCCTAAACTCATGTCAGATATCATGCCTGAAAAAGTCTACGTACAGATAAATTGGGTCGGTGTCCAATGCGAAACTTAGAGCACATGCAATGGTGTGTGTTTAATGAGATATTAGATATTATTGGAGTGTGTATTTTTACTGATGTGGCTGTATTGGGAGATATGTTTTATTGATGTGGTTGTATTGAAAGATGTGTTTTGGTAGGACCAATCTTGATTTTTGTGTAGTTTTATTGTGGAAATGATGTAGGAAAGGAAAATAGTTGGTTTGAATAATGGAAAAATGAATAATTGTATTGGGAGATGTGTTTTGCTGATGTGATTGTATTCGAATATGTGTTTTCTTGATATGACTGTATTGGGAGTTGTGTGTGGTTTGAATTTTTGTGTGATAAAAATGTGATCCGCAAATAATTTTAGTGGGGACAACAATATATAACCATTGCATATGCTCTTATGAGGGAAGGACACCAGTTGGGATCGAACCCAGGACACCCGCAGACATATGTCTTCAGCTGAAGCCAATAATCAACTAGGCTATTGTCCATTACTTCCTTAAAACCTAAATTATTAACTCTAAATTTTTAAACCTAAACTTAAATTTTAAACTCTAAACTCTAATCCCTAAATTTTATACTCTAAAACCTAAAATGTAACCTTCAAACTATAAATCAGTTTTAATCTGAATCATTTGATATGATTCAACCCTAAAAAGGTTATTATTTTAGCTAAAATAAAAACTTATTCGAGAATTAATGCGGGTGAAATATCATTTTCCCTTACTAATATTGGAAAGCAAAATTAGGAATGAAAAATAAGATTTTTCACTCCTTTTTTGCTGGCTAATTAGTACTACTAAACTACTGGGGCTTTCATTGATTGGCATTTGAGGACAATGACATTACAAGGAAGTCAACAAGCTAATTTTTTTTTTTACCAACATTAAAAAAAATGCAAGAGAAAAATAATAACTTTTAATTTCTAGCCCTTTTTAGGGTTTAGTTACCCAAATGATTATATATATATATATAATAGATTTAGCATTTGAGAACCATGATTGAATTTTGGTATGGCTCCCCCACAATGTTCTGAATATGTCTCTCTTGAGGACTGCAACTACAGTGTGTCCTTACATTATTTTGTGGGGGGAGTTTTATTATTATGTTGTCATAATTCTTGCACCACACCCACTCAACATCTTTCTCCCAATCTCATGATTTGTTTTTAATTTGTTTTAACAGTGTGATCTCTCTGTGATTATTGCCATTGATTTCTAATCATTTTATTCCATTTTTTACCTTTTTTTATATTTTTTGTGGTGATTATCAAGGGAGTCAGTCCAAATTTGCTTATCATAAAGAACAAAAACACACAAAATAAAGGTGAAATGATCACAAAATCAATCATCGAAAACAATGACCAATATTAGTCTTCATTTTCGTTTGGCCACACAAGATTCAATTTGTCGGAAAGTAAATTTAAGACTTCGCCTAGGTTTATGGCAACATTAATACATAGCTATAATCATGATTCGGTCCTTTGTATGTCTTGCTAACTTAATATAGTTTAATTTATTTATTTATTTTTAAGAACGTCACATATATAAATTTACTTTTTAGACATTCGGTATGAGTCTAATATCAAAACATTATGTATGTCCGTGCACATAGAAATTTTCAATCAAAATCTAACGCATGACTATAAACGTATTGCTTTCATTGATAGTTGAACTCGAACTTCTCTAAATCCATATATTTTGACATCGTCATTCAAGCCGTTGTTTAAATTATTTACACACACATACATATATATATATTTTTTTGATGCACATACATATATATACACATATAAGATAGATGGTAAAATGTTTATACAAAGCAAGATCTGGTCCAAAACTTGACAAGCCTGCGATTCAGTGGGTCTGGTAGATATGATAGCCAGGATCTTGTAGGTCAAAATATCAACTTAATCATGCAAAATTTTGACTTTTATTATATCATTGATTTCTTTTTGTTAAATAGGGTTTCTTGTTAAAATATTTTCCTAGAAGAAATTAACAAGTTAATAGATAGCTTATGCATGGATAAGCTAAGTTAGTGATCCGATCAATGATAAGTCAGATTAATTTCCATTAATATTTTATGAATTATAAGCACCTTTTCATTAAAACCTCTTTATGAAAAAGGAGCGGTTGGGAATCAAAATAATGTTAAGTAGATTTTGTAGCTTAACTTTTCATTAACAGGTAATCTTACGAGTTTGACTCATTTGTCTCCCCTCATCACAGGATTGGCCTCCTCCATCTCTCCTTTCTCTCTCCAAGCAGTCAATTTTGTTGGGCGAGAAAATGGAAGACGAATTCCATTAATAGTTACACATCCTACCGTATCGATCGATTTTAATAAAAAATATTTCATTTTTTCAGTAAATTGACTGATCAGTTCAATTTCAGTGTTTTCGATTTTTTTTTACAGCCTTGTTTATAATATAGGGAATATCAATTGGTGCTTTATTGTGGCAGTGCAGATTTTGGCCTAATTTATATTATCGTCAGGTAACAAATTTTTGTATGCGCAAGTTTGAGGGCCGATCGAATGCTCACATCAAATATTCTATGGACAAATTTATAAGGTTAAAAAAACACTTATTACTATTGAATCATTAGCGATAAAAATTATGATTTTATTTTGAGATATTGAATATTTCGGATTTACATTTAACAATATATAAATTCCATATCTTTCTATGTCCAATTTGATTTTTGTTTGAGACAAAAAAAAACAAAAACGGTTGAACTCATAATCTTGATCAAAACATAATCATGATTTTTGAAAATAAATAAAATTATATGATACTTAAATAAATTTCCAGCCCGCTGTAATTTTTTTACCAAAGACCCCGATCTGATCAAGGGCCGGTAAAGTGTTAAAAACATGTGACCCAACCAATGCACCATGTTGGTGCACCAAAATTCTTTTTAAAAATCTGGAAAGTCATAAATGTGTAGTATTTAGCATGACCAATATAACGACATATTTTTTTGAAACAAAAATTAAATTCTTTGCGATATAAAATCAAATATTTTGAGTCTATATTAGAGAGTCTAAAATTATCATACATTTTTCTGATGATTTTAATTTTTGATTCCAACAACAGAATATCATTGGATTCGTCATTTATAATTTCTCAAAAAAATAAATTAGGTCCAATATTTTTTTAACATTAGACCTACTGTCAATTCGATCTTGCTCACCCGTCAAAAGGTTATCTTTTAAGGAAAAGAAATTACATTAGAAAATACATTTGTAGACCTGGCACCACGTGGAAGGCACAGAGCAGCTCCAATGCCCAATGACAGCCTTTCCAAAATTTTCATTTCCCCAATTGAGTTTTATCTTTATTCTACAAAAAGTTAAGTCACATTTTTATTTATTTAACTAAAATACGTTTTTGAATACGATTACATTCATTTCCCCAATCGGGATCCACTTCTATTACACAAAAAGTTAAACCTTATACTCATCTACATCACTAAAACATGTTTTTCAATACATATGACTAATAAAACATAAATATCTATACATATTTCTCTTTCTCTATTAACAAAACCTGTCATGTGTTTCTCATCTATTTTCTAACAAAGTACACCAAAATCAATAATGAATCTCATATTTTTATAAAATGTCAAAATGTCAAGTCACATACTCACTCATTCACATCACCAAAACATATATATCAATTCAATTACATCAATAAAAACACACATTTTCATACATTATTCAGTACTTATTTCAAGTCGGAGATACTAAGCGCTTTGAAATCACGAATAATTCAAGTAGGATTAGGTGCTAAATTTAGTACGTACACCTGGGCACCAGATAAGGTGGACTTAGTGGCCATTAAGGTCATTCAAAGAGATAATGATATACATCTTGCATTTATGCATCATATCTCACCATAATTTCGCAATTAAATGTATTTGGACGAGAATAATGTTAGTATGGGTGATCTCCTATAAAGTCCTGTGTTGCACCTTTCTTATGTTTTTTTATGCATATTAAGTAGTTTAGTTGGCGAGCTTAATCATGTATAATCTCAAACCTCGAGTTCAAACTCCATTCCTTCCTCTTATAAATATTTTTGATTCGATTATGACTCCAACTATATATATTTTTATCGCAAACAAAAATTCATTCAAATATCACATTTACATACAAATTAACTTGGGCCGGGCCTGATGCAGTAGCAGGCCTATCCATCATGGCCCAATCAGTCAATCAATTTGAAGTTCAAGGCCCAAGCAACAAAGAAGATACAGATTATTTTAAATTCTAATTGAAGGGTTGAAGCCCATGCGGTCCGTTCATTAATGGGGCGACACGGATAAGTGTTAGATTGAACTCAAGGCCTCCGACCCAGAGTCTCTTTAGAGGCCGTGCAGCTGATCATTTGGTTCCAGAATCATGCATTGCTATTGCCACCAGAAATATGGCCTGGAAAATCAGTTCCCGTCTGAAAAAATTCCAGTAATCGATCGTGGAAGAGAACCTGGTCGCGATCCAATGGATTCGAGCAGACATAATCCAGCAAGTTATTAAATCCAGTCAAGATTTTATATCATATTTTGTCACTTGAATTAGTACATTGACGGATATTAGGTGTACTAGCTAGTAAACTTATCTCCAATAGTTTGACTAGTTTCTAGAGATAAACTAACCATGGCATTTCGGAGAAGCTAATGCGCGAAGCACTGAACATCGCGGAGGAGATCTCTGAGCTGCCTATGGAGGACAACGCTACTCTGGCGATACCAAGGAAAGTTGCAGACTGTACAGAAGCTCGACTGTGATAATGAAAATGTACATTTTTGGAGGGACAGATTGAGACAACCTTGTAATCCTCTTGAGAGTATCCCATCCAAACTTGGCCTGAAAAGCCTATTCAATACCTGTATGGATTTATGATGGTTCTGCAATGTTTCATCTATGTATAAATATTTGTACAAGGATCAAACATTCAAACCCACAATTCAAAATTGCAACTTTTTTGACAGAGATGTAGTTGGAAAGTATTCTGTTGAGTTGAGGAAGCTGAGCTTGTGGCTTTTGGATTTGATTGCCAAAGGGTTAGTACTTGAAAGTCGGTATTTCAGGAATGAAAGATCACCAACAGAACACTAGAGGCTGCAACTTTCAACCTCAAGAAATCATTGTGCTGGTTAACAATGAACACTATTTGGTTGATCAAGCAGAGATAATCCAGCAAATTCTTAATGTCAGTCAAGTATTAGGGTTCTTCCAGGTGGTGCAGCAATTGTGTTTTGCACTTTAATTAGTATATTGACATATAATACACTACCAAGGCAAGCTCTAACAATTCGTAACTGATAAAAATAAACAAAAAAATATAGAATATAGATGATCTTTACAGGTCAGAAATTGATCATCTGAATAGGATAAAGAGGAGGGACTCCACCAGCCCTTATTCAGAAGCTTTTGGAACCTCCAATCCATACAGCACCAATCCAAACTCACTCAAATTAGAAGAGTAGTGTTCTTTAATTTTCATGAATGTTTGCATGGTTAGCAAACTATCAGAGCCTGCCTGGTGACTCTTACCAGCTACCGATGATGAGACTTATCCAAGCCAACTTATCCAAGCCACCATACCGATGATGAGACTTCAACACAACTTTCATGTCATATACCCAATGTCCAAAATAGTATTCCAATTCCCCTATAAATCCATTCAGTTCACGAGGCAGCTTGTCTCCACGAGACAAAATCTTGATCAGATACCCAAAATCATAAGCACCATGAAAACTCAGCCACACAAGAGGTAAATTTTCAGAAACAATCCCATATTCAAATAACAGCCTTGAAAACTCCATTGAATCAATGCCCTCTTCTTTGTTTCTCCTAAAGTCGATACCTTGATGCTTAAGTAACTCGATTGCTTCCGGGTCATGAGAATCCTCATCGGTGTCAAAGTCACAGAAGTTGAATTCCCATATGTAGGAGCAAGCAGAGCCAAAGTCAGGGAGGTTCCCATGCTCATCAGAGAGGGTAATACCAAGTTGGATAATTTTGAGCTCATCCACATTGGCCTTCATGAAAGAGTGGTTGTATGAAGGATTGTTGAAAATCTTGCCACGGTCTGCTTGTAGATTGTACCAGGAAATTCAGTGTCCATGGTCACTATTGGATAGTAAGGGATGACTGCCCGAATTTGCGGAAGCTCAAATTCCAAAGTTTCTGCCCAAACCTCTTTCACCATCACTGCTTTTGTCGAAGAAGTTGTCATTAATGCCTCAGAAATCGCCGTGGCCATGGAAGTTGGTTGATTCTTACCCCTTTTTTTCCCCTTTCTGAGACAAGGAAAACAATTGGGTTTTCGAGAGTATTGGTTGCTGTGTTATATTAAGACATGGATTCTAATCCGAATCGAATCATAATTCTATATTTCTATTCCTAATCGTATTCCTAGTCCTTCTAGTATTGGATATTTGGGTGCCCTAAGAGTATTTGGTGGATTGTGTTCTGTTAGTTTAATTTATTTTGAACCGAACCACAATTCTTCTCCAAAGCCAAGTCCATGACTGTGGAGGAAAATACTAAGTTGAAGGTACGTATGCAAGACTGCAAGTCATAGTTTGGTATGGGATGACAGGTTCAAGACGGTTCTAACCAATCTTCAAGACAATTCTAACTGCACCAATATCGAAGGAAGGAGCGGTTCAGACTACAGTTATTGAAAGAGATTATCAAAAAAGATCAATCGACTGTCAACTGCTGCATAACCGCTATCCACTAGGGATATTATAAATACATGAATCATTTAGACGTTTTGTATGCATTCCCTACTTAATAAAAGATCAGACATCCTAATGTAGGAAAATTGTCGAACCATGTACATCCTAGTATTTACTAATTTCTCTACATTTTGCGTATTTTACCTTCGATGGGGTTTTGTACTTGCCCAATCACGTTTAGTGTTGAAGAGTGAGAAGAGTGACAATAATGAGGAGCTAATCTTTTCTTGACCTAGCCAGATAAGAACAAAGTTGATATGTTTCATATAAAAAGATTTTGTAGAGTTCAATCAATGTAAGCATAACTCTGTCAGATTATATAATCTATCAATTGAATACAGGAGAATACAGAAAGAAGAAAAAAAGAGAGGAGGAAGCATCATTAAGGTTTTTTCGATTGAAAGAAGTGAACATTATCCATTGATGGAATCTTAAATCAAGCCTTCCAAGTAATAGTTAATCACGGCTAAGAATCCAAGTGACTTTCTGTATAATTTAAGCAGGTTTGCCTAAATTCTGGCATATATGAAGCTGAATCAACACCAACCTTGAGGCCATCTATTCTTAGGATCCCATTTAGGAAACCATCTTTTCTTCTTTGCATTTGAACCTAATGTAGTCTTCTTCTTTTTCTTCCCAAAAATCAGCTTCCATAAAAGACCTCTGCTCTTGCAGCTTTGTGCAGTAGCAGATTCATATTTAGATGCCTCGGTCTCGATGTAGTACTTAAATTGATCATCTGGAGACGGGAAGATCTCGTCGTGAGTGCGAACAGAGTTGAGCTTTAGGTACCTTTGTTCAAGTGACTCCTTGGGTAGGTCTCTTGCTAACAAAGGAGAAGCACCACCCCAATTGCTTGTGCCTGAACATGGGTGTTGTGGGGTTCTAAATTCCAGCAACTCTCTTTGCCTCATCCGCTTCCTTCTGCTGCACCTTTCTTACTCCTATTATTCTATATATATAAGGGAAGCCATTTCAGAATGGAAGAAACATTGTTTTTGCCTAATAATTTGTTTGTGTAGCATGATTCTTGAATACATTAGTCAACTCCAACAAACACCTGTTTACTATTGTTTGTAACTTTGTACTATCTTGTTCTTGTTTATATGATAGGGAAACTACTTCCAAACTTCATTGGAGTATTCGTCAAGGATTCCTATGCATCAAAGATTCAATCGAGAAGGTCTAAGAGAGACAATAATAGCAGGTGCAAGGGTTCTGTTAAGAGAATTGAGGCGGCAGATTCAAGAAACTAAAAATGTAGACGTCAAATACTATGGACATAGTTTACATAATCTGATGCCAAATACTCTGTTGGTATAGCAGATTGTTTAAGGAATCATGACAAAAAGGAGCTAAGATATTTGATAGTCGTAAACAAGACCAGATAAGGAGTTGCTTCAACTCCTAATCAAGCCATTTCCGCCTTTGTTGGTAAAACAATAAAAGGTAAACAACTCTTCGGTCTCTTCCGTACAAGACTCACAAATTTCCGTGATACTTTGGCGGAAAGAGAAATGTTATGTGAGGAAAGACGGACATATAACTGCTTCTAGAAAATGCATCAGTAGAGCAAAACTTATATAAGAATAAGAAACGACATGGAAAATAGACAGTGCTCATTTCATTCCATTGATAAATTTCTGGTATCTTTTAAAAGATAAAAGTTAGCATAATTTGAAACTCTGCTTTTTTTCCAACTGCAAGATCATATGAAGTTCTGCAATACATTAACACTTCCAATCAAGTGAAGCGATTAAAAATGAAGTTACCACTCCAGAAGTTGAATAAAATATTAACTTAACAAATAATAAATCTTTCCACAATTGCAATAAAAAAAAATCAATATATTAAGACCAGAAACGTTTACAAAACAGAGACCAACCTTTACAATCATCTTCCTATTAGGTTAAGAGCCACCACAACATCTATGTCAGGATTTTATATTTAAGCATTGCTAACTGTACACTTGTATACACATTGGCTATAGGATAAACTAAAAAAGAAGTTGCATACTGTAAATAAAAGGGGAAAAACGCAAACTTTCCCTCAAGAGTGAATCTCGGAGTAATCCCAACAAAAATTAGCATTCTTGTCACTTTGCCTCTTCAAGCCTTGAGCGTATCAACTGAGAATTTGACATTTTATTGATGCTGCGGATAAATATCATATTAGTAATGCCTCAATTTGTTAGAAGAAAACAATTTATTCAGAAAAATTAATTTCATGCCTATTACCAATAAAAAAATGGTTGCCTGAGCTCAAACAAGAAAAATAGCAGAAATTAATAATGACTCACCGAACAAGTAAATCCCCACTGGATGCCGACTTTTCGGTGATCCATTCAGGTGCCAGTTCCAACAGCAATTTCAGCTGCTCCTCAACTTCTCCTGTAGACAAAAATCGAGACGACTTAGCACAAACCGCACAAATTAAGAAATCTTCCATTTCTCTCATTTGGTTATAATTCGTATCTTACTTCTATCGACTATATCACCAGGACTTGCAATTATTTTGTGTATAAGCTCCTCTTTTGTGATTACAGATCGTCCAATTGACTGAAATAAGAAGTGAATCATGTTGAAGAGCTTAGGCAGGCAGGCAATCATCTTTCGCCGCCTCTTTGCTTGTGAGATTGCTGGATCCCGCTCCTCTGTAAGCTTCCTCTCTTTCTCTCTTATCTGCAAAATATATGGAAATTAAATAAATTAAATATTTGCAGTTTGAATTCTTATCAGCCTTGCCTTACTATCACATTCAGCACAAACCAACAAACCTAAAAAGGCTAAAAGTTCCACTGCTTCCATCAAAAAAGAATTTAAACAATTAAATGCCATAATATGTTTTTTACTCCTTCAGAAGCTTCTTAAAGTTTGATGCATAGCTGCACTTTCTTTCAGCTTTTGCAGTACTCAATTTCATAACACGACTTGATAGATGTTGCACCATCAGAAAGGAGGAGGATGTAGTAAAAGTTGTAACTGGAAAGAAGAAAAACTCTTATAAATTCATATGGTTTTCCAGATAGTTTTCTGATCATGTGCACCTCATTCTAACATATCAAACAACATTTCGACAGAAATAGCATACAATTGCGACAAATGATTCGACCCATCTTTGCCACAATAGAAATAAAAAAGCTAAAGTGCGCTTGAATTAGCCGTAAAAAAAGCAAATATGGGAGTAGTTCATAAAATATTTTAAACAGCCAACTTCTTCTGCTCTGGGTAAAGAGAAAATTATGGGATGGGCTTACCGATTGCAGGAGACTTTCAGAAAGAATATCATGAATATCATCAACAACTGAGATGCTCTCAATGTCATTTATTTGCTCCTCAAGCTTCTCATTCTTCAGAGGAGTGTCAAATTTTAATGACCTCGTACGGGGTGGCCGCCGAACTAGTTTGTCCTTTAAGCAGACAGAATCATCATCTGGGCTCATATAATATCTCTTAGGTGGCCGCAAAGTGGGCGTGGCTGTCATCAGCCTAGCAGGCGTAGATACACATTTTGCAGGAGTTGATTGCGTGACATCTACTTCGGCAATACAGCTATCATTCTTTTCCAAGTCCATTGCCTTTTTTGGAGTTCCAAACACAAAGGATGAAGACTGAGCTAGAGAAGCAGAGACTTCAGAAGGCATCCCACTCCCATTATACTTCGACAAAATATTAGCTGAGGATGTAGCACCAGAATCGTCGATCTCAATGCTAGAGGATCTTTTGCTGAAACATGGCTCTTGCGCAAGCGAAGCTGGATTCTGGATTGAAACCGTAGATGACTTCCAGCCGGTTTTCTCTGTGTTGCTCTTCGAATTCTTCTGAGAAAAGTGCCTCCGGAAAGAACGAGATAAATGAGATGCCACAGCTGATTGCTGAATTTCTGGTGCTTCAGTTGATGTGACAACAGGCAATGCTGACGCAGGGTCTATAAGTTCATCAGGTGATCTCAATCTATCTGTGGATAACGATAAGGTATGGGCACTAGTAATATCAGACTTCATAACTTGCTTTGATTGATTGAAGGGCTCTGGCAGTGTCGCCTCCGGAATATCATTCTCCTGAGTGCATGAAAGGGTGTTTGAGCGATCATGAACATTAAAAATAGAAGAAATCACTTAAATCCATAATCAATACAGCAGCAGGAAATCCAGCATCAGAATTTCCGTATCAATACAGGGTAACAAAAATGAAAATATATACCTCAGGATGCGCTTTATGGAAATCAAGAAGCCTGCTACGGAAGATCTTCCTCAATTCTAAATTTCTACTCTGCTTAAACTTCTCATCAAACTCCATTGCATCGACATTTACTGATATATGAAGATCTGGTTTCATACAACTGGTTCTCTCATTAAACTTGAGCACTCTCTTTATCTCAATTGCCTCTGGTAAAATATACTTCAATTGAGCCAAGTGACCACGTGAAAACCTCCTACAAACATCATAATAAAAATGAGAAACATAAAAAATTCTAGACCCAATTCAACCACACCACATTGGCACAAAAGAATGCATATAATACAATAAAAATGGAATAATCCAAGCAATGACGAATATAAGAAGATATTGTTACTATTTCCTAATATCAGTTTCCTATGTGACCAGACAGAGGATATTTGCTTATAGGGACACTCATCAACAAGTTGTTCACTTTCCAACATTCAGTCTTTTTTTTCTCTCTCTCAGGAACCAAACAGAAGACGGCAAGAATCAGAAGTACACTCATTTATCTTTTGTTTTTCCTCGGATTAGTTTTTGTCAGCAGACAAAGAAGTGATATATCCAGAAAAATTAAACAGAAGTACAAAATAGTAGATACCTATTAGTCAAACACTCAATTGAGGGGCAAATATTGGTGAAAGAGGTCATCGAGCCCTTCAACCTTAGCAACCGGATTGAACTATCCAAACAATCAAAAAGCTTACCCAACATCTCATACCTGCCCAAAGAAACAGTAAAATTATTACCAAGATAACCAAAGAATCAAAAGTAAACTCAACGTAAAATAACGAATCGTACTTCAGTGGTAGTTTGGCTGACTCGTCGATGGTCCTCTTACGTTTAACGACAGAAGGTGTCTCATCAGGCCATGAAGCGATCTGCCTCCGTACTGGTTTGATATGGTCCGTTGCATTGTGCCGGGACCCAGTCTGAGCGATCTGACGGATCTCCTTAATGGAGAGAGCAACGCCACGATTCCGACCACGGCGAGGGAGAGGTGCCGGTTCCTTGTCTGGGGTCTTGAGCGAGCTTAGCGGATTAGGGCTCTGGGCCGATTTAACTGCTTTCAGATCTGATTTCGAAGGCGTCGACAGTGAAGAACTCATCGCTTACACACTCAAAAACGGAAAACGGTAGAGTTCACGCCGATTTGGGGCTAGGGTTTGAAGCAAAACGAAGGGTCACGTATTTATGGACTTCCCTTTGGCGCGAATGCTGAGCTGGTTCTCTCGCCACGTGGACTCCCGCCAAATAGATCCGTTGCCTCCCGCGAAATTCTTCCCGGGCCCTGGCGTGTTTGGAATACGGGTTAAGGTAATACTGCTTCAACGTAAGGTGATTCACTTATTCCGGGCTTGGTTGCATTGAGCCTCATCATTTTCTGGGGCGGTGAAGAAGGTCCAGCCCAATTAAAGCCCAAGTCCAAAATCCACGTTTTCCATCAGAGTCGTCGCCAAAAGCCAGTCGGCTGGCATAATTACGATTACGATTTATGAGCCGCGGAGCTGGGAAGTGGGAGAGGTTCGTCTTCTACACAAGGAAGGATTTTTAAGCCAACAAAGCATATAAAGAACGAAGTATTCCCCTCCACGTCTCCTTCTGATCAATTTCACAAGACAATCAAAATATTAATCGAAATAATTCTCTCAAAATTCTGCTTTTTTTGCACGCAGCCAAACCTGCCTCTCTCTGCTGGGTTTTCTCTGCAATCAATCCTTTCTTCAACTTCACGATCGATACCTTTTGTTTTGGATTCTGGGTGATATAAATTTTACTGGGTACCACTTAATTTCACAGTTCGTTCCCTGCGTTTGATTGTCTGTTCGCTTAATCGGAGGCAGCAGGTAATTTCGTCTTTTGTCGCTTCTGCACTGAATATTTGGCGTGATATTGTGCTGCATTTTTTTTTTTACTTCTGTGATCAGGAAGTTTCGGGGCTGTTTGCAATGTCTTTCTGTATTCTGATTAGTATCGGCATTTGAAGCTGACTCCGAAAATATGATATTTTTGTTTGTGGCAAGGTGTTTTATCGGTCTTGGGTAGGTCAATAATTTTCTATCTGTTTCTTTTCTAATTATGCTGAATTCCTCTGGGAGAAAGCTCGAGTTTTTATTCTCTTGAAAATTTATCCTGTCGTATTTAGAAGTTTTATGTTGTCGAACTACGATGGCTGATAGCTTGTCCAAAAAGATGTACCTTAAGCTGGTGCGATCTTGACTACATTTGTGTTCTTTTAATCTTCCAAACTCCGGCATTGGCTTGACTAACTGGTTAGAGTAGGGAACAATCTTTTTTCTACCTCTCCTAATGTAATCTTGTTTCCAATTGTTTTCTTTGATGCGTTTAAATCACAGTATTTAGTGTGGATGATTGTGGGAGACACTGAGAGCTTACACTATTATTTAGGAAAATTTTCCTTAGAGGTGCATATTTTATTGGACACTAAGAACATGTTATCGTTACAAGTTATCTTTGTATATTCTTTTATCGTTACATATATATAAGCATAAAGCTTTATCAATAAACAATAATCAAGCATTTTTTAAAGGCATGCTATCATGTTACGAATGATGGGTAAACTGTTAATTCACATGGTCATATAGTAGGAATGGAACGATATTTGCCACTGGTGGCTGGTGATCTCCATGGCATGATTTGATTGGCCTTGGCTTCTCCAGGCAATAGATGTCAATGTGTTAGCAGATGCTATTGATTTATAATCAACCTTAAACTAGTTAAAAAGTTCTGTCCTTTAGTCAATAAAAAAGATGTTGTAATATTAAACTTTCAAATTGTTAATGTCTTGTTCCGAGTCGTCGAAGTGAGCAAAAAGGTTGGTGGGTGGTGTTTTGTAATTGGCAAGGCGCAAGCTTGTTTATTTTTCTTTGTCTTGTTTCTATCCAATTTAGTTTTCCCTGGTCTATGAGCTGCATTAACGGAGAATCTTATGCTATATTTTTTCTTCTATGTTTTCAGGATTATTGGAGGTAGTCTGAAATTCTCTACCAGTGCTGAAATAGAATTGATTAATCCTAGGACTGGATTTGAGGAATGGACAGGTACTTGTTGGATCATTTGCGTGAGGAAAAAACTAAAATAGGTGAAGCTAGTTTTAATATGCATCATACTCTGAACTTTGAAGAAAAGCTTTATTTTTTTAATCTTTTAGGTTAACAAATGGATGTGCTGTTTTTATGTTTTGTATTCTTTTGCATTCCAAAAGAACAGAAGTATTTTTCTGTTTTTTGAATGCCAAACTGTTGAGCTAAAAGAAGCTGAAGTTCATGCAACTTAAACGACTTTATTTATTTCCGTTGGGGCTGTTTTTTTGTTGTTGTTGTTGTGTGTGTGTGTGGCAGTCTTCAGGTTCTGATTATTATTGTTTTTCTCTAACTCTTTTTTTCTATGTGATCTTTGTGAATAAATGCTGACAGAAGTTTTTTTTTTGTTTCATTCTTCTCACAGAATCTTTATTTGACATATGACTGGGGAATGGACTCGTTGTTTTTGCCTGCTGAAATTGTTTCTGAATGATGTTCAGTGGGCAAAGGGGTTCTAATGCTCTCAACATTTTCAAATGGAAATGGCATGGTGAATCATCTTTGAGGACTGGATTGCTTCAGGATGTGCCTCCTGAGATTGAGTTGTCTGATTATGGAAGGGTGCCAAGTCCTGGAAGCGAGAGCCCTTCTGGGCTTCTTAATGGTGATCGCTTGAACGTGGAACCTATTGCTGATTTGGACCTGTTTTTTGAAAGGATATACAACTACTACTGTGAGAAAGGACTTTGGTGCATGATCATAAAGTGGATAGTTGAGCTGCTGAGCCTGGGTTTCACTATCTGTTTCTCCGGATTTTTCTTACTATTTGTTGATTGGAATGGTCTTCGTAATGCAAAGTGTGGCATGAATGCGATCGAATCTGGACTTAAGCCTTGTGATCTTGCTAATGAAGCTCTTCATCAACACCCACTTACCCCTCTAACACTTTCCAAGGCAATTATTGTTGTATACTTGGGGTTATTTTCCATTTATTGGATCTTCTGTTTTTTAAGGTTTTTTTCTCAGTTAAAGGTCACTCTTGGAATCCGTCACTTCTACTACAACAGGTGAGACTAAATTCGATCTTCTAAAAAACATCGTCAAAGCATAAATTTTGGATTTGATGTGGAACCCTCTTGTTTTAGTGACAAGTTTGATATAAATCCAAAAAGTAAGCTTATCCTCTTTTTTTCAGTTTGCATGTTTCGGACAATGAAATTCAAACCATGCCATGGGCAACAATTCTTGAAAAGGTTGTTCAATTACAAAGTACACAACAGCTTTGTGTTGTGAAGGATCTTTCTGCACATGATGTCTTGATGCGCTTGATGCGGAAGGAGAACTACTTGATTGGGATGCTGAACAAAGGGGTGCTTGCTTTCCCATTCTCTCAGTGGGTCCCAGGGATTGGTCCGACCATCAGATGTGGTTCTAATGGAAGACAGTATCGCCTAATACTAACAAAAACCCTTGAGTGGACCTTAAATTGGTGCATACTACAGAGCATGTTTGATCGGTATGCTAACTGTTTCTTGGATATATTTCTACGCATGAATTTATCCAGTTTTTCATATATGTCTGATATTTTTCTGATAGATTGCTATTGATTAAGTAGAATGGCAGCAATGGGTTTTGTTATGTGGTCAATTCAGAAAAAGCGGGTTGGTATTTTGTTGATTTAATTACTTTGATGGGAGAACTCTACTTTTATTGTTTATTCATGTGTATATTCTTTGGTGTTGATAAACATAAATCCCAAGAACATTGCACCTGTCCTTTTTTATGTTTTTTTTTTCCTTTATTGTTTATCATTAACTTTCATTGGATGGTCTTGATCATATTAGATTGTTTGTTGGTTATATTATCATTTTCTGACTAGAATCTTCAATTTTTCTTCAGAAACTTTTGTGTTAGAAGGGACTTCATTTCTAATCCTGGAACATTAAAGAAAAGGCTTATGGTAGTTGGCTTTGTAATGCTGCTACTTTCTCCATTTCTTGTTATATTCATGCTGGTGTATCTTTTCCTGCGCCATGCTGAACAATTCTATAATCATCCAAGCACGGCATCATCCCGAAGATGGTCAAACTTGGCAAAGTGGACCTTTAGGGAATTCAATGAGGTAGATTATATCACTTTCTTTTTCTTTCTCTTTCTGCTGTAGAACCAATGTGGGATCAAGTGTCAAGAGTCTCCATTGTGCAAAAGTTGAATTATAGGACCCTATCTTTTAAGTTAACTCCAGGGTCTTACTTTAATACTGTCTGTTTGTAGCTAACATGAGGATGTTGGATATATGTGGTACTTTTGTTTGCTCATGTATGATTCCCTGAAACACTTATTTCTTACAGGTTGAACATTTGTTCAAACATCGGATCAACAGCAGTGTTGTGCATGCTACTGATTATCTTAAGCAATTCCCCTCTCCTATCTTATCAATAATTGCCAAGTTTATCTCTTTCGTGTCTGGTGGCTTCGCTGCTATTTTGCTCATCATTGCATTTCTGGAGGAATCTCTGTTAGAAGGCCACGTAATGTCTACTTGATTCTACTGCTTTTCTTAGCATATTGTTGATGACTATTGTTCTCATTGTTTTCTGGTTCTTTTTCTAATTTTTTTGGGGGGGTGGTTTTGATTAAAAAATGTGCAGCTATTTGGTCGCAACTTGTTTTGGTATGCCGCTGTTTTCGGAACTATAACTGCAATCAGCCGAGCTGCAGTTATGGATGAGATTCCAGTCCTTGATCCAGAAGGTGCAATGTCAATGGTGGTCCAGCATACACATTATATGCCAAAGAAATGGCGTGGGAAAGAAAATACTGAAATGGTCAGGATAGAGTTCGAGACTCTGTTTCAGGTAATCCTGCTGAAGAATCAGTGTCTCACATTTTCCTATAGAACTGCTATGATGTTTTAATGTAATAAATTCTCAATTTACTATTTCGGTATTTTGTCCCTGCTGAGAGTTGCTGGTCCTTGGAGTCTTAGATTGTTGTTTGGCCATGTCCTTGTTTGAATTGGCTTATATGTTCTAGCTGTGGGCTGTCGCATTCCTTCCCCTCCCCACCCACAAAAAATGCTTGTAGTTTTTATCAGTTGAAAATGGTGAACTGAAAACTGCTCCAATGGGTGGATGGTGATTCTATTCAATATTGAGCTGTGATTTGCGGATTTAACGTGCTTTAGGGGCCATCTAGATTCTTATTAATAGATAAACACTACATTTGGAGGTTCATTTGTATAGCACTGGAACCAACTCTCTTTGTGATGATGTTTAATCAGCAGTCTCGAAAGGCTCTATGCTAATAACTTACAGTTTCTATGTGATGCAGTACACCGGAATGATGTTGCTTGAGGAGATGGCTTCAATTTTCCTCACTCCACTCTTGCTTCTGTTTGTCATCCCTAAGGTTTTCATTCATCTCACTGACTGAGCAGATATCTTTCCTATTTCATCTCTACTTTTGCTCTATGTTTTTGAGAAACACTGATTTTGTTCCTCAATGACTGTTTTTGAACTATGTATTTATATTTATTTTCCAGCAGGTGGATGACATGTTGCAATTCATTGCGGATTTCACAATGGATATTGAAGGTGTTGGTCATGTTTGCAGGTTAGTTCATCTAATTTTAGTCCTGCAACTGGAGATTTAACAATTATTGCCCTTAATCTTGTTCTCGACGCTCATGGAATTCATTTCTAACTGTCACTTATATTTTATCAGTTTTAGTGCCTTTGATTTTCAAAACCATGGCAATAGCAATTACGGTTCCCCAACTCATACACCACAGAACCAGAGGAGTTCCCAGGGAAAGATGGAGAAATCATTCTTAAGGTATGACTACAGCTATCACCTTTCTGAAATAATTTCTTGATTTTCATGACAAAACTTTATTTTTGTACTTCTTATCAGAAGCTTGAGCTACTTCTCATATGTTTAATTGTTTATAAGGTATCCTTCCACTAAGAGTTTAGGTGCTCTCGGGCACTGCTGAATAGAAAAGCCATACTTGATTGAGACACGTAGTAGGCGTAGTTGGTCTTTGTCTGTCTCATTGTTTGGGGTCCTTGTATACATCTGGTCCAGTTAGAAATAATAGGTACGATATGTGAGCACATATGGCTATTCGGCTTTGACCAAATCAAAATATGTGCTGTGAATAGGTTTAATCTACTGGAACCTGCACAGCCCAAGATTAAACATGTTCAATTTTCCCCCCCTTGGTGGGTAACCTTTTGGGTGGGTAACCTTTTGGGTGGGATGTGAACTATAAGTTTTGATCCCCTGTTCTTGTTGACTAGGAGGTGGCAACCTTACCGCCTGAACTAGGGTCTGTTTCCCAGGGAGGTTTACTTATTCATGTAATTCAATTCATCTTTGATATAATATTTTTCAGGCTCATAAACCGCCCATAAACTGTTCAATCACATCAGTCATTTGGCTCTCTGATATTGTTTTGGGGATTTTGTTCATATTCATATCTATTTGCTCCCTGTGCACTTAGAGTGTATTTATTTCTGCATTTTCCCCTTGTTTTGGGATTTCCCGAGTTGGGATGGAGACCCGAAGACTTTAAAAATATGGGATAGGATGTATTTTTTTCTGGAATTTTTTTTGTTGTTCCCCCTCTGTTTTGTCTCGAAAAGTGGGTCAAGCACTGGAGGAAAGCTTTACGCTAGTGAAATTAATTTGTGTGGTTCCTTGTCTCATTTTATTACAATTCAAATCTGGTTGCAGTTTTCAAACAAGCTATCCTTCATGGGAAACAAACATTCAGGGAAGGCAATTCTTATTAAATCTTCGAACATTCAGGGAGCAGAAGTTGCAAGGACCGGAGATGAAAAATTTATATTCTCCTTCTAGAACATGGAAAGATAGCCCTCACTTGAAACGTCACGGGGACAGAAACAGCACATTTTCAAGTGAAATGCCCCATTATATTCCTAGAACTGGCTCGCAGTTGGGATCTTTATGGCTAATTGATGCGGACCAAAAGAATCACCCCTACCTTCTCGATTGGTATTACACCTCTCGGCCTCATCAGTCTACAAATTATGGTAGAGATCCTCCGAGGGAACAATCCGAAGTCCCTGAGGAACATCCTAAAGATTATTGGATGCCGTCGGACATGACACAAGGCCACAGAAATTATGAAGATTACTGGGGTCGCCGTTGTGGAGATCGATCACAATCTCATTTGAGGGCTTCTACATCAGGCCCTTTATTTCGCGAGAGCATACTTCAGCATCATGATTCCGGAAATTTAGGACAACCTACTAAAAGCCACTGGTGGGCTAGAAGCGGCCCTATTGGTGGACATCACGAAGCAAGTTTTTTTGAGCCTCCTGATTTCAACCAGTACACTTCTGATAATTATAATGATAAACTTTCTGATAGAAGCTTAGAGGAGCAAGATCAAATCTTTGACTGGGGGAGTGCATATAGGTTATCACGGACCACTTGCATGGACGACCTTGACCTTGAAGCCGGCGGTGATATTAGTCTTCCTTTTGATGATGTCTATAGCAGACCTCCTGAAACTCCTACCATGTACTCTGATCCCTGACTCTTTGAGTGACTATTTATCGCTCCGTTGCTTAGTGGCTCGCTTCTTCAGATGTATGAATGTGTACGGTTTTCCACGGCTTGAACATGCATTGTTTTACTTGGCAGGAGGAAACTGTATTCTTTGATGTATATAAATTCATTGTGAAGTCATGTTCTGTGTAGGCCTCAACTTGATGGCCTAACAGAATATCATTGGAAGCATCCTTCTGAAAGTGTAAAAACATTTCATATCCATTGATCATATTTCATGTCAATTCTCAAATCTGTCTGTACATATCTGTATCTCTCTAACTCTATTAATTGACGTTCTGTCTTCTTTTGAAGGCCAAAAGAAAAATGGGATCGCAAAGAGAACCTGGAACCTCTTTGGTTGTTGAGCAACCAATACAGCTAAATGAAAGAAAAGATAGGAGATATCAAGGAGGGTACGCCATCGTCTATGGTTTGGTCTTTATATCTAGAGAAATGTGGCTCTAATAAATAGGGCTGTTAAAAAATTGACCGTAATTGAACCCTTTGATTAGTTTTTTTTTTGTGTTTTTTTTTGTGTACATATTTTTCATTAAAATCGATTAAAAACTAAAAACAAAATAATCGATATAATTGACTAAATGATTCGACCAAAACATGCACATTGATTTACCGTTAATACCTCTACTAATAAATCACTACTGATTTATTTATATTCAAATATTATTAAGTATATTCTTTTATTATATTTAAGGTAATTGAATTATATTTAAATTCTTTTATTTGGGTCATGTGTATGAGCTCTAAAGTCATTTAATTTTAATTAGTATTATCATAAATGTTTAATTCATTAAAATTTAGTGTCTAAAATAATATAACTAAGGTTTTTTTTTCCTTATCTAATATAATAGGGGTTGTTATGTTTTAGTAATCACAAGTGTATTACAAATGACAAATTCATCAGTGGGACAGATTTTGTATGGTTTTGGCCAGGATCCATGGATGAGACATTTAACAATAAATATTAGTCAACATATCAGTGGGCCACCTAATCGGAATTGCACTAATTCTAGTCGAATGATTAATTTGTCTCATTTGTATACTTCAAAACTAAAGTATAACAATAGTTGCCTTTCATGAAAAACCTAAAATGAATCATACATTCATACTCATACATGGAGAAATTTTCTTATAAGCTTCTAAAATGATGTTTTAACTTTTGAAGTCCAAATTATTTTTAAAAAAAAATTAAAAAATTAAAGTTATATTTTAATCGGTTTTTTGAATTCAATTATATATATTTTTGTTCGAAACGAAAATTAAATTTAATCTGAAAAGTGTATGATAATTCTAAATCATTGGATATAAAAATATATTTAATACATTTTCAGGTTGGATTCATAAAATCGATCAAAAAATAAATATAATTTTTTCAATTTTTTTTAATTTTGATTCCAAAAATTAAACCCCTCATTTTAGGACCTAGCACGGGAATAAACACTCATAATGGTGCGACTGTTAATTGGGTTAGGTTGTTCGTTCAGATTTATGATCGGACTTGTTGGAGCCGGGCCGCGTGAAGCTCTGTTATAGCCCGTTGAGCCTAAACCTCTCTCCATTAACAGAGAAGCCAAGCATCTCTTAAGGGTTTTGCGAGGTTTTACAGAACCACAGAAATCCCACCATGAAAAGAGCTTCATTTTCCTACCTCTTACGTCTCACTCGCCACAAACCCCGATCATTTGTGGTATCCTCCACCAGGAACTACAATTTCAACCCCTCTTCTCCCTTTTCTTCACTTCATTCACCAACCCATCTCAAGCCCTGCACGAGAAGCCATGGCTTACTCCTCGAGCGCCACGGGTACCAATCAAACCCACCTCAAAGCATTGACACCCTTGTTGAGAAACGGCCCCAAATCTCTTCTAGGCAGCGAAAAATCAAGGAAAAGTATGAACTAGAAGAGGCCTTTGAGTCTGCTAAGACGGCTGAGGAGATGCTTAAGGCTTTCAAGGACATGGAGTCTTCTTTTAATGAAAGGGAGCTTGGTTTTTCTGCCTTGAAAGTTGGACTCAAGCTTGACCAAGAAGGTGAGGACCCTGAAAAGACTCTTTCTTTTGCCTCTAGAGCACTGAAGGCTCTTGATACAGATGATGGTAAACCTTCCCTACTTATTGCCATGACTTTGCAATTGATGGGTTCTGTAAATTATAGTTTAAAAAGGTTCAATGATTGCTTGGGGTATCTAACTAGGGCCAATAGAATGCTAGGCAGATTAGAAGACGAGGGTTCTAGTGCTGCCGAGGATATTAAGCCAGTGCTGCATGCAGTGCAGCTTGAATTGGCCAATGTGAAGACAGCTATGGGAAGAAGAGAGGAGGCTCTGGAAAATCTTAAGAAATGCTTGGAAATTAAGAATACAATGTTGGAAGATGATAGTAAGGAGTTAGGTATAGCAAATAGGGATTTAGCAGAAGCATTTGTTAATGTATTGAATTTTAAAGAAGCATTGCTCTATGCTTCGAAAGCATTGGAGATACATAAGAATGCACTGGGCCAAAACTCGGTGGAGGTTGCACGTGATAGGAGACTTCTTGGGGTCATTTATACTGGGTTGGAGGAACACGAGAAGGCATTGGAGCATAATGAGTTGTCACGGAAGGTTTTGAAGAATTGGGGTCTCAGTTCTGATGTGCTTTGTGCAGAGATAGATGCCGCCAATATGCAAATTGCATTGGGAAAGTATGAGGAGGCAATTAATACATTGAAGGATGTTATTCAACAAACTGAGCAAGAGAGTGAGACTCGAGCTTTGGTTTTTATTACTATGGCAAAAGCTTTGTGTAATCAGGAAAAGTTTGGAGACTCAAAGAAGTGCCTCAAGATTGCTTGTGGGATTCTTGACAAAAAAGAAACAGTCTCTCCGGTTGAGGTTGCAGAGGCCTACTCAGAAATATCGATGCAATATGAAACTATGAATGAGTTTGAGACTGCAATTTCTCTGTTGAAAAGAACATTGGCTCTACTCGAGAAAATCCCCCAAGAACAGCACTCTGAAGGAAGCGTTTCTGCTAGAATAGGATGGTTGCTCCTCTTGACAGGTAAGGTGCAGCAGGCAATTCCTTACTTGGAAAGTGCTGCAGAAACGTTGAAAGAGAGCTTTGGTTCCAAGCATTTTTCGGTGGGGTATATTTACAACAATTTGGGTGCAGCTTATTTGGAATTAGATAGACCACAATCAGCTGCACAAGTGTTTGCTGTGGCAAAGGACATTATGGATGTCACACTTGGTCCCCATCATGCAGATTCCATTGAGGCATGCCAGAACCTCTCAAAAGCATATGGTGCAATGGGAAGGTAAGCCCTTCTCTTTTCTCTAGTGCTCCAATTTCTGGTGTTTTTCTCTTCTCCAGTGCTGATTGATTTACTTATGGATCATGGACAAGCTTGATTTATTCAAAGCATGTCTGAGGGTTTATTTCGATCCAACAAACTTTGATGGTTGGGTTCCTAGCAATAGATTTTTTTAGGTTTTTTTTTGTTTGACATATTTTGGCCAAACTGTTTAGTGGGTGTGTCGATTTTTGCTCAATTTTAGTAGAAAATGTGTAATTTTTTTTTAAAAAAAAACTGACCAAATGGTTCGGTTTTGGTCGGTTTCAATTTTATTGGTTTTTTTTTACAGCCCTAGGTTTTCTGGTGCGTGCTGTTTTCTGGATAAAGAATAATATCTTGGATATATTGAATTAAAGAAATTTGTTTAGCATGTTTCAGTGTTTTCCAGGCCTTGTTTTGACCTGTCTTCACAAGCTTCTCTTACAATAAAGTAGCATATGGAGAAAAGGGGTTTAAAATGAGAAGTGGAAAAAAGAGAAGAAAATTGATGTCTTCTCAAGAATCATGCTCGCTGCCGTGCTAAAGCATTTCTAATTAAAATTGTTGCAACTTTCCTGGGATGAGTTAGTTCTTGTTGTCATTCTTGACTTCCTGATCTCTTTTTTTTTTTTTTGATAAAAGTGGACGGTACTTCAAAAGTTTATTAAAAGCCTCACTTAATCTTACTGGTCATTGCCTAAGGAGAACATTGTTATGGAAGGGGTCGTCAGATGCTCTCCCCTAAATAAGTTGAAATAGAGGTGGAATGTTCAAAAGCTGTTTTCTAAAGATTCTTGGTTTATTCAATTACCATTCCTTTCTTCCCTCTTTTGTTAAATGCATTTACAGTGTAAACTTTATTGGGTTGATTCTGAGATGTACTGTCAGGAAATGTAAACTGCTATAATTGCTTGTTGAGCCCTTTAGCATAGACTTAAACATCATGTCTGCATTTGTTTTTCCATCTTGGCCAGCAATTTGGTTGGACTCTAAATTAAAATTAAAACGAGATTGTTGAAGTTTGTTTGGCTGCAGAACTATTTGGTTTAATATAATTTATCGGATCTTGCAGCTATGCACTTGCAATTGAATTCCAGCAACGAGTGGTTGATGCGTGGGAAAGTCATGGACCAGGTGCACGAGATGAACTTATGGAAGCTCGTCGAATTCTGGTACAGTTAAAGAGAACATCTCCTCGGGCATCCATGAACCAGCTTCCAACGAAGGCCTTACCATGGCCTCAGACTAGTCTGTCTGTCAAAAGCTCACGACCTGATGTTCCAATCAACCATGAGGAAACAAGCTCCGTGGGGTAGAGTAGTAGACTTTCCATATAGAACAATCTAGTTCCATCATTTGGCTCAATTCTATGCTCATTCTCTCAGCATAGCTCTTTTGTTGGCCATAATTTACTTTGTGCTCTTTTACACTTGGGTGTGAGCCTTTTTATATCTTCTCTTTTGCACTATCGGTTGTTTTTCATTCTTTGTACTATATATGTATAACTACAAACAACAACTTCAAAATACTCAAAAATAATCCAGGAGAGATGGAAAAATGGTTTTCGCAGTTATCAGTATTGATATACTTCGTTTATTCAAAACTCAAAACTGAAACCATGATTTAGTTTTTGGACCCGAGGGGTACGCCATTGTACTTGGGAACATCGGGTTACAACACAAGACTTGAAATTTACAAGATACCAAGAAATCTTAACACTTAAAAGCTTAAGCTCGTGAGTTTAGAAAATTTTTCTGAATGTTTTAGATGATGTTTCTCATTTTGCCAGTCTCTTTGCTCATCTCAATGTATTTCTCAGATAGTTAACTGATGATTGGAGAATGTAGAGCGCAGTGTTAAGAATTCCACGAGTTTAGTGGAAGGTTTGGCTCGAGTTCACTTGGTATCTTGTAGACCTAAAGTTCTGCAATCAAAGATGTGTCGTACGGAGCCTTCCACAACCTGTAAAGGATGCAGTAGTGGGCTATGGGGCTCACATGATGCGGTGTTGGTGCTGGCAATGACGTTAGTATGACTGACATAAGAAATTTAGTGAGAGAAGTGGAAGTGAATACCTTAATTTATCTCGTAGGATTGGGATCTCTGGTATTTATAATTCTCCGGATCGACACGTGAGGTTGTAAGTTGGCGGTTGCTCTTTGGGTCATGGGCCTATATGAAGACAGCTTTCGAGCCTCAGGTGAATTGAGCCTGCTAATGGCTCATAGGCCTATGATCGGACGACCCATGACTTGTAAAATAAATGGCCCAATGGCCAGTGACTTTCGAGATGGAAGATCCATGGACTTATATTTGATTGGCCAGGAGGCGTGGTCTTCGTGGCCCAGAGTCAAAACTTTTGTAGCTTGGAGCCTTGGAGGCATAATTTTGTAATTTAAATGGGACGGTTTTTAGCCCATACACGTGTATATGTTCTACTCTCTCTTATCCTCGTCCACTCTTGTTTCAGATACAGGACTTGTATTGACAACAGAGAACCCAACTCTGTGTGGCAGAAAACATGGTGAGGAAGAAATGCTTTCTGCCTTTTCCCTTTTTCTTTTCCTATTTGGGTCACTTATTCTTCCATTATTTCATTTCCTTCCCTCTTAATATATTCCTTTCTGTTGGTGGAGCTGTAGATAAAAGATGAGCAAAAGCAATCATCCTCACTCAAGAAGAGGAAAATACTACAAAAGAAAAGGCAAGTCTGCACGCCCTCAGTGGTTTAAGCAATGATTTGTATGTCCATGCCTACATTCAACCCACACCTTCATCTTCTATGATTATCTATGATTACAATCCAGAGTCACTTTACACTCATCTTGGACTATGAAACTAGTCAATGTCCTTCTAAAGATTCCAGCAACATCAACTCCAAACCAGTAAATTAAAGGAAAAAAAAAAATCAAATTCCAATACTTTGAAACACAAATTCTATCTAGAATTCAACGGGAAGAACTGCATTTCTAGACCCTCTGCCATGAACAAATGGAAAAAATGATCTGATTCTGTTACTACTTTCTTCAGTGCTACTATTAATGTTAAGATGCCTGCTTTGTTGAATGGCAGTTTGAACAGTTAAGTAAAGCTGTTGATCTGCTGCAGAATTCAACGAAAATGATCTCCTGATCGGGCTGATAGAAAACTCATCGTCTTTCTTTCTTGTATCAATGCACTCGTCTCCTAAAATCGACACTCGATGATGAATACTGGGTTTCAGGCTCCCTTGCTTATGCTCCGTCTTCAGTGTCGATTGTCTTTTTTGCTGCCCAGGAACTTCACTTGGAATGTCTTGTACTGGCCGCCTTTCAGGTAACTGAATGCCAGTATCTTCTCCTCCCAATTCAATCACCACATAATCTTCATCACCGCCCATGAGACTCTCTGTAAGTGGCTGAGAATTTTGAGGCGAAGAGCTTGGTGCAATGATATGATCAACCAGATTCCGACTTGTGCCTGAGATGCTTGTTCTGCACAGGGGGCAATTGCCATTGCTCTGGAGCCACATATCAATGCAAGCTAAATGAAATGAATGACTACAACTTGGAAGAACTCTCAGCATATCTTGTTCTTGAAACTCAGCCAAACAAACCACACACCCATGCGTGCTTCTGTTTCCACCTTCTTTTCTGCTACTGAACTTTGCAGTTGGTATTTCCCAAATCTCCGAATCGTCAAGCCCTTGATTCCACATTGTTGGAGAGAGGGCTATAAATGGTTCTTCATCATCTCTAGCTCTCCAAAATGAAAACCACCTCAGTGGATTAACTTGGTGCCAGTTAGAGCAGTATTTGACCACAAATACAACTAACAAGAAAGCTGTGCCCAGGATGCTCAGTACAACAATGGCTAATACCGGAAAAGCCTGCTCGGATGTAGACGATGAATGTTGATTGGAAGGGGTTTCCTGGTTTTTGTTAGATGAAAGAGTATGGAATCCCTGGCCATGAAAGTGTATGGTCTTTGGTGCCATTAGAGTTAACTGTTAAGACAGAGTTACAGGCTGAGACTGTGCATAAATTGACGTGAACATAGAGCTATCAAAATGGTACAAAAGACATCAATTGTCAACACTGAAGAGAGCTTGAAAGAGTTGGCGTGTATATGTATTGATTTAGAATTATTGCATGTTCCCCTCAAGAGGAGACCAAGCAGGGACCCAGATTTCCCCATGGTGATGAACGATTGTAGCAGCCAACAAGTAGATAACATTAATTTATTTATATTATAAAATAAAAGATGGGACCTGTAAATAAAAAAGAAGCAATCCTCTTAACTTAGAAAATAAGCCATAAAAACTCCGAAAACCAGAACTTTTTCAATGATCAACAGGTCTTTAATGTGCATCAGTCATCATAATCCGGTGAATCATTATGTTTGTAAAATCTTCCACAATTAATATCAAACTATCTTCAATTACAAGGAATTAACATCAACTAAACTCTTGTTCTTGGGGAGTCTGCATATCATGAAAATCTTCTTAATGGGCAACCCACATCCTAAACTCTAAGTAATCTGGACCGTCCATCGTAAGCAGAAGAGTCAACATCACGAAGACGGCTCGGGATATATTCTTCGAATGCCCACATCGGATACTTAGCCAAAAAAAAGCATAAAAATCTCGAAAACTCTAAATTTTCATAAACTATTGCATTCATTGCATACATAACACCCACCACTATGTGATTTTAAATTTGGGATAAGGGCTGCAGGAGCCCCTGTACTTTCATATTAGGATCGATTAAGCTCCTTTATAATTTTTTGACCTAAACAAGCCTTTGTACCATGAATTTTGTTATAAGTCAGTCCCTCATACAATATTCTGTCAAGAATACCATCAAGCTGCCGTTAAATTGCTGAAATTATATACGTTATAGATCAATCAAGACCTCATACTTGATAAAATGGGTCATTTAAGCCCTTTTACCTGTAAAAATTGGTTCAATAATGCCCTCATATCACATTTAGAAAAATCAAAAGCATTATTGTTGGTTTGCATTTGAACCTTCTTCAGCTACCTCATCTCCACCTCCATCTTCGACAACTTCATCTAACCTCCATCTTCCCCAGAAAAATATGCTAGCTCGTTCGCATACCAAGCAGCACTAGATAAATTGATTCAAGCCAAGTAGATATAAGCATGGTTTGGGGGTAGAATTATGCTATAAAATCGGAATCACCAAAGGCCAGAGGCGGAGCGATATCACTGGTGCGTAGAGAAGAGAGAGGAGAGAGGAGGCTGAGGGAATTTAGGATTAGCCACAAATTTGTAATTAATTTTTTTTTAATTATTGCTTGTCATGTCAGAATATCACATTACATTTATATTTTTGAAAATAAAAATCATGTCATATGTTATTTGTCACATAAGTTATTTTTAATTATTATTTGACGGAAGGGTTAACGGATATCACTTTTCAAAATTAAGGGGCTTATTTAGTCCAAAAAAAATACGAGCGCTTAATCGATCATTTTTGCAAAAGTGCTTTTCCAGACCTTATCCCTTTTAAATTTTCATTTTCATTGTTATCATCTAAACTTGTTTTTTATGATGGTGGCACGTGTGATTATATATATTAGGGATGCGAAAATATTATGGACATTTAACATAGCCGTAAAAACCTAGTCCTTGGCGAATGACGACCCCATTGCGCGCACAAAAAGGGTGTCTTTCTTTTCCGTCTCTCCTTAGGACAAATAGTGACAGTGTTCCTGGACGAAGGAAGCAAATCGGAGCTCGATCGAAGATTCTACTCGTATCTCGGTAATACCTCTGATTCATCGATTAAAGCTCTGTATCTGCATGAAATTGACACCCTGTAATCTTTATTGTTTTCTCTCATTGCAATTCCCAAATCCCAACGACAATGAAGTCTCTCAAGATCGAAACTTTCGTTCAATATTTTCTCAGTAACCAATCAGGCCCTAGTTCGAGTTCGGCAGGGCACGAGTTTTTTGTCATCTACTGGTATGTGTTTTCGGTCTACGGTTATTTATGGTAGATTTTACTATCGCGCTTGTCGGTGAAAGTTTTTTACCTGCGGCTAGAAAACAGCAGGTTATGAAACTGCCGCTTGTAAAAATATGGGACGCAGGTGGAATTCAATCAATTGCTGCGGTTCAGTAACCCCATCAAAACCTTAGCTTTATTTCAATAATGTCAGCTGAAGCATAATTTTATTTCAATATTTTCAACGTACGACTCATTTTCTATTGACAGATCGAGTGGTTTGAGGAATCTTACAGTTATACAAGGCTTTGAATGGAGGAAGTTAGCAGTGGTACCGTGATTTGGTTCTTCAACAATTTTGTTGCTTTTCTGCGAAAATGTCTCTTTTATATCCTCTCTGTTGGCCCTTTACCTACTCACATTGCTTTTATTATGGATGGAAATCGGAGATATGCTAAGAAACAAAATTTAGATGGAGGAGCTGGCCACAGGGTCGGGTTCCTGGCTCTTACGTCCATGCTCAAGTATTGCTATGAGTTGGGTGTGAGATATGTAACTATTTATGCATTTAGCATTGATAATTTCAAACGAAGTCCTGAAGAAGTTGAGTCGCTGATGGATTTGATGCAAGAAAAGATTGAGGGGTTAATTGAGAAAGAGAGCATTGTCAATCGCTATGGAGTAAGAGTTTACTTCATAGGCAACCTTAAACTCTTGACAGAACCTGTGAGGTTGGCAGCTGAGAGGGCTATGCTTGTTACTGCCAAGAACTCCAAAGCAATTTTGTCGATTTGCGTGGCCTACACTTCCACTAATGAGATTCTGCATGGTGTTCAAAAGGCATGTGAAGGAAAATGTGATGAAATTAGTTCGTTAAACGCAAGTGGAGCAGGCTATAGTTCAATTAAACATGGAGGGAGCGAGCAGGATGAAAGGGAACAACTTATAAAGCTTACAGATATTGAGAAGAATATGCGTATGGCATTTGCACCTGAACCTGATATCATAATTCGCACTTCTGGTGAGACCCGCTTGAGCAATTTTCTTCTTTGGCAAAGTGCACACTCTTACTTGTATTCTCCTTCAGTGCTTTGGCCAGAGTTTGGTTTCCGGCATTTTCTATGGGCAATCTTGAATTTGCAGCGAAACCATTTCTATATGGACAAAAAAAAAACAATCATGAACCTAGGAGAATAATTGTTAGACACTTTCTGCATTCTGATGTAATTGTTCTTGTTTCTTATTGCTTGATCTAGAACCTTGTTCATTTCATCGGCCGACTCCAAACTTAGCCCGGATTTTGTTTTTAGCTGTCCTCGATGGTTGGCATACCTGATACTGCTTACATCAGTTGAGTGCATTGTAAGGGTATTCCTTCAAGAGAGTAGGATGTAATTTAATCATAATTCGCACTTCTGGGTTTCCTGGTTAATGAACAAGGTATTTGCCTCAGGCTCTCAATTATTATTTCTTTGTTAAAGTTTTTCCCTTCAAACTTGAATCTGGATTCTGGAATTTTCATTCCTCGATCAAAATGAGAGTGCATTTTCTTATATTCTAGAACAATAGTCTCATATGTAACCAAATCTTCTTCTCTGGCTACATATCCTTGCAAATTTATGTCGTTTTGCATCATCATTGATCTCATCAGGTTACCTAAGCAAATTTTTATCTTGGCTATGATGAATGATCCATCTTCTATACGAAAGCCATATACGTCAGTACCAAAAGAACTATAATAAACAAGCTCTCCCCATCGAATCATATTGTATATAGGATTAGAATATTAGAATCTGTCTCCTTAAGGTCCTCATTCAACCTTATTAGTTATACTTTGCCTAATTGCCTTTAGCTTACTCTGTAACTGACATCAAAATGATGACGAGTCGGACACACTTCATCAAGATGACCTCACAGCCTACCTGAACTAGGCTATATATTAAGATACTCGAATGGTAGATCATGTCTGTGTGTTAAAACTTAGTAGCGAAACTGTAAGTAGCTTGGTATCACCATCAGTTCTTCTTTGCACTCAGGAACAGATGGTCCACTAAAGCCATATGTTCATGTATGTTCCGGTCTAAATTCTATCTCCATCAAAGGGTTACTCGGCAAGTTGGAAACTATTCTTGGGACCATATGAATTGCATTATGTGACTGGTATAAATGCTGTAGTAGGAGTGAGCACCCGTAACTGACTGACTGGACTCTATGGACTCAGGTGATCAACAGAGAGGAGAAGTTCGATACAGGGGAGTAAGGAAGAGGCCATGGGGAAAATACGCAGCAGAGATTCGTGACTCAACACAGCGTGGAGCTCCTCGCTTGTGGTTAGGGACTTTCAAGACAGCTGAAGAGGCTGCTCGAGCTTATGATAGAGCAGCTTACGCAATGAGGGGTATCATGGCCGTTCTCAACTTCCCTGAAGAATATCCTTTGTTAGCAAATGCTGATTCTGCCCTCCCTCCTTCCTCCTCCTCCTCCTCCTTCGACTCATCGTCAACATCAATGTCATCTTCGTCTTCATCCACTATGTTTTGTGGGGAAAGTGGTCGTGCACATGATAAAGAAGTGTTTGAATTTGAATGCTTGGACGACAAGGTGTTGGAGGAACTTCTTGGTTTAGAGGAGAGTAAAATCAAGAAGCAGTGAACCCTCATACGTCTACATCCCATTTTAGACTTTTTAAAGTTTTGTAGCTCCTTGTTTATTCAAAACTTGCTTCCATCATTTCCTAGGAAATAATAATTTCATCCTTTTAGACTTCCATTATTGTTTTGTATAACAATTGTATACCTTTCAGTCCAGCTTACTCGTCCTTTTTTTTTTATATTAGCCAAATAAATTGCCAAATTGACTTTACTTTCTGTAAATTAACTTCCCTTTCTGTTGAATAACTTCAAAAATGGCGACGAATTTTGCAAACTTCAGCGATGATCTCATGCACCAAACCTGATCTTAAGGTATCATTAAGATAATACTTACAGCCAGTTTGGGAGAGGTATTGGGAAGGGTTGAGATTGTTCACGAACCCCTTCCGAACCCTTGCCTAAGGCAAACACCTCAAGGTGTTTGGCTTCTAACACCTTCCAACACCCTTTTTCCCAACCTCTCAAAAGTGTTCACTCATAAAAACACCTCACAACCTCTTTAAATATCAAGCAATGGTTCGCTTTTACGAACCCCTCCCAACCCTCATGCCAAGCATATCCATAATGATGGTACAATCTCTCTTATGTTCTTTTAGTTTATGATTTCCTTTATTCAATGGAATTAATCTCCATGCTTCCCACAAGTAAACTTTCTTGTTATTTTTGTGATCCTTTCAATCCATCAGCATCATCAACTTGATGAATTTCGTTGGTCTATATAATATTCCGTATTATTAATTATTTAACTACTGCTTGACCAGAGTGAGATGTACTGACAGAGTGACAGGAATAATTGAAAATACGGAGTTTGAAAAGAGGAAAAGTCAGATAACAGAGACAAGAAGGAGAAATTCAATACAGAAGAGTTAGAAGGAGGACATGGGAGAACTGCGCAGCAGAGATTCGCGACTCGACAGGGCACAGAGGTCCTCGGTTGTGGCTAGGGACTTTCTAACTCAGCAGAAGAGGGTGCAAGAAACAGTACTGATAGTTTTGGACATGGACACTGAGCAAACTGCAAGATATATGTATATTATTTGCTGCTGACATACAAATGAAATGAGTTAATAAAAGAACATTGAAGAGAACAAAAGAGAGAAGGAAAGAACAGTTCAAGACAAATTCAAGATAAGTGATTCGTCATTTGATTTATTAATGTCCAGGTTCTTGTGATCCGAGAAGCTCCTCTAACAAGTTACTATCGCAGCATTCAAACTCTATGACTTCCCCTTGTGTTGTTCCACCACTTGAACTCTCTCGATCATTACCATATCTGTTGCCAGCAACAAAATTGAATGAAGCAGCACCAGCAGAGCCAGAAGCAGAACCAGAACCAGAAGCAGAGGAAGAGCTTCTACTTTGGTGTTGGTATTCATTAGGGAAATTAAGGATTGCTAAATGTCCCCTGAAAGCAAAAGCCGCCCGGTCATAAGCCCTCGCGGCCTCCTCCGCGGTGTCAAATGTTCCGAGCCAAAGCCTAGTTCCTTGCCTCGTCGGATCACGAATCTCCGCTGCAAACTTCCCCCACGGCCTCCTTCTAATCCCTCGGTACCGGACTCCATTATCCTTACCTTTCCCCTGTGATGAGTCCATTTGATTTTTTTCCAAAGAGAGAAGCAGCCAAGTTTTAATAACGTCTATCTCCTGATTTCAAAATCTGGAGGCAATATATATATAAAATAATTCATATACGGATTGGGTCAAAATAAAAGGAAAGTCTTGTTTGACGGTTTGAATTAGTTTGTTCTTGCCAGGAAACAACGTTGTATGTCAAATAAAAGAACAAAAATTTGATCGTTCCATGTTTTTTTTTAATAAAGCAAGTTTAGATTTTAATTATTTGATTCACTGAATTGACTAAATGGATTTCCTTTTATGTGTTCAGGGGATTTAGACAAAAGTAGAAGTAAATTGTGCAATGTATGGTGGATGCTGACAGCGTTCCGCAACGAATTGAAAAGGCCCAGAATTGGATTCTGTGCCATTGGCGGCTGGCGGCTGGCGGCTGTCGTCTGAGGATATGATCTGGTCCACATTTTGTTCTTTAATCCTAATTTTCTTAAGCAAATACGTTTATCTGAATTTCTTCATGTAGTTTTGTAATAATTACCCCACTGTAGTATGTCCCCTGAAAGTGTTACGTCTGGCCGCCACCACAATTTTCTTGTCGATGGTAATTACGAGTCCAACAGTATATTATTTGTGGGAAACAAAAATCAAATGGATCGTAAAAAAGTTAGGATAATTCTAAACCGTTAAATATAAACTGGAAACACTATCTTAATTTTCACTGTCTATTTGATTTTTGTTTAACATAAAAAAAATATACCGTTGGATTCGTAATTCCGATCAGAACACACATATAATTTTTAAAAAATAAAAGAAAATTTTTTAATGGACCAAAAAGCCCTCACAGCTGGGCCTGCTGTAAAAAATTTACAACAGGCCCCGCCCACCCTTTAGGTTGCTCCTTTATTTGGTATTGAATAAGAGGTGTTTGTAGTTGTTGGGGGAGTGTATTTGAATAGGGGTGATAAAATTATGTTCGGTTTGGATGATCAAATTTGTTCGATATGAATTTGATGATGTTCAAAATTGATCGGTTTAAAGGGGATTTCAGTTAGTTAGAATCACGTCGATAACTTGCAAGATAGTCAAAGGTAAGCAGAGGTCCCCGAGGTATTTTTCAGAAAACGCTCCAATGTTTAAATCAATTTGGTATAGGTTTATAGCTATTTGAGGTTGTTTGGTATCCAAGCTCTCACTCTTTTTGTAAATTGTAATCTGAAAAGCGAATGCCTCTTTTACTTGAAAGATTAATTCCTTCGATAACGTATCCTTTTTATGCGGGTCATCTCGGTAGATCGAGGAAATCACAGAAGCCTTATACTGAGAGCAAGTGCAATGGTAACAAATTTTGGAGTGCTGGAAATTTTGGAGTGTATAGAGAGAGTAATTTGAAAAAATTGTATTGAAATATGTGTAGAATGATAGAAAAAAGTGAAAAGTGGTAGAAAAGTATGAGAGAAATGATGTCGATGCTTGAAATTTGAAGTGTTTGTAAATGAAAAGTGAAAAAAATTGTATTGAAATATGTGTTTTGTTGATATGATTGCATTGAAAATCGTGTTTTGCTGTAATAGAAGTGGGATCGCACTGGAAAATTTGGAATGCTGTAGCATTGGAGATGCTATGAGGTGATGTCAAGGTGCACCTCAATAGGCGCGTGCTTCATCTCCATAATCCCATGCGATTGGTCATCCCTTTGTAGTGGGTTATGGACTCATCGAGAGGGGTGAATTTGCTATTATTAGGATTAAAGTAAGTTGAACATTAGTTACATGTATAAAATTAAAGTCTAAACACAAAATATATATATATATATATATATATTCAATTTAAGATCGGGTCGGGTCCAAACATAAAAAATTTATTCGATTTAGATTAAATTAATATACGATTTACTTATTGATACAAATTTGTTCAATTAAATAAGTTCAAAATTCAATCAGAATTAAGATATTTTATAAACACCATATATTATCCGATCTAAAATTGATTTTTTTTGTCACCCTAGATTTGAAGTTTTGAACAACTATCGGACTGGGCAAGAAAGAAAAATGTGACCCCAGTGCGTCAACTCGTCAAGCCGGCTCAGGCTATTATATTTTAAAAAATTGATGCGGGCAGAGCTTAGTACATAAAGTCCAAAACCAAAGAAGGTTCAAAATTCAAACCGGGCTTATTTTTAAGCCCAAACACAGACCAAGCGGTAATGTGATGGTCCAAGCCCACACATTCAATCGCAGCCCATATAACCATCATTGTTGTCATGCGTATTTATAGTGAGTTTTATTTATCCTCAATTATTTTTTAATTACATTCCAACTTTGATTAATTTAGCTTTGAGTATCTATTTTTCAAGGTATATAAACCCTTTTATCTTTTCATTGTGGGACAACATTAGCAAGAAATTTATATGTACTTAAATTTTTCTCATTTTTATCAACTGGGCAATGGTGACAACGTCGTCTTTTGCCGACGTCAAGCTTCTCGGCAAGTGGGACTATCACAATGATAAATTTTTTTATTTATAGTACATTTTATTTATTTTTCTTTTGAAAAGTTATTATTGATTGTTTTAGTGATTCAATTATTGACTTGTGTACTGTTTTAATTATCGTGAAATGACATTAGTTGTTGAAATTTTATTATGTGAAATTTATTTTTTATATGATTTCTAACTTTAGAATGTATTTCATAAATGTGTGAATTTAACCTGGTTATGGTTATTCACGATCTGGTTAAATATTTTTCAATTTTAACCTGTAAAAGGATGCAGCTATTGCTCGTGCGCCCAGACACAGTATTGCTACATAAGATGGGCTTGCGAGGCCTTGGTCTACAAAACTCCAAGGCTGGCCTGGCACAACTCTTTGAGGCCCATCTTTTATTTGGGCCGCTATATTTTTCTACCAATGTTTGGGCTCTTTTATATTGTTTAAACATGCAATTAGGTCCCCTGGTCCTTTTTGGATAAATGGACCATCGGTGACGGCATATCAACTTTTTTTTCTTACATATGCGACAAATAGGTCTCAGTTGCCTCTACTTTATGACAAAAGCTAATTATTAGAGTATGACATAATACAAAAACACATATATTTTATTGTGTATATATATATATATATTTATGGTAGTAATATTTTGTACACTTAAGGATATTTCATATATTTTTAAGGAATCTCACCCCTACCCTCACACTTCCTTTCTTCTCTCCCTCGGAGTCTCTGAGACTCGATTATAGTCGAAATTAGGTGAATATCTGTGCTATGTGCGTCGATGATGTAAATATTGATATAAGTGTAACTTGTGTATTCAATGTTTCACCGTAAGAGTCTTTAATTTATATACCGTATTTGAAGGATTCCTAGTATGTGATTTTTGTACCCAACATTTGAAGAGTCGTCTCATTTTGGGTGGTCAATATCAATATGTAAGCATACGATTCTTGGAATTCCAAACATGAAGCCACATTTTTTAAATTTCTAATTTTATTTGGTTTTCTTTAAAAAAATTGGATAAATCAAAATACATATTCTGTAATTTATTATAAAATGAAAGTTTGTTTAATTTGTTTCTTTTATATTTGGATAAGAAATAAATGTGAACTCTGTAAGCTAACCAACCTGAAACCTCATAACAATTATTATTTTAAAAAATTGTTCATTAAATTTTTTGATAATATTTGAACGCACGCGAATTTTGGAGTTCCAAACTTTGAAACACTTTTTTTTTTTTTTTTTTTAAAATAATAGAAATTTAATTTTTGATAATCCGTAAATAAATGCGACTCTTTAAGCTCTCAATATTGTCTCTCTCTTTTTCTCTCTCTTTTCGTTTGATAAGCCCTAGATCCTCAGTTGGCATCCGTAATCGCATCCTGCAGTGCGAGTTCGTCTTTGCATTTTGAGTCCTCTCTCGGTGATTTATGATTAAACTCTTGATTTTTACTAATATTGTATGTTTTTCATCATTTTTAAAAGCATCATTAATAAATAATTTTAAAAAAAATTCGGGCCCCTCCTTGAGTTTTCCCCTTTGAAATAACATGGTGTGCCTGCCCCTACGTGCACAAATTAAGAAGGAAACTTTCAAGAAAGTTCCATAAAAATTCTTCCATGGTTTATTGCCGCAAACCAAGAATAAAGTCAAATGGAAACCGTTAAATTTCCAAGATGAGTAGAGAGAATTAGTTTAGATCCTCCCTTCCACGAAACTCTGATTTTCTGTTTTTTTTTTTCATTTTAACAACGTTAAATTAATCCAGTACATGAACTTGTTCAGGTTTATATACACCACGTGGGAATTGAATAATCAATAAATTAATTTAAAAATAGAATAATGACTACTAATTAGTTTGGATAGATGAAAGAGTGTGTGGTAGTAGATAGTATTTTGCCAAATAAATTGACCTTTCTCAACCTAACACCTGCATTAAATATTTGAAGAATTTAACCTTCAAGCACGTGTCGAATTTAGGGCTTTCTTGATCATTTCCTGAGTGGTCAAAACTTTGTTATTGCTTTGATTAATTTGAATATAATCGTCAAATTTGATGGAGCAAATAAATAAAATAAAGTAAATGAAGATTGACAATAGGGAAAATATATATAGTAAATCTACACCAATTAAATTAGGAGGAAAAAAAAGGGATGCATTCAAAAATGTACGTAAAAATTAATGTTGTCGTCTAGTTTGAAAGATTAATTTGGGAGACAAGTCCTAGTTATTTAATTTTTTTGACAAAATTTGATAAATTCTTGTCACCTTTATTGAATGAAACTTCCACGAAATTTGAGAAATTTATTCATGGCTTCAAAAAGCAATAGAGAAAGAAAGTCAATTGAACTTAATAGTCAAGTTGAAAATTCGAATCAGAATCAAGACCCACGATCAGAAATTAAACAATTGCGTGTAATAATATCAATGATTTATTTTCGTCCACTTACTTATAAAGAATAAAGTAATATCCCACTAGTATACATATACATATATATATATACACACACACACTAAAGTGTGTGTATATATATATATAGTCATTCATGCACCTTGTTCAAAATAATTCACTCCAAAACCCCTTTGTCCCATTGATTATAATACTAACACACACACACACACATATCAACTTATCTGAAAGTTTTTTTTTTTTTTTTTTTGATCGTAACTTATCTGAAAGTTAGTTGTGGGTTTATTATGTATTAATCTGTAAAAGTCGTGTAGGATATTCTTAGTTTTTACACCAATTTTTTATTTCAAGTTGCTCATAAAAGACGACATGAATAAATTGGATTTCATCTTTGCCAACTTTTTTAATAAATTAGGCGCAGTTGATGGTTTAGGGAAAGACGACAAGAGAAGCATGCAGCTGCATGTATTGGTATTGATGACGATTGTTTCTAGACTAAAATGGATTATGGTTAGACTAATGATGTCTTTAATTAGCTAATTAATTTAATTAATTATCAAATTTGATCGTGAGAAAATATTCAGTGGTCTTTATATGCCATATCACATTCTGATGATGTGGTGTACTATGAGCAATAGAATGAGATCATTCATCAGTTTTGATAGCAAATGATGGATGATTGTGCCAAGACCTATTAAAATGTCCCACATTCCCTAGATAAAGCCAGTAAAGTCAAATATCATAATGTTATTGATGATGGTACACCACATTACATGCAACATGGCGTGTCAGGATCACTAATAAAAATGCGGCTAGGGGAATTTAATTAAAAATAAAAATGTTAAACATCTTAGTGAAAATCATATGATCAAAAACATTTCAATAGTGTGCGATGTATATTTACTGATTGTGATTTTCAATGGATATCTGCTATAATGTTATCATGCCCATTAATGAATGAGTGTCATACATTATTGAAATGCTTTTGTATTGATTTTGACATGGTGGCAATTAATTAAGCATGCCATGAAGATCGAATTGAAGTGATTATAATTAATTAACTCTAATTAATTCCCATATATATATATATGTAACACCATTCATGAATCTTGAGGTGTAGGATAAAAGCCATGGCCTAACAAATAAAAGTCGGTCAAAGTAGAAAATTCGTCGACAGATTCATTTTCTCACGTGCTTCGTGCTAGTGAGCTAGCAATAGTAATATAGTATGCCCTCAGACAAAAGAATATTCCTATTTAATTGTAACTATAATTAAGTAGATGCTATTTCACAATCATCCTTTCCTTAACTATATTCTTTTTTTATACCCATGAATTGTCTGCATAAAAAATGTTGAAGATAAATCAATTAAAATGGTCTGTATTTGGTCCATTTTAATTTGGCATAGCCTCCTTAGATTTATAATTTAACCAATCATATTATATAATTGATTGATTTTATCTATATATACACGACGGCAAATGCCCTATGCATTGTTTTTATCGTCGGCTCCGCACGCATCAAAATTTCTCACTTGACTATAAGATAAATTGAGTTAAAGATTCAAGATTCAACAATTAGGCTATCACTCAAGTGATTGTTGTTGAAGTTTTATATGCTATTGGAGCCGTAATCCTTGATTTTTGGATAAAATTATTTCATATTAACACTATTCCACTTCTTGGGTAACACCATCTGTCAATTTTGAGGATTAAAATCGATAAGTATAGTAGGAAAATCTTATACTGTCAAGCTAACAATGTCATTATATGTGTATGCATGTGCATGTGCATGTTGTTTTCATCACTTGCTTGCACGTATTTTCTTTCTCTATCGATTTCCTCTTGCTCTCAAGCCGTCTAATAATTTGGAGTGCTTAATTGAGCTTCGTAACTACTGAGCAAGTGGAATTTAAGACAAAGATTAGTATATGCTGACAAGCGTATGCAGCATCATCAAAGGTGATGTAAAATTGGGGTCCAACACAGCCGCCGTGCCGTGAGTCATTTGACTCACGTGCCTATAAATCTCCCACCACTCCCTCCTATAACATATATTTAGATTCTATATATATTATATATATATATATTCCGAGACATCCTCCTTGTTCAATAATCGCAGCTCCCACTATCTATTATTCTATTATTTTAATTTTTGGCCCTATCTATATATACACTACTTATTCAAAACGACTTCAATAACCCACATTGGACATATTACTCACAAGATAATCTCTGAATGGAATTATTTTCCCCATACAATTCTGGGTTTTCTTCACAAGATTCCTCACCGTCTTCACAAGAATTCATCTATGATTGGCACGACGACTACTTCTTTGAAAACAACTACATGTCCTCACTACTTGATCATCATGATCCCTTCAACGTGATTTCTCGTGGTGATTATTCACAAGAAGACACGCTTCTTCTAGATCATGTTCTTCCCAAAGAAGCAGCAATGTTAAAGCAATCCATATCTACAAGTACTGCTCCTACTCCTAATCATGTCAAGGAAGAAACGTTCATTGCCATTAGCGACCACAACTCCAGCGAAGAAGAAGAGGAAGAAAAATTCAGCATCCCCAAGAAGCAGAAGAAGAAATCTTATAGAGGGGTTAGAAGCAGGCCGTGGGGGAAGTATGCGGCGGAGATAAGGGACTCCACGAGAAATGGGGTTAGGGTATGGATTGGAACGTTTGATAGCGCAGAAGCAGCGGCTTTAGTCTACGATCAAGCTGCATTAGCTTTGCGTGGCTCGACTGCAATCCTCAATTTTTCGGAGGATGTGGTGAAGGAGTCCATGAAGGAGATCAAGTTCTCCTGGGACGATGGAGAGTCTCCTGTTTTGGCATTGAAGAAGATGTACTTCATGAGAAGAAAGTCAAGCATGATTAGGAAAATTACAAAGAAAAATGTAATTAAGTCAAATAATGTGGTGGTGTTTGAGGATTTAGGTGCAGAGTACTTGGAACAATTACTCAGCTCTTCTTGTGAGTTTTGATCATTTGATTTCATTAATCATTTTTTGTTCTTTCAATCGATTTCTTGAATTAATCTCTCTCTCTCTCTCTCTCTCTCTCTCTCTCTCTCTCTCTATATATATATATATATATATATATATATTCCTCAATTGGGAGGGGAATATATATGAGAGCTAGCTGGGTGGGTTGTGTGATAGGATTTTGTGGATTTATCCACAACTTGTTAGTTTCCGACAAATAATGATGACAACTTGTGTTCATATTTCATGCACACATTGTCTTCATTAGTTGAATCGCAGTCTGTGAATTACTTTGGAAAGGTAATGTCATTATCAGTGTCCAAAATGTACTGCACTTAATTTGTTCATTCTATAAATCTTGGTGCGCCCTAAAACCCTAGACCCTAGTTAATTGACTTTCAATATTTCTTTTTTTTTTTAACAAAAGAAAGATTTTATTTCATAAGGAAGAGAAGAAAAACCCTTTGTCGGAGGCTCACAATGGGGGACTAGATCCTAACCCTTTAAAGAGAAAAGAAACATAAGAGACCACATTATTCCTAATTTTAATACCAAGAAGATCTATTTTATCCATTTGAATGAAACATTTGACTTTGACTTGCATATCATCATACCTTTAAAAGATGTGAGAAGCTTTAGAATTAGAAGCAATATTAGCCAAAATATCAGCACTATAAATCACCTCCCTATAAGCATGAGAAAGTTGAATTTGTAAATTAGTGCAACAACTTTCAATTGTTCTTTTTAGATATAGCAATGCCAAGGGCACTTAAATAGCAATCAAAGAGTCAGATTCAATAATTATATTAGAATATTCTAAACTAGTAGCCAAGTTTATACAATAAAAAATGATTTTCATCTCAGCAAAAGTAATAGAATTGTAAGCATAGAAATTAGAGAAAATAGCCAAAAACTTACCAACATAGTTTCGAATAACACCACCACCAACAGAATCCCCTGGATTATGTGCAAAGCACTCCCATCACAATTAATTTTAACAAAATCAAGGGGAGGGAGATTCCAATATAGAACAGTTGTCATACCTGAATTTTTCTGAAACAAAGGAATACTGAATAGCTGACTTATAAATGGATCTTTAAGATCCAGCTTATCGTTCTTACCTTTGCTTTGAAATTGCATCCCAATTTGATCAATCACTCCCTCAATGTGATCATCCCAATTTGTTGAATTTTATTCCATATTTCTATTATTTGTGGACAAAATGAGGGAAAAATGTTAGGAATTTATACTAAAAGGCATGTAATATTTTATTGAGAGTATTTATTGTTTATTCAATGAGAATTTATACAATATAATGTCATGAACATGTTTTCGAATATTTTATATGGTAAATAATTTGGTGTGTAGAGTTCGACTTACACACGGAAGATTAGCTAGATCATTAGTTCTTGTGAAATATAAGTTTTTAGTTCACAACCTAAGATGAAATTTGGAAAGTTATTGGTGCGGTTGTAGCACATGATTAAATACGTTTATCTTGATTATGAGAATGAAGAGTCCCAACTTCTTGTGCTAGTACACTCATGCGTATTGAACTAGACCAAATTGAGGAAAGTCTTTTTATATATACTAACTATATAAAATAAATACCTCGTAATTATTATTGCATGTACTCCTAATCCCGAGACAAATAATATAAATGATCATGGACTAGATATTGTTTTGAATCACAAAAAAAGTGAGACTCATTTATGAGTCAATAAACTCAGCGAGTTGGATAATGATAGTACATTAATCGGGAATATTGTTTGCTAAATTGGAAATCATGTCCCGGTTTAGAGATTGAGGACGCCTCTCAAGAAAGCTTATAGGTTTTGATCGTATGTGTCAAATCCTACAGGTGAATTTAATTATCCGACACATTAAATAAGTTAAGCGTAAGTGTCAAAGTATTCAATTTATGAAGTAAATTGCCAATAATTTAATTTATAAATCAAGTATTAATTTTCTTAACATGGAGAGTTAATAAGCATTTAATATATTGCTTGAAATATGTTTTGAGATCATTGCAATAATTTAGTGGAGTGAATTGTAATTTACAAAAAGAAGATGGTTGATTATGTTAATCGGAATTTTTTTTTTTGATATTAAGTCAAAACATATTTGTTATGAGTTCTCTGTTGTGCCTCCATATAAATCGAAACTCTAATTGTCGTTCTCTCTCCCACCGAGATTGAGTTCCATAACGAGGTCACAAACAAAAAAGTCTAGCAATCAAGCACGGCTCTTGATAGCTATACTTGATACAATTCGTGTGCTATATCAATCGGAGCATCCTCCAGATTATTCCGCTCCGTATCCTTCAAAAAAGTTGTTAAGAAAATAAAAACACAGTGATCAATCGGTCACTGTGTCCCACATCCAGGAATACACACACACATATATCTATCTACTCTTTTTCTTCTTCTTCTGATTGGATGGAGGTCCAATTCTTTTATGCTATGATGTATGTGTAATTGTTACATGCGTCAATGAAACAATATCATGTCATCTTCATTTAAAGATTGTAATTTATACATATATATTCGCCGACTGCAACAGCTTTCGATAGGTGTCCTTGAAAGTCCATAGTATTTTTAAAAATGACACAAGCAAACGGTTTCACACATTAACACACACACACACACATATCGCTTTCGATTGATGTTACTAAAAATCCATAGTATTTGAAGATGAGGGTAAAAAAAACAAACACAAGTGTGTGTGTGTATATATATATATATATTTATTGTGTGTGGCTGGCTGGCTGGCTGGCTACTTCAACTTGTCATATTAGATATGTGAGGATGACAAATTGACAATGAAGCTAGACTGAAATATTGGATATACATGGACAGACCCCAAAAAAAAAAACATAAATGTTGAAACGTTGTTGTGGGCCTTTAATATATGCTTTGTCGGGTAAAACCACGGGCGGACACAAAGAGGGCCAAATAGCCAATTGCCCACCCTCCATTTTATTTTATTTTTGACAAACTTTTTTTTTCTTTTCTTTTTGATCTATTTTGTCCACTCTAAATATTGCCAATCTTTGCCCACCCTACCCTATATATTTGGTCAACCAATTTTTGCTCAAACTAATATACTTTGATAAATTTGATACTTTTGTTATTAATGTGCACGGTAACATTGATTTCTCAAAATAAAAAAATAAAAACAGAGTGATCTTGCTCAATAAATGATTGATACTAAAAAAATATAATGCATACATATTAATTTATAGACTCCTGAAGTTGACATTAATTATACTAATCGCAACAATTGCTACGTGAGATAGAACATTTTTTGTCCTGAAATTTTGTTCAGGATGGACTTGAAATCGAATGGAGACCAATGGTATTTTAATTGTGTACGAGAGAGAAATATATTCCTTATTTTTATTTTTTGTACTTTTAAAAGCATAACTAATAAATAATTTCAAAAAAAAAAACCAAGGGCGTTGACCCCAGATCCTACTAAAATTTGTCCACTATGTTACTTGTCGGTAGATTAAAATTAAACTAAAATATATATTGAATTCAAAATTTTGGTTTTGGCCTTTTAGGTGACTAGTCTTTACCAAGGATATATTCCCAGCAGAACAATTTTAGAGACAAATTATTACATTTCTTCAGCCGACCACAGTAGGTTGAAAATTACACTGGAAACTGACTCTGTCAATGCTTATAAGTGGACTGGAAAATCTGTTGATCCACCGAGGAAATTGAGCCAACTTGGGAATGCAATTGATCTGGCCAAAATGCCTCTGCCACACATTGAAATTCTACACATATCAAGAAATTTTAATGATGTTGATAACTCTATTATTTATGGAGTTATTAGTGCTATTTTTTTTCTTTCTATACGAGTTAACTGGAGAGTGTGAGTATTTTAATTATTTCATACTTTGAGTAGTTATTTTGAGCCATTTATCGCCTGTGGTATGGTAATTTCGGTTTAATAAGTCATCATGAAAATTTTGAAAGAAAAAATGTCTACTTCTTTTACAAAAGTAAGTTTTTGAGCTTTGCACGACTAATTTGCATTTTAATGTATGGTTCGAGGCTTCAATGCTTAAACATGATTTGAATATACTACTTATGAGTTGTTTGAATGATTTGCATAGGTTTCGGATAAACCGAGACTGATTCGGGGACGAAAAATGGAAGATGGAAAAAATGTCAAAGCATATGTTGATATGAGATTTTTGACGTGTTAACATTCGACCATCCATTGCAGTTGCTGTAAAATTATGATTTGATTGATTCTTGCGGCGTTCAAACTAAACATCTCAAAATTTGTGTGTATATCAATTTTATTAATTTTGGATCACATATAAAGACGTTCTGAGAGTACGAAGTCAACTCAACAATTTTGAGTATCCTTCACCGTTTTTCTTCTAACTTTCACTCTACTGTCCAGAAAAATGTGATTTATGATGCATTGGAAATCTAAGAGGAAGGGCTGCAACTATTATGTTTTAATGTTTCTCAAATTCTGGCGCTACGGCACTGTAAAATGGTAATTTTTGCATACCATAAAATCTGGATAGATTATATAGCAATAGAAGGGTATTTTTGAAATTTTAATTTTATTAAAGAGGTATTTGAGACAAAGTAAAAGGTGGGCTTTTGGAGAGGGATTAGAGAGGTCTCTTTAAAAGAGGATGACGAGAGACAACAAGGAGGAGACTCACAAAGGCAGCAACTTGAAATAATTTTGAAGGAAAAAATCGTTGGAACAAAGAAGAAAGCAATTAAAGAATCTACTATATTCTCTACATTCATAGATGAGTTGTAATTTTTTTTCTTTGCTTTGATTCTGTGATTATTACCATGAATTAATTTCAATTACTAGAGCTATGATGTAACCTAGTTTTTCTTCATTGAATTTGAAGCTTCAATAAATTATTAGCTTTTATTCATTGTTATGTGTTAAAGATTGTATTTAATGTTGATAACATCTGATCAATGTTTGATGAATTTATTTATCATTGTTTTGTCTGAAAGGAAGAGCAAGGTGTTGATCGTATCATGAATGCTCTAAATTGAATGAATGTCAAACATGAATTCATAATTTATGGAGTATTTTTATGATTCTCCATTGATTTACTTGTTTGCGATTTCGTGCACTTGTGATAATTTTCACAACAGATGTCGCGAACTTGTATTTTTTTTATTTACTATTAAATAATCTGTAGGAAAAAGAAGCATATCAATCATACCCTTATTACCCTTATTATGAATTACGAGTAGCTCAGTTGGTTGGTGGTATCAAATATAAAATAATATTATATATATTATTTTATATTTTTAATTTCTAGATCGATCTGGCTAGTAGATCAATTGCAAGCACAACCCCTTTTTGGTGTGTGTGTATATATACTAGTACTGGAATCTGTTTTGTTTCATGTTCAATCTCTAAACAATTTTTGATCATGAGTTTCCCAAGAATCTTCATCAAGTTCTTCCAGCAGCTGGGGGATTGAATCATCCCTTCCTTTCACCAATGAATCATGATTGGCAGGACGTGGTCCTTTTAGATGTTCTTCCCAAAGAAAGAAAAGAGTCATCATCCAATGTTTATCAGTCCATGTCTACTTCTAGTACTACCAGTGCTACTGCTATTAAAGATAAAGACGTTACCAGCCATTCCTGTGAAGCTGAGACTCCAAACCCCACCACCAACAAGGACAAGATGAAGATGAAGATGAAGCAATCATTGTACAGAGGGGTTCGGAGCAGGCCATGGGGGAAGTACGCGGCGGAGATAAGGGACTCTACAAGAAAAGGTGTCAGGGTTTGGATTGGAACATTTGATAGCGCAGAAGCCGCGGCCTTAGCCTATGACCAAGCTGCATTAGCATTGCGAGGCTCGTCCGCGATCCTCAATTTTCCGGAGGATGTGGTGAGGGAGTCCATGAAGGAGATCAAGTTTTGTTCTGAAGATTGTGTAGACTCTCCTGTTCTAGCCTTGAAGAAAAGGCACTCCATGATCAAGAGAAAATCAAGCTCTATGAGCTGCTGTAGAAAAGCAATTAGTAATGTAGTGGTGTTTGAGGATTTAGGATCCGACTACTTGGAACAACTTCTCACCTCTTCTTGTGAATATTGAGTCATTCGAAAACCCATCATTCTGTTACCTTCTTCGACTTGTTTCTCTTACTTCTTTGTTCATCTTTTTTTCTTAATGATTTTGTGTTGAAAAGTGGAAAGAGGCATCGTTCTCTCTACGATGATTCTGAAAAAAGTTAAAAATATTCCTTAACAGCAATATCATTCTCTGGAACCAATTGAAGATGGTGTATCGTTGTCTTCATTTAGGTTTGGAATCCACTTTTGTATTATAAAAAAGCAAGGTTGTGATTGTGATGCCATATGAAATTAAACCTAAAAGTTTAGGTCATCGATTTTTTTTCTTCAACGGATCGAGGTATAAAAAATTAAAGAAAAAAATACCTTACAATTTATTGGAAAATTTGTGTCAGCTGAACGGTCACTGTCTATATATAACATTATTGTGTGACAGCTAATAAATCACTGTCTGTTTATACTAAATATTATGTGACAGCTAAGCGGTCACTATTTATAAATCACCTTTGAAAGATCAAAAGATTCGTTAGATATAATATCAAATTTCATTTGTTCGTAAACCAGTTTATATAGAATAAAATTAAACAAAAAATTTCATTAATTTGCATAGCATGTATTTTATAACTAGCTATGATTTATTGTTCATGCATTCCTAAATCCTAGCTAGTAACCCTTTATTTCAAAATATCAACCAATCTATTGATTTTAGAAACCATGAGTGGCCAACAAAAGAGACTAGACCAGATAGATGGTCATTTGACTGACTTAATAAGTAATTGACTAGCCGACAGGTTAAATAATTAATTATTTGTTATAATTAAGGAGAAAATACAATGTTTAGCAATAACTTTGTTTTCCAACTACGTTTCTAAGAGCAAGGCATTGACTAGCATATATTGAAAGTTTGTTGGTCAGCTTGTGTTGAATGTCTCAATATGAAATAAAATTATCCTAAAATAAAAATCAATTAAGGTGTACAACAAGTAACTAATTTAATTAAATATAAATCAAATGCAAAAATAGGGTTGGGTTATGAATTAATTTTTCCAGGTACAGCAATTGATGATTGTCTCTCTTTCTCCTTCTCTCTAATAATTTCTCAAAACGGCAAGTTGTATTTATTTATTATTAGCCGCCTCTTTTTTGTTTTGTAGTGAGTGTATTTATTAATCATATATATTATTTGGGTAATTGTAATACACCCTTTATTGCAAATAAATAATAAAGCCCTAAAAAGGCAAAACCTATGACCTATGCTATATCATTATATATATATATATATATTATTTAAATCATATTTGAAATGAAACCCTACTTGCTCATTTCACAATATAAATTTTTGTAGATATCATTCCTTTTGTTTTATTAATGCAAAACAAATTAACCGAGGGTTAATGCAACATGTGGTCATCGAAAGATTTTCAATGTTTCAACTCAGTCACCGTATGTTCAAATGTTTCAACTCAGTCATCCTAGTTTTGAAATTGTGTCAAATCCAACACTTGAGCAGTTTTTAGAAAAAACGGGCAGTCAAACTGCCTTTGACCGTTAAGAAACTGTTATAATTAACAGATGTGACATGACGGCTTCGATGACTAGATACATGATGTGGATGTGGCTATTTTTTAATAATATTATTAAAATAAAAAAAAATAAAATTGACTCGTGATTCTAAAATAAAATAAAATAACTAAAGAAGAACCCTAGCCTTTGAGTTCGTCAAAATCGCCACCAGGAGAACAACAGCTCCCCGAGTCGTCTTTGGCAAGCCCAATCACGGTTTGATTTCCTCTTTAATTGCGTCAATCGCTCAAGTGAAGCCAAAAAGGGAGGATTTCCGAAAGTTGGATCGCTCCGATCTCACTCACTTGTGAAAAGCCGTTTAGGCTAAAGTCCAGTCAACAGCCACTCCACAAGAGAACCCCGAAACCGGAGCAAACCCCCTTCTACCTTTTTTGCAATTCTTTCTCGCCTGCGGTTAAATGAAAGTTTATTAGAGTTCCCAATGGCTGGGGAAAGTGAAATAGAAGACCGGTGATATGCTACAAAGATTTGCATCTATGTGTTTTAGAATTCGTTTCTGAATTTTTGATATCTATTTTTACATGTGCAGGGTTTCGGCGCATACAATGCTAGGGTTTTAATTTTTCTTATTTTAGTTAAAACATTTTTTTTGGCCTTTACAGGTGTGTGGCTAAGATTTTGTTACATCTAACATTTTTTTAAAATAATTTAATTTCCACATGGAAATTATTTTTACATGTGGCCAAACTACTACACAGTCAATGTGCCATTGAGGTAGTTTGACTGGCCGTTTTGTCTAAAAATTGCCCGAGTGTTGGATTTGACGCAGTTTCAAAACTACGGTGACTGAGTTGAAACATCTGAACATACGGTGACTGAGTTGAAACATTGAAAATCTTTTAATGACCACATGTTACATTAACCCAATTAACCGACAAACCTACAAATTTTTAACTTAAATTTTGAGTTCATAATTTATTAAGGGAAGAAAAGCCTAATACACCTAACTCCTTGAACCAATAATGTACTTAGATTCTCTCAATAAGTATTCATTCCTTCATAAATAATAATTTTGATTCCTTCCCTTCATCAATTTGACATTTTCTTTATACTTTCCCTTACATGTGTATTATCCACTGAACTATTTAGTGGAAGTCAAGGCCCAAAACAGCCAGAGTGAAGGCCCAAAAGGTAAATTCAAGCCCACAAAGCCCAACAGAATAAACAAAGCAAGCAAATGACCAAGTCACAGAACTTTTTTTTATTATTTTATATATATATATATTTATGAAAGTAGTTCCAAGTTCCACCTAAGTTACTACACAAAATGAAAGAACCCTTTTTTATTTATTTAAAAATGTAGTGGTCTCATGATCTCTTGCGTGGTTGGAATTATGTGGGTTAATTCAAAGCACGTGATTAAGAGTTTGAGACACACTAAAATTACGGCATTGAGAGGCATTATTTGGACCAATTATATCCTAATCGTATTTAAACAAGTTAAATCAGAAAATACGCAAACCCTTAAAAGTCAACCAAATTATACACATTCCTTGACTTGGGTTCCTTGATATCTCTCTATAAAAACCAAATGTTCTATGTTTCGATTCCTTAATCCTCATTGTGTTTACATGTCTGTCTAAATGGGAAAAAACTTTGTCACAAATGGATTACTCTCCTCAACACCCCAACACCCCACAATCCTCCCGGGAAGAACCCAAGAAGAAGGTGGAGAAGTCATACAGAGGAGTCCGGCGAAGACCGTGGGGAAAATACGCGGCGGAGATAAGGGATTCGACGAGGCACGGAATCCGGGTTTGGCTAGGAACATTTGATGATGCAGAGGCAGCTGCTCTGGCTTATGATCAAGCAGCTTTGTCAATGCAGGGTTGCAAGGCTGTCCTTAATTTTCCGATTGAGAGGGTCAGGGAGTCACTTGAAAACATTAAGTGCCAGTTTGAGGAAGGTTGCTCTCCTGCTATGGCACTAAAGAGACTAAATTATATCCAAAGGAAGCGTACCCGGATGAAGAAAAAAGATCATAAAGAGGAGATGCTGGTGTTGGAGGATTTGGGAGCTGAGTATTTAGAGGAGCTCTTGATGCAATCATCTTCTGATCTTAGTTCCTCCATCGATGAGGATTGAATCGAGTTCTCCTTCTCTGTGTTCGACTTGCAGAGTAAAGCTTTGTACATTTTGCTTTATGGTGATCTATGTTCTTATATTGTAAATATTTTGTTTTTGACCAAAATCATGGACCCTCATTAGATCAGAACCTTAAGACCCGCCATGGATGGTTAATCCATTATCTATTAGAAGGGTGTGAATGCAAAAATCTGCACCAGTATATGTCAACAGTGAAGAGACTATGACGTTGATGGTGAATCTTCTGGATCCGAACAATGAAATGGTAGCCATTCATGGCCTAGAGATGATCTGAAACTAAAGTCATTAATCTTTCTCCTAGTAAATCAATAGTCAAATGTCTCGATTGTGAGAGCTTATCTGGAATGAGTTTGATTATCTTTTTCTACAAAGGTCGAAGTGTGTCCGTTTGAATTGCGATAGAATAGATATGCTGGTTGAAATGCAATCTTAATCTTGAAAGTTTGGATATAATCATAATTGGGATTACACGTCTGTTGAGATCGCACGTCTTTGCATATTCTTGGACTTAGACATTGTCTTCTATTTTACAAAGATCCCCCTCATGTGCTTGTGCCACCTCTCATGCTAATTAGGCTTATTTTTCTTATCCGCATAAAATAAGACTGTCCTGCAAATTTCTGGGTATATTGGGGATATCACCTTAGGCTTCTACAGGATTCTAAGATAAAAGAAATTCATCATGCACGTAATGAAAAAGACAAATTGGCAATAGAAGAGAAGTTGATGACTCTGCCGAACAAAGAGTCTTGGCTTCTTTTTGAGACAAAACATGTTTGAACCACATAATTATTACTAATTCATATATTTCTTATCGATCCACATGTTTATCCTTACTTCATTGGACAGCCATAAATGTCAATCGTATACTTCTCTATCATTACTTTCATCCCCCAAAAAGATTTGTAACAACACACACAGTCTCTTTCATAGTACAGGAAAATTGTTAGTTCCCTGTCAAGGAATATGAGCATCTTCTCCCTTATCTTTTTTTAATTTCGGGAAACCATGTTCTGTATTATTAGTGATGGCTTCTGTTGTAAAACTCAAGCATACTCATATCAACAAATTGTTAGTGATATTACAAAAATACCCCCACCAATGGTGCTCCGCCACGTCATAGATGGACCAGGACTCTACACGCCTACCAGACAGTCTCCTCGGTAAGAGTGCACCCGCTGGACCTACCAAGGTGAAAACCAGCTGGATATGGTCCACAACCATAATGGGAAGACCCACTTCAACAGTGGTCCTCAGCCCTATATAAGGCTCAACAAGTCAGGTATTATCCAAGGGAATCACAATTTGAGTACTGGTTAATTGAGAGCTCTAGTCCGAGGAGCTTGTCTGATTGGATACCTACTGACTTGAGCATCGGAGCGCCAACGCCAGAGGACACCCTCTGGCCCGGCCCTTAGCTCACCTTTGTTTGTTGTGCTCAGCTCTTAGGTTGCTTAGCTGATCAACCTGGACTGCCCTACCTGCCTAGTCGGTAAGCTGGCTGGCAGGCTACCTAGCTGGTCAACCAAGGCTTCTCTGCTCAGCTGCTCGGCTCCTTGAAGGGATCTCCATCCTCGGTATCTGTGCAAGGTTGCAGGTCTGACCTACTGATTGACTTCTCGGTAGTGACACCTTTTTGACGTCATCAGTTTGGCGCCGTCTGTGGGAAACGACTAAGTTCCCTTACAATGGTTAGACCTCGAAGAACCAACGATCCTGAGACATCTCATGCCCATCATCTGGTAGATGAGGCCGGGCAGCAACACCAAGATTATGAGAATCTTCCAAGGCATGAGGTGCTCTTGGATGCGCCTCAAGTCCGAGAAGGAGGAAACGTCCAAGCACCACCACAGGAGACAGCTGGTCCTCCCATCAATGCTGCACGGTTTAATCAACTCTGGCAACAAGTGCAGCTCCTCACTGAGATGATGATGGCAAACCAGCAAGGCCCGCCTTGGACCACTGAAAGGAACGAGGGTGATGGAAACTCAGGTTCTCTAGATTCCAGGAGCAAGAGGAGGGATGAGAACCGAGAGGGAAATTCCAATACCAATAGGAACACCCATTACTCCCAGGTCAATGATGATGTCAATAAGCACCTTCAAGAGGTAGACCGCAAGCTAGCAGCCCTGCAGGGACGCAGCATCATTGATGAAATGTGGGACAGTTCCATGACTCCCCTGTCTAGGGATATCCTAGAGACAGACATACCTCGTGACTTCAGGCTCCCAAACCTGGAGCAATATGATGGAAAAAGAGATCCTTATGACCATGTCATGGGATACAAGTCTATGATGGAGTGTCGAGGGGCCTCAGATGCGGTGTTGTGCAAGGCCTTCTCCTCAACACTTATTGGACCTGCTCGGATTTGGTTCATCAACCTTCCTAGGCACAGCATTTATAGCTTCCAGGACCTATCCAGGAAGTTTAGTCTCCGATTTGCTAGTGCTAGGAAGCCCAAGACCACCAATCAGGACTTGATGGTGATTGAACACGAGAAGGGAGAACCGTTTCGTGACTTCATAGGAAGATTCAACCAGATGTGCCTGGAGATCCCCGACGTCCAAATTGCTGTAGCAAATGCTGCTCTGATCAGGACAGTGCGTCATGAGCAGTTCTGCAACTCATTATGCACTGATGCTCCTCAGTCCATGGATGAACTCCTGGCAAGGACTGAGAAATACATCAAGGCAACGGATTCTCTCAAGTCCTCTCGTTTTGCGATACGAACCTCTCCTGATAGAATGAGAGGCTCTAGTGAGAAGGGCCGCTCAGGAGGGGTGGGAGGTAGCCGACCAAGCGGCGACAAGAGGACGGGAAGAGAAGATAACAGGCGAATAGACCAGCCGTCCAGGAAGTTTCCACCTGGCCCGCCACCTAGTCGCTTTGATACTTACACTCCACTGAATGCTCCCCCGAAGACAGTGTTGAACGAAATAGTGGCCCAGAACTTGGTCAAATGGCCAAAGAAGATGAGGGCCACCTTTGCAGAGAAGAGGAAGTTCTCAAACAAATATTGTAGATTCCATAAGGACCAAGGGCATGATACCGATGATTGCATTCAGTTGAAAGATGAGATTGAGGAGTTGATAAAAAGAGGACACCTCAAGAGGTACACTGCGAATCGAGAAGGAAAACGAAGGGGAGATGACAGAAAAGATGATGACCATAGAAGGCCACGGAGGAGGGAAGATTCTCCTCCACATCAGAGAGGCACGGCAGGAACAATTGATTTCTGTGGTGTCATTATTGGAGGGTTGGCAGCAGGTGGAGAAAGTACATCAGCTGGGAGAGCATATGCTCGCCTCACCGAACAGCTAGCCAAGGGAAAAAGAGTCAAGAGGGATGAGGATGTCATCACATTCTCAGAGAAAGATGAGGAAGGTGTTCGAGTCCCTCACGATGACGCCTTGGTAATCGATGCGGTGATCGCCAACTTTAACGTCCTGAAGATCTTGGTAGATAACGGGAGTGCAGCAGACATCCTATTCTACCATACTTTCAAAGCTATGAAGCTCTCGGAGGATAGGCTAAAGCCGACCTCAGTACCCTTGTATGGGTTCACAGGAGAGTCAGTCATACCAAAAGGAATGATAACCCTCCCAGTCACATTGGGAACGCATCCCAGGACGGTGATGCACATGGTGGACATGTTGGTAGTTGATGTGAAGGCTTCCCACAATGCCATCATAGGAAGACCACTACTTCACAAGGTGAGAGCTGTTGTCTCAACCTATTGCTTGAAGATGAAATTCCCCACCTCGAAGGGAGTGGGTGAAGTGAAGGGAAATCAAAAGGCTTCCCGGAGCACGTACTTCACCGAACTCAAAGAGAGGAAGAAAGAGAAGATCTCAGTGGGCAGCCTAGATATGAGAGCAGAGGAGCAGGTGTTCAAGCCCACTCCAGTAGAGCAACTCAAGAAAGTTGAGGTTATGGCTGGCTCAGGAAGAAACTTCCATATTGGATCTCAACTTGGGGAAACAATGGCCAAGGAGATCACTGAACTACTCTTAGCAAGTGTAGATACTTTTGCCTGGAGTGCTGATGAGATGCCCGGCATAAGTGCAGAGGTGATAACACATCGACTGAGCATCATACCTGGTGCCCGACCAGTCAAGCAAAAAAGAAGAAACTTTGCTCCCGATCGCCAAGAAGCGATCAAGGAAGAGGTAAGGAAGCTGATGGATGCAGATTTCATCAGAGAAGTCCAATACCCTGAATGGCTAGCCAATGTTGTCATGGTGAGGAAAGCCAATGGAAAATGGAGGATGTGTGTTGATTTCACCGACTTGAATAAATCATGTCCTAAGGATAGCTATCCACTACCAAAAATTGATCAGCTGGTAGATGCCACCTCAGGACATCAGCTCCTCAGCTTCTTGGACGCTTATTCGGGGTACCATCAGATAAGAATGCATCCCGAAGACCAAGAAGGCACCTCATTCATCACTCCTGAGGGGACATATTGCTATAAGGTGATGCCATTCGGACTGAAAAATGCTGGAGCCACCTACCAGAGGTTGGTGAACCATATCTTCAGAGATCAAATAGGAAAGTCCTTGGAGGCCTATGTGGATGATATGGTAGTAAAGAGCAAGAAAGTTGAGGACCACCCTGCTGACCTGCGCAAGGTCTTTCATACACTTGATCGGTTTGGAATGAAGCTCAACCCGGACAAGTGTGCCTTCGGGGTGGCATCCGGGAAGTTTCTCGGTTTCTTGGTCACCAGCAGGGGTATTGAGATGAATCCTGAAAAGGTGGAAGCAATCCTGCAGATGGAGCCGCCCACAAATGCCAAGGAAGTTCAAAGGCTGACCGGCCGAGCAGCATCACTAGGAAGGTTCCTTGCTCGGTCCGGCGACAAATGTAGACCATTTTTCCAGGCATTAAAAAAGGCCAAGGAATTTGTCTGGACACCTGAGTGTCAAATTGCCTTTGAAAATCTTAAAGATTATCTAGGCCAACCTCCTCTACTGACTTGTCCAAGAGAAGGTGAAGTCTTGTACCTCTACCTAGCAGTATCACAACACGCGGTAAGCGCAGTGCTAGTAAGTGAGCAAGACAAGGTGCAAAGACCAGTGTATTACATCAGCAGGATGATGGTTAGTGCAGAGACAAGGTACTCCCATGCTGAGAAGCTTGCTCTGTCACTGATAGTGGCAGCAAGGAAGCTGAGACCCTACTTCCAAGCACACTCGATAATTGTCCTGACTGACCAGCCACTCAAACAAGTCCTCCAAAAGCCAGACACTTCAGGGAGATTAGTGAAGTGGGCTATTGAATTGGGAGAGTTTGACATTCAGTACCAGCCAAGGAAGGCTATGAAAGCCCAGACTTTAGCTGATTTTATAATTGAATGCTATAGAGAGCCCAACCAGGACATTGCCTCCACTGCATCTCAACAATGGCAATTGTTTGTAGATGGATCATCCAACCAAGAAGGCAGTGGTGCCGGCATTCTCCTGCTTGGCCCGGGGGGCATGACCATAGCACATTCCTTGAGATTCAATTTTAAAGCCTCGAACAACGAGGCAGAATATGAGGCTGTGCTGGCTGGACTACGCCTTGCTGAGCAGCTGGAAGTTAAAAATTTGATTGTTCATAGTGACTCACAACTGGTCACGGAGCAAATCAAAGGAGAATACGAAGCAAGAGGACCAAGTATGATTAAGTACTTGGCAAAAGTACAGGAACTGATGGAGAGGATACCAAAGGTGGAGGTAAGGCAGATACCTAGAGGGGAGAACTCAAGGGCCGACGTGTTGGCACGATTGGCGTCTGCCTCCTCAGTACAGGTACCTACTTCAGTTCAAGTGGAGATACTCCCGCAGAAGAGCATTGAAGTACAAACTTTGATGGCGGACATTGATGTCGGTCATGAGTCGAGTTGGAAGGATCCGATCAAGAAATACTTGGAGGACGGAAGTTTGCCTAAAGATCGCAACCAAGCAAAAAGCCTCCGAAAAAGAGCAGCTAGGTATACCCTGATCCAGGGAGAGTTATATCGAAGATCCTTCACTCTTCCATATCTGAAATGTCTGGCACCCAGAGACGCGGACTATGCGCTCCGAGAAGTGCATGAGGGGATATGTGGAAGCCATATAGGATCCAGGACCTTAAGTCACAAGGTGTTGAGGTGCGGGTACTATTGGCCTACCATGATGGAAGATGCTAAGAAGCTCGTACAGAGGTGCGATAAGTGTCAAAGGCACTCAAATGTGCCGAGAGTACCCTCCTCGGACATTATCCCCATCCAAAATCCCTGTCCATTTGCACAATGGGGTATGGATCTCCTTGGACCATTCGTCCAGACATCGGGGCAGAGGAGAAACCTTATTGTTGCCGTTGATTACTTCACTAAATGGATAGAGGTAGAGCCATTGGCAGCCATCTCAGAACAGAAGGTGATGGACTTCATATGGAGAACCATTGTCTGCAGGTACGGTTTGCCACAAGCACTGGTGGTGGACAATGGAAGACAATTTGTGAGCAGAAAGATGCACAAGTTCTGCGAAGACCTTAGCATCGACCTAAGGATTACCTCTGTGGCACATCCCCAGGCTAATGGGCAGGCAGAAGTGACAAACCGGACCATCCTTGAAGGACTGAAGACAAGGCTGGATGGAGCAAAGGGGAGATGGGTTGAAGAACTACCTAGTGTGCTCTGGTCGTACCGCACTACACCCCGGACATCAACAGGTGAAACTCCATTCTCCCTCTCCTTCGGGACCGAGGCAGTCATCCAGGTCGAAATTGGAGCCCCGTCATTGAGGGTTACCAACTTCGAAGAATCGATGAATGATGAGCTATTGTTGAACAACCTGGATCTCCTAGAAGAGACTAGGGAGAATGCAAGGATCCGGACTGCTGCCTATAAACAGAGAACAGCTCAGTACCACAACAGGCGAGTAAAAAGGAGAAGTTTCTCTATTGGTGACCTTGTGCTGAGAAAGGTAGCTGCTACAGGAAAACATCCAGGCAAGCTAGGAGAAACTTGGGAAGGACCCTACCTAGTTGTGAAAATCTTGAAAGAAGGCACTTATAAAATCGAAGATCCAGAGAGACCCGGGGATATGAGACCTTGGAATGTGGATAATCTTCGAAGATACTATGTGTAATGCTTCATTGTAACACATGATAGTTTTTATTTCTGTATATATCTGCTTTTCAGTTTTGAATATGCAGGAAGGAATAAAAGTTCAGGTCTCTTTCCCGAAATAAGGCATCACAATGCAGGAGAAGGCTTTGACCTGAACAACATGCAAACTTAGCCAAAAAATTGTCTAAGTATCAATGCACACCGACCAACGTCACAAGATGACCAGGCAAAAACAAACCTGGTCGGCTTACCGACCAGGATAACTCCCGAAGAGGAAATGAAGACACCATCAACCTGGTCGGTCTACACAACAATGAAGACTCCACCCTAATAAACAGGGTCCAAACGCCACAGTCGGTCTACCGACCAAGATGGCCTTTCAGACCTTCCTAAAAGGAAGAAAGATCTTCAAAGATCAACGCCACAGTCGGCCTACCGACGAGGATGGCATTCCAATATTCCTAAAAGGAATAAAAGGCTTCTGAAGTCATGGTCGGATACCGACCAGGCAATCAAAACATGAAGATTTTGATCAAGAAAGCAAGAAGAGACAAAGACCATGGGAGGCCTACCGACCAGGGAAGTATTTTCAACATTGAAATACTTAGGAAAATTTGAGACTTAAAAGTCCAAAAAATGCAAGAAGGCTGGTCGGCTTACCGACCACAAAAGCATAATGACAATCAAATATGAACAGAAATATACACAAGTATATAATATGCACTACCGAGCAGTCATGAATTCTGATTTCATTAAATTCAAACAAGTTCAATACAGGTTAAGAACAGAAAAAAGGGGCTAAGCCCATACAAAGAAAGACCTAAGCATCTAAGGATGGAACTTCTGAGACCGGCTCCTCGGCAGGAAGTGCATCTCCTGGAACCGACGAGGGTACCTCCTCGGTAGTCAAAGCAAGTGGCTGATGAGATCGGTCTGGCAGAGGTCCCTGATCGGCAGCTACCATCTGTTCCTCTTCCACTACTTCAACTTCCTCATCAGAGATCTCCTCCTCAGAGAAATCCATCTCGCCAAGCCCTCTCTTCCTCCTCTGCTCAGCCTTCCTGAAGGCTTCCAGGATCTCCTCCTTGGACTCCTCAAGATGATCCCTTCCCATGAGAGAAGGGCACAATGGAGTAAGGATGGAAGAGTCCAGACCAGCCTTGACGAGCAGCTTCCTAGACTCTTTAACCCCTCATCGGAAGCCATAGAAGCCCTCTTCCCTCAATGCGGCCTTGAAGTCCTCAGAATCTTTGAACTTCTGGAGTGTCTGCTGCTCGGCATCACCAAGGAGACGTTGGTAGGTTTCCTCAGCGTTCTTCAATTTGCGCTCCAAGGAGACCAGCCTCTCCTTCATCTTCTTTCGTTGCCGAGCAGCCTTCTCCATCTGAGCAGAGTGAGCCTGCTGCATCTCCTCCACCTCGGCCTTCATCAAATTGAGCTCATTTTTGGCCTTGGTGGCACGCTCCACGGCAGCATCGGCCCTATCCCTTTGAACGGTTTTCTTCATAGGCAAACCGAGCAATGCCTGAGGGAAGGGCAGAGAGGTGGACAGCAGTCTGAAAAGAAGAAATGACTTAAAAAAAAAAAAAAAAATTCATCAAAAAGAAAAGTTACCGAGCTGAGGAGAAGGAGCTCATACCTGCATGAAGAGGGAGTTCATCTGGGTCAGATGCTCCATCGCAGTCAGATTAGACACCCTGTCATAGTCGGCAGGGGTTGGCAAGTGCTTCAGCATCTCGGTAGCCACTCTTGGGTTGACTACCCTGTCAGTCTTGCTGACATCCCATTCTGGGGTATGCCGAGCAGAATCCTCCTCGGCAATGGGTCCCAGAGGAGGATCGTTCACCTGCCGAGGGATCTGGTAAGGACCTGACCGAGGAGTCCCCTGCCGAGGGGAAGGAACAGTTCGTGTTGTTGTAGTGATCGAGGTAGTAGCCCCAGTTAGGGCTATCTCAGACGCCATAGTCTCCCCTGTGGTCCCCACACGTGGTCTCTTGGGGTCCTTACCCTTGCTGGTCTTCTTCCTCTTCTGTTGCCGAGGAGCAGGGGCAGCGTTCATCGCCATGTACTCTGACAAGTCGGCCATATCTGCAAGGCATCACAACAAGTCAAAATATCTACCGATCAGTGATGGTAACCTAAAATATCGAAGAAATAAAAGCAAGCAAACCTTGCCGAGATCCGTAACAGAAATTAGAAACCGAGAAGTCCTGTGGATTGAACTTCATGTCGGTCTCGGCCCCAACAACGAGGAGTTCCTTCCAGGCTTCGTATAACTTTAACTCCTCACCCTTCAACTGGGGAGGACGGTTAAACTGATCGGTAAGAGGTACCGACCAGGTGGTACGGAAAGGGAGTTCCTCCCCTTCAGGAAGAGGAACTCGGACAAAGATGTAGGAATTTTTCCATCTCTTGATGGACTGGTTGTACAGTGGGATCTTAAGTCCTGGCTTGAGTTTTAAGTAGAAAAGACCAGGGGAGTTCGGTAGATGACACAGAAGAGAAAGATGTTGAATGACCGAGGAAGAGATACCGAGATGGTATCTGTGAGAAAGACAAACAATGTTGGCCAGGAAGTGCCAAGAGTTCGGTGCCAGAATGGCGGGAGAGAGATTGAACCGACGAAGAAGGCTAGTTATGGCTGGTGGAGTGGGGATCCTAGCACCTGCTTGGAGTGACCGAATTGAGATAGCAAACTCACCTCTCCTAGGTCGAAAAGGAGACTCACCCTCACCCACACGTCGGTATGGAAAGGGCAGACCACACTTGGCCACCACCTCGTCAATATAACTGTTGGATAGGTCACAGGAGAGGTAGGTCGGTTCATTGATGCTGTCGTCGGTACCTCCGCCCCTCTCATTAGGAGGAGGTAGGTCATGGGGGGCATACTCAACAGAATATTCTACCGAGGAAAACTCCACAAAATTACGTTTTGTTAAGGGAGGATTGGTCTGGGTGATAACTACCTCATCAGTAGAGGTAGTTGCTCGGTCACTACCCGAGGTGGATGTTGAAAGGCCGGAAATAGACGTACTAGAACTAGAAGAAGACATGGCTTACCTAGAAGATTGCTCGGTAGGTCAAAATTGAAGGATTGACTCTTGATCTTGCTCGGTATGAACTACTGCTCGGTATAAGCTCTCAACTTTCAGAGGAAGTGTGGAATGACTCGTTCCCAAGTCCTTTTTATAGCAAGAGACCAATCTCAGATCAACGGCCAGCAACAGATGGCCAATGAACCGCGCAGACATGGACCATTGATCTAAGGGTCTGAGCTGTCATCTCCTCATTAATGGAATGGCATAATAACTCCTCTCATCGATCTGCGCAGAACGACGCCTCGATAAGGGAGTTGGGGGGCAACTGATATTACAAAAATACCCCCACCAATGGTGCTCCGCAACGTCATAGATGGACCAGGACTCTACACGCCTACCAGGCAGTCTCCTCGGTAAGAGTGCACCCGCTGGACCTACCAAGGTGAAAACCAGCTGGATATGGTCCACAACCATAATGGGAAGACCCACTTCAACAGTGGTCCTCAGCCCTATATAAGGCTCAACAAGTCAGGTATTATCCAAGGGAATCACAATTTGAGTACTGGTTAATTGAGAGCTCTAGTCCGAGGAGCTTGTCTGATTGGATACCTACTGACTTGAGCATCGGAGCGCCAACGCCAGAGGACACCCTCTGGCCCGGCCCTTAGCTCACCTTTGTTTGTTGTGCTCAGCTCTTAGGTTGCTTAGCTGATCAACCTGGACTGCCCTACCTGCCTAGTCGGTAAGCTGGCTGGCAGGCTACCTAGCTGGTCAACCAAGGCTTCTCTGCTCAGCTGCTCGGCTCCTTGAAGGGATCTCCATCCTCGGTATCTGTGCAAGGTTGCAGGTCTGACCTACTGATTGACTTCTCGGTAGTGACACCTTTTTGACGTCATCAGTTAGTTTTGTGTTGTTTGATTCTTGTAGATGCATCGGGCCGTGTTATAAATTGAGTCCCTATATTTTCACCCAGAAATCTCTTATTAGAGAGAGGAAGGTTTGTCCTTATATTCAATACCAAAGGTTCAATCGATGTGGGAGGTTGAACAATTAACATCTATTCACAAGTGAGTTGGGCGAATATCAACCTAGAACGGAATTCACATCAACCTAGACTTGAACGTTCCAATATCATCTTATTTCTCTCGTTTCTGAAAGGTCTTATTGGGCGGAGGAGGACTTGCCCTGATATCCAAAACCAAAGCCTTTTTTCCAGCTGAAACAGACCGGCACGAATTTTGTTCATTCTAGGGTGTTCCACTAAATAGTACTCCAGTACTTAAGACTCCATGAAAAGGCAGCAGCTGATGGAGTAGGAGAAGGTTGGTCCAGTTGTCCTTATAAAAAAGGAATTTTCACATCTTTTCGAGACTTTTGGCAACTTTGTTGTGGATATAAGAGGCAATTAAATTACATGTACACACCAATAATTATGAAAACCAAGTATCCTGTCACGTTTGACTTTGTGGCTAATGGCCAGTAATATGTGTAGCAGGTGGCACCATTCGAAAGAAATTGATAGAGAATAATCAAAGGGAGCTGGTCTTTGTCCTTGGAGGGACTTGACTCTCAGGTCTTGTATGCGTTTTCAGTTTTACGCAACAGAGACATACTTAACAGAGAGATGATGATGAACACGTATTAACTTTAACAACAGTGGCTACCTGTTCGGACTTGATTTAATTATTGGTGTATTTGTCAAACCACTGAGCTTAATAACACTCCACGTTGATTGAAATCACAGACCAAAATCTCAATCAAACTTGACGCTTTTAGGCTTTTGAAACTAGAACCATCAAAGCAGAGTGTAGAGTAGAGAGACAAAGAACTAGCTGAGCAGATACAACAACAAAAAAAAGACAATGAAATCAAGGTCAAAAACAGTTCCAAATAAGACTAGCCACCCCATTACTTATCAACAATAACTTCAAAACAGCGATTATGGTCAACGACTCCATAATTGTTGAACACGATCGGTTTCTCTTACTTACCCATGTGTTCGTTCATAGAATTGGCCAACACATATGATTAATGATTGTTAGTGTCAAATTGGCGACCTGAGTAGTGGTAGTAACCCTTTTTCATGACTTTGATGTCATGGGTTCAAGCACCTACGAAGGCGTATTAAAATTCACTGAGCCTAATTCCAAGCGAGACAATACCTCCTCGAATTGGGCTCAACCCACCCGACACACGGATCACCCTAGGCACATGTGCTAGTGTTAGTATAAAATTGGACAATGGAATATGTTATTCCATTATTATAATGCAATGAAATAACACATTCCATCGTAATAATACGTTTTTTATTATTACAATGAAATTATGTATGAGATACAAACTCATGAGATATAAAATGACACTATTTGCATGAACAACAATCACTTCTTACGTGACAGACACTATAATCTGTCTAACTTCAATAGCTAGGATTTGGTGAAAGAAATTCTCTTTGAGGGAATATGGGTTGGGAAAAGTTTGTCCCAAATGCTCCAAAACAAGGCCATATATCTGAACTTAAAAAAGACCATAGAGAATCCCATGTTAAGAGGATAAAAGATCGATGCTTAGAAAATGGACAAACTTCAAGATACACTTCCTGCCACAAATGAAATTAGCTCCATAAGAGGTTACTTGATTATTGATAGACAAAGCTTCACAAGGTATAAACAGCTTGATGTCATTACTCAACAGTCTTCCAGTATATGATTGTGGTATTTTCAAGGGGGGAAAAGCCCATTGTGATATGAGAGAAAATGCCGTTCCTTCTTTTTGATAAGATAGATGATTTTATTGATTGAAACAACATTACAAAGGGAACAAGGCAAATCGGCACAGTTTTTTTTTTTTTTTATAAAAGATGATGGTAACTCAAGAATTTATTGAAATTATCATTTATGGCGGAGGAATATCGAGGTTACAAGATCAAGACAATAAACAACCAAAAGTGAAAGAAAAACGACACTAAGCAGGAACAAGAACAAGAACAACCAGACAAGGAAAAAGAATAGAGGCACAAAAAAAGACAGAACCAGAGGAGCGACCCAAAGCCACACAACGCCAACCAAAATCAGCTACACAACTCCAACCGAAAGATTACCCAACCAAAGTCCTGAATCAGGAGACAAACCCAACAACAGTGAACCCCACAAAACAAGACCCAAAAGGAGATGACACAACAGTAGAAACCAAAAATCCAGAACAACAACATAAAGGAGGACAACCTAAAGCCATCCTAAACCTTAACACAACAAGTCGGGGGGACGGGGAATGGGTTTTGTGCGGGTAATGGAGTTTAAATGGATCGAGTGTAGATAAAATGACTGCAGAATAAATTAGAACAAAAATCATAAATTCATTGTCTAACGAAGTCAATCGCGGCTTGAAATAATGGTATGACAAGTGGAGAAAGTAATACACTAATATTGTTAATCTTTTCTATAAAAAAGCTTAAAAAGCCAAGAATTCCCCAAGCAATGTCATGGTCTGAAATTTTGAGTATGGTTTCGCTGGGGCGAAATTCGGGTTGTGAAGAGAGAAATAGATTGAGGATGAGGATGATGAATCTTTCTTTATACACGCATGCATGTGGCGGGATGGGTTGATCTCTCTCTTTCGCATAGGTGGAGGAATGAGAGAATTACCGGACAAGAGGAGATGAGCTGGTGGCGAGTCGGTCCAAATTAGGTCAATAAAAAATATTCAAAATTATTAAACCAATTGATCGGCTACTCCTACTTTTATAAAAAAAAATACATATTTCATTAATAGAACCGATTGTAACCGATCGATAATTAAAATAATCATTGATAATTCACCATTGGATGGATCAAATTATGATTATAAAAAAATATAAAAACGACCTTAACCCACCGTGTACACCCTAATTCAAAATTCAAAATCATCAGAAATGGTGTGATCATAAGGATCTGTGTCCCTGTGTTGCTTGTGAGCTCGGTAGCCAGATCAACACCGAATGTACCCATACATTTTGGGCGCCCAAGTGGAATGAAATGGGCTTAAGTATCTTGTTGTCTAAAAGCCCAACGGGCCAGGCCACTCCGGAGGATATACTCCTGAATCCTGATTGGCCAACAAATACGTCTATGACTATTCAAATCTTCATTATTATTTTTGGGCTTGAAAAAGAAGAAGGTGCAGGGCATAGACTATAGTTATGCATTTGGAAATAACTCTTATATTCTCTTTATTTGATGATGATTCCCACTTCCCAAACCACAATTTAAAAGAATTTCAAAGAGGCAATCCTTACGCCTAGATCTTTGAAAATATACATATTTTTACATATATATTTATTTTGATTTATTTATTATAACTATCATAATGTGAAAGTGGGAGGCTTTTCATTTAATTGATTTCAACGATGATAAAGATATATGGAATGCTCTACTTTAAACCAAGGCCCTTGATAATGGAATACTTGTGTCAATCCAATAAATTTCAAAGCACATGCAATGCAATAGATGTAGACATCTTTTTTCATTTTTTCCTTTTTTTTAATAAAAGGAATTAAAGAGGTGGGAGTTCAAATTCGAGGTTCGAGATTATATACGATCAAATTCGTCAATTAAACTACTTGATATTCGAATAGATATAAACGACTTTAGAAATGAAACCACACTATCTTCCCTCGGAAACTCAAACACCCTCACCCTGCCTAGCTAGCATGTCAATGTGTTGATAGAAAATATAATTCATATATATATATATATATATAACAAATCAAACAATTAAAATTTGAGTTTGATTGTTATCTTAGCTCTAACATGTGTCGTATCAATACATATATGTAAGACCGGATGAAAAACAGGCCTCCCCTGGCGAGTCCCACGAGTACCGCTACAGTATCACGACTGGTGTTGACGCCCAGTGTTGAAAAACGACGACGTTCTCCACGCCTATGAACCTGCGTGTCATCCTCCCCCACTGCCATCTCTTCTGTAAGAGAACCGACTTATGTTTGCGAGTAATCTCAATCGCGCGCGTTCCTCTGTCCGGTGATTTTATCCTCCTCTGCTTTGTTTAATCTAGGTCTACCACTGTCCTCCTCTCGACCAACCCAACCAACTCTTTTGTATCATCTAGGTTTGCGATTCTCCTCCTCTCGACCAACCCAATCAACTGCTTCGTATCATCTATCGATTCTCCTTCACGGGTGTGTTTCCTGGTTTGGGTGAGTGGCCGTCCTCCTCTCGACCAACCCAACCAACTCCTTTGTATCATCTAGGTTTGCGATTCTCCTCCTCTCGACCAACCCAATCAACTGCTTCGTATCATCTATCGATTCTCCTTCACGGGTGTGTTTCCTGGTTTGGGTGAGTGGCCGTCACTCTTCCTCTGTCTTTTATATTGTTTTATATTGTTTTGTTTTCCACGTTTCCTTTGCCTCTAACTTTGCCTTCATCCTGAAACCTACCCGACTGACAGTGGGATTTCCCTTTTGCAGGCAGGTGCGGCTATTATTGTGCTTTTGGTCAGCTTATAGCTTGCTTGCTTGCTGAGTTCTCACTCTGGCAGTGCGATTTCTTGCTTGCTTGCTTGCTGATATGTGTATTGATTATATATAAGTGAGAAATTCTAAGATTTTTTTTTGCGTGGCATGGACAGGACAATCAGATGTCGTTGACAATGGCTCAGCTGGAGACACATCAGAGGATATGATGCTCGACGTTCAGAACCAAAGAAGGTCTGATCAATTGCCAACCACTCCACAAGGAAGACTGAATAACCAGGACAAAGATTATCATGGCCTCTGGAGCAATTCTTCAAGGTTAGTAGTGAAATCGTACCATGGATATATTTGTTTCTGTCGGTGTTTGTGTCCTTTGTGATTCTTTAATTGGTTATGTATTGCATGCCTTGATATAAAGGAATGAAAGTACAATTACAAACACAAAAAAAAATACACGGTATTATATATATATATGTATTGACGAGCATCATCCGTGCAATCACGAGTTTTCTTTTTCTATTCCCATTTTCTACTAAACATAGCCTGTGAAACAACACCAAACACTATATATAGCTCATTTAAGGTTGAAATACTATAACAATTAAAATTAGACATATAGACCATTTTGGTTCATTATATGGAAAACCTATTTTCTAGGCGAAGAGACTTATATAAGGTAAATTCCAACACTGTAAGTTGAACAACTTTCGGTTTTGTATATGGGGAGTGTTTAGCCATATTTTCTCTTATTTTTTTATAGTTAAGTGTCATCAACATAGGAACTTTAGGTTAAAATGCTATCTTAGATAAAGTTGTATGAAAATAAAATTAAAAGGGACACATATTTTCTATTATTTTTGTGTATCATCATAAATAGGAACTTTAGGGGAAATGTCATGAAAGAAAAAGTTCTATGGGATTAAAAAACCCTTCTTTAGTTTAAAAGCCTCTATCTTTACCATGACAGGGTAATTATCCACATCATCTCTTAGTTAATAGTTAATAAGATGGTTGATACATATGTTTCGACATTGTGTTTGTTTGGATTGCCATCTCTATAGCTCATACATTTGTACATCTAATTGCAGGTGTTTTTAGTTGTTCTCAAGGATTTATCCAAGTGCTTTGCATGATATATTTCCATCCTACTACCATTGTAAGTTCCTTAGTTGTTAAATGATTATTTCTATTTCCATCTTGTGCATTTCTATAGACTGCATGAGTTAACCTTTTTGTTTATACTTGCTTCTCTGTAGATTCATTCCTACTACAAATAAATTCTATGCACTTTGTGTTGTCATCCTCCATTTGTAATCCATTTGTACTATTGATTTCAGGTGCACTTTGCCTTATTGGTTTGTTCACTCCCTATTTTTACAACTTAAAATCTTTGATTTGTTTCATATCTTTCCTGTGCCTCTCACATATTAATTTCATTATGATATACTTGCGATACGAGTTCTTTTTCCTCAGTTGTATAATTGTATCATAACAATTGTGTTTATTTGTGTCGTCATCCTCAGTTTCTAATCCATTTGTATTGCTGATTTCAGGTGCTTCTAATTCTTCAGAAGTATTTATCTGACCACTTTGTGTGATATATTTCCATCATACTAATATTGTGAGTATCTTGGTTGTTAAATGGTCATTTTTATTTCAATATTGGCATTTATTTTTAGTACCTTTTAAAAAACGATTCAAAAATATATTATGATATCCATCTTGCATAATTCTGTTAGCATCATCCACGGCTTGGTGTCAGCTATTAGAGTTAATCAGCTATCCCCTGCTTCATGGGGCAGTTATTTTCCATCTTATTAGTCTATTCTTATCCTTCCTTCGAAGCTATATTCATCTATTTATCTCTAATTTCCTATTCTTATTGGTTTATGACCCGCCTCGGATCTGGGGCTCGAAGCAAGGTTCTCTTCCTTTACACATTTTTCTTTATCTGATACCTCTTCCCATCTGCCTTTTTCCACGGGAACCCATTACATTTCCTCCTTTACCTTGCAAAGCCCGCCTTAACGCCTTCTTAGGCTATCTTCAATGGGGTTTTGTTGTCTGTATGCTATTTTAAAAGTGTTTTGAATCATTTGAAAGAATTTATGGGTTGGTAATGAATTTTTTTTGCACAAATGAAAATTATTAATAGAAGGTAAAAGTGTTTTGAATTTGAGAATTGACATAATTAGAAACTTGGGTTTTAGTGCATCTTTCGAATTGAGTTGCTTTTCCCTTTGCTTACTTTCTTGGGTGTTCCCATCCCGCACAAAACAATTGGTAGAAGCAGAATCCATTTTTGTCTACTTGAAAAAAAAATTGCAAGAAAGTTGCGTTGCCTGTACTAATTTTTATCATAAACCTTTGAATGTTATTTGCAGTTATAGGCTACTTGATCTACACTGGTTTTGGAGGATAAATTCCAGACACCTAGATTACATTCTCAGGCATCTACTTATACTCTACGATAAACAACTACAGCTTCTTCTCTTCAATCAGGTTCATTATACCTCTCTGGTTTTGGAAAATATTTCTCAGATTTCCTTGCTTTCTTTATATATAGGTTTATTGTTTCATTTGCAGCTGTAAATTGTTGATTGGATTCTGCCTGCTCTATTTGTTTGTTAGCTGCATAATCAATGGCTTATTGACTTATGCTTGCTCTTTTTGTTTTTGAATACATGGTTAAGTGTCTTGAAAACCATGTTGCTATCTTGTGTGTATTTTCTATTGTACACTCATTGTAATTAATTATTCTGCTAATTGTGCACAAGTATCATGAATTTTTTATACGCTAATGGCTATATTTTTAGGATGGATATTGGCCAATCAAGTAGGAAAAATAGAAGTGTGCGAAAACAAATACTACGAGATAGAAAATCCCGTTGTGATCAAACTACTGAATCAGTTGCTTCTTCGTCGAGAGCATCAGATAATTCCTCCGGCCCTCCCCTCGCCAAAAAGCATCGCTCCTCTCATGGTGCAATATCAGATGTAGAAAATACACAGTTAAACCTGGGATCTCCTTCTTATAGTTGCAAACATTGCGGGGCTCTTTTCTGGTTTGAAGAGAGAGTCATGTCACTAGGCACTCAGACACCAATATTCTCACTTTGCTGTAGACAAGGACGCATTAGGCTACCAGATGTTCAAGAACCTCCCATGCTTTTGAGAGATCTGTTTGACTATAATGGAACCAATAGGTCAAAGCTATTTCGTGATCAAATCAGGCTTTACAATTCCATGTTTTCATTTACTTCAATTGGGGGCAAGGTGGATAGGGACATCAATAGAGGCCAAAGCCCTTATGTTTTCAAGCTCAATGGTCAAAACCACCATCTCATCGGGTCTCTACTTCCAATGGAGGGTGAGAAACCACATTTCGCTCAACTTTATGTCTATGACACTGATAATGAGGCTTCTAATAGAATTTCGGCTATCACTGGAGACATTATTAGTGACAAGGTCGATGGAACAGTGGTTGAAGAACTAATTGATATGTTTGACAAAGTTAACCAGCTTGTGCTTGCATTTAGGATGGCCAGAGACCGTTTTGCTGCTGGTGACTTGCGTTCTGTATCATTGACATTATCTAGCAAACATAGAGATGATGGTCTGCAATACAATGGTCCATCTGCACCTGAAATGGCAGCATTGATAGTTGGAGATATTGGAATAACGGATCATGGTCGTGATATTGTGGTTGAACATCAATCTAGGCAACTGAAACGTATAAGTGATTTGCATCCTGCATTCATGGCTATGCAATACCCACTGCTATTTCCATATGGGGAAGATGGATATCAACTAAACATGCAATATCGACTAGGTTCATGGAGCAGTGGGATAAAAAGGGGTCATGTTACCAGGCGTGAATACTACTCCTATATGCTCCAGCAAAGGGATCACACCGGGTGGTTGTTGGTTAGAGGCGGAAAACTATTTCAACAATATATTGTCGATGCGTTCACTTCAATTGAGGATGAGAGGTTGCGTTATATCCGCTTCAAACATCAGCAAGACCATCATCGGTCAGAAATTTACAAGGGGTTGCAAGATGCTTTTCTTAAAGGAGATTCTGAATCAAACTCTGTGGGACAACGAGTCATTTTGCCATCAAGTTTCACAGGCAGCCCGCGCTATACGATTCAAAATTATCACGATGCTATGGCAATTTGTCGGTCTCGTGGAAATCCAGATTTGTTCATCACATTCACTTGTAATGTACACTGGGTGGAAATTCGGAGCGCATTATCACTTATTCCAGGCCAAAAACCAGAGGACAGACCTGACATAATATCAAGGGTATTCCATATGAAGTTAAATGAATTTATTGATGACATTAAGAAAGGCAGCTACTTTGGGATTGTGATCGGTGCCATCTACACTATTGAATTCCAAAAACGAGGTCTCCCACACGTCCACATAATAGTTTGGTTACATGAGAACAACAAATATCCTACCCCTGCTGATATAGATCAAATAATCTGTGCTGAAATTCCTATCCAGGAAGAAGAACATGTTCTACATGCAATAGTTTCAAAATTTATGCTTCATGGTCCATGTGGTGTAGGAAACCCTAAAGCACCTTGTATGAAAAATGGGAAATGTATCAAACATTTCCCAAAGGCATACCATCCAACAACTGTGGTTGGTGAGGATGGATTTGCAGTGTATAGGAGAAGAGATGAAAATAGATCAATCATCAAATCTGGTGTCCAGTTAGACAACCGATTCATTGTCCCTTATAATAAGGGGCTCCTTCTTAAATATGAAGCTCATGTTAATGTTGAATGGTGTAATCGTTCTAGGGCTATAAAATATTTGTTCAAGTATGTAAACAAAGGACCTGATAGGACCAGAGCTTTGCTGCAAGATGTGCGCCATAAGAGTACTGATGGATCAAGCTCTGAAACACCGATTGTTGATGAGATAAGATGCTATGTAGATTGTCGGTATGTAGCCCCCTATGAATCAAGCTGGAGAATCTTTGAATTTCATATTCATTTCAAGTTCCCAAATGTAGAAAGCTTGGCAATACATCTACCACTAATGAACAACATTATCTTTAGAGGCGATGTCAATGTCCATCAGATAATGCAGCGTCCAGGTATAGAAAAAACAATGTTGACAGAATGGATGTTTACAAATGCGAATAATGAAGATGCAAGAAGCCTACTATATGTTGAATTTCCCTCATTCTGGAGGTGGGATGGAGCTAATAAATTGTGGTTTAGGAGGCAAAGAGGAGACTGTATTGGTCGTATCATGTATGTCCAACCCTCAGCAGGAGAAGTTTACTATCTGAGACTTATGCTTTCTCATGTTCGCGGAGCCATAAATTTTACAGATTTGAGGACTGTCGATGGTATTCTCTACAATAGCTTCAAGGAAGCTTGCAATGCAATGGGCCTTATAGGTGATGATCAGGAGTGGCACAAAGCAATGGAAGAAGCTTCAGCGTGGGCAACATCTTATGAGCTTCGTAATCTATTTGTCACAATGTTGCTATTTTGTGAGGTTGTGGATGCAAATAAATTGTTTGAGACAGGTCTTGAATCAATGAGAGAAGACATTGTGCATAGGCTGAGACAAATGCTAGGAATATCAACACTTCAAATATCTGATGAAGACCTTAGGAATAAGGTGTTGATTGAGGTGCAAAAAATATTAAAAAGAAGTGGCTCATCCCTCAGTGAGCATAGAATTCCAGAACCCACATGTGGAGCAGGACCTGATCCTGGGAATACTATCTTGATGGAAGAATTATGTCATGCCACTCTTTGTATTGCAGAGGAAAATATTGAGATGTCAAGCAAAATGAATGAAGGCCAAAAACAAATATACAATGCTGTGATAGAAACTGTATACAGTGATCAAGATGGAATATTCTTTGTGTATGGTCATGGGGGAACCGGAAAGACTTATGTTTATCAGGCAATAATAAAAAAGCTACGCTCCGAAGGGAAAATTGTTCTCGCAGTGGCATCATCTGGCATTGCATCCTTATTATTGCCAGGTGGAAGACCTGCACACTCAAGGTTTAAAATCCCAATTGATATACATGAGGAATCAAATTGCAATATTAAAAAAGGGACGCATCTAGCAGAACTCCTTCAAAAAACAAGCCTTATTGTATGGGATGAAGCTCCCATGGCTCACCGCCATTGCTTTGAAGCTTTGGATAGAAGCTTGACTGATATTTTATCATCAGATAGTATATTGGCCAACAATAAACCCTTCGGAGGAAAACCAGTTTTACTCGGAGGTGACTTTAGGCAAATACTTCCCGTCGTAGTAAGAGGTTCAAGACACGATACAGTAAAAGCTTGCATCACCCAATCATATTTATGGACAAAATGCAAGATTTTTATGTTAACAGAGAATATGAGACTTACTGCAGAAGGACTAAGTGATGAAGAGAAAACTGAATTGACAGAATTTTCACACTGGTTGTTGAGAATAGGAGAGGGAAAAGAAGGCTCCTGCAGATTGCATGATGACGAAGAATATCCCACTTGGATAACAATACCTGATAAACTCTTGGTTAAACCTGTTAGTGGGGAAATTGAAGCCATCACATCTGAAATATATGGAGACTTATCTGTGATGTATGCTGATACAGAGTACCTGAAACAAAGAGCAATTATAACAGCAACAAATGAAAAAGTCGATGAAATCAACTTGCATATCCTATCTCTTCTTCCCTCGCAGCAAAGAACTTATCTTAGCTTTGATTCAGTTTATAAGGTCTCTGGATCAGTTGATGATGCTGATATATTGTACCCTACTGAATTCTTAAACAACTTGAAATTCAATGGAATCCCCAACCATGAGTTGCATCTTAAGGTTAACAGTCATGTGATGCTTTTGAGAAACATCAACCAAAGCCAAGGTTTATGCAATGGCACACGCCTATTAGTGACAAGATTAGCAGACCGTGTTGTCCAAGCCACTATAATATCAGGAAGTAACGTTGGAGACCAAGTTTGTGTCCCAAGAATAATAATGTCAGCCACTGAAACTAAGTGGCCATTCACTATGAGGAGACGTCAATTCCCTCTAAGGTTATGTTACGCAATGACCATAAACAAAAGCCAAGGTCAAACATTAGAAAAGGTGGGCCTATACCTGCCCAGACCAGTGTTTAGCCATGGTCAATTGTATGTTGCTGTCTCTCGGGTCACAAGTTATAAAGGCCTTAGAGTGCTAATACATGGGGGAGTTGAGGATAACAAAACTCAAACACAAAATATAGTATATGAAGAGATTTTTGAGCATTTCAAACCAGGTATGTAATTAGGGTTTTAAACATCATTTTCAACTAAAATAGTTATTACTTAACTTGCCAAATTGCATACCACATCTGACCAATTCTTTTAAAACTATGCAGGTTGATTCAAACCACTGACATACCCCATTATCAAAGTTACAGATTGTTGGATAAACCAAAAAATCAAAGGTGACTGCACATTATAGGCCATCAATCAATCAAGAGACACTATGATTGTTGCATCCCCTCTGCTCTCATTTTTCCCCCACCATTCTATTGAAGTTTTATTTGCTCCTTCTCACATAAGGTGCTATTTTGACATGCTGTCATTTTTTTTACATATAAGATAAAAAAATACTTCTTTGTCTACAATTCTAACCTCCAACCTTGAGCCAATTATAACCTCCAGTCTTTGTCTACAATTCTAAGGTTAGTTCTATGCATCTTAAATTGTGAAATCGACCCTGAAAAACTTACTATTTATAGTGGGTTTCACATATGTATATGCACATATACATCTTTTGCGAAATTTCTTATGTCTTATATTATTCTTTTCTTTCTATGCTTGGTGCTTTGCGTTACCCTATGTTACCCTAAGTCAATGTTGTTATCAATAATGTGCCAACGAACCGAGAATGTAGAAGATGGAATTGACTGGATCTCATCATTAAGCCCTCACATCAACCTCATAGGTTTACTTCAGCAACATGTCGTCTCAGACAAGGTATTCTCTTAATTAAAGTAAAATTCCTTGCTAATAAATTTTGCACATGTATATGTCACAAATCCACAAAAATACATAATTTCTTGAAATAGTTAGTGTTAACCCTGTTACTTTACAATTTATGTACAAAGCAGCAATGGAATGGGATAGAAGGCCCGAGATAAAACGACCTAAAACAGCATTCTGCCTGGACTACCTATGCTTGTGATTGTCGCTGTTTGATGGTCTCAGTGATTGTCGCTGTTTTGTCTTCTTTTGGAGTTCCTTTTTCACCTATGCTTGTGTATTTGAGCTTTGATCCAAGCTTTGTTGTGGCTTTGATTTAATTAGGACACATATCTAGATTATAAATTAATTATTGGTGATTAATGGATACTCACAGCAGCACAGTAGTGCACAACTTTAATTTTGTCAAGCTTAATGTTCTCGGATAGGCGCCATTTCATGGCAAGAACAACATTGTAAATTAGTGGATTGCCCTGTATGTATCCCTGAAGTACAAGTTCAAGAAGTCCTGCCATATTCAACATCTATTCTGTTCTTTTTTTGTGATTTGTTATTGTGTCAATCCAATAGTTACTTACGTTTAGCTGTTTTCTAAATATCTTTGATTACAGGTACCAAAGCGTGTTATAAACATCTGTTGCATTTTTTAACTAAAAGCTCAGGTATAATTATCGAGCAACTTAGAGTGCTAATACTAATTTAGCTCTCTGCTTCTATGTTTTTGGATGATTATCTTCATTGATTCCTAATAAAAAATAAATCAATATCTATTTTTTGGTATCAAAAGTAGTCACTGATCAGTTATTTTTGTGAACTTTATTCTTAAATGTTGTCACCAATGTTAACATTATTGGAAAAACAAAACCTGATTTAATTCATGTTTGTTAGAAACTTCTTATTTCTCCTTTCGTTCCTGACTTTGTTCAGCCATAGGCTGATACTATTATCTCCATCTCTTAGAAAATAAGCATCCTTTTTCCTTTTGTTGCTTGTAGAGAAACTCGATCGAGCCAATCAGTTAAATGTGTCCATATTTAAGCTGAGGAGGGAGTAAGTATATAATCATGTTAATTCAATTTTATTTCTTCTATATCTCAGATACATAATCAATAAATTAATATACACTTTGTATGTATTTGTTTTTGGTCAGGTTTGGTGAAAATATTACTACCGACCCTGGTCATGTGGATGTATTGCCAGCATCATGCATTCCAAAAAAATTGCGCCATCTGATAAAGCCCATTTATCATTGCACATCTGCAACATTAAAAGGATCATTGCAGCAGGGTTCTACAAAAGAAAAGGGAAAAGGGGTTTCGGATATACATTGTCTTCAATACTACAATGCGTGCCAGATGATAAGGTATTTTTCATGTTCTTACTTGCATTTATCTGGTATTCTTGTCCTCTGCATCTTAATGATGTCTGAGATCTAATCATAGCAGGAGAGTGCCAGACAATGAGATGTGCTAATGTTTTTCTATCTGTTATGACATATTTCCTTGCTGTCCTATTTTATCTGTTTTCAGGTTAGGGAAATTGTTTATGTGCAAGGAAACTCTGTCCCTCATGCAAACCACGAAGTTCTCAACAAGCTGATTGCTACCCGCCATGAGCTAGCTCAGGTTATTTATCATCGTATGCATAATTATCCTTTCATATACAATGTGCCAGTGCATTCTACTCCCATGCTATGGTTGTTTGACTGAAAATTATAATTTACGATTACTGCTTTGGAGAAGTGGCCTTAAGATCCTAAAGGAATTCTTTAGTTTAGGGGTGAAGAACACATAAGACATATAGATAATATGCTTATCAAGAAAATATGAAACTTCTCTACAAAATGTTCTTAGATCATCAAGTGAGTTAGCATTTTACTTGCAAGCTTATATGTCCCCGTCTTTAATGGGTGATATCTGTGTGAACCAAAGACTAGAATCAGTCATCTAGGATTAATGTATTATGAGTTACAGGGAGCATAGAAGTCTTGGCAGTTGATAAAACTCCCAGGTTCGCATTTATGTGTCCCTTTCCTGAACTCAAGTCTTTAGTAATTCACACCAACCAATTATTTCTCAGCTCATTCGTCGTTGCCTTTATTTAAAATTTTTATTTTTGGGTCTGTCACATTTTGGCTTGCACAACTGAGCAACATTTAAACACTAAGAAACCTAGAAGAATAAGATGTTTGCTTCTTATGCTCATTTGATTATCTTCCGAGCATATATATGCCAGATGAATTTCATTTTTTTTAATGAGCAGCTGTATGTTATTCTGTTTCCTCGACATTGAAGCTATAATTTTCTTTGACTGCAATTAACATACGGAACAATGTACAACCCGCGGCAACGCGCGGGCCTCCCTATCTAGTATATATATATACACTCAATTAGGTCTAGAAAGCAACTATATTATTAGTTACATAATCAATTGGTTTCATTGACTTTAGTTTATCATTATTAGGGTCGACAAAGTGCTTCTGAATGGAATCCTTTTATCGCGGTTTCGTTTCTCCTTACAACCTCATCCTTATGTCCAAACTAGATTTTTTTTTAGACAAAAGAAAACGAATGGATAAGATCACTTATTTTCAGATAATTAATTATTATTTTATTACTACCACTGGAACCCAAAGTATATATGAAGATTGTTATGTGGTCTTCAAAATAATTATTCAAACTTGAAAGTTTAATAAAGAAGCCAATTATTATTTGCACATTAAGTTGGGGTCAACCAAATGGAATGAACACTGTCTCTGTCTGATATCAAAAGATGGTGATAGTCAGAATCAGGTGTTCAACTATTTATCAACCCACGACCCGAATTCATTACCCAATAAGGTGTGGAAGAGAAGAGTTGAAATTCGAACACTCAAATGGGGCACTTGGATAATTTGACAAAAACCAATAATGATGTTGATATTGCACTAAAAACGTGCTCTAAATTGACCAAACTAAGGAGAAACACACAATATTAATATGGTTTTGTTTCATGCATTTTTCATGTTAGATTTAATTTATATCTCGAATAAAAAATATATTATTAAATTCGTAAATTAGTCGATCAAAACACAAATACTATAATTTTTAAAGAACATTTTTACGTACTCCGTGGCTGGTATGCATACTTTGGCTTTATTCTTGTACCAGTGTGATGATCTCAGACCATCCATTTTATTTTTTTTGATAAAATTTAAATGAGTTAATTATTTAATTTTTAAGTTATAATGAGATGAGAATTATTTCTCTAATAATTTTTAAATATGACTTAAATGTGTTTGAGACTATAATAACACTACGAATTTTAAAAATGTTTTCTTGTGTGGCAAATTATTTTTGCCATTTTATTTTTGTGTGGCGGGAGTGATCTTCTTCTTCTCGAAGGTTTTTTTAGTTTCTTTCTTAATTGTACATTATTGTTCCTCCGACACTGATAAAGATTGATTAATAATATGCCTAGGCTAAACCTATTTTATCAAAAAAAATAAAGAAGTCTGGACTCCGGAGAGTCATCCCAGCGACAGGGACGCCTATGGATGGCAGTGAATGGAATAGTAGGGAAGAAGGTTTTCAAAACGACAACGCATAGGAATAATCTTCGTTTCGTGACGCACGCCTCCCACCGAATAAGCGTGTGTGAAGAGAATGACGAATCTACCCTTACAGATGGAAACCCTTGCCAATGCGTTGCCCGTGAAACACGACACCTTCTTGGTGTCAACTGCACGAAAGCTTCAAACTCTTCCATTTCATTTTAATCACGTGTCTTTGACTTTATCTAAATTATAGTGAATGAATTGGACCCCCACAAAACCACTAATGCTTTAAATTGCATTTAGCCATTTAGGTCCTCCAATGCATCACAAAATTTGGCAAAAATTCGGGCCGGATCGGACCGGATCGATATATGTCGGACAATATAAGATGGTTGTGAAATATTTGGATGTCCAGATAGATAAATCCAACAATAATCAAATCCGAGTTAAGCTCTCGATGATTAAATAGGATCAGATTTTTGTAATTGATCTAGAACTCTATTTAAGATAAATTTTTTGCATTTTGAACAAATAATTTATGTTTAAACTTGATTAATTCGAGTTGGACAAATTTAACCTCCCCTACCCAAAACAGACAAACTGTGATGTCAATTTACTGTTACAACAATTTTACCTAATAAAACGACTGAATATGGAACAAAATAAACCATAAGAGAACTAAAAGAGGCAAAGTATAACGACAATTAACAACAGAAAGTGGAATGTTGCTACGGAAACGGCATCATGAAGGAGGAAGGATGGGTGGAGAGTTCATCGAGTAATTATTTCATGGTTCGGGTGCATTTACACATAACATATCTAGAGGTGTGGATGACATTCATATAAAAATGATGTTAATCAAAAAATAAAAGAAAATATATATTAATGTCTATCACACCATTGAATATACCACATGAGATATATATCTCATCCCGACCATTGAATAATTTATAGGGTGGAGAAAAGGAGAGACGAGGGAGGGAATATGCCGAGGGGATATCGAAATATACTTGGTGGTGAATTCATCGCATATAAATTAACCATAACCCCGTATCATTCACAAATGCAGAGAAGCCAAACCACTCATTACAAATTTACAATCGATCTCTCTCGCTTTCTGCTACACAGCTCTTTATCTCTCATATTCCTTTCCAATCTCACTTTCTCTATCACTCTCTCTACGTATTTGTTTGATTATTGAGAAAAAGACAAGGGAAACAGGTGAGTCTGCTACAAAGTAGAAACTTCTATTCCTTTCTATGTCCTTTTAATTTTTTATTGTTTTACCGTTGTGTTCTTTTATGGTTTTTTTTTTGTCTTACAAGCATGGATGACTATTGACTACTCATGCAAAATGGAACACAAATAAGGCTTTGTTCATCATTAATAGGAACAACTTAAAGCTTTTGCATCAATTCATTTCTTGTCTTTTGTGTGAATTAATCAAGAAACTAGACCCAGATTTCCATGATTAGTGGAAAGGTTTGCTTAAATATTGATTTGATTAGTTTATAGGAAGTTTGAAAGAAACCCAGATCGTAATTTCGCTCCTCATTTTATACGTAATTCTAGGTCCATTAGGCTCATCCCAAAACCGATTATGAAGTGAATCGAGTCTTGCTATTATTAATAACTCTTCACTTAGCTTTTTATCCCATGTGATATTTCAACAGATTCTTTATTTGTATGTTTCTTTTAATGCTGTTCGATGTAACATAAGTCCGATGCACCATTCAAACTTAACAACTCTGTGGTTTTCATAGTCTCCTATTTTTGTAGTCAAAGCGGCTTACAGTTGTTATGAATAAGCATCAATTGTTGAATGCTCTGTTGATTTATATGTCTATGATTTCGTTTTTTGATGAACCTTTCTGGCCTGGATAAGAGAGATTCCAGCGGATCTCTCCCTTTGTCTTTTTCTTACTTCCTATAGTCACGGGCTTTTGATTTTCCCAGAAAATTAATTAGACTCCTTGATGTAATTCATGAACCCCACAGAAGGGGAACTGATTTGGTTTCGTTTTGATAATTTGCTTCAATTGCTGAGTAGCCAGCTCCAGTTTGAAAACACAGGGTATTAAAAATGGAGCAGTTGGACCTACCATAATCTCGGGTTGACTATAATGGTCTCTTTTGTATTTTTCTGGTTCCTTTTTCTCGCAGTGGTCCATGATAAGGTCTTGACTTTAAAATTCTATGTAAAGGTGACTGAATGCTGAGTTGCTGACCAACTTGGCTGACCAAAACCAAGCCAACTTCTTGGTAGTTGGTTCAATATAAGTGACTTTTCCATGGCTTTGTATTTAGTACAGTTACATGTTCTAAATCTTCTTCTATCTTTACAGAGAAAGAGAGAGCTTGCTAGTGATGGCTAAGGAACAACTACAGGTGCTTAATGCCCTGGATGTTGCCAAAACACAATGGTATCACTTCACTGCCATAATAATTGCAGGGATGGGCTTCTTCACTGATGCTTATGATCTCTTCTGCATATCACTTGTTACCAAATTGCTCGGTCGCATATATTACCATGTTGATGGAGCAGCCAAGCCCGGAACACTGCCTCCCAATGTCTCGGCCGCTGTCAATGGTGTTGCTTTCTGTGGTACGCTTGCAGGCCAGCTATTCTTTGGTTGGCTTGGTGACAAAATGGGTAGGAAAAAAGTTTATGGCTTGACTTTGATGCTCATGGTCATATGTTCGATTGCTTCGGGTCTTTCTTTTGGCCATGACCCGAAAGGTGTCATGGCAACACTATGCTTCTTCAGGTTCTGGCTCGGGTTTGGCATTGGGGGTGACTACCCACTTTCTGCAACAATCATGTCTGAATATGCTAATAAGAAGACCCGTGGTGCTTTCATTGCTGCAGTGTTTGCTATGCAAGGTTTTGGAATTTTAGCTGGTGGTATATTTGCAATTATAATATCAAGTGCATTCGGTGCCAGATTTGATTCTCCGGCTTATGAGATCGATCCAGCTGGCTCAACAGTCCCACAAGCAGACTATGTTTGGCGTATAATTGTCATGGTTGGAGCATTGCCAGCTGCACTTACGTATTACTGGCGTATGAAGATGCCCGAAACTGCTCGATACACTGCTCTTGTTGCCAAGAATATGAAACAAGCTGCATCTGATATGTCAAAGGTTCTGAATATGGAGATTGAGGCCGACCAAAAGGTTAAGGCGGTTGAGGAGAAGCAAGCCAATGTTTTCGGTTTGTTCTCAAAGGAGTTTCTCAGTCGCCACGGACTTCACTTGCTTGGAACAACCAGCACATGGTTCTTGCTTGACATTGCATTCTACAGCCAGAATCTGTTTCAGAAGGATATATTCAGCGCAATTGGTTGGATTCCCCCGGCGAAGACTATGAATGCTATTGACGAGGTTTTCAAAATTGCAAGAGCTCAAACACTCATTGCTCTCTGCAGTACTGTCCCAGGCTACTGGTTCACAGTGGCTTTCATCGATAAAATGGGAAGATTCGCAATCCAATTGATGGGTTTCTTCTTCATGACAGTGTTCATGTTTGTCCTTGCTATTCCTTATGACCACTGGACACACAAGGAGAACCGAATTGGGTTTGTGGTGATTTACTCATTGACCTTCTTCTTTGCCAATTTTGGGCCTAATGCAACCACATTCGTCGTTCCTGCAGAGATTTTCCCTGCCAGGTTCCGGTCTACCTGCCACGGTATCTCTGCAGCCTCGGGAAAACTCGGGGCTATGGTAGGTGCATTCGGGTTCTTGTATTTGGCTCAGAACAAAGACAAGACCAAGACCGATGCAGGGTATCCTCCTGGCATTGGAGTGAAGAACTCATTAATTGCATTAGGTGTTGTGAACTTCTTGGGAATTTTGTTCACATTCTTGGTGCCTGAATCAAAGGGAAAATCACTGGAGGAGATTTCTGGTGAAAATGATGATGAGGGAGCAGAAACAGGACAGTCTTCGGGACATAACAGGACAGTCCCAGTTTAGTTTTCTTTGCGACTCTTTTAGATTTCAGCAAGAGGAGTTCCCTTTCTCTCAAGTTTCCACTTGTTTTGCTAAGCCGTTGTTGTAGTAATGCCTTTAGTACCAACTGTGAGACTCGAGAATTGTAGTGGAGATTTACCAGGTTGTTTCTTGTACTAGTTTACTATCGGATATCAATCACCATCGAGTTAGGATTCACTAAGTAGCAGCTGAACAGGAAGAATGAAATGAATCTTGCTACAATGACTTTGTCTGAAGTTGTCTAATTAGGTTGTTGGAGATTGGAATGGAGTCTGGTTGATTGGCTAGACTGAACTCAACAAGAAATTTGTTTGTGTCCAAGTCAAGCCATTTCGATTCAGATGTCAAAACAGAGTGTGGAAGTTTCCATCACCTAAGAAAATAGATATAGTAATTTTGATTCATTTTCTAAATATCAAACAACAAACTTAACCTGAGAGACAGCAAATGCTAGAAGAAACTGGAATCAGAGCAACAAGATAATGCTAGCCAACGGCTTCTTATCTGCCTCTTCAAGTGTTTAGTTATTCAAGGATTATGCAATACTGTCATGTAACAAGGAAATGATTCTGCACAGTGCTTGATGAAACAAGTAGTGCTGATTAAGTTTCAAAGGTAAAGCAGATATCTTTTCCCCACGACACCATTATATGTTGCAGATATTCAGTTTGCACGCTCTCTGATCACATCAAGATCCATCTCTGTCGGGTCAGTAGCCTGAATCTCATAGTGGATACCATCCAGCTCCCTTCTAAATCTGTCTTTAGATGTGGCATAGAGCATCTTGGCACGGATCCTAGAGCTTGAAGGAGACCTGAACAACGACATTTGATGCGTAACTAGAATGATAATAAGATAGCCAAACTTCAGGCGTTATAACATACATAGAAATGAGGTCATTGAAGAAGTTTATCACCTCAATTTTGCAGCAACAAAGTTTAATTTGATTATGCCTAACAAAGTGGGAATTTGATCATTTAACATCAAATGACATTGTAATCAATTCTCATTAACTTCAACATATGAAAGTACAGGATACAAAATAAACAGGTTGACAGCGAGTTATTCGAGAAGGTTTGTTCATATCCAACATAGCTGAATCTAGTAGAGAAAATTTTGAATAAAGCTGACACAACTTAAGTGTTCAATTGAGCAAAATGAAGGAAGGATCCATGTTGCAGACCTTAAGTAGTTTGGTTATGAAGAATTTGAGTTGAGTTCAGAGTTCAAGTAGTAAGGATACTCACTTACAGAGTTACAGTACGTGATCTAGGAAGGGGGGAAAACACCAAAGCTATGAACTGGTGCATGCTTGTTTGCATGAGCAGGAGTGTAATGCGATTATTCTCATCCAAAATGTGTGCACGCTGCACACTTTTACTCTACCGAAAGCGAAAAAAAAGAAGAACTGCTATAGAAATGCCACACCAAAGCAGCAGCACAATGCGATAACATAGTCTAAACCTAACCGTGTTATGTTCACACAATGGATTCTGGATAGAATATGATAAAAGCAATCAAAAACCAGAATATGAAAAAAGCAATCAAAATGCAATTTTAAGGAAGCAAACCGAAGGAGAAAGCTAACCAGGCAATGAAGAATATCTTGCTCTTTTGACAATTTTCAGAGGTCACAAAATCAAAGTCATAAACAGCGTATCGACAATCATTCTCGGGTAAAGCAGCTGTAAATTCCTCATAGCTTTCAGCAGGGCCGCCAGTCTTCTCAACCACAACCTCTCTCTTCTTCTCATCAATCTTAAAGATCACATAGCGATATACCTTCTTCCTCTGCAGTTCCGTAAATGCATTTTTGCTGTGATCAGCAACACCCATGCCCGATGAAGCATTGGGCTGGAACCAGAAAACATCCCATCAAAAGGTTGGTTCAGTGAAAAATTAAAACCGAAGTAATTGATTGCAATCAATCACAATCTGGTTCACAACACGAATGCCAAATTTGTTCTAGCTTCTTCCTATAGGGAAATAACCTAAAATTAACCTTAACCATGGGGAAAGCCCTGACATAGTCGCCTAGGCTAGAAATTACATGTACCAATAATTCTGAGATAGTAAAGCTGCGTTCATTCTTCTAACTGTTCGAAAGAAGAAGAAAGGAAAATAAAACCCTTATGTCCTCATATTCTCTTCCCTGGCATCAATTCATCAGAAACGCAGACATGGAAGAAACCATCTGATCAAGCTATCCATCGAAATCCATCACAGAACAGATAAATATCGAATCATCAAATTAAGATTATTGTCAGAATTTCATTTTCACCTCAGACGCGAAAAGGGAAACCTTCCTTTCTATATGAGAGCTAGCTGCTAAGCAAAACACATTCATTTGCGAACAAGTTTGTTCCTTCCACAAAAATAAAGTACCCATAAAAATAAAAATAAAACCCCCTACAATTCGGAGGCGGAAAACAGTTCCGCGACAGATAAGATGAGAAAATTACCCGACCAAATCCTCGAAAAGCCATGGCCAACTCCTCCGAAAGTGCAGGGCTACTGAGTGTCGATTGTTGAATAGCAGAGGGTGTTCGAAAACAAATTAACCAGAAAATAAAGGCCGCAAAATAAAGAAGGAAAGCTGGTGAGCGAGTGGCAGACGCTGCAAAATTTGTGCAATTTAAAGATATTTCAATATTTCTGTCTTTTTAAGTTTTAAGTAGAAGAATAAAATGATATTTTAGCCATTTAAACTTTTAAATTTAAAAAAATTATCTACATATTAGAAAATGATTTGAAGAATTTACACTATTTTTTGGGATATGTATCCTATTATTTGTTTCAATCAAAATTTTTATTTGGAATGCTCACATTAATAATATGTGTGGTCAAATTGTATGAATTCAAAAGATTCCAAATCAATTTTTACTCAAAATAATATTTTATAGTCATCCCTGAACTTTTATCTAACTTACAATTGTCATATGATAAATTTTTGTATTCGCAAATTCTATATTTTAAATTTAGACTCATATCGTATATTCAAATGTAAAGGGGACTGTCGAATGGAAACACAAAAAAGTTACAATTTATAGGAAAAAATAATTTTATTTTTTCATTGAAAATAAATGAAATCACAAAATAAATCAGAAAAGTGGGTACTTCAGATAAAGCGGAAAAAGTATGGGGCCGGTGCGTAGGATCGAAGCTACGTCGCTTTTTCTCTCTGAAAAGAGAAGACGATGGGCCGACATGACAAGTTGGTGGGCCCACCAATTATTCTCCAAGTCCAAGTTAAGCTCGCAAACAAAAAATCTTCCACCGTCCGGGGCCCGCGACTTTTTTAATGATCAGCAATTCAGCATACGCTGGCACGTGCACCTTATCCCAATACTCAAGTCCTCTGAATTCTGAGAATTTCACCCATTCGCCGCGTCTACATTTCTTTCGATTTGCACAAAAGCACATCACCTTTACTTATTTATTTTTGATACCCTTCTTAGTTGCTGGGCTAAATAGTTGGGCCAAAAAGCCCGCTTTCCAACCAATGGGCCTAGCTAACCCATTCTGACACGGCATCGGCGAAGTCAACTCGGCAACGGATTTAACGTTAATCTCCCCAAAACAACATATCGCGAGACAAAAACATCGCGAGACAGTCTGCCTTTGTCAGGGTTTAGGGTTCTGAACGTTGATAACGAGTTGTTTGAATTTCGCGCTCTAATGGATGCCGAAGGTTCGTTGTTCGAATTCCCCCGTTTTTGTATCAGATGTTAGTTTTTTAAACTCTTGGAGTTACATAGTTTCTGTAAATCTTGGGTCTTTTTTTTTTTCTTCTTCAGGGCAACGACCCCCTTCGAATCCGGCTGTATTGCTTTCTTCTCTTGTGAGCAAGAGAGCAAAGCTGCAAGAGGAGCTTCGAATCATTGAAAAGCAGGTCCTTTTTTATTTTTTCATTTCATGTACTGCCTTTTCAATTTCTGTGATGTGTTCATGATTTCCGCATTTGGGTTTTAGGAATTAGAAATTTTATTGTGTCTTTGTTAATAGTGTTTTCTTGTCGTTAATTGTTAGCCGGTGGTTGACTGGGATCATGAATTTGCGATAGGTAGATACCTTAGGTACTGGTGCTGCTGATGTTTATGACCCGAACTTGCTCCTGTAGTAGACTTCTAACAATATGTTGCTTATGAAAAATTGAGAAAATTAAGCGGAAAACCTTTTGGTAGTATGAAATTAGCTCCTTGTATTATTCTGTATTTTATTACAAAGTGGTTTAGAAGGTATGAGTAACTATGGATTGATAAAATAAAGAGGAAATAGATTATTGGTTTGATTGTTTACTTATTTCATGTTATGCGAATATCATTTGTAAGCAATGCGCCCTACACGGTACTTTGAGATTACCTTGATAAGGAAAACATATAAATCAAGAAACCTAGAATGAAAGGTAAACAAATTAAGAAGAAAACATAATCTATTGCTGTAAAAACTATCCGGGAATATTCTAAATGAAATTTATTGACATCCCCTCAAATTCAATAGGGTACACCAGCCCAAGTTTTTTAACTTGAGCAACGTGCTTCAAAGAGCAACTGAATGATGGCACACAGCTGATTGAACCAACTTGTGCAATGATGTAAATGCTTGTGTTTATTCTTTTAACTTCTTTTAGATGTTGATTATTGTTTGTGCAAAATCTGTGAAGTGGATTTTTCTACTTTCTTTACTCTTACATGCTCTCTGAATCCTAATCAATTTATTTTAACACAGGTCTATGATATGGAGACAAGCTATTTACAAGACCCAAGCCAGTGTGGCAATGTATTGAAAGGTTTTGAAGGGTTCCTGTCTTCTTCTAAGAACACTGCATTGTATGGAGTGGCTATGAAATTCTCTACCTTTAATCCTCTACCATTTAATAAAAATATGCTTCTCTTGTGTCTGTGTTGTTTGCGATTAAAAAAACACTTTGTATTTTTTAGGTTATAGAATATCTATTTTAATATATAAACTTGTTGGATTTTGTGGGGTTATAATTTTATTAGTGAACACTTGGGAATCACTTTCTGGGTGCTTGATTTGTCTGTTAATGTTTTTTGAATATACTCATACTCTGCTGACAACCTGACACAGTTGCATTATAAAGCTTTAGTTCATTCACTGTGCTTTTAGATGACTTCAATGTACAATTCATACAACAGCTTTTGCTTTCCAAGTTAGCAAGTTTGTCAATTGTTCTTTACACCTTGAAGATGATATCTTGGTCAGTCAGTCAAAATAATATGTAGTGTTCTTCATTCCAGCTAATTTGATTTATCAATAGCGTCATCTTTTGCATCATTATGTTTGCTTGTGTATAAAAGGAAATGCTCAAAAGTGTCTTTATTGGTGACAAAAATTTCTTGGAAACTTGTGGCTGCAGCTTGAAGCGGTCAAGGAAGTTCCAACCTGAAGATAGGCTCTTCTCTTTATCTTCAGTCACTTCACCGGCAGTATGTATTCCGCTTTTCACTTGTACAGTAATGATAGAAAACTATTGATATTGCAAGTTGAGATAGTGATTTTTTCTTGCAGGGAAGCATGTTAAATTTGTAAATGCAATTAGTTGATCAAGATGTCATATTAGTGGCTCAAAATAGTTTAATCATTTCTCATCTGATGGAGCAAACAAGAGTTGTAAGATTACATATCTGGACAATAGGAAACAGCGCCTCATAGTATCACTGCTTGACAGTCTTGGAATTCTCTATTTTCATCATTCTTATGGTCATTGAAACTATGAGTTTGAAGGAACTTTAGGCTATTCTGCACTGCTTGACTGCTTCTGCTGCTAACTAATGCACCAAGATGATGCTTTTCAATGTGCTCAGGCCTCACACGATGAGTTTGCATTCCTTTAAACAATGCATCATTGTGTAACCTTCACTATTTCTGACTACATTTAAAATCCAATGCTAGAAGGCTATCCAAGAGGTCATTGCTACTATGCATATCCTTTTGAGCTTTTATTAGTACAAGTACATAAGTAATTTTACATCTTCTCAAACTTTTCCTGTTCTAACCGTCCTACATGTATAAATGAAGTAGAGCTTTCAGCTTTCTTAAATATGGAAGAGGTACTGTTATTTGAAGTTTCTTTCTCCTAGGGACTAAGCTGCGGGAAAAAAGGATTCTTTTAGCCAAAAGAATGGCTTTGTCCCTTACACACAGTGACTGCAATAACCTTTTCAGAAACTTGATGAAGGTGGAGTCAATAATAGACTGAGATTTCAACTTTTAGTTTAACTACATTTATACCCCGCTTAATTTCTTTTTTATTGAATGTTTTACTCTTTTCAGCTCCCCTTTGGTTTTCAGCCTATCATTTTAGGTCCTGCCATTTTATCTTTACCAAGGAAAAATATTTAGATTGATGAATTTGGTGGCATTGATGGTCGTATTTTGTGTTACATGTATTTCTAAATTCTAGTTGTGCCTTATTTTTTTCCAGGCTGAGGAGCTTGCAGCTGGGCGAGATGGTGAGCTTTAAGAGCAGATAGTTAGATGCCTTGCCTTTCGAAAATATTATTGCTCTAATCATTCTGCGTTTTGTGATAGATGGGAGATCGGACTTTGGTGTCGGTCGACCTAGAGGTGGAGGTATATATGCAAATGGCCAGTAAGTCTCCTAACTTCTAGCTAATGCTATATATGAAAAGTCCCCAAGTGTTGGTGGAAATATTTGTACAAAATACTTTATTCTAAAAACCTTTCTTCGGAATCAGTTTATCTGAAACATATATGATCAAATTTCACAGAGGAAAGCCAAAAAAGGGAAGAGGAGTGTCTCGAGATGCCAAAAGAATCAGGCAGTCAAGTGATCCGGATTTTGATTACGACGACGACCCTGAGTTGACATTGTGAAACTGTTTGTACAATATATCCGTTGACCTTTCTCCATAATATGGCCTAAAGAAGATTTCTGGTTAATTCTGTAATGTTGCTGAGGGCAAAAGTTTTAATTAATGTTTAGGCAAAGTAATTCCTTTTTGAAGCTTTGTATTGTATTGGTTTTATGTGTTGGCTGCCCTTACTTAATGGACTGCTTCTGTAAGATATCATATGCATTGCCCTTTGTCATTCCTGAAATAGCTGCCATTACACTGTGTAGTTCGGCACGGCTCTGCTTGGGTAGGTTCAGAGAGATTGAGCAGAAAAATTGGGACTTGGGTTTAGGTTTGCAGACACTTGAAACAGGACGTTTCTAGCGGAGGAACTAGGCACGTGCTTTGCACGTGATATATTGAATCATAGGAAACCTAGCTCTATAATTTTAAACGACAATGGGTGTGTCGAAATGAAATAAATTAATAGCAGAGAAAAAAAAAGGGCAATAAATATTGAGAAAGGTAAAATGGGTGTGATGATGCAGAATTGTGTAATTCGTACAGCATCATGCAGAGGTCATTCGTGTCCTCCCGTGCACTTGCATGAGGAAGGGATCAAACCCTTGATCTCATGTAAGCGGGATGGAGACTGGGTCAAGGGAGATAGCTTGGTGGTAGTGTCTCCATCCCGCTTACATGAGGTCAAGGGTTCGATCCCTTCCTCATATAAGTGCACGGGGGACACGAAGGACCTCTCAATGATGTTGTACGAATTACACAATTCTACATCATCATAAAAAACGTCTTTTGGGTTGGAGGCCTGCTATAGCAAACCTTGAGCCCAACCCAAAGGTATTGTCCGCGCACGAGGGATACGCAGGGCATCATGCTGTACGAATTACACAATTCTACATCATCATAAAAGACGCCTTTTGGGTTGAAGGTCTGCTACAGCAAACCTTGAGCCCAACCCAAAGGTATTGTCCGCTCTGGCCGAGGCCCGCAAGGCGCCTTTTGGGTTGGAGGCCTGCTACAGCAAACCTTGAGCAACCCAAAGGTATTGTCCGCTCTAGGTCGGGGCCCGCAAGGCGCCTTTTGGGTTGGAGGCCTGCTACGGCAAACCTTGAGCCCAACCCAAAGGTATTGTCTGCTCTAGGCCGGGGCCCGCACAGATTTATTGCAGCGCAAAGCCGCCTCCATGCCTCCTTGTATGAGGAAGGGATCAAACCCTTTACCTCATGTAAACGGGATGGAGACACTACTACCAAGCTGATCGGGTTGGAGGCCTGCTATGATGCTGTACGAATTACACAATTCTACATCATCATAAAAGACGCCTTTTGGGTTGGAGGCCTGCTACAGCAAACTTTGAGCGCAACCCAAAGGTATTGTCCGCTCTGGCCGAGGCACGCAAGGCGCCTTTTGGGTTGGAGGCCTGCTACAGCAAACCTTGAGCAACCCAAAGGTATTGTCCGCTTTGGGTCGGGGCCCGCAAGGCGCCTTTTGGGTTGGAGGCCTGCTATAGCAAACCTTGAGCCCAACCCAAACGTATTGTCTGCTCTAGGCCGGGGCCCGCACAGATTTATTGCAGCGCGAAGCCGCCTCCATGCCTCCTTGTATGAGGAAGGGATCAAACTCTTGACCTCATGTAAACGGGATGGAGACACTACAACCAAGCTGATCGGGTTGGAGGCCTACTACAACAAACCTTGAGCCCAACTCAAAGGTATTGTCCGCTCTGAGTCGGGGCCCGCACGGATTTTGATTGTCTTGTAGCAGATGAAGTTTGAATTGAAAGCCTAGAGCTTAGAGCTGTGGAGTGGTGTGTGGGACTCGTGTAGTAGTAGCTAGACTCCGCGTGCCAGCTTCGCTCCTCCCCCATGTGTGTTTAATATCCCGTGGTAGACTTAAGCTCATCTAGGTCTCCTGCTTTCATTTTTTTTTAAAGTTTGGTAGGGGCTGCCAAGCTTGACTAATAGAATAGGGGTATCCGCATAAGTAGAATGCCTGCCCCGTAAAATATAAGCTACAAATAGTCATATTCTAAAATGGATGGTCGAAAATAAACACTTTATATAATTTCAGGAACATGAGATGAATTGGATAGTTGAGATTAAAAACATTTCATGTAATTTTAAAAATGTAAATTGCAGCTCCCCATCCTAAATCCTTCGTGGATTTGAGGATAATTTTTTTCTTCTTTCAGTGGCTATAATCTCGGTTCTAATTTTTTTACTTCAATTCTCCCCAAAATTATAAAAAATTATGTTTTAAAAAATATGTTATTGAGCATTTTATATTCTAACAGATAATAATTTTTGAACCCTAGGTAATTGTTTGGTTTGTAAAATAGAGATGAAATAGAGGGTGAATAATGAATGGACCATTTCATTCCATCATTTGGTGTCTCAATTTTTGAGTGAATGGAATAACGCATTCCATTCACTATTTCCTCTCCCATACTTATTTCCATTTCATATGAAAAATGTGGGTTTATTTGATTTCATATGAAATTTAAATAATAGAATATTTTTTTGCCCCTCTATACTTTTCTAATGCACCGTTTAAATCATCCAAGTATTTTAATTTGGTCATTAATTGATATGTTATAATTTTATATATGTTTTAATTTGTTAATTATACATAATTATAAAGGGTATAATGAACATTTCTCATTCTTATTCCTAATACAATTTTTTACATATATCAATTTGTTTATTTTGATTCTCACTCAAACAATTCTCCGAACCAAACTACTAGTAAATTCTCAAATGACACTAAACCCTAAAAATATAAAAATTGAAATCCCTCCAAAGTCAGTTTGTCGAACTGGGCCCGATAAGATTGCATTAAAGCATAATGGGAACTCTTTCTACTTTCTAGTGAGAGTTCCTCTTCTTAATTAAAGTCAGGACAAGTCGACCTTTATCATCCCGATCGGGCTAGCCAGGCATAAATCTAAATAGAGTGAGGCCCTTCCGAATCCCGTCTTTTCGGAACTTCCCCCCGGGGTTGAAAGAGTGGTTTAAGTTGCTCCCTCTTTTCTATGAGCTCCCCTCCGACCTAAAAGTCGAAGAAAGAATGGAGGATCAGAGGCGAATCGAGTGAGCTTATTATTCGCTTTGGTCTTCTCTGGAAGATCTATTCTTTGGTAGCAGAGAAGAGTGTGTAGCTTGGAGCTCGCCATGTCTTCAATAACACCTCCCTTGATTTCGGGGATGGTTAGACGGAGGAGTCTCTGAAACTCCTTTTACACATCTAAACCCGTACATTCGAGTCCTTCAAATCAGTTGTGGAAGCACTTTCGTAGATTGCTTAAAGTTTACTTTTTATTTTTTCTTTCGTTTTCTTGATTGCTGTCGAAAAGCAAGGAGCCCGACAAACTGCTAGAAATGCAAGTGTCGTGGATCGAGAACTCCGATTCCGTCTCGCGGCACTTCCAATTCGAACCTGATGGCCGTCTATCTGTGAGTTCTTGCAAACCCACAAAAGAAAAGTAGTACTAAATTGTATTACTCTCTCATAGGCATAGTCACATACACTGCTATGTGTATTTCGTGTTCCCGGTTCTACCACAGGGCTCTTCCTCTTTTTCCCTTCTGAAATTTTGTTCGTTGAAACCAGGTGAAGTTGCTTGATGACTCGAGACCAGTACACCAGAGAGTGGTCAAATCCTTCCTCAACAAATTCTTTCCGTCTGGATATCCGTACAGGTAAGCTATTGTTTCTTCTTGCCTTTTCTCGTCTTCTTTTGGTGGGAAACTCACATGATTGCTAGTTGTGGATTCATGGGTTCTTTTCCTGTATGGTCAGTGTAAACGAGGGGTATCTTAGGTACACCCAATTCCGAGCATTGCAACATTTTACGAGCGCCACACTGTCTGTGCTATCGACTCAGGTCTTTTCCCCATGCCTACTCATCAAATATTAATATGTATAGCTAATGTCTTTGAATTTTGCTAATAACTAAGAATTGCTGCCTTGCTTTCTCTCTCGCTTAATATTTTGTGATGTTGAATTTTGCTAATAATTAAGGTGTTATTTGCTTTAATGGTATTTGGAGATCACGTTTTCTGAGTTCTTAATGTTTTGCAGTCGCTGCTGTTTGCTGCAGGCTTGCGACCTACTCCTGCACAGGCGACTGCTGTAAGTTGGGTAAGTTGTTTGATGTAAATAATGTAAGATGACCCATAAAAAGTGACTTTTTTTCGTCAGATGATGTTTTGTTCTAACTGTTGATTTACAGATTTTGAAGGATGGGATGCAGCATGTGGGAAAGCTTTTATGTAGCAAATTGGGTGCTAGGATGGATTCAGAGCCAAAACAGTGGAGAATATTTGGTTCGCATTTTTGCTCTTCAGCATTTTTTTTCCCTTCCCCACTTACAATTAGGCTTTAGGCACCTCTGATTTATGCCAAACATACACTATTCAATCCCTTCATAAGATCTCTAACCATAAAGAACCTTCCACCTTGCAGCTGATGTGCTTTATGACATGGGGACTGGTTTGGAAGTTCTTTCTCCATTATGTCCTCATCTTTTTCTTGAGGTAGCGGGCCTGGGAAATTTTGCGAAGGTACCAAGTTTCTTTCTGCTAGCATTTCTTACCCTTTTTTTCTCAGCGACCAGGATTTTAATCTGGAAATAAATGTTATGGAAGCTTTTGTCGGATGTTTCCATTTCATATTCAATGAATAGCATGCCCTTCCTTTCTACAATTTGTGTACAGTAGTACTGATACATCTTTGTTGATCCTCACTTATGCACTTTCTGTGGATACAATAGGGGATGGCAGTAGTAGCTGCAAGAGCAACAAGGCTGCCAATATATTCATCATTTGCGAAAGAACGCAATCTCAGTGATCTATTTGCGAAAGGGGAGGCCATCTCAACTCTCTTCAAGGTTTTTGGGATGGGAGCTGGAATTCATTTAGCATCAACCGTGTGTTCATCAATGCAAGGAAAGGTACAAACGTACAGTGTTTGTTGAGTGTCTGATTTAGGTGTTCAAGTGTGTGTATGTTCCTTCCCCTAATTTGGGTTTTCCAATTTTGAAAGTCTGTAGGTAAAAAATTGTAACTTAAAAATAAACAGAAATCACTTTTTAACTTGCACTAAATTCTTGTGCTCTCTGAACTTTGAATTACGATAGTTAAATATACTCGACAGTTGGTTGCAGGGCCTCTCCTTTCTATCTTGCATATCTACAGTGTGGTTGAAGAAATGCGAGCTGTTCCTGTCAATACGTTGAATCCACAGAGAATGTCTATGATTGTGGCTGATTTTCTCAAGGTTTGTCTTGACATTCAAACTTAGTTTGTTCTTACTCCCAGTGTACCTGCCTTATTCTTTCTTTGTAACTCGATGAAGAGTGGCAAAATATCAAGCCCGGCTGATCTAAGATACCGAGAAGACCTCTTATTCCCCGACAGACTAATAAAAGATGCTGGAAATGTCAAAGTTGGTAGGGCTTTCCATAAGGTTGTTAAACCTTCAAGACTTCCTGAATTAAAAGAAATATTTTCTGAGGAGAAATTTCTTTTAAATCGTGGGAACAAATGGACCGACATGGTATTAGAGCGCAATGCCACTGGTGAAGATGCATTGAGGGGGTGGCTTGTGGCTGCATATGCTGAGAGGATGGATAAATCTTCTTACTACGAGTCAAATGCTAGTGTCTTGCAAGATGCATATGAAAGAATGAACAGCATCTTCACTCCATTTTTATCTGAACTCCAGGCCAAAGGATGGCACACTGATCGTTTTCTTGATGGAACGGGAAGCCGCTTTGCCTGGTAGTATAATTTTTTTCTCTTTTTTAGATCAATTTTGTACTCCGGGCCAAGGCATTCTGCCATTTAAACACAGTAACATTTTTGTTATTAGGGCCATACCTTTTCGTTAATAGTTTTCATTCAAAACGATATATATATCAGAACTCCTTTGACCTAATTTGTATGGACTGAAGAGTTGAAGATGGCAGTTTTGTTTTCTTTTAACTTGTGCAGATGAGGCTTGTTTTGGCTGATTTATCTTTGAAGGAACTAACTCTGACGTCGTCGACGACCGACGAGTCATAAATCTTTAGACATCCAAAGTTGTTGACAATATAAATGTTAAGACCAGACAGAACATTTTTGAAGCAAATCATGGTTTATTACAAGACCAGGAAAACCCACCCATGCGTCTCTTTGATTTCTAAATCAGAAAGCCGCAATGGGTGACAAAAGTTTGTTGACTTTCAGAGCAATCTGTCATGATGATTACAATTCCTTAATGGTTCAACTTCAAGTTGGTCTAGTCGGCCATCGCAGCAGTACTGCATGTAAGAACTAATAAGAAGACAAATCGTATGCGTCTGACTACTTGGATCAAAGTCGTCTTTGTAGTTCATAAAGCACTGAAATTGAACTGCATATACAGCTATATATGACTAACATGTAAATTAATCTTACACCTTCAAGTTGTGTAAGACTTTTCAAAGCTGCGAGGTTGAAAGGCCAGTTGAATTCAGCATGCAGCTCCAGTTGTCAGCAAAGAGTACCAAAAGTCAAAACAGTCAAAGTTGGTTTCAGCGCTGAGACCTTAAATTTTAAATCCATGTCTGTGCAAACACGCGCGATGATGAATTTTTACGGTTCGACCGATTGATTCAAAAGATCAAAGTTGAATCGCACATTTTTTAAAAAATAATATAATATATTTATAAAATAATAAAAATGACAGAATATGAATTATTTTATTTTTATTTCGAATAAAAATATATTACTGGATTCATATGATCGATCATATATAAATATAATTTTTTAAAGTTAAATAAAATATATGTTGAGCTCCAAAAGTGATCCCAAAATTTAGATATACATTTTAAGTGGACAACTTAAATGTTCATAAGAGAATTTATATATATATATACATACACACACACTCAGATAGGAAAGATGAAGCTTGAAATCTTGGCGGTCATGCTCAAAAAGCAATGTGTTACTCTATTTCTCAACATGAACTTTAAACAAAAAGAGCTTTAAATCTAAAGAGCTAGAGAGGAAAGCATAGTAGGTCATGACACTTATATAATTAAAATGAGCACGTGTGTTATATCCAAGAGCATAAACTCAACTTTTTGTACACCAAGAACTTGTAGTCGGCTTCTCTCAAAGGAGCAGATTATGTTAGAGATCAGATTGCACCAAAGATTTTAAAATATAATTAAATAAAAAAAAAATTGTGGAGAAAAGTGTTTATAATTATGGTGGATTTTTTCGATCAAGGAATTACGTTTCAGATTCATGGACTTTAATCACTATTTTATTAGAAAAATTCTCGCTTCCGCACCTCGAATCAAAATTGAGTTGAGTTGAGACACTTTCACTATATACGGAGTTGTTGTTCAACTGGATTGATCCACATATTGTTATTGAACATATATAGTAATCGGCTCATTTTGATTAATTTTGTTGATACCACAATAATGGTTCGACTAAAAAGCCTATATTCATTGTGAAAAGTTGGGTTTACATATGTTTGACTAAAAATTTTCGGTGACAAAAGTTTGCATATTCATTTCATAGAAGGTGAAGATTAAGGGTCCGTTTGTTTAGAATTTTGCACAACTTAAAGTTGTGGGCTTGCATAAAATGTTCTCATCTCATAACTTAAAGTTGTGAGGCCTACATGATGTACAATCACATTACATAATTATTTAAAAGTTCTCAATTATTTTCTACTGTAATACATTCTTTTTTGTAATTTTATCTATAAAAGTATTATAAGAAGGAAAAAAAACCAAATACCCACCATATTTTATATAACTTAAAGTTACGGATCCCATAACTTTTAATTTAACATTTTATACGATTTAAAACTCTACGACGTGTGATAATTTAAATATAATTGTGAAATAAACACACCCTCACTGATCTTAAAGGCTGAAGCCACAAAAGATCTTTAGTATCTAACAAATTCTATACTACTATAATAATATTATTATTGGACAGCTGGAGGTGTGGAGCCAACACGTACTCTCTTTCAAAAACTTGAAGATAGATAGATAACTTTGCTATATCTTGTTGAAAGAGTCAAAGATTTTGGATATAGATGATACTATCATGACGTTAAACACTATCGACCATGGCTAGGTCTCACTACATTTAACATTAAAAAAAGGTACAATATTAAAATGCATGTTGAAGTTGTTAGAAGCAAGATAAATGATATATATCTGTCAAAAAACGAGAATAGTTCTGGTTCGTGAGATGTATCGGACGGACAGGAATGAAGTTTGTATTTTGAGTCAAATTTTCGTATATATATATACACATATACATATAATTAATTGGGAATAGTGCTATCTTTTTTTACAGAAGTCAAGGAAAAAAAAACAGTGCTTTGGTTTTATTTAAAACAAAAAATTGAAGACTAGCTTGGCAATCCTGAGTTTGAACATAATTGACTAAAAAATTAAACTAAATCATTTCATATCATATCCAATTTCGCCCATAACCAAAAGTGTGAGTCGCATGTAGGGTAACCATAGTTTAGTGACAAATTTTTCTTGGGTCAAACTGCATGGACTCGAAAGATCCTAGATTCGATTCTCGTTAGGACCAATACTCTTGTAGTCAAGTGTAAGCCATATTGAATGTCTAAATAGCAAATTAACCCAAAAAAATTGAACTTGGATCCTCGATCAATCAGAAGAATTTGTTTCTTAACCAATTAACTCTGGTTAGACAGTCACCTTCATTTTATTGTCTAAGTTGTGACATTTTTTGAAATCAAGGCCTCAAATATTGCATCATTCGATGTAACAAAGCATCTCATCTTCCGACTTAAATTATTTTTAATATCCTAGTCACTTTTTCTCTTACGTAAACAAATATTTTGCTAAATAATTAGAATATCACGCAATATTCCCTAGATAGCTCCCTCGCCAATCAAACTTCCAACTGGTGACCATAAATTTTAATTTTTATATAATTATAAGATGGACAGAGTACACTTATCTCTGACTTGCAAATTAATAATTTCTCACCACAAATAATACACCCCAGAAAAAACCTAATTAATCAATTAGTCAAAAATAAATACTAACTTAATTAAAATGTCGACTGAGAAATTTATTTGCAAGTCAAAGATAAGTGTAAATAATAAAATCCAGAAAAAATCTGATTAGTCAAAAATAAATACAAATAGCTTAATTAAAATGTCGACTGAGAGCAACACACACCCCTATATATACACACATTTTTGGACCCTTTTTACATTCCACAAAAATAATTTTATTAAATTATGCGACTTGGGTATTTCTTTATTCCACTAGCAAAGAGTTATAAGAGTACTCAAATTTTGACTACTGGATTCTGACCAAGTAAAAATTGATCATCATGAACGCATTGAAAATTTATCAAGTTGAAGTAATAAAATTACATGAATTTTATGTGGACCGCTTGATCGATAATTTAATGGTAAATATTTTTGGGGTAAACTCATATCGACTCAAAAGTAACAAATTCAATTCTCACGAGAGCAATACTCTTATGATCATAAATTGTGTTTTGGTCTAAGTTATTATGTTGTAATTTTGGAAACTTCTGTAAGTTTTTTTGAGTTTCGATTCATATCAGATATCCAAAGGATAAACTTATATGGGATCAACAAATTTTTGGTTACAATATATACACACATATATGAATTTAATGTGTGTGGTGTACATATATATATATATATATATATATATATATATATATCCTATGACAAGTTGATGATGTTGAGCTGCGCATAGTGACATTATTCTCTACATCCATTTTTTTAGGCATAAAACCACGTTTTGTTTGACCCAATTACATCACAACACTCCAAAAGAGCTTCAACATGTAAATACAAGAGTGTTCGTGGTCGTTGCCTTCCCAGAAATAGTGGGCGGGCTATGCTTTTTGAAAATCATGCCTTATACTTTGAATAAAAATACATACTCTCTCTTTAATTAGTGGGTGTCGTCATTATACGTAGGACCCAACCTTCACATGCTCAAATTATACACATCACACGCATATATAGTTATATATATATAGACAACTAGGTCTTCAACAATTGAGAGAGCCAGCACCCAAGAGACAGAGACAGAGGAACCTTACTATTTGAGAGACTAACAATGGTGAGGGCTCCTTGTTGTGAAAAGATGGGGTTGAAGAAGGGTCCATGGACTCCTGAAGAAGATCAGATACTCATTAATTACATTAATCTCTACGGCCATGGCAACTGGAGAGCTCTTCCTAAACTAGCTGGTAATTAATTGTTAAAATTGAGGTTTTTGATCTCTTGCATGCTTTAATTTGTACTGATTAGGGTTTCTCTCTGGTTTTCCAGGGTTGTTGAGGTGTGGAAAGAGTTGTCGGCTCCGGTGGACCAATTATTTGAGGCCGGACATAAAAAGAGGGAATTTCACCCGAGAAGAAGAGGAAACCATCATCAAGTTGCATGAAATGATGGGGAATAGGTGTGTATACATACATCTGACATATATATATATATATATACCTCTCGTAAATGAATTTTGATCTCAATTAAGTTGGATATTCACTATTTAGTCGGAGAATGTTTGAGGAGGTATAAGTTGATATAAAAAGTAATGTCTGAATATGTTTGAGATTGTGTCCGACAAAGTATAAGCTCTACACTGAACCGAATAGACACTTAATTAGCTGTTGTTTATGCACATTTTCCTGTGATTAATTAACTCTGATTAACTAACCCATATTTGTTCTTGTTAGGTTAAATTTTTTACATTTTGGATTACTGAAAAGATTCTCTTTTGATGTAAGAATGTCACGTGTGTACTAAATAAATAAAAGCATACAAAAAGTTTCAACTTTCAATGAAGATTTTTTGCTTTTAAAGTTTGAAGTTCCTGCCAAACACAATCACTTCATGTGACATTACAGAATCATAAAACGTGATTCTAAATTTTCTCTCTGTTTTTTTTATATCAGATGGTCGGCTATTGCAGCCAGATTACCGGGAAGAACAGATAATGAGATAAAAAATGTCTGGCACACCCACTTGAAGAAGAGACTGAAACACAGTACCCCTCCATCCCTCAATAATCCCTCCAGAACCAATAAAATCCAGAAAGAACATCCACCGGCGAATTTTCCGATTCACCTGAGATCAGATGCCACGGAGTGCTCCAGTGACGTTTCTTCCCTGACCACGGCCAATAGCGACAACCAGAACATGAAGGTGGAGCCGCAAGACACGTTTTTTCCGATGGACGAGGATTTTTGGTCGGAAGTGTTATCCACCGACAATTCAGAGGTGGTTAGTGATTTTCCGGCGATTGGTGTTAACGAAGAACTTCACTATTTATCACCGACGATGGAAGCTGCTGGTTCAAATTATATGAATGATAACATGGAGTTTTGGTACAATATTCTTAGTAGATCAGGAGAATTACCAGATTTGTTACCAGATTTTTGAGGTTTTGTTATTGTAGGGAATTTGATTATAATAATGATATCAATTGTTTCAGTTTAATTTGGTCTGACTTGTTTTATAATTGTACGTTGGACTCTACAAAAATGTTGTACGAATGTAAGTGAATTAATTTGGAGCTAAACAAAGGAAATCTCTAATTATATGAATGCATCCTAAAATGGAAAAATGTATGATAATTATGGATCATTGAATATATAATAAAAGACATTTCATAGACTTTTTAGGTTATATTTGATTTTTATTTTGAAAAAAAATACATCGCTGCATTTGTAAAACTGATTAAAATGCAAATATTATTTTGATGATTTTTTTTTAAATGTTGGGTAAAACACATGTGACACTCCTCATATTTGATGAAAAGACACATGCCTCCCCTCACATCCGTAAAAAAATAAGGACTCTTTTATCCTAGCTAAAACTTAATTTTATTTTATATTTGTAATAATTAATCTTAAATTATCGACATTTTAAAGTTATATCATGAACTATTAACTCAGTTAAAGTTAGTATCACATTTTAGAATCTCACGATAGAATTTGTGTATATATATATACGTATAGTTGGATTCGATGATGAACTAAATCAAATAATGTCAAATTCTTGAGGTGTCAACGGTCTATTTTTTTGACATATTTTGATCAAACCATTTAGTAGGTTATCGGTTGATTTTCCAATTTTCGATAAAATGTGTAATTTTTTTGTTAGAAAAAAACCGACCATTCGATTTGTTTTGATCGGTTTTGATTTTGTTGAATTTTTTTCTTTCTAGCAGCCCTATCAAATTCCCTAATCATATAATGCCTAAATCTGATCTCATCCTGGCCATCTTAACACTCTAATTGAAGGAAAAAAATCCACAAGATCCTGGAATTTGATTGTTTTGTTAATTGACACATTCAGATCAAACCTTCAATGTGGCAACACAATTGTAAATTTATTTCCCGTTTCTGCTAAGGGCAACCACAATGGTTGCAATTGTAATGGCCCAACAATTTTATTCTTGGGTCCTACATCTATCTCATAAAAAATACAACTCTCAATACAATCAAATCAGCATAACACATATTCCAATACTGGCACATCAGCAAAACACATCTTTCAATACAAAACCATTATCTAACCCAACTATTTTCCTATCCTTCATATTATCCCCATCAAATTTACACCAAAATCAAGGCTGGATTCCACATTTATTACAAAAAGTCAAGCTACATCATCATCCACATCACCAAAATACATATCTCAATACAACCACATCAATAAAACACATTTTTCAATACAGCCATATCAACAAAACACATTAACTTTGTTGAACTCATTAACTTGACACCATTGCAATTGCAAGTGCCTAGTGGATTTGTACACCTTCAATGTGACACAGGTTGAAAACGTTTTTTGGATGTATGCGCCTTGTAGTCATGCCTACGCACCTGTCTTGGAAGACAATCTACCAAACAGTTTAAGATCTAAACTCTGTGTTTGTTTGAAGGACAAAGAAAGAAGCACATGTTCATTATTCCTTTACAAGCTTGACTTGAGAATATAACAATTATAGACATGGGATGTATATATAAAAAAAATGGGTGCAATTCATTTTTTTTAAACGAGAATAACATTATATGAGTTTGCACTTTTAACATTTAATGTGAGCCTAAACCCGGATCGTTAGACCTGCGTTCATTCACCTAATCATACAATAAGTTAGGCCAAAACCCAACGCGTGATCACAAGAATATTAATACTCGAGTATGATGATTATCAATTTCCCAAATTGTTTGGTACTTTACCTTACGTTTCTCCTTTTCATTGTGCCACGATTATCAAAATAAGTAATGTAGTATTGATTTTGCAAGATGAAAAAGAAAATTTTAAATCCATATCACGAGGAGATTCGCTTGAATATAATACTTATGGTGAATTTATTATAATTGTCGATGCGATTTTCTGCACCAAATATAATTAAATAAAAAAAATATTGTTTATGTTATTCGTCAAATCGCGTATGTACACAGATGTCTAAACTTTCATTCAAGAGGTTAGTGGATTCCTACAAAATGTCAGAGTGAGAGAATTAGTTTGTGTCAATGATCAACCTGAAGTCTTCATTTTATAGAAATAAATCATAACTCTTTCGACAATGAAGATTATCATTTAATCTCCGACATTAAACTCTGTGAAGAGTTATACCCTTCAATCTTCTGCTGTTGAGACAAACTTTTATCCTGGATTAAGACCTTTCCCTTAGTCTGAAATAATAATCTACCTGCTCCCACAGAAAATTTACCTAACCATTCTTAAACCATATATTATGATGACTAGACATGACTCATTTTTATCATCCATAATAATTAATAATTAATAATTATAATGCTTAAATTGAAAACTATCTGTGCATGGACAAGATGCTATGCACTCGTTTGAAGCAAGGATGACAATTGACAACGACTGTTAAGCAATGAAAAGATTTAGTCGGCCAGCAAACCAAGTCCACTCAAAAATAATAAAACGTGGTACATTGTACCCAAAATACAATTTTCCATCAAGAAAAAGCGGCAGACACCCAATCACATCAAATCTTACAAAACCCAACACATTCATGTGTCCCATATTACATTAGCAAAACAAAATTAAATTTTCTTAATATATTCCCAAATGATTCATGCTAATAAAATATGCTGACCAATGATATTGAAATATTTCGACGCAATTTTTTGTATAATTAAAAATTGTGTACGAGTTCATTTTAACTCTCATTAACTGCATAATTTCTTAACATGTGTCCTTGAACACCTGTTAAAAGGATCCAACAAAATTTTATTTTAAATTCAACATGTCCTTTTAATTACCATTGATAATTTGATATTCTCATTTGGGCTGTACCTGTTACAAAGAAAGGCAAGTTTAAGATTTGAGAAATTTTAGTCACTCTTTAATTTTATCTAAACACACCCAATTAAGGAGTGCTTAACAAGGGTGCGTTTAGATAAAATCAGGGTGTGACTAAAGTTTGCAATTTAATAGATTAGCGAAAGCCGCCCGACTTCATCATTAACCTGGTCCGATAATCCAAAACCCGAAACCATACATAGAGAAAATCCAGGGCCGATAAGAAAATCTGGCCCATTAGTGTACTGGACTTCCTGCCTCCTGGCCTATAACTCCACAAGCGAAGCCTAAAATGATATTGACTTTAATGGGTTCATGACCGTTAAGAATATCTGGCCCATAACTCCTAGACGCGAGGCCCGCCTAATACATGATGTTCCTTTTTCTTTTCTTTTTAATCTGCTCACAATTCTCCTCCTCAGATTATTGATCTCTCGGTTTGAGTCGTGAGTTACTAGCCATCGCGGATTTGGTGACTCATATCGGCGGAGCTAAACATGGCGACGGCATCAGGTACGATGTTTTCTTGCTTTTCTTCTTCTCTTATTCTGATTTACTTGTTTTCTTCAATTTTAATCTTTTAAATTCAATTTATTGTTCTAAATTTATTTGGAGAAGTTAGGGTTTTCTGTTTTTTGGTTTGTTGTAATCGATCATCGGCTTGATCTATATTCCTCTATATCTTTGCGACCTGCTTATCGATTTAAATCTTGTTAGGGTTTCGAGATGATGTGATATAGTTGTTTAGAAAAAAATTAGGAACTGTCTAGACAGAAGAATTGTCCTAAATTTATTTGGAGAAGTTAGGGTTTTCTGTTTTTTGGTTTGTTGTAATCAATCATGGGCTTGATCTATATTCCTCTATGTCTTTGCGGCCTGCTTATCGATTTAAATCTTTTTAGGTTTCGAGATGATGTGATATAGTTGTTTAGAGAAAAATTAGGAACTGTCTAGACATAAGAATTGTCCTAAATTTATTTGGAGGAAGTTAGTGTTTTCTGTTTTTTGGTTTGTTGTGATCTTTTGTCAGTTTGATCTCTATTCGTCTATATCTTTGCGACCTGCTTATCGATTTAAATCTTGTTAGGGTTTCGAGATGATGTGATATAATTGTTTAGAGAAAAATTAGGAACCGTCTAGACAGAAGAATTGTTCTAAATTTATTTGGAGAAGTTAGGGTTTTCTGTTTTTTGGTTTGTTATAATCGATCGTCAGCTTGATCTCTATTGGTCTATATCTTTGCGACCTGCTTATCGATTTAAATCTGGTTGGGGTTTCGAGATGATGTGATATAGTTATTTAGAGAAAATTAGGAACTGTCTAGACAGAATTGTTCTAAATTTATTTGGAGAAGTCAGGGTTTTCTGTTTTTTGGTTTGTTGTAATCGATCATCGGCTTGATCTCTATTCCTCTATATTTTTGCGACCTCTTTATCGATTTAAATCTTATGATATTTTGGTGCAAAGTGTCATCCAAATTTGGGACCATTTTATGTATAAGACATGTTGTGACATTCAGTCATTGGGAGGTTCATGTGAAATTCGGTGCATGTAATCTGCAAGAAATGAAACTATGTTTTGAAAGGGCATCTGATTCGCGGCCAAGATTTTTTCGTTTTGTGTGTTTTGAGCAACTCTGGAGCTCTTCATGCAATTGCAATCCATGGCACGACTAAGCTCTGGTCTGTTCTTTAGGGATGGGAGATAATGAGCATCGTAATATACATAGTGATTAGAATATTGATATTGTCTCACTGCGTTGAGGCTATGTGGTGTAGGTGGTTCTTTCTCAATGAAGTTGCAATATTCAAGCACCAGTTTTTTTTTATGTTGGTAGGATTAGGATTTTTAAATTTTAACCGTCTTTGATTGGATCTGACCTCCTGCGGTGTTCTTCCAGTGGCATTTAAATCTCGGGAGGACCATAGGAAGCAGATTGAATTGGAAGAAGCTCGTAAAGCTGGGCTTGCACCAGCTGAGCTTGACGAGGATGGGAAAGAAATTAATCCTCACATTCCCCAGTATATGTCATCTGCACCTTGGTATCTTAATGCTGAGAGGCCCGTAAGTTGCTTTTTCATGTTTTTATCCTTTTTAAACCATGCATGTTTCCAGGAAGTAATCGTTACTGATTTTTTCTTCTTCTTCTTTTGGGTTTTCAGAGCTTGAAACATCAAAGGAAATGGAAATCAGATCCGAATTATACAAAATCATGGTATGATAGGGGTGCCAAAGTTTTTCAAGCTGAAAAATTTCGAAAAGGTGCATGTGAGAAGTAAGTGAAATCTCTCTTTGGACCCAACACATGATTCAGAATTGAAGTGAAAAAAATAAATGGTGTCTGGTGTGAGCTCATGCACCTCCTTATGTGTTAATTAGTTATGTTGATTTTGTCAAAATAAGAAATTGTTATGTTTATCTAAGCATTTAGTCCATTTGGAAAGTTTTTTGACTCGCTGCGTGTGTTGCTTACTTGCTTCAGTAAGGCATAAAAAAAAGTATTATAGTTATCTGATTTCTAGTGATTTCAAAACTCCACTGCTATCCACTTTATTTTTGTGTCATTTTCCCCATTTCAAGGGATGGAAAATTTCTTCTTAGCTGACAAAAATAGGCAGCTTTAACAATGTATTGCAATTATATGCAAATCTATACTCAAGTTTGTTGCTGCTGCTGCTGCTGCTGCAATAGTGCAATGTATAGGAATATATGAATTCCTCCTTTGCAATTTGGGATTCATGTGATTCAATGCATAAGCATTTTTATATTATTCCTTTGGTTATCCTCTTTTTTTCCCTCAATTTTTATATTGTTTCACAAATGGGTGGTTGTTTTGTTGTTGTTGTTGCGTACCAACATAGAAACATGTCTGTTTTGAAACTTTTAGGATTTATATACCATTTCCAAAGTTTATCTCTCTCCTGATTAAGATTTTCTTTTGCATTTATTTATATATTTTCCTTTCGACATACGGCAAGAACATAAGCTAATTTATTTGTTTTTTGTTTTCAAATTTTTGCTACAGCTGTGGGGCCATGACACACAATTCAAAGTCATGCATGGAGAGGCCCCGAAAAAAGGGAGCGAAGTGGACCAACATGCACATTGCCCCTGATGAAAAGGTTGAGTCCTTCGAGCTTGACTATGATGGCAAGCGAGATAGGTGGAATGGATATGACGCGTCAACCTATGCCCGGGTCATCGAGCGATATGAAGCAAGAGATGAAGCTAGAAAGAAGTACCTGAAGGATCAACAGCTTCGGAAATTAGAAGAGAAAAACAGTAAAGAAGATGGTGAGAATGGGGTTAGTGATGAGGATGACGATGAAGATGATTTGAGGGTAGATGAAGCCAAAGTTGATGAGAGCAAACAAATGGATTTCGCAAAAGTTGAGAAACGTGTTCGCACAACTGGTGGTGGGAGCACAGGAACTGTTAGGTAAGATCTACTTTTAACATTTGTAGTGGGTGTTTTTAATGGATACGTATATTCTCACATTGAACTTGCATTTGGTGATGCACTGTGTCAGAATTTGGAAGCCACGTTCCATTTTCATTGTTTTGTGTTAAATTTCTTGCTAATAATTTTGTTAGGAATCTGCGTATTCGAGAGGACACAGCTAAATATCTTTTAAATCTGGATGTCAACTCTGCTCATTATGATCCCAAAACACGGTCCATGCGTGAGGATCCTCTTCCAGATGCAGATCCAAATGAGAAATTTTATGAAGTAAGTGTTCTTGAGCATAAACATCTTGTTTATTATTCAGTTGCAATTTAATAGTTACTCTTGGTCTCTAATTATTCATTTTTTCATCACAGGGAGATAACCAATACAGGAATAGTGGTCAAGCATTGGAGTTCAAGCAACTCAACATCCATTCTATGGAAGCATTTGAGAAAGGACAAGATATTCACATGCAAGCAGCTCCATCTCAAGCTGAGTTGCTATATAAGAATTATAAAGTCATAAAGGATAAATTGAAACACCAAACAAAAGACACAATCATGGAAAAGTATGGAAATGCGGCTAATGAAGAAGAAATTCCACGAGAACTTCTTCTGGGGCAGAGTGAAAAGGAAGTAGAATATGATCGTGCTGGCAGAATCATAAAAGGACAGGTATTATCATCACCACCGGATTCTTCAATTCTATACGTATTCGTGTGCTTCCAAAATGGTCACAATTGTTCTGGGTGTGAAATTGTTTGGGCCATAAAAAAAAAACTGCATTTTTTTTTGTTTTCTTTGGCAAATTGATTGGCTAATTCCTTTCAAACAAAATGCTCTGCGAGTTTGATAATTAAATTAAACTGTAGGAATCATTCATTTCCCTTCCCCCTCTCTCTCCCAAGACGACTATTTTTGGTATCCATAGTTCAGACTTTATAATAATTCAGATTTTACTGTAGGAATCATTCATTTCCCTTCCCCCTTTCTCTCCCAAGACGACTATTTTTGGTATCCATAGTTCAGACTTTATAATAATTCAGATTTTCCATGTAACTGATATTGGAAAAGAAGTTGCACTGTGTGCTAAGAAGAACGAACATCATGTTGTATTTGGTTCTTTCGTATTTACTTGTGTTTTAACTTTTATGTTTTGCTATGTACAGGAAGCAGCACTTCCTAAAAGCAAGTATGAAGAGGATGTCCACATTAATAACCACACAAGCGTTTGGGGCTCATGGTGGAAGGATCATCAGTGGGGTTACAAGTGCTGCAAGCAGACTGTTCGGAACAGCTACTGCACAGGTGCTGCTGGAATTGAGGCGGCTGAAGCTGCAACTGATCTGATGAAAGCTAATATTGCTCGCAGGGAGGCTACTGAAGGTCAGTGTCCCAGCTTTTTTTGAAAAACTTTGCTATCTGTGCTTCATAGTTCCTGAATTAGCAGCTTTAGTTGGTTGACAGCAGTTGGCCATTTACCCATCTATTGAAAAGCAATTCAGTGTTACAGCATTAGTCATGTATCAGTTTGAGATTTAACTTACTTTTAATGCCTTTGATCTCTGTCAATCTTACAAAATTATTATGATCATGTAACAGACCTGCCTGAAGCAGTGGAAGAGAAAAGACTAGCCTCTTGGGGAACTGATGTGCCAGAAGATCTGGTTTTGGATGAGAAATTATTAGCTGAGGCACTAAAAAAGGTAAGCAATATTTTTCATCCTAAGATTGTCTTAATTGTGGATTATGAGTTGCATTTTCAATTTTGAATTGTTGTTGATTATGAAATTGGTGATTGTAAAATATTTGAACTTTGTTTGAATTGGACAGGAGGATAATAGAAAGAGGGAAGAGAGAGATGAGAGAAAACGCAAGTACAATGTCAGGTGGAATGATGAGGTACGATTATTTCGTTTCATGATTTTTGATTTTTGATTTTTGATAAGAATTTATGTGGCCTCAACGTATAGATTTCCTCACCTTTTTTTTGGGGTCACTTTAGGTTACAAATGAAGATATGGAGGCATATAGGATGAAGAGGGTGCATCATGACGATCCTATGAAAGACTTCCTCCAATAAAAGTTGTCTAATACTCGAGTGGGCGAGTCCGTTGTGTTGTGACCTTTCTTGAACAAGTTTAGTTGTGCCAGAAGAGGCTCCAGATCTCTTATATAATCTGTAGAAAGTTGTCTAATAGTCAAGCGGGTGGAGTCTGTTGTGTTGCTACCTTTCTTGACTAAGTTTAGTTGTGCCAGTAGGGGCTTCAGACCTCTTATATTTAATTTGTAGACCTTTATGGCTAATCTACTGTGGCTTGGATCAATTTGTGCTTGTTTTGTTCCGGACTGTTGCTAATGTTAGCAAGTGCCCTAAAATAGTTGCACTTTATGGGAACGAGTAAATAAAGACAGTTTATTTACTAAGGGTGGCCTTTAGTTTTTGGATGATGAGTTGTTTTATAGCTGGAAAGTCATTTCTCCCATGTAGCCTCGTAAACAAAATTAGAAGATCAGTAAACATTAAGTTATACTGTTTGTTTTTTGGGCTAATTGAGGCTGTTAGACGTGCGAGTACAGAAGTTTTCCTTTCCGATTCACATCCGGATATCTGTGAATTGTCCGTGTTGTGTTGTAAATAACGGACACATTTAGGGCATTTTAGTCTGTAAACACAAATGTGTGTATGCATATAACTAGATCATGTAAACATAACTTAGTAAAGAAAAACAGAGTTTTGAGATACTACTCTTACTCTACCTTTTGTTTCTTCTACTATTAATCGACTTATTTCTTTACGAAAATTCGCACACATCACCGACACATTTAGGGCATTTTAGTCTGTAAACACAAATGTGTGTATGCATATAACTAGATCACGTAAGCAGAACTTAGTAAAGAAAAACACAGTTTTGAGATGGTACACTTACTCTATGACTCTCTTTTGTTTCTTCTTCTCTTCAACCGACTTATTTCTTTACGAAAATTCACACCGTTGCTCGATTTCAGCTTCTGCTTGACAAACTTTTGATGATCTGCATGTGATCATCCTCAATGATTTACCACAGAATTTGCAGTATTAAGACTCTCCATCCCCGTACAGCGGAGATCTTTAAATGCGGAATCGATGATGTCATGTTCTGTTAGCCGACACAATGTGTTCTGGTTCTTAGCTTCTTAACTATAAAATCTGGGTTTTTTTTATATGAACTTTTGTGGATATTCGAATATGTAGTTTAGCTATCCGGTGCATAAGGATTCCTGAAAGAACAACGATATTCAGTGGTCATATAATGAGGCATAATTGAAGTAGACGGTCGCGTATATATGAATGCCAAATCACCAGAAGACAGTAGAACTCAATGCATGCTTAGTCCAAACCAAACAGAGGATTGATGCAACCAATCCAGTGGTCATATAATGTAGGTGCTGGAAGGATAAGAAATACAGATGCTCAATAGTTTATAAGATCAATGTAAACCCAAGTGAAAACGAAGCAAATAGCAACATCCAGAAACTTTTAGATGCCACAGCTTTGTCCACCTATCATAACTTGTCCTGTTTTGTCATAGGGCAATCCGCCATTACATCCAACAATCCTTGATATAATCCCATATTTGAAACTCTTGTGTATAAATACGTCAAGGAGAGAGAGTTGTAGAACTAGTAAAGGAGGATCGGAGTTGAAGAAAGAAGACTATGGCGACTCGGGCTATCAATTACCTTCTCTTGATGCTGTCTTTTCTGCTCATTTTCTCTGTTGCTGAAAGCTGTAAGTCTTTAATCAAATAAATTAATTTATCATCCTTGGCTTCTAATAAAATGCGATGAGACAGTACTTCTCTTCATTTTCTTGGGTGTTGAATTATGCAGTTCTGAAGTTAGGGACAAAGGATATCCCTCCATGTACAAAGGTGGGCATGGTTGAAGATAAAGACACCTGCTCTGCTATCACAAAGGAATTCGATTTGAAGGGAAAAATATTTGGTCAACTCAATCCTAATCTCGACTGCGACCACCTCTTTATTGGCCAGTGGCTTTGTATTGAAGGGAAATAAAATTAAGCTTCATCAAATACAAGTAAGCTTTGAATAAGGAGAGACAGATGATGACAAGTTTTCCTCTACATGTCTTGTTTTCTTTTTCACTGATTTCCTGGATACTCAACTTTGGCAGTAGACATAACCCCCTGCTTCAAAATAAAATTATCAGAATTTCAAATATTCATGACTCAGCTTCAAATTTCTTGAAAATTTTGATGACTAGATGTTTTCATTGATGTTCTATACACAACATAATAGTATAAACAATGGGTATTTATCAACAAAGAAATGATAACATCCTACTTGTTATAAATCGGGATATTCATGAGAGCATCGTATAAATTAACCCAAATAACTCAAAGCGGTATTGTGCGCTACTCTGGGCTAAGACTGCACAGTTTTGTCCTTAAAATGATACTCTCGATGAATTTTATCTTTACTTATAAACGACATTGTGGCTTACTAATGAACATGAGTGGGCGCACATCTGTTATAAGGGGTAGTCGAGGTGTGGGGAAATTGACTGAACTGAAATGAAAGAACATTCATCAAAACTTGCATGGTGTGATTTAAACAGTACTTGTTGTCTCTCTCTTTGACATGCAAGTACCAACAACAAACCAAAGGAAAGACACAACACATATACAGAGACAAAAAATGAAAACATAAAACAAACCAAATGTCTCTCCTTTTATTCGTCAGTTCAAGCATACACACACACACATATATAGATAGATAGATAGATATGTTTGATTCGATCTCTCTTACTAGCTACGCTTATTGTCCAACGACACAAACCCATTGACCGACGAAGAGGTTTCCACGGTTGATATTTGGGTTGATAGCGGTCATGGCTGCTAGGTTCCCTTTCAAGTATTTCCCCGCAACTGCATAGCATGTGTCTCCATTCTCAATTCCATGCACCGCCAGGCATACCGGCTAATTTGCTGCTGAACCATCTTCTTCTACCCCTAGTACAAGATATACATACATATATATATGTGTGTGTGTATAACACACAAGCTCAAGAAATTAATTAAGACAGACAAAAAGGACTCATCGAAACTTAATTCAAGACTTGCTGCCGATGACAACAAAAGAGAGCAACAATAGCAGGTTGAAGAACACAGTTTGGTTGTTACCCATGGCCATTTTATAGTATTCTTCCTATCCTTTTCTTCTTCTTTTATAGCTTGAAATCTTGATTTCTTCTGTGTTGCAGCTGGCTTCCTTAAATGGAAGAGACGGATTATCATGAATAATTAATCTTGGTGATCGATGCCAAAAGTTTCAAATTACAAGCTTAGGCCGGCTGCTTTGGTTTTCTCTGATTCTGCTTCTTGTGATACTGCGTATGCTGGCCGGAAATATTACTTGATTGGATTAATGTGATCAGCATGCATTAAATTCATGCAAAATTAATATAGACAATGAGTTGCCCTCATCTTTGCCGTTTGACATATATAGAGACATACATACCCCTCCAGTTAATACTCGATTATATCCGTAATTATATTTTAAAATATTAAACTCAATAGGTTTTGGAATTTGGATGCCTCCCTCCCTTCCTGGTTTAAATGATTCTCAACTTCAAGCCCACCAGCTCAAACATATATTAACCAGAAAAACGACCAAAAATCAGACTGGACCAGGTTCAGGGTCTAATTAGTTAAGCCAAAACCCGGTCCCGAAAATAATTTAAGCTAAATCTAACCTCAAACCCAGCTCAAGAGTAAATGTTAGAGTTTGTGATCTGAATTTTGTTTAGTCCGACCCGAAAAGTTTGCGGTGCGATAAAATTGGTGAATAATTTTTATGAAAATTTTGTGAGAGTATATGATGATAACGGAGGAATCAGGCAGATAGGCTCAAGACAGTAGCCCAAAAGGGGTGCGGCCCCGCTATATGGACCTCATATATTTTGGATTTTGACTTATCATTGTTGTTTTAGCTGTCTCTCAATCTCTTTTTTGTCCCAATTTTTTCAACATAGTGAATTTATCATGCTTTGTCCATGATTTTTCCCTTTCAAGGATTTTCCTCGTAAATCATGTATGTTCATGATTTATTTTCTTGTTGCTTGTTCGAACGGTTTCTTTCAGTAAAAAATAACTAACCAAGTGATAAGAGTGAAATAAATTCAAAATTTGAGCATTTCAATTTTAGGTAACCAAAATGGTACATGATAATTCTTTGGGTGATAAAAGATAGTGTTAAGTGTTGACCCTATTCGGCTATTCCCTACATAATTGAACACTAGATTTAGTCTGATGCATTGCAATTTAGTTGATATTTGTTCTTCACGGCATTATATCCAAAGTTACGTTTTCATCGTCTTTGGTGTCACAGAGAGCAACATTCATCGAACAGGTGGCGTGCATGGCACTATGCGCATTCTTTTAAGCTTCACCGTGCGAATTGTCAACATCGATGCGACAGAAATCGGTTCGCCGTACGCCGTGGAGTCTCAGGCGTACGTATAGCCTTCAGTGCTTGGTTTTTTGTTAGTGGAGGTTGAGTAACTAAAAACCAGCAAAATTAAAAGAGCTCGAGTACGGACAGATCGCACGATGTTTTGTTTTGTTTCTGCTGAGTTCTTTGTATTCATCTCTGAAACTTGAAGACACCTAGCCTTAATTGTCCATATGATGTGTAAGAAAGCAAGCCCAAGTAGCCATGCACAATGAAGAATGGCCAAATTTTCCTTACACACATACACCTGATGTGTCACTCCGCCACTTCCCATTCTCTTCTATAAATACCCACCACCGTTAACTTCCCAATTCAGAGCTATAATATTAATACCCGCCATGGCTATGACTACTTCCTTGCTCTCTCTTTCCCTTTGCTTTCTTGTCTTCTTCACCGGCTGCCTAGCTCGCCAGCAATGGCAGCAAACCCAGAATCAGTGCCAACTTGACAAGATCGAAGCACTCGAACCCAACAACCGCAATGAGTGCGAGGCCGGCCAAGTTGAGTCCTGGGACCCCAGTCATGACCAATTCCAGTGTGCTGGTGTTGCCATAGTTCGACGCAAGATTGAGCCCAATGGCCTTCTATTGCCTCACTTCAGCAACTCTCCTCAACTTTTATACATCGTCAAAGGTAATAATTAGGACACCTTAATATACTTGGATCCAATGTAGCATTCCAGTTTGATAACTTGGTTATTGGTTTCAATTTGTTATAAAGGTAAGGGAATTAACGGGGCCGTCGTCTCCGGTTGCCCTGAAACATTCCAAGATACACAAGGAACATCCAAACAAAGACAAGGCAGCCGGAGATTCCAAGACCAGCACCAGAAGATTCATCACTTCCGTCAAGGAGATGTCGTATTTATTCCTGCTGGAATTCCTTACTGGGCCTACAACAATGGCGACGAGGAGGTTATCTCTGTCAGTCTCATTGACACCAGCAACAATGCGAACCAGCTCGATCTCTACCCAAGAGTAAGAAACCTGGCCAAATTAATCATTATGTACATTTTTAACTCTTACTGAAATTAAAATGTCTCCCATCTGAATTTGTTTGTTTGATTTTATGTTAAAGAAATTCCACTTAGCTGGTAACCCAGAAGAAGAATTCGAGCCACAAGAGGAGCAGAGGAGAACCGAAGACCTTGCTCGCAAACATAAGGGACGTGGACAGAGATCTTGCAACAACATTTTCTGCGGCTTCGATTCAAGTATTCTGGCTGAGGCCTTTAACGTGGACCAGAAGCTAATTGTGAGGATCCAGAACGAAACCGACAAAAGAGGCCAAATCGTGAAAGTTAAAGGAAGTGAACTCCAGGTGGTCAGGCCACCAAGCTTGCAAGATGAGAGATACGAAGAAGAAGAAGAGAGTCACAAAAACTATGGGCGTGGTAACGGAATTGAAGAGACTATCTGCTCGTGGAGGTTGAGTGAGAACCTCGGCGATCCCTCACGAGCGGACATCTACTCGCCAGAAGCCGGTCGCATCAGCACCGTTAACAGCTTCAACCTCCCCATTCTCCGGTGGTATCAACTCAGCGCCGAGTACGGCGTTCTAAAAAATGTAAATTTGTACCCGAAAATTCAAAATTCAAAACTCAATTTCAATCTTTCCCTGCTTTACTTAAATTTGTTGACTGTGCAGAATGCTTTGATGGTGCCTCACTATAACTTGAACGCACACAGCATAGTCTACGCGATCAGGGGCCGAGCAAGGATTCAGATAGTGGACAATTACGGCCAGAGAGTGTTCGACGGTGAGCTCAAGGAGGGACAGATCTTGACAGTGCCGCAGAACTTCGCGATCGTTAAACGTGCAGAGAGCCAGAGATTCGAATGGATTGCCTTCAAGACTAACGACAACGCCATGATCACTACTCTCGCTGGCAAGACCTCGGCCATCAGAGGCATTCCGGCGGACGTTTTGGCCAACGCATTCCAGATTTCACCGGAGGAAGCTTCCAGTCTCAAGTTCAACAGGAAAGAGAGCACTGTGTTTCAGGGCAGTGGTTCCTCTGGAAGGAAGATTGATGTCTGAGGGATTGACACGTGGAGAGGAACTGTACTTGACTTTCCCTTTGTTTCTTTTTTCAAAAATGTTTTAGAACCCAACTTTTATTAGCCCAAATCAACCCAAGTCTACATGACACTCCATGTTGGTGTGCCATGTTGGACTTTTTTAAAAATCTGTTTTTATTTATCTTTTTCATAAACGAAACTTTAAAACGTTTTATCTCTCAAAATACATGTTAGATTTTAAAAAAAATTACATATTCGAACTCAGCGTGTAAAACTCTTTCTAATAAGACCCATTGTCGATAGTTTTTATCGCGTTTTTTCAATTACATTATTTTTAAAAATAATGTAATTCATATATATTATGTTTAAAGTGTTTATTCGAGCTGAAATTTTATTATATTATGATAGTATAATATATATTCATTGTTTTTTTGCCTTTTAATTAAAATTACGTTGAGTATATGAACCTGTCAGAGTATAATAGTTAGGACCCTAAGGTTTAGCACTTGAGACATTTAAGATTTTGTAGTGAATTCGTCGAGATTTAGTGAATATGAGTCTTTTAGGTTACAAAATTGAAATTCGATACACGAGCCCGTTAGGGTTTAACGAATCTGTTCCCCTTGGGGTTTATAACACTTATTGTTTTGGTTACAACATGAAAATCCGATACACGATCCCGTTAGGGTTTAGCGAATCCGTTCTTCTTAGGGTTTAACACTTACTGTTTAGGTTACAGTATGAAAATCCGATATACGAGCTCATATCGGTACCATAAATAAACACTAGAAACTAAGTAATCCACATATTAGTTAAAAAAATAATGTAATTAAAAACAATGTAATTAAAAATAATGTAATTAAAAACAATGTAATTAAGAATGAGTAATTAAAACCTATCGATGATAGATCTTGTTGGATAGATCTTTACTTGCTGATTATGGATACGTAATTTTTTTCGAAATCTAATATGTATTTTAAGAGATAAAGTGTTTTAAAATTTTATTTAAGAAAATAAAAATAAAAATATGTGCTGTGAGTTTTTCAAATGAGATATTTTATTTTTTAAAATTTTAATTTTCCATGTCATTTGCTTACAAAGCATGCCATGTAGACTTGGGTTAGTTGTTGGGTTACAAAACTTGGGCTATTTAGCACTACTCTTCTTTTTTTCTCTTCTTTTTGTTGCGCGGGAGGGGAGGGACCTTGGACGGTGCCGTTTAGTGTTACGAAAATGCTAATCGTCCATAGGTTAAATATACATAATAGTCCATATCCTAGGTGGCATGACACATAGGATAACTTGGGTTAGATAAATTTAACTTCAGTTGTTCTCCCGCCTCTCTCTCCTGTGTCATTTCAGCATTCTCACTTCTCAAGAATGTCACTGTTGCTGCCTTATGTTTCACGTTAGCTTCTATTGCACACTAAGTCGATGTGTCATGCGAGCTTCTATCTCCTTCTCTTTCATTCTCTCTCTCTCTCTCTCTCTCTCTCTCTCTCTCGTTTTCCAGTTGAAAATTTTATCAAGGTGCTTGACGTTTTTTGGAAGCTTGGGCGAAATCATCATCAGTTAAGTATCAAGATACTGGCAGACATCTTCTTCAACAAGCTCTGGGTTTCATTTTGTGCATCATCTTCAGCAAGTTCTGATTCTATTTAAGGTATGGAAATTACTCGAAAAGTGTGATTTTTTTTTTCAAGTTTTTGTAACAATGGTGATATGGACAAACTAAGAATATGATGGTTTTTTATTTTAATGGATTCTGTCATACTTAATATATTGATGATTCTGAGGAATGTGTGTAAATATGTGGATGTCATATGTTTTGGTGTTTATTACAGTTGAAAGTAATTTATTGAGGTACACATATATAAGACTCTGTATTTGTTTCTGGGCAATGTAATTACGATTCTGACAATATAATAAGGTGACTTTAAAATGTATTCATGGGTTACTGTAGTGTAATCGTATTAATTATTTTGTCGTGTTTTGTAATTGAGCTACGTATTATTGTATTTTTTTTGTAGTTGTAAACTATTATGAGAATGTTGTAGGACATTCATTCTAATTCATCTGTTCTTAATGCAGATCATTTGTGGCACATTTGGGAAATATGGGTGATTTTGTGGAGAGTGCAGATGTCGTTGTTCCAATTATTGGGATGTTATTTGATTCCGTGGATGATATGTTCAATTTCTACAAGGCATATGGAGTGGCGAATGGGTTCTCGGTGAAGAAGAGATCAATTAGTAAGGACTGTAATGGGATACATAAGTATTTGATTTTCACTTGTGGTCGGTCAGACAAATATGTAAGTCAATCGAAAAATCCCATAAATCATAGGGCACATTCGAAGAACGATTGTAAGGCAAGGATGGCAGGGCGACTTAATGCTGATGGTAAGTGGGAGATCACAATGTTTGGTGACGAGCATAACCATCATTTGAGTCCTAGTCAGAGTAGGTTCTTTAGTTGCAATCGGGAGATTAAAGCACATGTGAAGAGGCAACTCGAGATCAATGACGTAGCTGGAATTAGACCGAGCAAGAGTCATAATTCTTTGGTAATTTTTGTCGGGGGGCATGAGAAGTTGCCTTTCTTAGAGAAAGACACGCGGAACTTATTGCATAAAGTCCGATGTATGCGTCTTGGTGAAGGAGATGTCAATGCAATGCAGAATTATTTCTTGAGGATGCAGTCGAGCAATGATGGATTCTTTTCATTGATCGATTGGGATGATGATGGGCGTTTGAAAAATGTTTTCTGGGCTGATCCGCGAAGCCGGGCGGCATATCAGGAATTTGGTGATGTTGTCACTTTTGACACGACATATTTGACAAACAAGTATGACATGCCATTTGCCCCATTTGTTGGTGTTAATCACCACGGACATTCTATTTTGCTTGGTTGTGGGCTGATATCTAGTGAAGACACAGAGACATTTGTGTGGTTGTTCAACACTTGGTTAGCATGTATGGGGGGTGTTCCACCAAAGGGTATTATTACTGACCAAGATCGTGCCATGAAGAATGCAATACAAATTGTATTTCCAAATACGAGACATAGACTATGTTTATGGCACATAATGAAGAAGGTTCCCGAGAAGTTGGGTTATCATGAATTATATGACGATCTATCAAGGATGTTGGCTAATGCTGTTTTTGATTCACAAAACATAGATGAGTTTGAAGGTAATTTTATTGATTATGTCAGTTATAGTTGGAGACATTTTTTACAACACTGTTTGGTTCTGAACAATGTCATTGCCACATTTGATAATGTAATAACATTATTATTTAATGTAATTATGTGTTATACAATGTAATGGTTTGAATTGTTGGTTTAATGTTACATTTCTTATTTGCAGAATTGTGGAGTTTGCTCATTTACATATATGATCTCCAGAGTAATGCGTGGCTTGCTGGGTTACATTCGCAACGGCACATGTGGGTTCCAATTTTTGTGAAATCACATTTCTGGGCTGGGATGTCTACGACCGGTCGTAGTGAGAGCATGAATGCATTTTTCGATGGTTATGTGAACTCGAAAACATCCTTAAAGCAATTCGTAGAGCAGTATGACAATGCCTTAAGGAGGAAGGTGGAAAAGGAGAGCGAAGCTGACTTTGAATCTTTGAACAAGGAAATTCCTTGTTCTACAATCTATGAGATGGAGAAGCAGATGCGAAGTGTGTACACAGCTAGAAAATTTATGGAATTTCAAAAAGAATTGATTGGGATGATGTACTGTGGCATCAAAATTGTTGAAAAGTTACCTCTAGTTACAAAGTATACAGTTCAGGAGGATGTCTTATATGGTGAGGGCTGGAGGAAAAAGGTGATGTTCACTGTCTGGTATGATAGCAAGGACATCAGTTGTTCTTGTCTGATGTTTGAATTTCGTGGAATTTTGTGTAGGCATGCTCTACTTGTCTTGATAGACAATGATAACTTTCTAGTTCCATATCAGTATATATTAAGCCGTTGGAGGAAAGATGTTAGGAGGTGTCATTCACGTGTTAAGGTGAATTATGTTGGATGGACAACAACTGTTGAGCAGCGAAGGTATGATGAAATGTGTAAATCATTTAATCGTGTCGCCGATATGGCAGCGGAGAAGGAGGTTCATTATGCAAATATAATGACATGGATTGATGCTTGTTTTCAAAGCATGACATCACACACAAATACAGCTTTGCTTATAGACAAAGGAGATCCCAGTGATCCAATAGTAAAAAGGGGGAAGGGTCGGCCACCAAGTGTCATGAAAAAGAGGATTTTTCAAAGAAAACGCAAGGGTAGTTCCAGTACATCAAATGCAGCAGTGCATGAAAATTAACATGAGGACCCTTGAAGTAGTAGCTGACTAACACAGTATGTTCTGTATGGGAAAATTTTTGCTCATCACCCCTTCTATTTTGGTAGCTTTTGTTATTAATGTGTTGTATGTCATGTGTTTAACGTTGTTTTTTGATACAAAAACAATGTTCACTACTTGAATTACACTGATCAAGAATATAGAGATGTACGCATGTCACAGACATGCTAGACATTAGGTTTGATTATATAACCTCCACTGATCAATGTAATTCATATATTTTGGTAGGTTTTTGTATCTTTGTTATTTTCATTAGCAGCATAACAAATGTGTAATTATGATATCCGGGGTTTTATTATGTAATACCATTGTTAGGGCTTCGTTTTACGTTGTATTAGTGTTTTATAACATTGTATACATTATTAATTAAATTGTACAAAGTACATCAAAGGTAATGAACTTCTTTAACTATGTTCATATACTCTGAATTTTTTTTTAAAAAAAGTACCACAATTAATTATAAAACACCAAAACATCTTGCACAAGAAGCCAATTAACATATATTAATTATATATAACCCATTGACTGACATTACAAACCATTGTCATAGACAAAATATATGACTGCTTCTACATATTTTCCAAAATAGTGATTGCTTTGCAGTCATAACAAAATCCACAATGAAACTAATAAAATCAGTGCTTGATACCCCAAGAATACTTGACATCTGTGAGGAAGTTGTGTATCAGGCTTGCCCTATGCTTCGCAATGTCCGTCTTGTTCATTTTCTTAGGGATGTTATTATTCTTGATCAGACATTCCATTATGTACATGCAAATCACACCACAATCCACCCTGAAACAAAGTAACATATAAAAACATAATTTGAGTAATTGTAAACTACATGTAGTTGTAGTGAAACACTTACGAGTCTTGTGCTTGCTGTGGTGCGTCTCGTTTCGTCAAAATCTCGGCAGAACTGTACTGACTTGGATCCTCAAGTAGGGATAGGCCATTGAAGTATTTAACCTGCAATTGAGATGACAGTGTCAATAATCATCAAAACTATAATGTGTGAAGGTAACATAGGGATAATACCAGTTGAATAGCATCTTTAAGATAAGGATCTTCGCTGTCCTTTCTTCTAGGTAGAAGGGAATTGTAGTGGCCCCATGATCCGGCTACAGTGTCCAACACGAGTAGTGTCCAGTGATTGGCAACATTATGGTTTCCGGCGGAATGCAATGGGAATACAATATATGTGTACTTGTGCAGCTGGTCAACGAGCTTGTCTTCAATGAATTTCTTTAGGAGGTCAATCCGATTCATTCTTAGGAATGACATGCATGAACTTGTTATGAGCAGCGACAGTTTAGGGTCTTCTTCGATGGATGGGTGTTCACACATATCACTTTGTATCCTCATCAAGTACTCTGAGACTGCGTTAATAAGCTACGAAAGGTATAGATATGTTATTATATTGCATACTCATTTAGAAAACAGTTAAAAGTTGCGATGTAGGTATGTAGGTGATACTCACATTGCTGGAGACCATATCGCCATTGAACAATGAATTCAAGTCGCTCCACGTAAGGTAATTATCACCAAGCCAAACAACGGCACTGAAAAAAAAAAGGGAAAACAATGTAATAGAGATGTTTATACACATAATAAATATGACATACAATGCAATATATGATTTTGCTAGTGTATAACAATGGCCAATCAATAATTCATGGAATACTTACCTCGGTTTGCCGAGGCTTGCAATCTCAGAAATTTTTGACTTTGCCACTTCCGTAAGGTGCTTGAAAGTTGCACATTTAGTATTAATTCGCAGAGTTGTGGTCGGTGTGTCCACCAATGGCAGTTTGTCTACATCGACAACACCGCTACCCTCACCTTTCACAATCTCCTTCACCTTCTTGTTCTCATTTAACTTTCTCATATCATACTCAAAGTCTGAGTCCTCTTTTGTCAATCGTGTCTTTGCTTTGATGCATTTAACCATGGATGTTGTGGCTTGCTTCCTTTTTTTTGTTCGTTGTTGAGTGGGTGTGTCTGTCGTGCTTAAATGATGCAATTCCTCTTTTGGTGTTTCATTCTCAACACCAGGTTCAGCAACAATGCTCTCAGTGACTCGATCTGTTGGTGGAACTGTGCTATTATCTGATTCGAACAAAGCAACAATAGCACCTGTCTCGGACTTCAACTTCTCAAGTTCAGCCAATAAACGCTTGTTCTCACTTTGCAATACCTCTATCTCATTCAGTTTCGTTGACATCGCCGATCTCAGCTCAGTCAATTCAGCCCTCATGTTCTCCTTCTCTTTCGTTTGCACATGATTCTCAACTTGCAATATCTCAAGTTCTTTGTTTGCAGCATTTTTTTCCTCCTCCAGTTTCTGTATCTTCAGCAATGCTTCTTTCATGTCAGTACTGTGTTCATTGAGACCCTCGTGTGCAGTAGTGCTTGCTGGTGAGTTCAATGGGACATTATACAAACAGTCCTCATCAAGTAAAGTTCGATTATCTCTCTCCTCTTGTTCTTCAACTTGTACGTCCGGATTACTCTTGTACGAATCCGTTTCATGCTGGTCACTTTCTGATGATGAAACACTTTCTGTATCATCATGCACACTGTCCTCACTGCCATCAATGTCTGTATCTGATTCTGGACGTTGATCTTCAAGTGCAGTCTCTTCTTGCTTAGTCATCACTAAGTCGCCTTCAATTACATGGTTCATCTGCATTATGAATGTAATACATGAGAGTAGCATCTTATACAGCATTACAAAGGCAATTGTTCATAATCTGTAATTTTTTATTATATTGATATAGTGTAAAAAACATAGCTTATATGGTGAAAGACACATTTTCTAATGTATTTAGTAGTGAAAAAATGTAATAAGAAATGCTATTTCATATACCTTCTTCCCCTTCAATGTATCTATGTACTGTGCCTTGAAATCCTTTGGCCATCCTCTGATATCCCATTTTAGGAAACGAGGGAAAATTCTTGAACGTACCATATCGAACATGTTGGTGTGCTCACAAAACCAATACTGCAAATGAATTCAGGGAGTATGATTATATTACAATGGAAATTTTTGTTCGCAAATGATTATCGTAAATAAATTAGAAGGTTAAAGGTGTCTTACCGACATCACAGTGACACAGCCGGTTATTTTAGTTCCATCTGTCACATTCTTTCTTATCGAATGAAGAAGTGTATCTACTATTGCCTTCGACCAATTATATTTCTTGACGTTGTGCAGGTCATAAACGTAATTGATGAATGCCCATGGTAGATGATCCGCCCTAGTAGAGAAAAACAGTGTCAAACAGCTATATAGCATTAGTAGTCGAGCCACATCTTTCGCATCATTTTCTGTGTTCCCTTTCACAGCTTTATCAAGTGCAGATTTGATGTTTGTGGACTTCATCCGTCCGACATCTTTGAATCTTCGTTGGATGAAACCTTTGCACTTTGGTTTTTTAGACCTGCCAACCTTCAGTCTTTTATTACCGGACACCACCCCAAATATTAGAGTTATATCACTCTCGGTTAATCGCACACGTGCTTTCCCCATGATGAAACAGCGTTCAGTAGCATCGTAGGTGCACATAATATCACGTATTATGTCATCCTGCTTTCTGGTCTGGAAATCCATGAAGTCATCACTCATTAGTTGTTTGAACATACTCCAAAATAGAGTCATTTTAAGGTACTTTCGATGCTGTTTTCTGAACTTGGACCTTCTAATTACTGATGTGAGTGCAGCTAGGTTGGACTTGTATTGTAAGGGATGAATCTTTGGTTGTTGAAATGTATCAGATGAGGAGTCATTATCTATTGAATCTCTACCACCTTTGCTCGTCTTTGCTCGTACTTTCACCATCCTATAAGAACAATGTTTTGCATAGTTATTACATTACAATCGGATACATTATTTCTAAATCAATGACATTTTACATTAACATGATCGAAATCATTCTATAACAATAATGTAATAACATTTTTTCCAATGTAATTGAGATAATTTACAGTGTTACAAGAAACATAAACAATGTAATTATTCATCCAAACATACTGGAGTTCCAACAAACATGGCTATGCCATAAATTGCCCACAACAATTTTCCAGATCAGGTACGAATCATCAATGGAATATCATTTCCACATGAACAATGTGGAAACATTATATGCTAAGGAAATGAGATAATTCAAAGTGTAATACTAAACAGAACAATGTAATTGTTGTTAGCAAGCATCATGTTAGAAGCATCAATGAAATGAAATTTTTTCATGAATATAGGGTTGTTGTTACAACGTTTGAGGTTGAAGCTGGTTCTCAGTAACAGTAATCCAAATGTAATCAGATGGAACTTCGAATCTCCAATTAAGTAATTCATCAAGAAAAGAATATTATTCTAGAATATGATAATGAAGAATGCATTATGTGAATCACAAAAACAGCATCTGCAACGGAACACAAGAAAATGGATTTCTCTTCATTATTAACAGCGATTTAGAAGAAACAGAGGGACATTCATAGAGAGGACTTAAAATTAAAGTTTGTAACTTACTTCGCGAGAATCCTACTGGTTTACGTCGATCGGAGGTCGAGATGCTTATCGATTTCGCCGGAAAACCCAAGAGGAAGAAAACTGTTTTTGCAGGTGCGCTTCTCGAGGGAAGTTAGAGTAGCCGTAGAACCCTGTACAGAATGTCATTTTCAAGGACATTAACCGTGGTTAAAAAAATTGTGTCAGTATTGTTAAATTTGAAAGTCAAATTTTGAATCACGTTTTCAACAAATTATAATTGCTGACTCAGTATGCCATGTCAACTGCCACATAGGTTATGTAAGATTATGGACATATCTTGTATGTATGATTAGCACTACCGTTAATGTTATTTAAGAGTACGTACTTAAAGAACGGCTATGTACGTGTACCTTGTACAATAAATGAAATAATATAATAATTAGCGAGCTGCTTCTTCTTTTCTTTTCTTTTTTAACTCAAATTGAGAAATTTTATTAAGTTGAAAAAATATTAGTTAATAATAATGCTTCAAAAAATGAGGAAGCAAATGTCAATAGGATGAACTACTTCGTTTTGTTTGCTTCTTTTTCGTTTTGTTTTACTTCTTTTTTACAAAATAAACAGAGAAACATTGTCCTATCGACAAAGAGAGACAAACCGCTTTTTCCACTCCATGGATGAGTCATTTCGTTTGTTTGTCTTTCGTAAAATAAACAGAGAAATTATGTCCTATTTGACCAAAAGATTTACAATCATTAAGTATTTTTTGCTATCTTATTTATAATCATTAAGTATTTTTTTTTTCTATTTGACAAAGAGAGTTACAATCATGTATGCTTTCGAACTCAGCAACATCACTGAGTTTTCGAATTCAAACTCGGGAACATCACTGAGTTTCTGAATTCAGTAACATTACAAAGAGTTGAATGAAAAATATCCACCTAGTGTTTAGCATCCAACTCAAAAATGACATGAGAGAGTAAACGAAATATAATTAGCGAGCTTTTGAGAGCTACATGAGTTTTTTTTTTGTTTTTTTATTTGAAATAGAAGAACATAATGGGCCACATGAAACACAAAACACTACAAAAGCCCAAAGAATATAATGGGCCGAATGAAGGACACTACTCTCCAAAAGCCCACACACATATATAAACTCACAAGGATGAAATTGATGGGAATGCATTGAGCCTAGGTACAGGGACACAAACTAAAGAATTGGCCCTTGGAAGGGTGAGTCCAGGTCCTTCTTCCATGTCAACAAAACCATTCTCTCCATCACTAACCTTCCAGTCAAAGCACTGGATCATAGCAGCAAGTGTCGTTGGAACAAATTGCAGTGCAAGTGAAGCTCCAGGACAGCTTCTTCTTCCTGCCCCAAATGGCAACATATGAAAATGTTGTCCTCTCACATCCAACATGTTACTTTTTCCAATCCATTCTTGAACCATAAACCTCTCTGGCTTGAACTCAAGTGGCTCTTTCCAATAATTTGGGTCTCTTCCAAGAGACCACACATTGACAAAGACTCTGGTCTTAGCTGGGATATGATAGTCACTGATTGTGCAATCTTCTCTGGATTCTCTCGCTATTAATGGCCCAGTTGGGTGGAGCCTTAGTACTTCCTTTACAACGGCTTGGAGATATGGAAGGTTAGGTATATCTGATTCCTCAACTATTCTGCTATTTCCAATAATTGAATTGATCTCTATCCTTGCTTTCTCCATCACTTGTGGGTGGTTAATGAGCTCTGCGAGTCCCCACTCTACTGTAATTGAAGATGTGTCTGTTCCTGCTCCGAATATGTTCTGCAAAATGTCATAGTTAAATAAAGTTATATAGTTGTTTTCAAACAATTGCTGCTTCTTTAGTGTCATATCACGATTCTTGTGAAAAATGGTAGATGCAGAGTATTTTAAGCGTTAATGCCTCATTTTGCAGGGTTATGATAGAAAACTAACCATTTGAACTAAAAAAACATAAGTCTCTAGTGTTTGGCTGTTTTTTTATACGAGCGTTCTGATATTCTCTTACTTAACTAATGTGAGACTTGATTGTGAGTTGTTGCACATGTTTTGTGAGAAATAAGCGTACCATAATGAAAGCCTTGACATTTTCTCTTGTCAATCTGATCTCTGCACTCTCATCTTCATATATATCTAATAATATATCAAGCATGTCCTTGACAACATCACCTCTGTCATTCATGTCCTTCTTCCTTTCCTCTTCATGTTCTTGAATGACCCTTTCAATCATAGCATCGTACTTGTCACGAGCTTCCTTGAGTCTTTTCCCAAAGCCCTGCAAATCTATATGTCTACAGAACCAAAATGAATCCGAGAAATTAAACTTTGCGCCGAGCTCGTTCAATTCTTTAACCATCTTCCTCACCTCATCAGCATCACTTTCCATATCAGAACACCTTGTTCTCAATAACATGCTTGATATTATGTTATTAGTCAACCTCATAAGCTCACCTCCAACATTGACTGCTTCACCTGCTGTTGCTTTCTTCAGTAAGAAGTTCATGAACCTATTAATTTCTCGATGCCTAATTGGAAGAAATTTCTCTAGTGTTCGAGTACTGAGAAGTTCAGTCATGCATAATTTCTTCATGAACTTCCAATAAGGTCCATATGGAATGGTGGCAAAATCAGCTGAACCATATGTAAGGTAGTCGAGGTTTGCTAGTTTGGGGCGATTCATGAAATTAGATTCGTGGGTTTTGAGAATTTCTTTTGCTAATTCAGGGGATGAAGCAAGGAGAGAAGGTTTTGACCCTATGAAAAAGTAAATTAACGGTCCATATTTCGATGATAGCTTGTGAAATGCTTGGTGAGGAATAGGACCAAGATGGTGCATATGACCAATAATTGGTAGGCCTGTTGGGCTCGGTGGTAGGAGAGTCTTGCGCCGGTTTCTGGCGATTAATTGAACAAGTAAAATGGATGCTAATAAGGCGATAAATGGTATGGTGTATTCTTGCATATCAGCCATGTTTGATTGTTTGGAGAATGGCTTCATGGAGAAGCATATTTATATATAAGGAGTTAGGGTGGGTCTTCGGTTACTAAAATAAGACTGGGTTTGGAGTGGGGGACCTCCAATAATGTCATTCATCAACCTTTAACATGAACTCGAGTGGAGATTATCAATTCCAGATACCATTTGTTCTAAAACTTGGCTTCATGTCTGGTTAGTGACATTATTTTTTCCCTGTCGTTTCACTTATGCTCTGTTTGAATTATTGGCTTGTCTATCCGTTCCTCTCAATACATGTCATCTTGGCCTTTTTATATTCTATCATTCATTGAATATAAACTATAATCTCCAAGAAGATGACATGTATTGGTTTGCAATTTAAATGAAGAACATTCATTTGAAAGTTGTGATTGAATTAGCCCAAATAGGATAATCAAGTGAGTGATATTGGACAAAAACATTGGGATTTCCTTAATTAAAAAATATAATGCATCACTGCATGATTTATTTATCGATCAGTTCACTTCTGCATATATCATATGATTGTAATGGCTGATGTTGCCCAGTCCACGTGGTCCTGGGTAGCAAATAGCAACCTATTATATTGTGAATATCCTGCTTATATTCCAATATTATTTGCCCTAGCTAATTGTTGACATAATAATTTTTTAACTAATGAAGTCATTACAGTGGTCCTTTACTGAATTTATAATTGTATATTGACATTGTTTTGATTCAGGTCTCATGCACCAGCATTTTGTCTTTACTGAGAAACTCTTACGAGGTTGGTATTTCTCAACTGTGTTGACTCATTCAGTACAATCAATGAAGATTAATGTGTGATCTTATTTGGTGTTTGTCACAAATGCAACATTTTTTTTGCATAACATAGTCTAGCTGCACTTTGAAAAAAAATCAGCAGCACTTACCTGCAGTAATTTAGGTAATTACATGAAGAAAGACATTTCTACTTACGGAAAGCACACACAGGAAATACATTCCATAGGCACAATACAGAGAACATTTTGCCTCTGATGATTGAGAAAGAAAGACATGGGTTGTGGTATTGTCTCTATGATTTGATCACTGTGATCAGGGATTCCAGTAAATTTTATTCACATTCAACTATTTCGTCCCCAAATTCACCAACGCTTTCTCTGAACTCCCTATCATGTTTTGTTTAGAGTAAAAAAGAAACAAGCCAGTACGAACCATTGTACAAAATTGAACAATCTGATAACCATGATTTGTCTTCCATTCAAGATAAATGAAAGTGATTCAAGCAAATTAGTTATTAATATGTCTCCTTGATGAAAACGTACTTCGGCAGTGTTGGTTTGGCTTTATATCTATAGTAAACCGTTTTCTTCTTGAAACTTGCATTGTCAATGGTTATGACAATCTTTCCTGGTTCATTTATGTAAAATGAGTTCCGAATATTCTCTCCCATTTTCTTCTCCTTATCATTTTGGAAGTGCACCCTGTACGATCCTTCATCGTCTGGCACAAATACTTCCTTGTAGGACACATCCCATCCAACCAAAGTCACATCCCAAACCATTGTTATTCCAACCTAACATAGAATCATATCAACTGAATAAGCTTTGAATTTGTTACTAGTTTGTTTGTTTTTGATAATGCAGAATGCGGTTTTAAGTTATTGAAGTGTGAAGTACCTCAGTGACAGGAATTTGGATACACCCTGCTGAGCTTTTTCCGATGATAAGCTCAGAAGCTTTGTCCTCGGGAAAAAATTCCTCGTCATTTTCTCTCTTGAGACCACCATATTGAACGGGAAGGTTCTCCGGGGATATGTACCTTAGTCAAATTCATGCAAAATGAGATCAAAAAGGCTGAAAACTTAGGTATGGATGCAATGCTGAAAATGATGTTAATTATTAGAGCTCTCACTTGAGAAGGGTCTTCGTAACCTTTGATGGCCTAGCAAACACGAATTTGCTATTAGTTCTTTGAGTTATGAGTCGGGAAGTTAGAGTGTGGCTCGCGTAGTACCAGAATGGAACATTTATCAGTATCTGCAAAATCAATCACAAAAATGGTTCCATAGCTTATAACAAACATATCGTTTCAAACACAGATTTTATAGCACCACTGATTAGTACTTACATTCTTGTGAATGAATTCAGGATAGTTATCTTGAAGCACCATCAGGGCTTTCTTGCTAATGGACCGTAGCTCCTTCATGCCAGGACCTGGTGAGTTCTTGAAATCCGTAATCTGAACAATGGAGTGTGGTCCACCAGCTTTGAAATTGAGTTTCTTGATACCCAGTTCCATGAATTGGACTCTCAATCTCAAGAACTTCTCGCATTTCTCTTCCGTCCCAAACACTTTCTTGTACAACTTCTTGTCCTTGAGAGCACCATATATGTTGTAATACAGTGGGTGGCCTTGTCTGTCTTGAGTATCCATGAACATCACCTTTTCAATATCAGGATCCAAATCCTCTTCAAGAATCGAATCTGCATTGTATTCCTTTCGCCATTCCAGGGTCTTTCGAAGCATTTCAAATGCCTCATTGGCCTTAAAATCTCTTGCTTTCAAGAATTTCAAGAGAAGAATATCTGTTCCTTCATGGCATTTACTTGGCATCAATGGCACACCCCAGAGGGTCATCTCTTTGAGTTGATCCCTCAATTTTGATTTCTCTTTTGGGGAGAGATTCTTGCAGGGTTTTCCCATAAGATAATTCCCCAGAATTGAATCCTCAACCCTGCACCTGAATTCCAATAAGGCCTTCTTCTTCTTCCTCTTCATCTCAACAGACGAAGCAATGACTACATCTTCTTGACTGGTTGGTTCAGGATGTAATTCTTGTTGGATCCTCCCATCTACGTTGGCTATTTGACTCTGCTCAATCTTCCCTTCCATTGTTAATCTCCTCAGAGTTCCGGCATCCAGAGAGAAGGGTATTCTGAATCCGGGTAGCACTCTGATACGAGAGAGAGAGAGAGAGAGAGAGAGAGAGAGAGAGAGATTTTCATTCAACTTTTCTATAGAAAATAGATAATATCAGCTTTAGAATACCAACCGTTAACTAACTACTGCTTTTTTTAGGGTGTGCAATGCTGGCAGATAATTTGAAAAGTTGCTTCCTTACACGACGTCGTTAAATTATCGTCTTTAAATATTAGTTGAAAACGTTTTTTGTTATGGATATGATAATTTAATATTAAATCGATCTAATCATCATGAAATCAAATTGGGCCAGATTAGGATAAGCAAAAAAGATGGGGATGGAAAGAGGAAAGTAAAAAAGTTTTTGCGAAAAATTTAATGAAGACAATATTGTCTGTGACAAATCGAATAAATTAAAATGAAAGTGTGTAAATATCATTGTAACCCTACAAAAAGGTGTAATGTTAATTGATTGCTCTAAAATTGAAGCTTTTTTTATTTAGAAAGTTGTTTGGCCTAGCTGTTATTATTGTGGTTAATATTTTTCGTCCACTAATGAATTGTACGCTCTAGAAACTTGGGGTACTTTGGGCTTAAACTTTCTTCATATTGTAATAATCTCTACATATTCATTTCAAAAAAAATACTCGAACTTTCTTCATATTGTAATAATCTCTACACATTCATTTCAAAAAAAATACTCGCTTGTCCCACTCAAACTCATGACCTCTTTGGCCTCTTGGTGATTGGAGATTGAATATCCAACTTAAATCAATCCCCTCCAATTTTTACTTTCAGTTCTCCCCTAATTTATGTTATAAATCCTAAGCACAAACCTTAAACCCTAAACCGTAACTCGTAAGTACTAAAATCTTAACTCATACATAAAACAACAGTCACAACTACTGTATATAGCTGTACTTATTTACTAAATCTAAAGGATTGGGATCCTCCTTTTTTAACGTAGCAAATAAATTTAAAATTTTAATGAAAATAATAACCAACAAGATTATGAATAAGCACAATAAATCAGTGACCATAATAACTATATAATAAGGCCAGCAATAACCTGATGATTAAAAGTATCAAAGCATAACGAAAACAACAACAACAAAAAGGAAAGAACATTCGAACTAATAGTTGATAGACAACGAGAAAAGATTTAGAAGTGCACAAATGGCCATCTACATACTCCTTCAAAACAGACCCACTAGTGCCAGCTAGTAGTCTACACTTCTTTTACCACTGCTGGATTCATTACCCAGCTTACCATTGCTGGATTCAGTAGTACTATCACCACCAAGGGAATTCTCCACCTTTGCCCTATCTTGGAATTCGACTGCCTTGGTCTCATTACCGAGCTTGCCACTGCTGGATTCAGTGGTATCACCTCCAAGGGAATTTTCTACCTTTCCTTTCTCATGGAATTCGACCTCCTTGGTTTCATGACCGAGCTTGCCACTGCTGGATTCAGTAGTATCACCTCCAAGGGAATTTTCTACTTTTGCCTTGTCATGGAATTCTCTGACCAACTTGGTTTCATTTTGACTTCCAGAGCCTACAAGGGAGCTGGCTTCAGGGCTATCAGAGTCTTCAGAATGTTGTCCTCCAGAGTTCAGGGCTTTTTCGAGTTCCTCATATCTTCTGACGACTTGCTGAAGCTCCTCGTGAAGATTTAGCGCCTCAAAGAGCATGGCCTCATCATCAGTGGTAGTTTCTACAATCCTTTGGACGACTGGCTGTGACTCCTTACACTTCTCTAGTAAGCTCAATGTCAGATCCTCCTGCAACCATGCAATAATTCTCATTAATTGCTGTCTTGTCCTCCTATAATCTTTTTTGTATTTATTTAGATGGAAAAAGATTCCTCCTCAATTATAATATACATACCTCAACGCTAAAAACTCAAGGAAAAGAATAAATATTTCCCAAATAAAACCATGATTTACAACAACTTTTAAGGTTAATATGTAACCATATGTACATATGTGGCACGCATAACCGCATGTTGGGTGCAGGAATGGAGTGGAATTGAAATACGGAATGAAATGTAACATCTAGACAACTTGGAATTCAATCTCGCACTCTATCATAATGTTCTCTTTCCTCTCCATGATATAATCACAGCCAAACAAAATAATTCAAATACAGGTTTTCTTTTCCCTGGTACACACTAAAAGGAACTTCCGTTGTGATGTAAATTTTTAAAATGAATTACCTTTATGGGCACTGGCTCTGCCTCAGTGTTCAAAATGCTGGAAAGCAGTTCAAGGCTGTTACGAGTTACTACAAGAATCTCCTTCTTCTCTTCAATTGAAGGGCCTCCAGTTCCATAATTATAGGGAAGGCCGGTACCTTCAACACCATGCATTCCTCCCTGAGGAACAGGATAACTTTCAGGAGGTTGTTGATGAATATACGACTCCAAGGAATATGGCACATGGGGTGAATTCCCATCTTCTGTTGGAGGAGGTGGCACACTTCTTGTTCTCAAGTTCTGTCATAACAACAAAAGGAGGAAAGGGAGAATAAAAATGGTGCCAATGTCCCCTAAAACCTTGTTTTATGAAAGCCAGAACATGCTGAAAAAGTCAAACTGAGAGGCAATGTGGAAAACTGCATGTGCAAACTGAACAAGAACATGAGAGCAATATTACTTCTAGCATGTTGCCAATCTAGCAAAAGTCTCTCCCAACAAGAGGGAAATGACCTAAAACAGAAGAATTTATCACAGAATAAAATGGTAGGCATAAGAGAGAAAATATTCAATAGAAGCTAGAAAGTAATGAGCTTTTGTAGAAACCCAGATTAAGTTAATTCAGTGGCACATGAGGTTCCAGAGAATAGGAAAGGTACAATATGTCCATAACTGACTAAGTCTCAGGTGTGTTGATTAAACAAAAACAAGGTGACGTCTTATCCTTCTGCCGCAGTATATCACATGGCTATCTTCCAGTGTTAGACATTTATTTGCAGGAAATTAACAAAGAAAAAAAAAACTGGCATTTCTTCTTCCCCTCATTTGCATCCCTAATGATTTCCTTCTACTTGTTCACCATGTTCATCACCAACATCAACAAAGCTTAAACCAAACATTGTGAAATCTGCTCCATTGAAAGAAAAATAGTAAATATTGATTACAGCCAACAAAATTGATTCTATTGTCAATCAATCCAACCTAAAACAACTGTTTTCCCACATATGATTTCCATAACATTTTTCACTGCCTCTATTCATGCCTTCTTGGTTCCCCCTTCTCTTTTTAGAATCTCCGACCTTGTAAATGCATTCTCATGTTAGCTTGAAGCTTCAATAGGAGCTACCTTCCTAAGATCGAATAACCTAATTTCCCATCCAGTCTTTCACTGTGTCATTGCACACCCACCACAGTATCGTCATTCCACTTCACATTTTGAATGTGTTCTCTCCTATACAGCCCAACATATAGGAAGACCTATGAAATTTATTACAGCTTCAAGAGTACCATCTGTCAAGGTAAAAAAACATAAGGGTACCTTCTATCACTCAAAACTCTGAATGAACTCTTCAAATTGTCTATTATGTTTGGTCCTAAAGGACTATATCATCCTCTAAAACAATATGATCTACAAAAAACATAAACTGAAGGAATTCTCTTGTAGAGAACTAGAGATCTTATAAGTTCATCCATTACTGTAACAATAAGAATGGGCTCACCGTCGATCCATGATAAAAAAAAACTACAAGCAAATAAGCAATGTGAAATTCAATTATGCATCCCTACTTATGATTAAACTAGCCAACTCTTCATAACCATCATTCTTCATATTCTTTTCTACTTATTCAATTATTCAGAAACAGGTTTTGTGATACAAAGGCAAAGTTCCATACCTATGCTCCCTCCAGACCTCACAATGATGGCACAGCCCTTTTCAGAAATTATCAAAACATACTACATGCATTCTGTCAACAAGTACATCATAGGAAGCAAATTCGAGAAGAGTATCATAAGAAAATAAGAAATCAAGTTAAACCAAGAAGTAGAAGAAAAATAGCTTCAAGAACAACAATGAGCACAAATAGGAAGGAGAAACATGAAATTAAAAGCTAGTACGTCATAAGCCTTTTATTGCATCATAATACAATCCAAAACAGATGTGATCAGCATTACTAATACAAAGGACTGGGTAGGAAGTAGGAACCACCAGGAAAGAAATAAGGGATGAGCGACAAAGCAGAGTCAAATTTACCTTAGTTATCTGTCTTTTATTTTACTCCATTTTTCTACAGCAGCGGAGAGAAAGCACAATTGATCAAAGAAGGAAAGCAGGAAAGATATAATTTTTCCTAATCCTCTTCCAATTTTGCTCTTTTCCCTCGCATATTCAACACTCAAGCAATAAATAATTCTCTTTCCCCTCGATTTCACTCTTTCTCCACTTCCACAAAACCACTAAATGATCTCCTAGTGCATAACTAGCGCAAAACATGTCTTCCAAAGGAAAATATAATGTCAAAAAATAATTCAATTTTTCTCTTTTTGATACAGAGAAATAATGTCACTGGTCCAAAAAAATCATGTAGATTATAAGAACATTAACTGAAAATAAATAAGCAGAGAGAGGATCACCATATAAGTTTGTTGAAACACCGGCATGTACGCAAGATCCTCACTCTCTCCCCAAGCTCTAATCAATTGCAAAGCCCTATTTCTGTTTTCAGGATCTGTCTGCGGATTATCAATCATCCTAACCATCTCATCCAACACCTTCTCAGATGCCACCTCTGAGAAAACCTTCTCGCAGTTCATAGTACAAGCCTCCAGTAAATCTAGACTCAGTTTCTGACTCACAGGATTCTTGCCCGAAATCTTCTTCTTTATGGCCCTAACAATCTCAGACCCCGAGAACTCTTCGCTATTGATCAAAGCACATATTCTCAAATTCATGCCCCAGTTGGGCTCCTCTAACGTCTCCAAGGTCGCCTCTTCCACCATCTTGGACTCGGGTGTTGGTGTTTGCAGCATCTCCTTCACTTTACCGCTAACCAATCGACCCATCTGGGCCCCGCCAGTCTTCAGTCTCTCTCCCAATTGAGTCAATTTCAACTTATCCATTTATGTTTAACTCTGCTTGCAACACTCAAAAGCGGATCGTAAACCTAATTCGATCAAAAAAGCAGTAAATTATTCCAAACTCGAAGTGCACAAACCACTGAACCAGATTACGAATTTGAAAACCATCCAACAGTAAATTGACAAGATGTAACTCACTCTATCGTCGTTCAGTTGATTTCAAATCCTTTTTTCGTTTCTCAGTAACCAAGTAGAGAAAAACCATACAAGAAAACAAAATTCAGAAAAAAATACATAAGATTATGAAAAGCTTGAGCCTCCACTACTACCTGGGCAAAATCTGGATTTGATAACTTGTGCGGAAATGAAAAATGAAGATTCGATCGGGATCAGTGTTCTCGTTCTGTTGAGTTTGGCTTTTGAATCGGCCTGGTCCTTCACACTGCGTCACCTGCGATAATGAAGAGAAGTGCAGAGACTAGTCAGATCCAGAGTAACGCGTGGCTTCTTTTCCAGGGCTCGCGGGTTCGGTGGGACCCGGGTATCAGTAGCTGTGAGCCTTGTGACTCTCCTTTGTACGCAGTAGCTAGCTGCCTAGCTTGTATAATTATCGAAAATTCGATATCTGGGACAATATTCGAAATTTAATGTATAAAATATGAATTTAAATTTTTTTTATCTGTAATATATTGATATAAATATGGATATATTATTTTTATTTAGAATTGAATATAAATTTTGAGAAATTCAATCCAAATTAGATCCGATGTAATCTCTAATCAGAATCGAGAATAAAAGTGAAACTCATATATTAATTTTAATGAAAATATGTGTATTTTCTCTTATAATTGGAATGCGTTTCATTAAACTTGGGCCAACAACTATGCTCCATGAACTATAATTTTTCATTATCCATTGAAATCAATACTAAATATGATTTTTATGATCCAAAAGTCAAAATTATTTATTTATCCATATCAGTAAAACACGTTCTTTAATACAATCATATTAAGAAAACACAAATTTTTATACAATTTTCATTTTTCATTTTGGTAAAGCCAACAATTTTTCATTCCTCCATCCATTTTCCAACAAAAACGAGACTCATTAAACTACACCAAAATCAATGTTAAGTCCTACAATTATCATAAAAAGTAAAACCACATTCTCAGTTATATCAACAAAACACGTATTTTAATACAATTATATCAACAAAATATATCTTTCAATATAATTTCATTGACCCACAAAAATGCATCATTTCAATTGTTCATAAAATAATTTTTTTTTTGCTTGATCCACTAGAGTGGGCAACAACGCATTCATCAGCATGGGCGAAGCTACACTTACACATTGTTTGGAAAGGAAAAGAGAGTGGAAGAAAAATTTGAGGAAATTGAAAAATGGAGGGGAGGGGAGAATAAATTAATTTTACCTCATCTTATTCAGATACTCAAAAAATAAAGAAAGAAAAACTAAAAAAAATGTATTTTTATTATTTATAAGATTGATATATAAATTTATAAATAATTATATATAAATATACATGGGACCCACCTGTTATATATATATACTAGCATAGAGCCCGGGCGTTGCCCCGGGTGACATTGATTCAGGTTAGGATTTTCTATATTTTAGATCAAAGATGTTAAAAGAGTGAATGATTTTGAAGTACTAATTAGAAGAGGAAATATATTCCAAGAATGAAACGAAGAATGAAATAAAATGAGTTTTCCTCCTTCAAAGAGTTATTTCCAAATTTTAGATTGAAAATAAAATGAGCGTCAAAGAATCTCAGTTATCTTGCCTTTAAAGATTTGATCTTATTGCTGCCAACTTTTCCGAATCACATATCGAGGTTAAAATATAATGACTTCCTTCTTCAAAGACTGCCTCCTCAAAAGCCAACTCCTCCAATCCATTTCCAGTTCCACCTCACTATTTATCGACTTCCGATAGACTCCATCTGCAAATTCCCATTAAGCAATTTCTCAACGCATCTCATGAAAATAGCAGAATGGCAACACAGATAACCGAATGTGGACTTAAAAATGAAAATCAAACAATTCCATTGGGGCAGCAATCAAACAATCCATTATTCAAAGCTTGGAAAAAATGGAAGGAAGTCAAACACCCGAAATAGATAGAGAATGTTATTAAAGTTTTCACACATATGTTTTATGAAAGGTTAAAATACAATATAATTAATTAGAGAGTGTAAAATATAATGATAACAAAGCATCCACGCACAACATATGATGTTCTAGAGAGTTTATTAGGTATGTGGCATTCGGGAAAAACAAAACCTATTGCTCATGAGCCTGTGACCATAAACACACATGTCAGAACCTGAAATGAAAAGGAAATAAAAGAGGGGATAATCTAGAAAAAAGACTGATGGAATCCCAAACACGGGGAAAATCATAAGTTATCCTAATATTCGAGGTGGTCTCCCAGAAGCAACATGACATAGTGAAAAGCTTCAGCTGCCTGACTGGTCTTGGGGTTCATGCAACACAATGTTTTGAGGAGATATAATGCGGGCCCATACCAACAAATGAAACTGATCGAAGCCGGAAAAGAGCAAAGATATATAAATGGTGCAAATAGCAGATTGAATAAGAAATAATGTAATGTGAATATGATGATCATATGAACATACCAACAAAATGGCCCCAAAAAAGTCTTTATATTGCGCCAGCCTTTATCCTGTTGCAACAGAGTTTGGGTAATGAACCAATTTTAGTCCTGTTGCCATAGAGTTTGCAAATGAAGTCCTTCAACTTAGAAGATTGACTAACATCCAAAGTACGTATGAAAAACTTTTATATGCTTGCTAAATTAATAGACTGGGAAAAACAGAAACATACATAAAAGGAATAATATGAAGTGATTCATATCTCAGGCTCACCACTGGATCTGAAGGAGCAACTTTGCTTTCGAATGAAAAGTCTGCAAATTTAGGGAAACAATATAGCGTATCAGACATCAAAAATATAAGCATGGCTTTACAAATTGTAAAAACATTAATATATGAACATTAAATAGATATGAAATAAGTAGCAGGAAGCACAACATAAGTAAAAAAATCGAGACATTGTTCATACTATAGAGATATTCATATGAAAGTATATTTTGGTTGCTGACATGCTTGATAATGTAGGCTTCCCTGCATTTTTTTTATAGATTTTAATAGTTTATAAAATTGTATATGAGCATTGAATGTATCTGAATAATGTAGTTATGATGATTTACCTCCGAAGGATGTCACAGTCTTTGTTGTGGAAAAGTGTATATTAATCTATGTTATGCAGTTGAGTCAACACCCTCAAATATCTCTTCATAAACAATGTTTTTAGTGTGGGTCTTTTCTTTTTCAGATTGTCCACTCAAAAGTATCCTGAGTCCCTTGCAAGTTGTTACTCTTGATGCCGCCACGTATAACTGCCCATGTGTGAATACTGGTCTTGGAAGGTAGAGGCCTACTTTTGCTAATGTTTGTCCTTGACTCTTATTTATTGTCATTGCATATGATAACCGTAAGGGGAACTGTCTGCGCCTCATGGTGAATGGCCATTTGCTTTCTGTAGCTGACATTATGATCCTTGGAATACATATATTATCACCAATATGGCTGCCAGTAATTATGGTTGCTTGGATAACTCTTTCCCCTAACTTGGTTACTAATAGTCTTGTGCCATTGCAAAGACCATTGCTCTGATTAATGTTCCGCAAAAGCATAACTGGAGTATTAACCTTCAGCTTCAACTCATGATTAGGGACGCCATTAAATGTCAATGAATTTAAGAACTCGGTCGGATACAATATGTCATCTTCAGTTGAGGAACCACCTTCCTTATAGATTGAATCAAAACTAAGATAACTTTTCTGCTCAGTGGGCACGAGAGATAACACATGAGTGTTGATGATGTCAACAATATCGTTAGTAGCTGTAATAATTGCTCTCTCCTTCAGATATTCTTCATTTTTGTATAATAATGGCAGCTCACTATAGATTTCAGAGGTTATATCTTCAACATCCCCCCTGACAGGTTGGACAAGCAATTCAGTCGGTATGTTAATCCATGAAGGATGTTCTTCCTCATCGTATAATTTTTTACTGGCCGCCTTGCCCTCGCCTATGTCCAGTAGCCATTTGCTAAAATTAGCTAGTTCAGATACATGTTGCTCCTGTAATGGAATGGGTGATAATCTCATATTTTGTGTCAAGTGGTAAACTTTGCATTTTTCCCAGAGGAGTGATTGTGTTATGCAAGATTTAACAGTGTCATGCCTTGACCCCTTCATCACCACTGGTAAAATTTGCCTGAAGTCACCTCCCAGTAGCACGGTTTTTCCTCCAAATGGCAAGTTGTTTGGTAACTCATCATCTGGTACTAAAATGTCTGCTAGAGTTCTATCTAAGGCTTCAAAGCAATGACGGTGGGCCATAGGAGCCTCATCCCAAACAATTAGGCTAGATTTCAACATAAGCTCTGCAAGATGGGTTCCTTTTTTGATATGGCAGCTTGAATTATCATGGATTTGAATTGGTATTTTGAACCTTGAGTGTGCTGTTCGACCGCCTGGAAGCAGCAGTGATGCAACACCAGAGGATGCAACTGCAATAACAATCTTCCCTTGTGAACGTAATTGGTTGATGATTGCTTTATAAACAAAGGTTTTCCCTGTCCCACCATGACCATATAGGAAGAACAAACCCCCTGCACCACTGCATACTGCGTTTAAAACAGCGTCGTACACTTGTTTTTGTCCCTCATTCATTTGACTCGAGAAGTGTATATTTTGCTTTTGAAGGTCATTAGTGTTGTGGGCCATTTCTTCCCATAAGATTGTGTTCCCATCATCTAATTGTTGAGCACGTGCAGGCTCTGGAAGTCCATGGTCATTGAGGGATGAGTTGTTTTTTTTTAATAATTTTTGTACCTCGATGATAACTCGATTCATGACTTCTTCATCAGAGATATGCACTGTGGATATTCCCATCACATGTTTAAGCTTAAAAATGATGTCTTCTTTCATGAACTTCAGAGATCCTTCAAATAACTTCTTTGCATCTGTGACCTCACAAAAGAGCAGCATTGTGACAAACAAGTTACGAAGTTCAGGTGATGTTGACCACCCTGAAGCCTCATCCATGGCTTGATGCCACTCTCTATCGTCTCCTATCAAACCCATGGCATTACATGCTTCTTTAAATGTTTGATGAACATCACCATTCACAGTTCTTACATCAACAAAATTCTTCGGCCCTCTGACATGAGTGAGTAGAACTCTCAGATAGTAGGATTCACCTGCAGAAGGATGTACGTATGTAATTCTTCCAATGCAATCACCTTGCTGTCTTCGAAACCATATTTTATTTGCCCCATCCCATCTCCAGAACGAAGGAAATTCAGCATACGAAAGTCGTCGTGCGTCTTCGTTGAGGCTATTTGTAAACATCCACTCTGTTAACATTGTTTTCTCTATTCCCGGCCTCTGTAGGACCTGATCTACATCAATATCACCTCTAAATATGACATTGTTCATAAGAGGCAAGTGTATTGATAGATTTTCTACGTTAGGAAATTTGTAATGTATATGGAATTCAAATATCCTCCAAGCAGATTCATGTGGACCAACGTAGCGACAATCAAAATACATCTTAATCTCATCAACAACCTGAGGTTGTGAGCTTGAATTAGCAGATGCTTGGTCTGGAATTTCTTGCAACAGTGCTCTAGTCCTGTCGGGGCCTTTATTCACATACTTAAATAAGTATTTTATAGCTCTTGACCGATTGCACCACTCCACGTTAATATGAGCATCATATTTTAACAGCAGGCCTTTATTATAAGGCACAACACACCTGTTATCAAGTTCAACTCCAGATTTAGTAACTGAACTCCCATCATCTCTCCTTCGGTATATGGCATACCCATCCTCACCTATCATAGTTTCAGCCTCTATCTTTTTTGGAAAATGCTTCATGCACTTACCATTCTTCATGCACGGTGCTTTTGGATTTGCAAATCCACAAGGACCGTGGACCATGAATTTAGTGACAATAGCGTGAAGTAGAGGTTCTTTTTGCTGATCTGGAATTTCTGCACAGATTATTCGATTAATATCAATCGGTGTTGGAAATTTATCTGCTTCGTTCAGCCATACAATGATATGAACATGGGGCAACCCTCTTTTTTGGAATTCTACAGTATAGATTGCACCGGTGATGACGCCGAAGTAATTGCCCTTCTTTATATCATCCACAAATTCATTAAGTTTCATATGGAATACACGGGAGATGATGTCTGGTCTATGTTCCATTTTTTGACCCGGTATCAATGCTAAAGCATTCTTAATCTCATTCCACTGGACGTTACAAGTGAAGGTAATGAAAAGATCTGGATTCCCACGAGAACGACATATTGCCATAGCATCATGGTAGTTTTGGATCATATAACGTGGGCTTCCAATGAAGCTGGATGGAAGAATCACACGCTGTCCTAGAGAACTTGATGCTACATCTCCCCTTATAAATGCATCTTGAACACCCTTATAGATCTCTGATCTGTAATGTTCTTGCTGGTGTTTGTAACGTATATAACGTAACCTTTCATCCTCAATGGAAGTGAAGGCATCAACAATGTATTGTTGATATAGTTTTCCTCCTCTAACCAGTAAACCAAACCCATCAGTTCTCTGTTGTAGCATATAAGAGTAGAATTCACGGCGTGTTACATGTCTTCTTTTGATCCTTGGGCCATCTTGATTTACCCGATAAGCAATATTAAGCCTATAACCATCTTCTCCATAGGGGAATAAAAGTGGGTATTGCATTGCCATAAATGACGGATGCAAATCATTTATACGCCTTAAAGTCTTGGATTGTTGTTGCACGATAATATCACGGCCATGTTCCGTCATGCCAATGTCACCCACAATCAAGCTTGCCATCTCAGGTGCAGCAGGAGTATTGTACTGCAAGCCATCTCCTGAGCGCCTAGCAGATAATGTTAAAAATACTTGTCTGACCTCCCCCGCTGCAAACCTATCCCTTGCCATCCGAAATGCCTTTGCCAATGGATTCACCATGTCAAACATTTGAATCATCTGAGAGATGATGATTTCATCAAGTTGGTCAGACATATGTTGACCAGTAACAGCAGACATTCGATTTGAGGCTTCGTTTTCCGTGTCACAGACATACAGTTGAGCGAAATGAGGTTTTTCTCCAGTCATTGGCAGAAGAGACCCAATTAAATGATGGTTTTGACCATTAATCTTGAATACATATGGCCCTTGTCCCTTGTTGATCTCCCTATCCACCTTACCGTCTATTGACGTGAATGCAAAAACAGAATTATAAAGTCGTATTTGATTATGGAATTTTTTTGCAGATGGGCACCCACTATAGCTGAACAATTGCTTCAGCAGTTGTGGAGGATCTTGCATATTAGGGAGAGCAACACGCCCCTGTCTACAACAAATAGAGAAGATTGGAGCTGTACTGCTAAGTGATTTCACCCGTTCTGCATACCAGAAAATAGCACCGCAGTGATGACAACTATAGCTTGGAATTCCAAGATCAAGTGTTGAAGCAAATGTGTCCATTGGATGACTTTGAGAACGTTGTCTCTTTCTTTGAGGATGAATAGACAAAGCAGCGCATGCAGAAGATTGAGAAGTAGATGCAATACCCTGATTATGAGACATGTTCCTTTGTTCGCGCATTGTTTGCTTCCGAATATATCGATTAATCCTACACACCTCCCTATCTTCCATCCTAAAATAATGATGTTTATAATTTTTTGATACTATGCAATAATTGATGGAGATTAAGCAAGCAGTAGATGCATTTAGAGCACATCTATTATGTTAAAGTAACCTAATAATGTTCATATAAAATTATGCGATTATAGATCCATAAAGGTTGTCTATACATATGATGTCCATACATATACCAACACGGTATTCCACTATTCGTCTATTCCATATATATATATATATATATGAATACATATTTAGCACGTGTAGTCAAAATCATGGTTTTAAAAATCGTTCGAGGCGCACGCCTCGAGGCGCGCCTCGAACTGAGGCGATGCTCCTCCGATCCCAGGCGTACGCCTGGGAGAGTTCCATGGGAGGCATGCACCTCTCATGACTGAGGCGTCCGCCTCAGACACAGAAGTTCTGAGGCGGAGGAGGCGCTATGCATGAAACCTGGGCTTTTTTGTTGGCTTTCTGCTCTGAAATTCAAAACCCAGCAAGCAGCTCCAGCTCTATCGCAAGTCGCGACTTCTGGTTACTTCTCGCCATGCCCTAATTGCTTCAGCTGAGCGACATCGCAGCTGCTCTTCAGCTCTAGGTATTTTGTCTCTCTCTCTCTCTCACTCTTCTGCTTCTCAGTTCCTCTCTCTCTCTTCTTCTCACTTTTCTTCTTCCCTGCTTCTCAGTTCCTCTCTCTCTCTTCTACTCACTTTTCTTCTTCCCTGCTTCTCAGTTCCTCTCTCTCTCTTCTACTCACTTTTCTTCTTCCCTGCTTCTCAGCTCCTCTTTCTTCTTCTCAGTTGTCTCTCTCTCACTTCGTCCCTGCTTTTGGAATGTGAATCCCTGCCTAAACAACACTGCTTCTAATTTCTATCTAATTTCTATTCTATTGCTATGCTCCACGACCCAGCACAGTGGCACAAAGACACTGTTTGTTTAGTTGTTTTGTGTTGTTTACTTGTTTTTATTTTTTATTTTTAGTTAAATTTTGCAAAACTAATTACTTAGTCTATATGTAATTACTGATTACTGATGACTTGATCTTGATGAGTGATTACTGATTTAATTTTTTTTTGGTTTACTGGTTTAATTTTTTTGGTTTACTTAATCTATCTGTAATGTGTAATCTGTCTATATATTATATTATATATAGTATATATTTTGTTGATTCACTTTGAGGCTTACGCCTCGATACGCCTCGAGGCTTACGCCTCGCCTCATATAAGGTAAGCGCCTCGATTCCTAAAAACGATTTTTAAAACCTTGGTCAAAATAGCAGGTTCATATATGCATGATATAGCCACACATATATATACATCTATACAATATAGACATATATAAAGTACATGCAATCAAAACAGAAGGTAGCTTTCCTTTTTTTAGTTTTCACTAATTTACTCTCTTTTTTTCCTAGAAAATTCCCAAAGCATGGGCCATGCCATCCTCTGTAATTAGTAAGTGGACTTAAATTGTATGCTATTTAGATTAATGTAAAGAGTGTGGAAAAGTTAGACGAAAATGACCACCACTAATTTAGCTACAAATTTAAAGTTAACTATCACTTTAAAAGTGGATGTTATGCACAGTATTACATGTTTAATGCATTTCTAGAATCTAGGCAAAAACACTTCAAAGTCTGGGTGCTATATATTGCAAGGGAATAGAAACATCATTCTGGCAAACACAAATGGCAAAAGCAGAGTAATGGACAAGGCAGATTACAATCATATCAAAGTAACAGCAGATTCATGCACCAAATATCAGGCATCAATTTGGAAAAAATAGCTCACCTTATTCCAATACGATAAGCTTATTGACAGACGTTAATTTGATAACTGGAAACCTTAAAACCTGCATTTAAATAAAAATTATAAAATGAGATTTGAACAATGAGAAACTATTACAAGGCATGACCCGCATGAATGTAAACAAACTAAGAATACCCAAGCAATCAATATATATTGTGTAAAAGAGAAAATTTAGAACTACCACTCACAACAGCTAATCTATCTGGGTTTTTTTTTTGTTGCCTTTTACAAAGAACTTCAGAAGTAATAATAAATTACAGTTTATATGATTATGTAAGTTATTACATCTATAGGTCCGTTCAATTACTAATTGCAACTAAGTTTATGAAACCAGAATACCTGGTTGTGCAAAACTTAATCTTTATTATATACAACTGAAACAACCTCACTACAACGCTGGGATTCCTTTGTACCTCGTGTATGAGATCAAATATCATGTACTCTGTCATACTATATCAAAACTTCTCACATCGTGGTCGTGTATACTTGTATTTATAAACATATACAAAGCAAAAAATTATATTGAAGTTGTAAGGACATAAAAATCGATATCTCAAGTAGGTTCCAATTCTTGTGGATGTCCAGATTGTTCAACTATCAGAACCAGAATAAGCCTAATTGTTCTTATCAAGTATCCTATCCGCATATAACTAACGCACAAATTAGTAATCTAATATGCATTGATGCTCTTAAAAATTCTGTTTATCCAATCAAAAGCACCAAACCACTCTCTCCATATCCATCTGTAGTGCCAAAAGATATTTAAGGACTAACCAATAATGTAAGAGGAAAGCCAATATTGGAGAACGATCAGTGATGTGGGCAGCAATCAGTGCTGATAAGACCAATATCTGAGCTGAATCCAAGCAAAAGCGAAGACCGTCAACCAAGGTTGGAAAACAGAGATTGAGAAGAGATTGAGCGAGATCCCAAGCAGAACCAACCGCAGCTCAGCCGAACACAAGCAGGAGTCGAAGCAAAAGCAATCGCAATGTATAATAAATCGATGAGAACAATCAGTGGTGCGGAGAGAGAACCCGAAGAGAAAATACCGTCAACCAAGGTTGGAAAACAGAGATTGAGCGAGATCCCAAGCAAAACCAACTGAAGCTCAGCCGAACATAAGCAGCCGGGGAGGAAATACCGTCAACCAAGGTTGGAGAACAGAGATTGAGAACAGAGATTGAGCGAGATCCCAAGCAAAACCAACTGCAGTTCAGCCGAACACAAGCAGGAGTCTGTGAATAACAGAGCGAATAAGGTAGAAGAGTCTTTTAACGTAGAAGACAATGGGGAGGGCGTGTGAAGGAGGTTTTTGCAGAGGAGGAGTAAGGTTTTTGCAGAGGAGGAGGTAGCGCATGAGTGGGTTTTGTGTGGGATGCACTGTAAAACGTCGTAGTTTTGCGCATTGGGAAAGACGGGCCACGCGCAGGAGAAGGCATGGACAGTAGATACTCGCCGTAGAGGGAAGGTATGAACAATAGATACTTGGCACTGGTGTAAAACGTCGTAGTTTTGCGCATTGGGGAAGACGGGCCACGCGGAGGAGAAGGCATGACCAGTAGATACTCGCCGTGGATGAGGAGTCTTTACTGCGAGAATAGATATAAGTATAGATAGATAGATAGATAGATAGATAGATTATATGGGAGATATAATTATAAATTAGTAAATTGACCCCACTAATTTACCTTTTGTCCCCAACTTTTTCCACACAATTTTGAAAGGAAAAGTTTTGTGTGGGACTCATGCAATTTTTACTCTCGAATTTTACCATATATTTTCGGAACACCCATAATTTTAAAATTTCTCCATTTTAATTCATAATTTTCTTTCCCCTCCATTTTCCTCACTAACCAAACAAAGGCTTAGTTGAAAGTGCTCAGTCGATCCCTCCAAAAAAGAAAAAAAATTTAATGTATAAGTAAATTTTTAAATAGAGCCTCCTAAATTTTCAATTTAGACCTTTCTTGTTTTGTTTTTTTAATAGATACGAGCTTTAAAGTTCAATTAAGTTTTCACTTGGTCGATTCATGATTGATCCAAGTTAATTTATATTACCAAACATATATAAACGCGACATCTTTACCAATTTGATAGTGATTTGTTTTTAATGATAATTATAGTTTTTATTATATGAAAGCAAAAACACAAGTTAATGCGACAATATATTTAATACTCCCTAAAAAATTCGGGGAAACCCCACTAACTTAATCGTACCATAGTGAATTCAAGGTTAATTGTGACCCCTCACATTCTCCCCTGGCTTCGCCCCCATTACACGACTCTTGGCACAAGTAATGATAGTTTTTATGCTTTTTTGGACGAATGTGATAACAAACAAATTTCGAAAGCTAAGATTGGGATTGCTTGAAAAGCCCAATATCATGTAAATGCAAATTTGATAATCCTACAACCAAAGTTCAAGTTCTACGGTAAGGTGCTTGTTGATGAGTGTTATTCGCACCTTTCATCTTTTCAAGTTCATTCAATTAAACATCCAAAAACTCTCATCTGTCGACACTCCACTTGTCTCTATCACCTTTACAATAATTTACCTTCTCTCCTCTTCCCTCATGTCAAACAAAGATGGTGCTGCCTCTCCATGCACTGGACAAGCCATGCTTTTAGTCAAACAACCAAACGATTCCAACCCTACTTTCAGTTGAAGGTTTAGAGACCTTGGCAAAACAAGAATGATAGAGAGGAATATGCACAATAATATCACTGAACATTCACCACTTTCATAGAACCTCAGTTTTCATCCATACAATTTAACCTGATCAGTTTGTGTTTTTCCAATGCCATAGTGAGAGGCCTAGAAATTCTTTTTTGAAGAATTGAAGCCATTTCAGCTGCACCCAGATGAAATCATGGAGCAATCTGGTCCATGTCAGCACATATAGAATATCATTCAATGCTTCTATGTACAATAATTAGTGTACCGCTAAAGGAATGCATCCAATAGAGAAAATGGCAATACAGTTTTGGAGCAGGAAAAATATTAGCATATCAAAGCCAGACTGCTGCTCTATAACTTCTAACCTAAGCTTAGGCTATATGTTCTGAGAAGCCAGATCAGTTGTATCTCTCTAAGATGAGGAAAAGAAGCAAGGCCGCAAATTCATATGCCATTTGTGTCAAGGCCAGGATAGAATATACTTACTTTTTCCTATGTGGCTATATATAAATCACATATAACAGAATTCTAACCTATTCAAATTTCAGTAAGAAAAAAGGGGAAAGAACAGTACTGTCAGATAAAGAATTCAACACTTACAATGCCTGTTCTATGTTAGAGATTAGCCTACTTGAATCCCCATAGAAGAGACAAATTACTAATGATTACCTTTTTTGGAAGGGAATCAATAATATCCCTTAGTGTGATATTTTCAGGGAGTGGCTCTCAGTTTGCTTGAAGCCATATCTTTTTGCCAACTGCTTTCCATGTTCAGTGATGTCCGCTGGAGATGGTGCAATTGGAATGACAACAACATTAACCATTTTAGCCCTTCTTGTTGCGATTAAAATTGTTGAGATTTAAATTCTCTGACCAAGATTAAATTGGGGTAAATCAAACCATTTTAAAGATACCAAAATAGCGTTCATAATATATAGCTTATGTGGCTGTAGAAACAAACATAAGAATACAAATTATGAGGCCAATATGGGAAAAGACCACATACCCATCACGATGTCTCTTTTCCTTTGTACCTTTTAAATATATCCACCACCTACATTTTAAAGAAGATAAGTTTAAAGAAGATAAGTTACAACCGGTTGAAACAAAAAGATTTTCTTGGAGATGGATGAGAGTGCGATTCGAGTTTTGAAGTTATTTTGAGGTGGAATACCTTTCAAGGCGGCTCTATAGATCCCTGCAACCAACGCTTCACAACCAGAAGAAGTGTATCAATATTTGCAGAGGCCTTGATCTTTAGACACAAAACATTTTTGTTTGCGGAAGCTGAACGACTTGTTGCTGGTTTATCAACCTCAACCTTCTTAAATAACTATGAACAAAGCAAAGAATCATTAAATCAGGTGCCCATGGAGTTATGATAAGGATATTTTAGCAGTAGTACAATAATCATACGCCTACATACATTAAAGAAGCAATGAAATCAGAAATTAATGAAACATCATAGTCCCAACTCACTTCCAAGATAAGTGTAGAAACACTACTTTTCATGGGGTCAAGCACTAAGATAACAACAATTACCTTTTTGTTCGAGCCTTGCATCTTCAAAACCTTGGGCTAGATTTCATTTGCACATAGCCTACGGGGTACAACAACGGCCTGAAATTGTCTTTAGACAAAAAAATTAAGGTAGGTGTCAATCAGTTAAGCATATGAGCTCATTTCACTTGCTGCAGGCACGACAAAATCAAGGAGTTAATGCACAACCCAACAAAATTGACAAAAAAGATAAGGTTCAACCAGGAAATGACACAGGGGAACAAAGCAATATGACCCAAGGGAAGAAAACGAAGAAAGCCAAGCAAAGAGGTAGCATTGAACAATTCATCGTTAAAATAATAAGTCAATTGGATGGGCATGCTTAAAATGGTTAATGAAAAATAATCCAAGCTTTACCGCTTGAAGAATCTCTGGAACACGTGATCCTTTCAACCTCCCGGGGAGATCTTTAGCAAGAGCCTGCACTAAAATCATCATTGTTAGGAGAGGAGAAAAAGAAACAAAGGAAAAAAGAAATAGCCCTAGAGAGACAGAGAGGAAAATGGTTTGGGGGGGAATATGCACCATAGATATACACCATTTTTAGGTGCATAACTTATTGTAATTCAATCTAAATGCAAAAAAATGGGTTTAACTGTCTCTTCTCCTCAAGACTAATAGCACCATTTTTATCAAATTGATCCTTGAGATCAGCGAACTCCTCTTCATCAAGTGTGCTAGCCAATGACTGCAAACCAAATGTTAAGGATAAATTATGATTGGCTGAAAATATTGTCTTCCAAAGGAGGTTATTTACCCGTAGAGCAAATTAATGTGTTAAAAATAAATGTAAAAATAATCAAATTATCTGTATAAAAATCCGGACAAAATTTTGTAGCATTAAACACTCTTTTAGTTTTTCTTGATCTTACCATCTCGTTTGGTTTTTAACTGAATTTAATAGTATAATAAACTACATAAATTCAGAGCGAAAGCCACCATAGCATTAACAAATCACCCAATAAAAACCAGCTGGTGAAATTGAGAAACCCAGACACAGCATGATATAGCTCTAAACACCCTTCACTCGGTATTAGCCAAAGAATAGCCACAAAAATGAAGCAAGAAACATATAAATCAGAGGCATAAGGTGCCGAATACAATAAAGCCAATCAATTTTGGAGATAATCACATGATTAACAATCCCGAGAACAACTCCATTCAAAAACATTAAAGAATAGCAACAACAATGCAAATATTAAAAAAAGAACCATTTGAAACCCAAATTGAGAAACCCATAGATAGATATACCACAGAGAAGAGATCGATTGAAGAACCCAATCACCCCAGCGGCCATCGCAAGAGGACGGGCATACTATACATCGCAAGATCAAAGAAGAGGGTAAAGCGCCAGCGAGACCCCAATAACCCGTGAATACGCCGAAGAAGCAGAGGATAGGGAAGAATCGAAGAACCCGAGGGACGTAAAGCGGGCAGATAAACAGGGTTGGGTGCATAAGCGAGCAGCAAGAGACCAGGAGAAGAGAACTCAAGGAAAGAGGTTCGTTGAGAAGAAGAAAACCAAATCTGCTCACCTGAACCAAATCAAAGAAAGACAAAGAAACCAAGAGAGAAAAGTACACCAATTTTAGATACATGAACCTAAACCCTAACAATACCCGCAAAGAGAAACACCCAAATCAAATCAAAGTCGAACACGAAGGCTGGAGCAAGGGGAGGACGATGCAATCGTGGATAGGAGGCGGACGATCAGAATCAGAAGGTAGATAAACCTAGGGGGTTAGGTAGATGAAAGAGAGGAAGTTGTGTGTGGGATTTTTCGGAAGAAGATGATAAACGCAAGAGTAAGTAGGATGAAAAGGGAACCCGAAAATCGGACGGTGGTGATGATATGTTGGATTATCCAGACGCGCGAGTATTTTTTTCGGGGGTGAACTCGCCGTAAAAACGTTGTAAATCTATAGATTTTAGAAGATAGTATAGATAGATATGAGAGTGCAACACCATCAGTGTTTGGGAGTGCGTTGTATTTTGTCTCACCAAATGAAGTGAGGTATACAATTATGGTGAGATGAGGTAATTATATTGACGAAAAGTGTTTGGTGTAAAAAATATGAAACCCCAAAATTTATTTAATAAATTACAAAAACAACCCAACATATTTATTAAATTACCAAATAAAACAAAAAATCTTAATTTTTATCACTTATACCCTCTTCTCCAACTCCTAAATCATGTCTCCACCACACTCCTCCATCACCATGAGTGATTGAAGCTCGGATAGGAATGCCAAACGTAGCCTTAACCTTTTCTCTCAAACAGAAGAGTCAACGTTGGGGTATTTGTACTAAATTACTAATGAATATCATCCAATCTTGTTCTCGTGTTTTCTAGGTGCAGACTTCATCCTCAGAGACTAGAGCTGATGGCGCTTGGATTGTCGAGTCATTTACTTGACAGAGATTCTAGAGTGTTCCACAAATTTCGGATAACTAAGAAAGCAAAGAGGCGGGACTGTCAACGACCACAAAATCGCTTCAACGACTCGGAGATCTCCATGGATCTCGATCCTGATCTTTCGGCAACGTATCTCGCTCGGCCCCCCTTGATATCTGTATCTGAATGTGTATATCTTGGCGAGAGACTTTTAGTTCTCACATATCTGCAAGTGATGCTTTCGGATTGTGTGGTTGTGTAGTCGATGCTAATGAACAAATGAAGGCAAATGAAGTCACAGTAGTTTTCTTTTAGGCTTAGAGAAAGGGAAGAGGCGTAACTATGGAAGCAAGAAAATATCATTAACTCTAGTGAATTTTGCAAATTTTGGAGAAAATGAAATTTGATTGTACTAACGTTACAGGGTTTGTTTCATATATTTGGGTGAGGAGTGTTTTCATGCTTAAACCAACAAAAAACAAAAGATGGATTACGATGAACCTGGATCATTTCCACATCACTTGCATATTCTTTGGCTGGAACTTCCTTTTGCCACGTTGCCTAAGATTTGACCACTTCAATTTGGGAACTCTTTTTTTATGGCTAACCTACCTTTTTTTCTTATAATTATTGCAAACATACAGTACAAGTTTCTTTTGCATCCATGACTCTCGTTTAATTCTAAATTTATGTGACATGTATAAATAATCACTGATTATAAATAATGACATGTATAATAATCACTGATTATAAATATATATATATATAATTTACTTAATATTTAATAATAGAGGTTATATTTTGAAAATATTAAGCATTATTATTATTATCATAATTATGGTTAAGAGTTAAAAAAAAATCATAATTCCAATTTCCAACCCGACCCACAAAATGCTGTAAAGAGCGGGCCGGGTTTGAATGCTAACTAGGGGTAGCCGGATAGGCCTTTTTGCGGAAGGCCAGTAGTCCGAGCTGCGAACCAAGATTTTATAGACCCAATTAGTTTTGTTGTATTTAGAGGTTGTACGAACTGAGAAGGGAATTATCAACTGGTTTAAAAGAGAGAAATCGCAGGGCAGAAGGGTTTAAGAGAGAGGTAATGCTTTGAACGGTTGTGCTGCAAATTGGGGATCCGCTGCAATGGTTTCTCTATCGACTTGGTGCCGGTACCTGGGCCACAAACTCGAATACTCCGCCTCTGCTAGCTGGAAGGTTCTTCTTATTGATTTCTCCTGTGGTTCTTAGATTGTGTTTTCTCATCTGAATGTCTTGAATTCGAGATTAGTGGTTGATTTGAATTGATTGGATTGGCTTTTGGACTCCTTTTGAGTACCAAATTTTTTTTTTTTTTTTTGAGTTATATTTCGATTGCCGTTGGCTTGTGTTAGGTGCTTTGATTCTCTTGAATTTCAGTGCATGAAATAACGGATTTTTTCATATGAAAGAAGGATTAGGTGCTTATGATGTAAAGGTAGGAATAGATTTGGTGGAGATAGAGTAATATGTGCCAGCCAAATTGGAAGAAAGTTCGACATTTTGATCAAACAAGGATCTAAGACTGGACATCTAATTTTAGAACAATGAATGATCGTGCAAAGTAATAGGAGGAAATATGCAGTATTCTTTGATTACAAACTTTTCTGGAAGCCAAAAGTAGGAACTTTTTTTCATTCCTATTATTGACTTGATATATCTTAGATGCTTCTGGTGTCCTTTTTTCTTTTAGTGCATTAAGATGGAGGACAAAGAATCGTTGCATTTAACAGAAAATCTTCAGTGAATATGATTTGAGGGTTTTTTTAGCTAATCATGTTTCGGGGGTACCTTCTTGGTGCATCTCAATGAGATTTATCTCATCTTTAAAAGAAATCCCAGTTCTGCTTACATTTTATTGAACCACTGGTAATGGCTCTATGAACCTGTGTGGCATTTTTGCATGCTGTCCAGTCCAATAATAGTTTACCAATTGACGACTTTGTTATTTTTAAGACAACTACAGTGCCAATTAAAAAAAACAGTTGTCGGAAGAGTTTGCCACGATTAGGTAACTCTACATCTTTTTATGCAATTCTACAGAGAACCAATGCCTTAAACAAGTGCAATAGTTTCTGATCATTCCTCCGTCCCACATGCCTAGGAAGCCATGGAGTGTTTTATATGGGCAGCCCATCCTTAACTAGCATGACGTATTTTAAAGTCGTGCAGTTGGGAGGCCCAATGCAAACAATATTGTGCTAGTGGGCTAGGCTTGCATCAGTTTCCATATCCATATAGCTTGGAATTTTGGCACTCTTTATCTTGCATGATCAGTATTTTTGATGGTATCAAAGGGTTAAGGTTCTGACCCTTATTCCTCCTTCTGATGGGGCTCAATATAATCCTCCATCGTTGTGTCGGAATGGAAAATTTGATTGTCGTAAAACACTAATTATGCTAAGGATTTACGCGCGCTTTAGATCTAAAGGAAAACGTCTTTTTGGTATCCGAAAAGTTTCATACAGTTTTAAAGGCTATTTTTTAAAAAAAATAAGAAGTTAATCTGTTGGTAGAGTTTGGCCTGCAGCTTCTAATCGTGATTGCAGTCAGTTAAGATATGCTACAACGGTTGCTAACTTCAATTTTGGTACTAATGATTCTTTTTAACAACAAATCAGTTAGCTCCATGTCTTGACTAGTTGGTTGATTGTTGTAAATGTCTGTTTTTTCTCCTCTTGCCCTCACTCACTCCAAAGTCTCTAACACACAGTCATGCATGTCCACACTTACAACCAAAGCAACCCATTCTTCTTATTTTTGTTTTTATAATTAGGCTGTGGTGCAATGTTGTCACTAATTGCTGTATGCTCATGACTATGGTCATATGGTGCAGGCGCTTCACTGATGATATAGTTATGATTGTAGATTTGCTTGCGCATAGATGCAAGCGTACCTGTATATACTTTCTTTCACAAGTTTCTTTCTAATAATATTAGAACTATTTTTTTATGATGATCTATCTGATGTAGTGCTATCAGAGAGGTCAAATCGCTGAAAGAGAAGTTGGTGATGCTATTTGGAGAAATCTATTTCAAGGAAAGTTGACGTTTTTGACTTGGAATAAAGGAGAGGAAATGGCCCCTGCAATAGCAGCAGAGGGTGGAACTCTTCTCGTCCGGAAATTACCTGTTGCAGCTCCAACGTAATATAAATCCTCTCTTTTCGATTGAAAACACTTGGTTCTGTTTTTGGAATTTATAAGAAACTTTTGATAATCATTTTCTACTTAACTGCTTGTTTTTCAAATAATATTGACAACTTATCAATCATTTTCTCCCTTATCTACTTCAGGTTGGTTTATCAGATCTTTCTAGATAACTGTTCTATTATAAATGTTCCTGATATTATTCTATATGCTCATTATCCCGGCCAATATCTGTATGTTGCATAAACTTTTTTTTTTAAAAAAAAATTGTCTCAATAAAGCTCTGCAATTGAATTCTTTTACCCTCATTCTGTTCGAATTTGTCACTTTAATTACTGTACACGAACTTTGTTATGTTATTTAGATATATTTTGTGGTTAATTCCATGGAGCTTTTTTGGCTGAGCAATTAATACTATCTTGGTTACATTTCTCCCCAACTAATTTCCCGAACTAGATCATCTGTGTCCACTGACTCTTTTTTCTATGAGTTTTATGCACAAGTTAAGAGCTGAAGAGAACAAGTTCTCTGTTGAATATTGATTCATCTCTAGAAAATTCTATTTGTGAGTACTTGGGATCATTTTGAATCTCAAAGTCGTGGTTTAATACTTGATATTTCACCTTCGGAACTTTTCTTTTCCCAATCTTTTCTGTGTGGACTGTGAAACTTCATTATCTCTGGATTGAATTCTTTTTCCCCTCGACAGGCGTGTTTTCGTTGGAGATGTAGTGGTTTTCAAGGACCCTGAAAAGTCTGATAATTATCTTGTCAGAAGATTAGCTGCTATTGAAGGATATGAAATGGCTTCTGCTGATGAAAAAGATGAACCTTTTGTCCTTGACAAGGATGAGTGTTGGGTGTTGGCTGACAATGACAAGCTGAAGCCCAAGGTATCTTCATTTTTGTGTTTTGAATATGTGATCAGTAAACTATGACCTGATTCTATTACGTATTTGCCTTAACCACGTATTTTCACTGGTAAGTACAATTACAATGAGAGTGAAATTTACATTTTACCTAACAACATGTGCCCATTTTACTTCATCAACCTTAGAAGCGACAATTTTGACATACCTGAAGCAACGATAAGATGCAGTTTACTTTTACAAGGTAGTAAAGATATAGTCTATTTACTGATGTTATGCTGCCGAATGATATTCGTTACTTTCAGAAATAGCTCATTGATTTATTTATTTTTTGGATGGGGAGTTGTCTTAGTCATTTTAGTTATAATCCATTTAATCTCCTGAATAGGCTAGGTACCCGCCTTGGTGCAGAACATGTGTTTTATTTTCCCAGCCTATTGTCAATGATGTAATTTGAAAAAGGAGTAGTTCTTCAATGCACTGACAGATTCGGCCATCCTTTCTGTGATGTTTTATTTGGTATATTATTGATTTAGCTTGTTTTGAATATAAAAGCTTACAAAAAGAAAAAAAATGTTTTGCTTTTAGCTTTGTGGTTTCTTTTCTCTCTAGTACAGTTTTCTTTCCTCCTCTTTGGTGTTTCTTCTGTATCCCCATTATTTGGCTTTAGTTACACCCTGAAGTAGAAAAGAATAAAAGGTAGAATTACATAAATGTACAGAGAAGAAAAGAAATTTTTCCAGATCCTGATTTACCTTTTCTTTTTTGCCCTCGTTCCTAATGACAGGAAGCCTATGACAGTCGATGGTTTGGTCCTGTTTCCTTGTCAAGCATAGTTGGCAGAGTCATATATTGTCTGAGAACAGCGGTTGATCACGGTCCTGTCCAAAACAGGTGAGGCTGCTCCATTGATATTAAATAAAACAAAATTTATGCCTTCTGGATGCTGATTATGTTTGAAATTTTTGCATTCCCTTGAGCAGTCATTTCAGCATGAAAAAGGATTCCCCAATATTGGAAGTGGAACTGGATGTTGATGAGATGGTGAAAAATCACAAAACATAGACTCTGCATCATCTACTGCCCTGACCAGTTTGGCTTGAATGTACCTTGTCCTTCTGCCCATTTCCCTTTTTGGATGCCAATATCATTTGAGATTCAGTTGGAAAAATAAAAGATGAGATCTTTCTGTTCATCTGATGTGAGAGTTGGCGCATCAGTTGGCCGTTTCTGTGGCAATGAATCAGGCTAAAGTGATAGCAGCTGAGCAAAGTTTGAATTTCTAAGTCCTTGCTTTAACTGTATGTTGTTTGAATTATAGCCAAAGGAGAGGGAGGCGCATATTTGTCTTTGTTTTGGCCAACTCTCTGGTAGCTCTTTCAAGTTTTAAATTATTGGTGGTCTTTATTTCCCATTAGCTTGATTTGATCATTATCAAGGTCTCAGCATCTAACACGTTCTTATGTTTATTGTCCTTTACTCATCTTTTAACAATAAGTTTCGATGTCACTGTGCTTGTTTTGATGCGTGCCCAGTAGCGTGTACTATATCTTGGGTGGCAAAAAATCGGTTTTGGATTGGACAACATGGAGTGTTTATGAAATATTTACATGATTATATCCGGATTGATTTAAATACGAACAATTAAATCGGATAATAATTCAATCTGGATTAGGGTGTAGGTATGGATAAGATTTTTGTGTTTTAATCTGGCTTCGATTTTAAATTGGATAAAATATGTGTTTGGACTTGAATTTTGAATATAATTTATATCTAAATTTGATTTAATTCTGGTTGGATAAATTTTTCTCCCCAGATTAGACAGAGTTGACGATGTCTATCACTGAGTATTTACCTTAGATCTTTGTTACACACTTAACACTTCATCTGTCGGACAGAATTTCGTTACATCTAATGATGTCTATAACTGAGTATTTACCTTAATCTTTGCTACACTTCACCCGCCCTCTACCTGATAGCGAGGATTGAAGCTCCACCCTCCCTGGGGCAACATGGTCAATTGATGTTGATATTGTTTCTTACAAATCCAATGGACAATTATTATTATTATTTTTTACTAACTTCCATGTTTGAAGCTTCTCTGTCATCTTTCGCCTTTGTTATTTATTTATTTATTTCTTCCAAAAATCACCTATGTTGTTTAAAAAAAAGCAGCTTCTATTTGATAGCATTGAAGTTATATAACGTATAAACTGTTAAATTAATAAGTTAATATATAAACTATCAAATAAATTGTTGATGTTTGATATAGCAAAAATTATGATAACGTATAAGCCGTTAAATTACTATTAACATATACATGAATTGTGTGTATATTTAACATTTGTTTGGCCCAAACATTCTAAAATCTGATTGTCTTAACGCAAAGCCCAGAATTGGTCTCAATGATAAGCCCAGAATTCCTCCCGTTTTGTAAGGCTCAAGTTACCTAGCATTGGGCTGGGTGATAAGGCCTGTCATCCAACACGGAGCCCGATATAAAATAATTTTTAATAATTAATACCCAAAAAACCCTTTTAATTGATCTTTAATTCTTTACGAAAAGAATTTAGTGGAAAGGAGAAATCTCCTCAGAAAAATGCGAAACCGCCATTAGAGACTCCTATCCCAGGGTTTTAAGCTATGTCGCACGCAGTTCATCTCTTCGCTAATAGCATACCAGGTGCGTTCTACCTTCTTCAGTCCCCAACTTCTTTCGCTTTCTTCTCCTTCTTCTCTACGTTGCGTTTGGTTCTCGAGAAACTGTTGGAAACAGAAGCAAGGAATGTATAGTTTTTTTTTGATTTCTGACTATTTGTGCATGATTGATGTTTACTTTGGCAATGGTCTCGAATTCTTCGTTTTCTTTCAACATTCTTTGGAATTTAGGCGTCCTCTTCAATTTCTAGTTTATAGCTGAGCTTTGCCCACCAACTATTTGACAAAACGAGTTTTGAATTTTGTGGCCTCACACAGATGGTTCTGGAGCACTCTTGAAGGGTTAAATGTTAGCTTGAAATTCCGTACCTAACCTGAGTATTGAGTTATTCTATCTTTCACTGTTCGGATCCTTATCTTTGACAATTTATGAGTAGAATTTCCGATGCTTCCCTATATTTTTTCACGCGGCTGCTTTTTGTTTGGTAGGTTAATTAGTTCCGAAATTGTGTGTTGCTTGCTTCTTTTTATTATTAGAGAACGGGTTTCAAAAGTCGCTTCTTGAATTTGACCCATTCTTCTTCTTTTTTTTTTTGTTTTTTTTTTTTGTTTTTTTTTGTTTTTTTTTTTTGCATACGGAGTCATGTAGTTCTGTCTTGAAATAGGTTCTCTCATTTTACTTGGATGATCTATAAGGTTTGCATTATGTTATTTCGGGTTCATACTGATCAAGTCTTTTCAACCGATAACATGCTCAAACGAGGTTTCTTAGGCTCAATGTATTCCTTCACTTCATCTTGTTAATTCTTGGTCTCCACCAACTCTTTTGATTCTGTAAAAAGTTGAATCTCAGTTAAATATAATTAAATCTTTGCCTTTTCTTTCCACCATGGCTAGGATTAACATAATATACCACCATTTCCCTACTATGATTCATGTATCATACAATTTGTATCAGGAGACGGTATAATTGCATGTTTATACTTGCAAATGTAATTTTAATGGTCCTTTGGTATGAGTACTTCAAGATGCGACTATCATGGTTTCTGACTGACCATTGGAGGGCAGAAGCAAACATTTTTTATTATTACCGCATTTACTAAGTGTTGTAAGTCTGGAGATATCTGTTGTGTGTGGGATTTACGTCATATGGTTTGAGGTTGAGATTGTTGATATAATTATTTTCTAGCTTGTGTAAAATATTCGAGTCAACAGCTATTTGATCATTTCAACTCCTTGAGGAAGGACCCCAATGATAATTTGGTCATGCAGTATTTTCTTACAAAACATATTGAATGAGATTTTGGCACTGTAGGAGCTTCTATTGAAAGTGCTATATTTCTCATATTTTCTTTTTTCATTCATTAACCTTATAAATTTTTCCTCCTTTAGGTTATGGACCATCAGATAGCAAATGTCTCCCTTGTTTGGGAGTATCGGGGAGAGTAGTTTCCTTATCTCCTTATACTTTTTGGGGCAACAATATAGACCATCCACCGATGAAAAATCAACCTTTGAAATGTGCTTCTAAGGGAGCATCGTTTGTGTGCAAGGCTAGGAGAAACCCAGATTTCTCGAGGACAAACAAAGGTGGATACTCCCGAAACAGAAACAGGCAAAACGAAGAGAGAGACAGGGACAGCTTTGGGAACTTTGACGAATCTGAGCTGTTATCTTCAAGGAATGGGCCATTACTTGCCCTTTCCAATAATTCAAAGTCCCAAGCCACTGCAGTCCCTGGACCAAGAGAGAAGGAGATTGTTGAGCTATTCAGGAAGGTCCAGGCACAGCTTCGGGAAAGATCTGCGGTAAAAGAAGACAAGAAGATTGAAACCATTCAAAGACAAGGTAAAGAGAGTGAAACTGTTAATTCGCTTCTGAAGCTTCTGAGGAAACACTCAAACGAGCAAGCTAAGAGAAAAGGCAGAAGTGGCAGCAGTGTAGACTTTCATTTGGATCAGCCAGAACAAAGTGCATACAATGAAGACACTAGCGGAAGTTTCTTTAGTTCTATGGGCAAAATCGAAAGCGAGTCCCCAAAACCCAATGCCGCTTCTTCAAGTAGGTCACGATCGATTTTCCGGCGCAAGTCTCCAGTCCCTCAAGTGAAATCTGAGCCCATTTATCCCAGCGAGGACACTATCAATTCTACATCACGAGCCATGGAAATAAAAAGAGATCTTGAGGTGCAGCCTGAGCCCATAGACGACCATGAATCAGAGCCAGAACTGGAGATAGAAATTGAGCCTGAGTCCAGGTCAGTTATTCCAGATGGGGATGTGTTTGATGAGTTAGTAGAGGATGAATTGGACGTGGATGATGCTGACGACAATGAGGATGGGGAGAAACAAGACCAGAAAGATTTGAGTGCACTGAAATTACCTGAACTTAGGGCACTTGCAAAGTCTCGTGGTATAAAAGGGTATTCGAAGATGAAGAAAGCTGAGTTGTCGGAGCTGCTAAGCTGAATCTCTGATTACTGGTGAAGGATAGGTCTTAGGAGAGAATTCATTTAGAGATACCTCTTATTGTTTTTGAATAGTTAATTTCCTTTAGTACCTCAAACCGTCGCAAAGACTTGATGGCTGCTGATTATCAGAGATATCACTTCAACGTAGCTTTAACCAAATTTTGCCGGCTTGAGACTCGAGCTGTTTGTTAATTTGTTTGATTGAGGATCTGCTGTTTTGATTATTTCAAGATGCTTGTGATATTTCTTTATTTGCTATTGAAATCAAAACTGAAATTCAATATAGTGAGCCATTGCACTTGTTGACAAGATGTGGTTTGTTGTGAAAAGGGCACCGGAAGGGTTATGAAAGATGTTCAAAACCAACCGAGCCCGTTTAAGATATCTACTTCACTCATCTGTGCGTCCACGGTGCACCACAGCCTATATAAATTATCCATACTCCTAATTTCCAGAAGTCTTCCCTTGACACTCCCCTTACCTCCGAAGAAAAACTCCTGAAAGAAATCTTCCCTTTCACGTTTGTTTGAGCTTCTGCATGGAAGTCACTATCACATCGAACAATAACAAATAGGTTACATTGTTTTCTGCATCTATCACTCTTTTTAGTTTATAAAATCAACCGAACTCATGATTCAGTCAGAAGCCCTTCTCTGTTTTTTTACCACCCTATTTTCCAAAAACCAATTGGGAGTTGGAAGAACAAAAAAGAAAATTTTAAAATCTTCTACAATTACCCTTTATCTTATCATGTCATCTTCAGTAGCTTTGCCTCACAAAATTACCACTCCGGTCAACAATGTGTTCTTATGTTCCAATGCATCACTTTGATCTTGAAGAGCAAAAGCAATGAATTTCTGGTTCTGTCCAGTTAAGTATATAGCTCTTATGGGAACTGAAAACCTCCACCAAGTCCTTCAGCTTGTGCAGTGCTATCCCTTGGTGGACTAATGGCGATCCAGAGCAACGACAGTGTGATTGCAATGAGTCCTGACCAAACGAACACTATGGTTGGTGTCTTACCTCTCCTACCCATCAAACCCTTGGCGAAAGGATAAAGATGAGCCAGCACCCAGAAGCTAAAGAAAGCTCCCCCCATAAACTTACTCCATTGCGGAACTGTGCTGTAGATGGTTCTTGAGAATGCAATAGCCATTGCAAGTATGTTTATCATCCCAATAACGATTGGTGGAATCATCAACGAAGTCCATTTGACAAGATACAAGTCTGCATAAATGTCATCAACATCCTCTCCTGCCGATTTGGAAGTCAATGTGAAAGAGATTTCAATTCCTGCAATCACTTTCAGAAGGCCTTGCACAACAGCTGCCAAGTGAGCACTGGTTCCTGAGATGAGCCAAAACTGTTCATTCCTCCACCACTCTTCCAGTCCCACACCGGACCATTTTACTTCCAGTATCGCAAGCATGATGAGGCAGATTGTTATAAGCAACAGGTATACCAAGAAGGTAACACTCAGAGTTTGCACAATGAAATGTCCAGAGATAAGTGAGAGTGCAGGAAGGAAGCAGTACACAATCAAGAACATGGACGTGAACGGATAAACACCAACATTAAGATAAGCCAGACGCTGGAGTAACTTTAGACGTCTAGAACCAAACAATGCATTGTTTCTGGAGAAGAAAATCTCAACGGAACCAGTAGCCCACCGGAGCACCTGGTGAAGTCGATCAGTGAGGTTAATTGGAGCTGATCCTCGGAATGCATCACGCTTGGTTATGCAATAGACGGAGTGCCACCCACGATTGTGCATTCGGTAGCCCGTCACCACATCTTCTGTCACAGAACCATAGATCCAACCCACCCTGTCACCCCATTCTGTTTTGTCCTCATACCTGCCACAGAAGCATAAGAAGACTTGACAATACATTGCACAATGAGTTTAAAGCCAAGGCGTTGCTTATTCTTTATTGTTTCTCCTTGATTGTTAGTGCACATAGAAATGTTTTGTACTGACAATAAACAGAAGCGTTTTGTATTGACAATCAGCATAAGCATGTAAAAAATAAACACGGACCAAACTCTATACAAATGTAAGAAGAAGTGGGCATACTTACCAACAGGAAATCACAGATACTGCTTCAGCAACTGTTGTTGCATCAAGAGGCTCGCGAGGTACCCTGAGAGCACCGGGAGGACGTCCAAACTTGACAGCAGGATGATCAGCAATAGGACGGCCCTGGAACTCAGCAATGAGTATAGAGTCGGCTAGCATTGTAGAGTTTCCAAACCTCTTGGGCATTAGATTTACATCAAGTTCAGGATCTAACTCTTTTGCCTCCAAGGCTTGTGTTTCTGAGCCACTCCCCTGAGTAATCTTGTCAGGTTGTGGTGGATCAAACCCGTACAGCGCAAACCTCCTGAACATTGTGCCAGTTCCCACATAAACTGGACCCTGCAAGAGGTTATGCATAAATTGATATATTTACATTTTTTTGACAGAGAACATGCAGCGTATTTGAGCAAATATAACTATGCAGAATCAGAGTCAGAGAGAAAGGATTACCTGCACACCATCAAGGGCTCGCATATTACCATCAAAGAATACAGTGTTGTGGTTGGCATACCTATCTGAAGGATCAATGCCTTCGAACCTTTGCGGGAATTGAATGTAACAGATGTTTTCACCTCCCCTGTCCATCATGAAGCACATTCCTTCACGGATGGCTTTGCAGTTGTAGATGTAGTGATCACAGTCCAAGTTGAGAATGAAAGGTCCATTTGACAGAATAGCTGATGCTCGTACCAAGGCATTCATGGCTCCAGCTTTCTTATTGTGGTCGTAACCTGATCTCTTCTCACGGGACATATAAACAAACATAGGGAGACGTATGTCCACTTCAGTGAAGTCTAAAATCTTGTCATCAGTACCCCCGAGAAGAGAATCACAGCTAGGAGGTTTCAACATGACCTGCAAGTATTTTGGTGACATTACTGTGTCTGTGGTTGTATATATTCATGTCTATGCATCCATGTTGATGAAATGGAAGCAGGAAAGAGTGGAGTACCTGGAGAATTCCAGCATGGTCTCCTTTAGCATGTTCTCTGGAAGAAACAGCCCAAGTTCCTGGCCAGTGGGTGCCATCTGCCATCCATGTGGCCTTTTGTACCTTCAATGGTTCCATAGGATCACCTCCACTCTCCCTCATATGCTTTAACATCTTCATTTCTTCTCTAGCATTGAAAGCATCCGATCTCCTCCTAATCGAATCAGGTAATCCATTGATCCTTACCTTAAACTCGTCATATTCCCTCTTAATTCTTCTCCGGTCCTTGACAAAATCAGGTCTGCTTTTGTTCTTTGTTGGGTCAATTTTCAAGGCGAAGTAGGAATCAGGATTCCTTGGCTCAATATTATGTTTTCGACAAAATGGAACCCACAAATCAGCAAAGCTTGCAGCCTCAGCCATTGCCTCAAAAGTGAGGAGGGCACCTCCATCATCAGAAATATAGCATGCTAGCTTCTCTACAGGGTAATCAACAGCTAGGATTGAGAGAATAGTGTTGGCAGTGACAAGGGGTGGCTCTTTTTCAGGGTCTGCAGTGGACACAAACAAGTCTACACCAGGGAGGTCCGAGCGGCCAGTTGGGTTGGATGGTGATGACAAATCGAATTTTTCATGGAGAACCTCTAGATCAGTTGAACGGTTGACGGGGTGGAGCTTTGGAATCTGGTCAAGGATCCAGGAGAAGGCAAACCATATTTCACACACAATTGACATAAGCCATAGCCAGATTGCTTCCTCGTTTGGATGATTTACTCTCCAGTTCAAGAAGAATACAAGTACCACCAACCGAACAGCGATCAACAACCTGGGAATTATCCAATCCTCACAAAGAATTATTACAAGGTATATAATCATCATCCTTAAGAAAATATAACTATGAATGAAATTACAATCTATGTTTAATCTAATTTCATCTTAATACTCTCAAATCATAGAGTATTTGATTGATTGAATTTGAAATATTTCCTTATATTGGTTCACTTGCATGATTATATATGAAGTCTATATATGAGCGCGCTCACACACACATACATATATGTGTCATACCTGTAAGGACTGATAATGCCGGCTGGGATTGGTGTTTTCCGGCTGAGTGGCTTCCAAGGCTTGTCTGTACTATCCATCATACCACCATGAAATCCCTCGTCCCCATCGTCGCCATACATATCATCCTGAGGCCAAAATGCATTGCCATAGCCATATGTACCTTTTGTCTCAAACAACCACCTGTTATGATCAAACTCCCCATTTTGGTTCCTCTTCATCATAGTCATATTATTAGCATCCTCTTTCCCTGGAGCAGGCAATGGCAATGCACCACTCGAATAATCTTGATCGTCGTCAAAATCAGTTTTGTAAGGCTCCTTACAACCAGGACAGAGACCAGTTTCCTTTTGTGCATCAAGAAAGCAATCTCTACAAATCTTAAACCTACACTCACAAGGAATCACATCTTGCCCTCTCTCATCCTTCATTGCCTTGCCATCACAAGAAGGCATTGAACACGAAGAGCCTTTTGCCCCCGCCATTTGTGGATGTGTCACCTCTGAATCTATCACCTTGTCCATCAAATGTGCTCTTGTGACACTATTGAATCCTCCTGTAAACAGAGAATTTGAAACATATTGTTCCTCTGCCTTCACTGCCACAGACGAGTCCATTGGTTGATTATCCGGCGTAGGAGGAATGTGGACGGTGTAGTTCATGTAGTCACCGGATATCTCCCCTGACATGTCAAGGTCTTCTCTTGACAAACTCACATATCTACCACTTGACGTTCTCCTGGCAAACTTGACAGTTTGGCCACTCGAACCGCGATTGCTTTGCGAATTACTTGAACCTCCAGGGCTTCTCATTGCCTTCTTTGATGGTTGTGAAGATAGAGATGCCATGATCAATTTTTTTTTTGTCAGACACAATTGTTCTATGAAGTAATTCTCATCCTGTTATGTTTGAATACAGGGAAACATGACATGAATTTGCAAAGAGAGAATAATTTGCAACCTTTTTGATCAACCAATGCGAGGAAAAACTTATTTGGGCTTGAATGAAAAAATTAATGAGAGAATTGAGGAAGAAAAAAAGGGGTTGTGAGTTTTCTTGGCCATGAGAAAGTTGAGAAAGAAAGTTGAAGGAATTAGATGAGAGAGAGAGAGATAACAATATTAACGGTGAGAGACCAAGTCCAAACAAATGTAGCTATGAAGTACGAGTTTTAAGGAGGTGCATTGTCTGATTAAAGAAACGTGGGCTTGACCTTGTGGAGTTCCGTCATCCGTTAAGAGGGCCTAGGTTAAGGCCCAAGACAATTAGTCCAGCCCAAACTTAAGTCTGCTAGCCCATTACTCGAACCCAACTAAACCTTGAACTTAAGTGATCCGTTAAGGTCCTAAGCTAGCTAGTAAGGTCTATGGCCCAAGCTCATTTGTCAAACCCAAACTTAAATATCTAAGCCCATTACTCGAACTTTCAACCATCGGCTTTTCTAGTTCCAGAAATTAACAAGCGACATGGCTCAAACAATTAATCTGCATTAAAAATAAAAGAAAAATTAATCTTCATTAATTAGGAATCCCATGACAAGAAAGTCTTTGTTTAATTAATACTCTATTACCACCAAACAAGGTAAAGCAAGGAACAATCCTTATTGTGAATTATCAATCACATTGGTGATAAGTAATAGTGAATCTCTTTAATACTAAATTGTATGGATTCGAAAGGTCCTAAGTTCGATTTTTACTTAGAATAATATTATTATGTTCACATGTTAAATGTTGGCCAAACTTACTCTGTCATCAGGAGATAAATTTCTATACGAGCGATCCGAAATTGGTGACGGTCCAAGTTCAGACGCATATCATATATCCAAATGAAAAAATTTAATGATGTCGTTCTCGATTAAAAAAAAAATAAAAACTCTTCACCTATAACTAAGGTTCAGTCGGAGGGGGCTTAGGTGGGTTCAGTTGGAGGTGATCACTCATGAAGACATGGTCTCGATCTTGAAGATGATGCTGCTGCTGCAGAGAAAAGAGACGAGTGTGTTTGTGGTGGATTGTACCCCAAATTTGAGTTAGAATCACGTGAGCAGTTGGATTAAAATTTAAATCCAACGACCTTAATTTGTTAAGGCACAGAGTTACCGAACACGGCTTACCGGACATCCCCGAATCCCATTCTCATTGCACGTAGTTCTAGTCCTGGCAAGACATCAAAGACCCACCTTCCATTTTCTCTTACCCGAAAAGAAAAGAAAGGAAAGAGGGCAATAGACCACTCACTGGCCAACTCACATGGCTTGCTTATAAGTTATAACGGATTCGGGATTCTTATAAATCCAAATAAGAAACTTTTGATCAAATATGTTTTGATTGTGTTATATGCAGACACTATTTGGTCACTAAAAAGTGTCAACTCACTTTGGCCTTTTGTTCAGGGTTCATCCTCCCACTCAGGGAACCAAAACTTCATCAATGATAGGTCATTAAGGATTCCTAATGAGATCAATCATTTTAAGCCTTTTGTTTAAACAATACTCTTCTAACACTCACTATTGGATTGGATAATCTAGTAGCTTTGACCACTCGATAGTAGGAGTTACAACTTGCAGCCATGTGCTCCAGAGAGGTTCTTTGTTGGGTTCAAGAACATGCAAGACAAAAAAGATCAATGTTTTGTGGTCATGGTAATGTGTGCAATACTATTCTTAATATCTTTTAAAGATACCAAGAATTGATACCCACGATTCATTTGCTTTTATTTGTCCATCATGGTGGATAAAATTATGTTGATAATAATGGTTAGAGAGTTCATAATAGAAAGAAGATAATAGCTGGCTTAGTACTTGAAATCAACGAGGTGGGTGGTAATTAGGAAAGGACAACTGGGGAATGGACCCATAAACCCATTAACATCTAATATTCTCTCACAAGTTGTTTTTGTGATTGAATTTGTTTTGTCTGGTCTAAGGTGCAATATCAACTCTCCATTAGGCATGCTTACCTTATAAATCCAACTAACGTGTCTGTTTGGTAGAGCGGGTGAGAGTTTATAAGCTCATTTTTTTCGCTCACTTATGTCAACATGTATATCAAAAAATTTCCTCAATTTTTTCTATTGTTGTTGTCTCTCTTACACATTTGTCCTCTTGTCTCTCAAAATATATGTTAGATTTCAGAAAAAAATTATATACTCAAACATCATACAATTTATTTGACAAATTATACGTTATTAAACTTTCGCTCTATCAAACAATCAGTATTGACTTTTTTTTAGTCCTAGAATTAGACTGGAAAGTAAAAAAAAATAAAAAATTGAATGGACCTTTTTGCTTTTGTACATATGTTGGGTCGATAGAAGGCCTTGGATCCTTTTTTCCCCCTTAACCAATGGTGTAGTTGATACCCCTTTATTATGAAAACATTAATATTATGAAAAAGGGTATATAAGTCATTTGATAACATTATTGCATGCTACAGGGCAATAATATATACTCTGTTAAATTTAAGGATGTGAGGAGGAATTTTTTAATATATTTTGGTCAAATTGTTTAATCGATTATTGTTAAATTATATCGATTTTTTAACTTTTGATTAGATTATCAGTCGATTTTAATATAAAATATATAATTTTTTAAAAAAAATCAAAGGGTTCAATTTTATCCAAAAAAAAAATTTGACAGTCCTAGCTAAATTGCAGAGAAGCTTGATGCCTTCACCTTCCTTTATAATTCCTAATCAAGTCCTTACCTTCTTGGGGCTTCTGTAAAGTAAATCCAAATTACAAAACCTAATTAAGTTACTGTAAATGTCATCGCTTTCCATTATGACTCTCACATAACCCAACAATTCTGCAACAACAAAGGGCCCCAACCTTTTACCTTTTGTATTTTATTTTATTTTATTTTTCTCAGAATTTAATTCCTTGTTCTTGTAATTCTCTTCTTCTCTGTGTGTGACTGTGTCTGTCATGCAGCAGCTTTGTAAAGAAACCAGGAGCACGAGGGTTTACACTGATCATAGCAGAAGATAAATCTTGATCAGTTTGCATTTCAATGCAAATCAAGATCTGTTTTTGTGTCAAACCCATCGTCAACTTGAGTCCCTTGAATTGAGGTATGGTTCGGTACAAGGGTTTGTTGAATTTTAGAATTTTTCCTGGTTCTTCCCTCGAATATGTCGATGCTTTTGTGTTGATTTTTGATGGATCAAAGATCGTATTTGCTGGCGTTATTTGTTTATCTGGCTTTCAATATTTGCTGGCTTGCTGCTCTTATGGTTGGTTTGTTGATTTACGGATTTAATTGGTGGAATTTTGCAAAATGGGTTTGATGATTCTGGAATAGGTTCGCTTAGGCTGTTGTCTTTAATGGATAGTAACTGAGTAACTGAGGTGAAATAAACGAAATTCGGATCATATTATACAGGGAAATGAAAAAGGTAAGTTCAAATTAGCCAAATAATGGGGTTGAGCTCTTGTGATAGGAGGTTTTTGTATTATTTCCTTTCAACACAATGTTTTTTCTCCCTTCTTTCATTGGAAAACAAGTATATTGATTATGTGATTCCAAGGACTTTTCGTTGAGGAATAGAGAGTATGATTATTTTTTTCTTTCTCCCTTTCTTCGTTTGTCTTCCGGTTTCAACCAGTAGAAACCCTTTTTATTTTCTCATACCTTTTCCTACAAGTGGCTTTTCCAAATCTAGAGTAAATATTGTCTTTTAGTTTGAATAATATGGTCAAACAAGCTCTGTTATAGTTTCAAAAGGTCAACTTGGAAAGACCAAATAATGATCTAATGCGTTGTTTTTTCATTAAATTTGAAATTTCAGGAATTAATAAAGTCTCTGCTATCTTCATGTGTCAAGGTGTTTTGTCAGGATTGTTGGATTAAAAGTCAATCCAAACTTTTACCAACTAAATTTGATTTGTGTCAAATTGTTCTTGGTCCTGGAAAATGCTCTCCAACCTGGAAATTAATGTTGGTTTGGGCTAGTATAATGGGATGCATATACTCATGGGATATTCTGTGGTCTTAGAACCACGTCTTGAATCGTAGGAAACAATATTGTAACTTCTTCATTGGTTTTGACTTGTTGGGAACTTTTCCACCTGTATACATCATACAGTGTGTCATTAGGATGCCACGGATGGCTCTAGAGCAAGAATGGTTTTTTATTTCTCAAGTTGACACTGGGATTGAGGGGGACTATTATGTGAGGGTTAACCAGGACGGCTTACTGTTGAAAGCGACACTGCAGACAAAACTTCTCCAGAATAGCACCCTTCATGTTGTTCTTCTGTAGGGCAGAGAGAGTTGCTTCTTTTTTTTCTTTTTTTTTTGGGTTTATGAATGTCACTTTTTGAACAGCCTGGTACAGATTTACTGGCTTTGGGACTCTGTGATAGGTATGTCCTGTAATGCTTGGCAAGCTGGCTTTGGGATATAACTAGATGGTTGTATGATGTTGGGTAAATGAGGTAGTGGGCCTCCTTTCCGCATTCAGTAGCCTGAATCTTTCTCTCTGCTAGACTAGTTATGCCTCCTAGTTGCAGCTCTTTTGTTTTCTTTTATCCTATATCTCATATCACTATATCAAGGTTCCTGCTTTGTCAATGCACCATTTCTCGTACGTATACTGAAAATTCCATTCGAACTCTGGTACTCTGACATTGCTGGGTTGGGGACAAGTAAGATGTAAATAGACATTGCTCCCACATAATATGTGAATGAAATGGCTGTTTAGAGGAATTGAACTTTTGACCTTCAGGTTGCACCCATGAAATTCTATCACTGGGCCACATGTCCGCATGTGTTTTATATTTTTGAAATGGTAGTTTGTCTAACTATTTTCTCTCATCGCCAATAGAGACTACTAGTCTAAAAAAGCGTGGCCAGGGTTATTTAACAAAGAAATTTTTGTCCTTTGGATCCACAAATATCGTGTCATTTTTATGTTGTTGATATATACTTGTTCAAGGATAGTAATTGTTATTATTTCTGCCTATTTCTTTTAATAACGAACTATGTCCATGGATTTTTTTTTTCATTTTTTTCTCCTAATTATACTTTTGATTTGCTTTATCAGAAACAGGTCATATGGACATGACATCTGTGCAATGTCTTACCAACAGTATTTCTCGATTTGTTCATCTGGTTTCTTGTCAGAAAACGAAGCCAATGCCTATTCACAAAGATTACAGGAATATGGTTGGTGCACTAAAGATTCTGAAACCCGTTCTCGATGACATTGTCGATTGTAAGATTCCTTGCGATGAAGTCCTTTATCAAAATTGTGAAGAATTGGACATTTTTGTTAATGAGGCTCGGGAATATAAGGAAAAGTGGTCTTCAAAGATGAGCAAGATATGCAGTGTAAGTACTTTCTAGTTTTTGGTGGGAGTCTGAAACACCAATCTGTTCTCCCAATTCTAAATGCCTTTTTTCTAACGCATTTAGGTTTGGCGAAGCGAAGCCCTGTTTGTTAAAATCCAAAGTTCCTCTCTAGAAATTTGTCATGCGTTTTGTAGATTGTTGCAGTCATCTTCATCTACTTCAAGCTTAGTTGGCATTCAAGTAAGTCCAATATTGTAATTGATTTTTCACGCTCCAGTTTCCTATTGCAAATCAATTATTTACTCATGGATTTTTTCATGAAATCATTTCTGGTTTTGATTGAGTTCCTTTGCTATATTTAAATGACTCTGAGATCATTTATTCTCTTCCTTCCTTTTCGAAATCCCGTAATTTTTATGTATGTTTAAATGTCTGTCATAAGTGTGACTGCTTTTTGTTCAATTATTTTTTTCCAGCACCGTATGCAGGAACTTGAATGCTTGAAGCATGAAGGAATAACAGAGTATATAGAAGAGGCTGTGAGAAGTCAAAGAAATGGTATTGTTCCCTCCATTGATCATCTTACAAAAATTCTAGAATTGCTTCATTTGACATCAAACCAGGAACTGTTGAAAGAAAGTATGGCTGTAGAAAAAGAATGGATGAATGCTCAAGTCAATAAAGCAAAAGGCGAATTCGATCACATTGACCAAACTGTGAAGCTCATTTCCCAAATACGGGATTGTATCCTGGAAATTGAGCAATTTGATGCCACAACTGGTGTTCCTGTTCCTTCATACTTCCGCTGTCCTTTGTCGTTGGAACTCATGTCAGATCCTGTTATTGTGGGTTCTGGTCAAACTTATGACAGAACATCCATTCAGAAGTGGCTTGAACAAGGACTGACTATTTGTCCAAAGACCCGTCAAACCCTTAGCCACACGAATCTTATTCCCAATTTTACTGTCAAAGCTATGATAGCAAATTGGTGTGAGGGAAACAACTTGAAACTTTCCAGTGGAACCGAACATCCCAATGCCCCATCCCCTTTGCCATTTAATCATGTACCTTCTCAAGATTTTGTCCGCACAGATAGTTTCCGTTCCTTCCACAGTAGTAATTCCACATCAAGATCTTCTTTGGAAGTTGGAAATGGATTTGAGAAGCAAAAGATTGATGTCTCTTTCAGATTGGGCGGAGAAGAATCAAATGGCTCCCAGGGAATGAAGACTGAAAATTTTGACGATCCATCTCGTGAACTGTCATATGTACATAGCCGTAGCGAATCAGTCTCAAGTGCAATTTCCAGTATTGAGTATGTCTCTCCAGCGTCAAATGAGGTATCAAGGATATCTGATAAGTTTGGGAATATGAATCTTGTGTCAGGAGAGATCATATCTGAGTCTCCCGTTGCTTCTTTCTCAAAAAATGAACTCATGTGTACTCCATCTCTGTTGGGAAAAAAATTAGGCAGCTCCAACACTAAAGCAGAAGTAGCAGGATATGGAAACCACAACTATGATGCAACTCACCCCTTTCCATTTTCTGATTCTGGATCTGATGATCTAACGACTACTTCCCATGTTACGAAATTGATTGAAGACCTTGAGAGCCAATCAAATGAATTGCAAACTAAAGCTGCTGCAGAACTCCGACTCCTTGCAAGGCATAACGTTGAGAATCGTGCCATAATAGGCCGTTGTGGTGCTATTGTGCCGTTACTGTCTCTTCTATATTCACAGTCGAAACTGACACAAGAGCATGCTGTCACGGCTCTTCTGAATCTATCAATCAATGAGGAAAATAAGTCCATGATTGCAGAGGCAGGAGCAATAGAACCACTGATTCATGTTTTAAGATCAGGAAATGATGGAGCCAAAGAAAATTCTGCTGCAGCTCTGTTCAGCCTCTCTGTTTTAGAAGAATTCAAGGCAAAGATTGGGCGCTCTGGTGCAGTTAAAGCCTTGGTGGATCTGCTAGGCTCAGGGACTTTAAGAGGAAAAAAGGATGCTGCGACTGCATTGTTTAACCTTTCTATCTTTCATGAAAATAAGGCACGTATAGTTCAAGCAGGAGCTGTGAAGTATCTTGTTGAGTTGATGGATCCTGAAAGTGGGATGGTTGACAAAGCCGTGGCTCTTCTTGCAAACCTATCAACAATTGGTGAGGGGCGCCTTGCAATTGCACGGGAAGGGGGCATCCCATTACTTGTTGAGATTGTTGAATCGGGATCTCAAAGAGGGAAGGAAAATGCTGCCTCCGTTTTGTTGCAACTCTGTCTCAATAGTCCCAAGTATTGTACCATGGTATTGCAAGAAGGAGCTGTCCCTCCCCTCGTCGCCTTATCCCAGTCCGGCACACCAAGAGCAAAGGAAAAGGTATGCTGTGTAGTTTTCCCCCTTTAGTGGGTCACGGTACATACTATATAGTGGTATGTTACCAAATTTTCCCAATAGAAGTGAATGCTTAACACATGCCATAATAATCAGTCTCCTTAATGTTTAAATGAGGACAAAATCTCCCGTGCTATCAGTGCTTATATTTCTTATGTCCTTGTGATGATTCTTTCCTTTTATTTGGAAATTCATTTTTTGCCATATGGTGATAGTGGAAGTAATGAACATTGTTGACAATGCAAAGGGAAGAAGTTATAAATTATAAAAGCGGCTGCAGCTGCTGTTTCGCTTAGAAGACCTGAAAATGGGACGTGGCTGTTACTGTGGTTATTTCTACTCGCGTCTGTCAAAATTGTTAGGACCTTTCGACTAGTTTAAATTTTCTGTGAATTCGAGTTAAAATATGTAATAGATGTGAATGATGTCTTGTGTTTTCTTATGTTACGCAGGCTCAGCAGCTACTCAGTCACTTCCGGAACCAGAGAGATGGGTCCATGGGAAAGAAAAAGTGATGAAAAGAGCGAAATTTTGCAGATTATTTCAACCTTTTTGGATATTCCACTTCGGACGATATGGTTTTCTTCCAGTTTTCTCTGTGTTTTTCCACATACTCTTACTTCATTCGCTTCCATTCGGGCAATGGAGCTTACTCCTGAAAGTCTATGAAGTGCAGGATGAAATTGGATTGTAAATTTAGGCAGGGTTCCAATTATTTCTCTTCTTTTTCCCTCCTTTCTAATTAGGGTTCTACAGAGCAGAGAGCGTGTGCTGTTGTGCTGGGTACGAATCGCTTCCCGAAGAAGTTGATTCCTCCATCCGTTTATATGCTATGTTGTCGTTGATTTGTTGATGTTGGTGTACATATCTTGTATATATCATGATTGCAAAGACTCTCTGAACTACTTTGATTTAGTGTTATTGTTTTCATTATCTACAATCACCTTTTGATCGCTAAATGGGCTCTAGCAGTAAATTGGGCTTGCGGCTGGTTAAGTCAACTTCTGTTCTTTGAAAGATTCATCATTTTCATTCTTGTTACAGTTCAGTAACTTCAACTCTAATATAAAGTTTCGATTTGTTTTAATATGATAATGTATCCTAATAAAACAACTAAATACTTGCCGAGTAATTATATTAAAAGTTTAAAACATATCGAAATTGTAGATTATTAATATGTTACGTTTGAATATTCGTTGTCTAATTTTCTTTTTCTAAAAATGATAAATCTTTTATTAACCAAAAATTCACTTAACCCGACTGGAGATATTCGGCGAAATATGTCAGTGGTGTAAAACGTCTGGACTTAAACATGCTCCGGCCCACAATGATGGACTTATTATTACACACGGGCTTGGTCTGGTCCGGCCCAAGTTATATGTGGGCCAATAGGCCTTTCATCCATATCCCAACCTGCTTAAAAATTTCAAGCCTAATAAGGGCATCGCGGAAGAAAACATGAAAGTGAGACAAAGTAATAAGGGCATCGCAACAGTCACAATCTACTCTTATCTACTTGACCTGCAGGTACAAGGTACATCCCATGGTGACCACTCTATAGTTTTAACAATATAGCCACACGTGTAGTGCACCCAATTTATTGCATACACTTCCCCTTCTCCCTATTTATAGTAGAAGCCAAGATAAAAGGAACTCCAAGTGTCGGACTGCTTTTGGGATGTGACCTATCATCACCAAAACGTGCCAAATTTTAGGTCAAATCTATGGACTTGGAACTGGACTTGTTCAATATGCAGTACAAGGCGTAATTTCATGAAGGGAGTAAAGAGGTCTAGGGAGCTACTACTGATTATAGACTGCCACCTTCTTGGCCACTAGTGGTTGATAGACTCTATGGTATTAGTTTTGTCATATATTGAAATATGTATTTTATCGATGAATCACTATTAAGAGACGTATTTTATTGATATGAATTAATATGTAACTTGATTTTTTAAAATAAAAGTGAGAGAAAATATTAATTTTGTGGTGTAAATTTAAGGGAAAATAGAAGAAATGCATTTTTATTGCCGTATATTGAAAATAAAGAAGAAAAAAAACACACTTATAGTAGGAGTATTTAATAGTGTAAATATGCACTTCTTAAAAATCAGTGTAAAAGTGCACTGATACTTCCCTAAATCCTAAATTTAATGGCAACAATATAGAGGAAAAAAAAATTGTTGGCTTCACTGAAATCTAGAGAAAAAAATGTATAAAGATTTGTATTTTTCTAATGTGACTCTATTGAGAGACAAATTTTACTGATGTGAATCAATAATATATGACTCAATTTTTTATGTAATAAAAATGAAATTAAATATATAATAATAATTTTTTATTATTGTGAGGAGTAACGCTAGTGCCAATGGGCACTGAATCTGAAAAATTAAATGTTACAGGGAAACCAAGACATAAATGCTAACATCATGTGCGTATACGTGTCGGGGGCTTGCAATGGAAGGCCCCCATGCATTTAGACATACAATGATTCCTAAAAAACAAAAGATACCATGCAGATGGATCGAGTAGCTTGCTAGCAATCAAGACAGGCCCCTACGTCTTCTTCTGGTGCTAGATTGCAATATCCACGTACAAAATATAAAAAAGATTGACTAAATCAAACAAACTAAGAGCTCTGATAAAAAAAACTAACATCTAAATATGTAGAGGAATCGAAGTAACAATAAATGTAATAGATAAAAGAGATTTATGTAGTTCGAAGTTAGCCTACATCGACTAGTAATAGATACTGATTTCCATCATTTATGAAAAAGAGAACAAATGGAAAAAACTACTAAATACAGTGATTCAAGCTTCCTCTCACTCAATATGTGTTCTCTCTAAAAGGGTGCCTCTCGATTGGGTTATGTATAAAATTAGACTCTTAAACAAGTTGGTCTGTCAACAGATCTGCCATAACTGCCGGAACAGCTACTCGAGCATGTCCGAACATATTTCCCTCTGCCTTCCAAGTATGGAGGGCTGTCCTTACAACACCTTGACCTGTCTGAACATCATATATCAGATAGCGTATGTACAGCAGGCAGAAATTGAGCCAAAAATACCACATTTCTTTCTTTAATTGAGACCTTCAATGTTATTCTGCCACATTAACAACAATGTCGATTTTGAAACCTAAGCCTATACTTAGCATGAGCGCTAGGAGCGGTTGGGTTATGAGGGTTTATGTGAGTGAACATATATCAACTCTCAATTGCTCATTTTGAAGGATTGAGAAAAATGGATGTTGGGAGATGATCGTGAATCACTCTGAACACCTTAAAAAGTTCTCGTCAAGCAAGAGTTCGGAGAAGTTCGCTTGTTCAAGAACTCATCCCAATCCCTCTCATCACCTCTCCCAAGCAAGATCTAAGTTTCTGATTATTAATACTTTGAGGTTTGATCTGAATTTCAGAAGAAGCAACAATTTCGATTTTGAATAAGAATGGAGAGAATAGGAAGACAGTGGTGAGAAAGAAAAGATTCGTAAAAATTAGGAAACAAATTTGTTATATAAAAGCGGGAAAATCTGTCATATTATTTAGATCCGACTTAAATGATGTATTAAATTTTAATTTAAGAATTTATTGGTATAATATTTTTAATAAAAAAAATTATTTTCTATATATAAAGTTTGCACGAGGGATTTTTTTGAATTAATCCATTATTTTTAATCATTGAAAAACACACGTCAATCATATATTAATACTTTAAAAAAATGCTGATCGTTTTGTATGCATTAAGAAAATACACGTGTAACAATAATAAGAAATTTTTTAAAAAAGTATTCTTTTTTTTTAAAAAAAAAGATTAAAATAAATACAATAACAATATATAGTACTCCTCACATTTCCTATTTTTGGCCCATCTAAGATTGAATTTCAGTTATAAGCCACGAATTTTGTAAATATTTATTCTTTAAATTTTTACAATTTTCCTGGAATAACCACTCTGCTAATTAAGATTTAAGAACAAGCACTTGTTTTAGTCTTTAAATAAAAAATTATTAATAACTGTTATGGAATATGTGAATAATAAAAACAAGACATGTCTAATCAGCATGACAGGTATCAAATGAAAAAAAAATTGCACACCAATAAAATTCAATACTCAAGATAGATATCAACGTTTAAGATCACGATCATGACTCGTAACATCAGGGAATCATAATCTCAAAAGCGAGGAAGTTTGATTGTACCACAACTCTCAACTATTAGCGAGTGGATTGTGCAGAATTTTACTATCCACATAATCATAATTATAGATAATTTGAGTTCGACTTTTTATCATGTCGTGATGATAAATCTTCTTCACCCATAATGTTCTTTTTTTTCCACGGGATTTCATTGAGACTTTCCCCAACTAGTGGGGCCCTTAAAGAATCTCCAGAATTCATACAAGACTACAGCACAGTTTGTTTGAAGTGACAAGACCGTGTTGTTTTATTTTTCAGTTTTTACTTTTATATTTTCAAAAAACGAATAAAAGATTTCAGAGAACAATTTTTTAATTTGATAAAAAAAATTATTCTCCATCCCGGCCAATAAAAAGTGTCCGTACGAGCGAGTAGAATCAACGGCCAAAAGAGGATGAAAGTGGGACCCAGTAAATGACTTTTGATGAAGAGTGGGGGACAGTTATCAAGTACGATCGACGCTCACCGAGGCACTGTAGGCAAGATGCCAGATAGGGATACACGTGTAGAAATCTTAGCGAAATCTTCATTTTATTATATGTCCACCTTTGTGTAAAGGAGACTTTTTCGACCAAAGAGAGTAATGCGTTTGGACTGTTGCACGAGCGAGAACTGTAGCCGACATTGGTGACAGGTGCGCACGTGGGGCTTGAAAAAATATTATTGTTTTCCTTGAGTCAAATCGAACGTCTAATCCGATTGACCGTATAATGCGGGATTCTCGTACGAGCAATCGTATTATTACACCGAAACTTTTGCATGGATTTTGCTACCCAAAAATAGTTAAAATGAAAAAACAAATATTCCCAAATTAAATCGTTGAAATATAAGTGACAATAGGATTGGTATCTTTTACACTTCGTTAATCGAGTTTTAGACGCCCAAGACCAGCTATGTACACATGAGGAGATGTCGAGATCTCAAATCTTCGAGGCTGAAAGTTCGAGGTTTAAAAGATTTAATTGATACGATAAAGATTGAACTGTCGATTTATAATATTCAATAAATTTATAATACGTAAGTATATAATAAATATCATATTACTAAATGACGTAAATGGTATTTTAGTGATATCGTACCGCTGAATCCCACGTTCGTGGCTCTACCTGCGGTACTATACAGGTTTAAAAACTATGGAGAGAATACAAGAATTAAAAATGCTATAAGAATCTCATTATTTTTTTGTTTTATTTATCTCGATGACATGTAGGATCAATATGAGACCATGGGACCTACATTCTTTACAGTATACTTGTGAAATATTATTGGTCTATCTCGTCATTTTGAAATAACTGAGATAAAGAATATTGGGACTAAGATCCGTATGGTTATTATATAAGGAAATATAATCCATCAAGTTAGGGCATATAAAATCAGTTTCATTTTCTTGTTTCTTTGCTTCACGTCATAGAATCCAGAGGCGGCAAAAATTCGGGTTCGCGTCGATCTAGGTCGAATAACATTTGGTATTTATTAGATATTTGCATGTCCGGGTTCAAATTGGTTTGGATTTTCAGAAGCACTTAATTGACAACAACCTTAATGGTTTAGATTCGAACAAGTAAATCGGGCAATAATTCAATCGGAGTTACAGTCCAGAACATTAAATTTGACAAGAATTTTATGTTCGAACCCGAATTCAATTTTAGATGAGACAAAATTTTTGTGTTGGATTTGAATTTTGAACATTAAACTTATGTTCAAACTTGATTTAATCCAGATCCAACAAACCAATCATGCTGAGTCTAAAAGAATTTTACCACCCTAATCGAATCAAATGAAATGATTGTAAATCAAGTGTGAGACTTTTTGACGTGCACTGTCAGCATGCAAAATCCCATCAGCAAATCAAGGAAGAAATTGGTGTATGTAGAAAGTTTATTTCATGCTTGGAAAATAATGATGTAGCTATAGCAATGATGTCGAGCGCGTTGGAGTCAATTCTCACGTCTAAGGGTCTATGTAACACTTTCATTTATTTACTGGACGTTATTTACGACATTTCCTCTCTTTTTTCCTAATTGTTTTAGGGTTTTTTCTTTCTTTCTTCCAGTATAAGTACTTCTCTAAGTTATCATTTTGAAGATATTGTTATTATTATTCTAAATACAGAAAATGAGATTTATTCTTAATTTGTGATGGATTCCATGTTTATTTGCTGAACTCGTCATCAATTCCTTGAAGAATTGGTATGTTTAAATTTGTATAAATAAACACGTGAAGAAATAACGTTTTTTCTAGAGCTTATTTACATCTGTCTGAACATGCAAGGCCCCACCAAAGATGATCATATTGTTGAAACTGTTGACTCTGTCTTCGGTTCTCAACAATGGTACCTAATAATGTATGAGGATGTTTTTTTTAATATGTTTATATTAAAAAATGTACTTTGACGTTGTAGATTAATATATGACCTGACTTTTTATAAAATATGCGAGATTCAGTATTAATTTTGATATAATTTTATTAGAGAATAGATAAGGGACACTTGACATGTAGAAATTTTGTTGATGAAGAAGGAGAAAAATATATAGGAATTTATATTTTGCTGATGTACTATATGAAAATACGTGTTTTAATGATACAGATAAATATGTAAATAATTTTGTTGTATAATAAAAGGGATATTTTATTTGGACCCTCCCCTACTCAAACCCCCCTCTAGTACTATATCACCTTTTGTGTCAAATCAAAACAACTCGTCAGTCTATAATCATTTCACTAGTTTTTTTAAAATTTTAATTCCAATAATTATTTTCTTGAGTCCCACTTATTTACTTTTGTCCCTCTATTCTTTCATCTTTTTCGTTCTTGTGGCTATACTAAAATAGTCAAATAGTGAAATACAAGTAAAAAAATAATAATTTAAATTACAGCCGCGCGGCTGTACTTAAAAAAAACTAGTACAGTCGTGCGGCAATACTTATTTAACTAGTTTTATGATAAAAAAAATTATCAGAAAATCAATAATGGAGAAGACAGAACAAAAATGAGTTCTTTCGTGTGGTGCTCTTGGTAAACATTCTCAAAAGTAAAAAAATTTGAAAAAACATGATGAATATAGATGAGAGATAGCCAACAGTTGGACATGAAGAAACAACAAGTGAATCAAGAAAGCAAAGCATACCAAAAATTCATCACCAATCCATTTGACAAAAAAATAAAAAATAAAAATGAAAATTAACATAACAATTTAATTATGTACTTGATTTCTAGCAGGTCTCACTTTTTTTTTAATTACATAATTGTTTTTTTAATTTCAAAAAGTTAATTATTTGTAACTTTTCTTTCATATTTTAATTGTATTACGTGAAAACAAATGATGAGATAAGTTGACTATTGCAAATACATATATGTAAAATTAATCGATCACATTAACAACTGTGTCGGAAGAAAACATGAGTCATACTGACTGCATATATACATTAAATCGCTTCACATATGGAGTAGCTCATGCAGATGCGCAAGCATGCGTACAGTGAATCCCCAATATCTGATCTTCTAATGACTGTCACATATCTCAAATTGCGTCCTATTTGTTGAAACAATGGAACAATGTATTTTCAGAATTAGAATCAGATAACCAATTAAACGAATGAAAAATTTAGAATGTTTGTTAGCAGTGGAGTTAAACTTGGAGTAGTAGAAATGCTTGATTAGAGAATGCACTGTTCGTAAATTAATTACAGCGAAGAAAGAAAAAAGAAACTTTTTAAAGTGAGTCTAGAATCTTGTTGACAAATTGCAGCACTGATAATTGTCTTTGTATTGTAGGGTCATAATGAATTATCAATGACGTAAATGTCCAATTTGTACGTCACATCAACTTGATGTACATGTGATTATATTTCAAACGTGGCATAATTAATATTAGTAGATACTTTAATTAATTAAACCAAGATTTTTAATTAATTCGACCGCGACATAATTGACATGTGTCAATAGTTTAATTAATTAAACCAAATTTTCTAAATTCATGTTGAGAGAGAGAGAGGGAGGGTGGGTGAGTAGTTGAATATTCCACTTCTTCCGAGTTCCAACAACACATATTTAGGTCGATTTTTCGCAAGACTTTCCCGCAAAGTAAGGGAAAAGACTACACAAAATGGAGTAACTACTCATTGGTACAACTACACCACTCAAATTTAAATTTCAGTGGCATTTGGTGTATTTTTTAAATTTTAATTGGAAACTAATCAACTAATCCTTAATTATCTATGCATTGTTATAAACGGCTCGTGAATTAGAGGCATCCTATTAATTATGATACACAATTTCAGTATATAATGTGTCGGGATCGTTAAATAATTTTTGACAAAATAGGATGGTAAATAAAAGATCAGCAAGAAAATTGTAACTTTTAGGTTCAAATATTAATATTTTCGTATTTAATGTTAAAACTATATTGTTTCACACCTTAACTAACCAGTTCTTGAAAACTCATTAATGGAAGCAAAACTTATTAATGGTGGAGAGACGCACTCAGCTTCACTATCTAGAGGAAATGATGTTATCAATGAGTGGGGTCAAATACAATGGTGAAATGACAGATGAAGAGGGGTTCATGTATAAAAATTTATGTTTTGTTAACGTACAAATATGTAATTTAATTTTTTATATGATAGAAGTGAGAAATAAGTCTAATTTATTGGAGATAAAGAGGAAGTCAACAATATTATCGTCTATCACAAAATATGAATACAAGATACATTGAAATACGTGTTATGATGATGTGATTGAATATGCGAGTTAATTTTCTACGTAATAGAAATGATATCCAAAATTAATTTTAGTGGCCACCAGTGGCCAAACCCACTACAATTGCTGTGAGTGGCAAATAGGGTCATTTTGACTGCTAGATGACCATATAAATTAAGCGATTTCCAAATGATTCTTGTTGCTGATTTCACTAACCACATAAACAAACCTAGGTCCATCTACATGCACCTGTCGGACGACCTACCCTAAAAGGACTGACCAATTACTACATCCATATATCATCACCCAGTCTTTGTCTTTGAAGGGAGCAGACACACCGAAGCACAACACCACATGTGTAGATATCCGAGATGTATAGTGGTCTACATTCAAGAAGGGATGCTTAATTAATAGATTAATTGAAGTTTATAAGCTCTGAATGAAAGAGCATATAACATGTAACCACCCAAATGAGTACATCTCTATACCCATCACACAGACACCTTTTTCCCATATGAGAATGACGCCATACAATTTGCTATTTAGACGTTCGATACAAACTTAAACACGAACCGTTAGATGTATTCGCACGGAAATTTCACACGTGATGACAAATAAGCTGAATCAAAGTTCAACGCGTAACGGTGAAAGTATTACTCTCAATAGGAATCGAATCATGACGTTTTGTGTTCATATGATCTGGCACCGAAGAGTTTCACCATTATACTATCACCCAAGTGGTTACATAGAGAACGCATGCGTACGTATCATGTATGAATCTCACAATAACTATTAAGAAAACAACGTTATGCATGCACGTTTGATCGTAGCAAAGTATTACAAAAGAAAAACAAGTGGCAATATAATGGACCACATGAGAGACTGCAGATATAATACACACACACACAATATATATATATATACATGTAATACCTACTGAATAAATGTCCAATTAGTGGCATCTAATTAAAGAAAATAAAATATCAAGCTTAGAATGTCTTGGACAACAGAGGAGACTCTCATGAGTCATGACTGATCAACTACATCAAGCAAGCTGCAACATATGAACCTTTTTTCAGTTCTCAACAATAAAAATTAATTCAAGCACAGCTACCAAACTAATAAATTACTATTAATTAATTGTACATAATTATAGCCCGCAGTAAGAATCTTGATCACTATATTTTCTGTAACAAAATTAACTAATTTCCCATCTCTATAAACAGACAAATATACCTGTGAGCTAAACAAATTCATTAAGATAGAAAATCTAATAGAATTTTACTAATCTTGATCTTGAAAAAAACAATAACAAGCAACCATGAAATTAGATCGTCAACTCAAGCGTAGAAGCCAGGAATCCAAAAGAGATGCAGATTTTTTTTCCTATAAAAAAGACGGCACCTCTCGAGTTGATTATCAGATATGCAGATATACAGAATGATTACACAGAACAACAAGGAATATGGAATTCAATATATATATATATATATATATATGCCCCTATCCAAGCCAACTTGCAAGATACCATTAAAACAATTCAAAGAACAAAATTGGGCACATTACAAATGCAAAATCATTGATTCATTATTTATAATACTACCCAAAACCTAACTTGCATAGTTATATTAAAAAAGTTCGCACCTAAAAACTATTTCATACAAGATAACCCAATCACTGAAACGTTATTGTCGGCCAAACTGATAAAGACCGTCATTTTCCATGCATGGCTTACAGTTCATGATCAAATCTAGCTCCACACTAAAAGGTATATATATATATTGCCAAGTAAACCTTATACCACACACACTCATGGACTCATAACCAACATCAATAATGGCAAGATTTGGTGTATAATCTTTTTGTTCCTTTTCCTCCTAATAAAAACATATATCTAACAAACAATATTATTTGACTTGATTGAAAATCTAACTAGATCCTTTTGTGTAATTCTAATATGATTAGTTCCAGTGATGCCTTTCTTTCTTCTTGGCCGTTGATATATATATATATATATATATATTCGAAAACACATGAAATCAAACAAAAGCTAATAAGCAAACAAGAAATTAAGCTGTTTAAAGGAAATTGCACTACTGTCTGCCATTTCCAATCTAAATCAAATGAAGTGACACCACCAAATCAAACAGCCTAAACTACATAAATTATTGATCCAAGAATTCCAACACTTTTATTCACACAAGTACTAATTAATCATGAGATACGATATATTTTTGTGATTTAACAAAATAGACCATAAGTATTTCAGAGCGACTGTAAAGCAGTAAAAAGTAAATAACCCAATAAGGTGTAAAAAGACAAGTCAGAAAGGAAGGAAAAAAAACCCTGAGCACCATCTGCAACCCACCCATTATTTGTGCTTCACACATTATCTGACATGATTGTTTTGCATAGTTTTTCAAAGCTTTTAAAAACTGCCAACAGAAACACCCACCCACAAACAAAAAAACCTCCAGAAAGAGAGAGCAGATGAAGAAATGTTCAAGTACATGATGAGATATTTTGATTAAGTTCTTCACATAAAGCCACATGAACTTTTACTGACTTTTCACTATCACTACTACTAGTAGTCTACTACCAGTGAATTGATTCAGTTCCCCAGATCTAACTGAGTAAACCATTACTACTATTGTACCAAACAAAATGCACAAAAAAAAAACCCTTAAGAGTGCCATTCATTACACAGATTAACTTTAAATTAAGCTAACATTAATACTTAATTTAATTAATTAACAAGTAGAAATCACTACTGCTGCTTCATATGTTGGGTTTCATTTGAAATTACCAAATCAAGTAGTTGCACCTGGAGGAGGAGGTGACTGCAGAGCATGCATTTGGTGGTGGTGTTGTTGCTGCAGTGTAGGTGGTGGCTGCGGTGGACGCTTACGCTTCTTCTTCTCGTAACTAATCCCTCTTGCTTTGGACTGCAAATCGCGAACCTCGCGAAGATAAAGCCTCACAGCACGAGCACCAAACGGATTGGCCTCAGGCTTCCCTCCGTTCTCTTCGAAGGCAGCTCGGAGTCGACCGATGAGGGCGTCGAGGCTCCCCCAGGCCTGCCTGAGAGGGCAAGGGCAAGGGGCAGGCGGATTCGGGTGTCCGTAGAAGGGGCAAATCGGGGTATGAACTTTAGTCTTCCCGAATTGGTCCAGATATCGGAGGAATTCGAGGACATGGGCCCCACTGCAGCGGGAGAGGGACAACGGTGGCCTGTGGTTCGTCAAGTACTGCCCGAACGTGTTCCAGTCGCGACGCTTCTGGTTCTCGTAACGGCTGCTGGATTGCGATGACGATCCTGATGATGACTGTGGTGGTGTTGTGGTGGTGGTGGTTGTGATGTCCATTTCTGGGATTGAATCCATGATGGATGATCCGGGTCACTCCTACTCGATCTGTTTGTTTTGGTTTTTCTTGGTTGTTCTAGGGTTTTGTTACAGAAAGAGAGTAGTTGCAGACACAGCTAGCACCAGAGAGAAAGTGTGAACTACTAACTACCGAAGAAGAAATGACAGAAGGAAACAGAAGAAGCAGGAGGAGTAGGAGGAGGAGGAGGAGTGATTGATATATCACAGAATTTCCATTTTTTGAAGAAATTAAATATATATGGTGATGAAGGGACTGATGGGAGAGGATGAGAGGGGACTCTTCCTCTGAATTATTGCTTTATTTGAGTAAAACTAGAAAAGACTAGAGAGATATAGAGAGAGAGGGTTATAGGAAATCACCCTTTGTGTTTCTGAAAATGTTTATGAATGATTGGGTTTTTTCCTAAAAAAGGTGGAACATCTGTGTTCTTGGAGGTTAAATGGGTTTTTTTGTTGTTAATATTGAATATTGATGGATTATTTCTTGGTACCATGGAGTAAGAAAGTGTTAGGCTGAGCTATAGCTATAGCTATAGATGGCTAGCTGCAGTAGGTTGAGATGGAGACACCCAAAAAAGTTTGAATAAGCAGTAGGATCTGGGGTGAAATCTAAGGGAATATATAAACATGGGTCTTGTTTTCTTTAACCTGAGTGCACCATTGAGTGACACTTCTTACCTTCTGTGTCTTGACCATAGTACCCTTTGATATTTCATTTTTATAATTATTATTATTACTTTCAATAGCTTCAAATTCTAAGAAATAGATTTACCACAAGCTCAAACATTCCTAATTTTTTTTTGTTTTTAATTTTTTAATCAAGAATGATACAGATAATAATTTTATTTTTCGACATCTGATATGTGTTTAAATTAGAACCACCAAATTTACGTGTATAATTTTTGTTCACACGAGACCGGGCGAGTTACATATAACAAAAGGTTACAAAACTTCAATTTCATAAGTGTTACAACTAAGTAGATAAAAAAGTAATTCTTGGTTAACCTACGTACATTTTAAAAGTAATTTATAAATGTTAGATGACAAAAAACACATCTATATTGCTTAAAACTTGTACTATTTTTACAACTCTAACCTATATATATAGGATATTATGGAATAATTAAATTATACAATAAGCATTTATATAGCTGGCTTTCAATAGCATTTAATTTGGCTAACAATATTTTTCACTAAAATAAGCAAAATTACGAACACCTAAAAACAAGTACAAATAGAAACCAACAAAAAGCAAACCGTAGTTGCCCTAAGAGTGGGAAATACTCTCTCTGTCGCTCAATAATTAAGCAATGCCAAATTGCAAAATTATCTTAAAGGGTAAATACCATCTCCATCTATATTCCCCATCAACTTCCTAATTAACTAGTGATGGATTTTTTCCCCACAAGGAAGATTCTTTGTTTAAGCAATACAATTTCTACACTTTTCTCGTCTGACGAGAAATGTAGGTGATGCTTCGAATTTATGTTCGTATCAGATGTTGTTCAAATTAATGGTAAACTTACACATTATCAGATGTTGTTCAAATTAATGGTAAACTTACACATTATCGTTTTCGATCAAAAAAAGTGTGACACATTTGTCTTTCTTGGATAATATTGAAGTTTCACTTCTAACTTGCTATAAAACTTGGCATCATCTTTGGCTAAAATTACTGCACGATATATAAACCGAACGGCTAAGCAAAAAAGATGATCATATTCAGGTCATCCATACAATGACTCCTGGTAATGTTAATCATCATGGATTTATGTTCTTGATATAAAATAATTGAGATTAAAACTCATATATTATTATGATGATGACATCGATTTGCCAATATGGCCAACGCCATTGATCATCAAGCTCCTCTACACACTTTTGTTACCCTAAATTCAACACGTTGACCCTACTATCACTAAATAAAGATTAGACAAACTGAAGTTCTGGGCCACCATGTGTGACTAAAATTTCTCAAAGCAGTACTACACCACAGCCTTAATTTTAGTTGGAAATATTATCCGCAATTGGTAAGGAAATCCCCGAAACGTAGAGCTATATATATGTATGTATGTACAATGTATATATAGGTAATAATATAAATTATTGGGAGTGTTTTGGTAGTGTAATCTGTCTTTACAATTTATAAGGTGAAAATTATCCTAATCAGAGTTAAGGGTGGCAAAAAAATTGGAGTCCTGATCGGACAATAAAGAATGTTTATAAAATATTTGCATGTTTGAATTGATTTAAATTTTTAGACGTACTTAATTGATCATATCCGGATTGGTTTAAATTCAGACAAGTACATCGTGCAATAATTCAATTCGATTTAAAATTCAATTCGATTTAAAATTTTGACAACTAAATCGGACAAAATACTTGTGTTTGAGCTCTAATATAATTTTAAATTGAATAAATTTTTTATATTTTTGACCCAGAAAGAATTTGTCAGTCCTAATCAGAGCGTCTCCTAGCGGGCAGGAGGGACAAAACCTGACCGCATTTTCTTTATGGGTAAAAGCATAGCAATCTGTCCCAAACCTTTTTAGCTATAAGAGGTTATCTTAATCCTAATCTAAGCCTTGATTATTAATAAATTAGAGGGGAGAGAGAACGAGTATTCCCAAAATTGGAAACATGGATTCTACCCGATTCGTCGAGACAGAATTTTTAAACAGTGTCCCAGAAACATATAGGGTGCTAAATTTGGTTAAAAGGGGACTTTGGAGTTTGGACTGTCCTAAAATGAAATTATTATCTATGTTGTTTGCCACGAATTGGGTTTTTGTAATTAAATTTTTTTGTCCAGAAGGCTTGTGCCATGCATGAGTAGGTCACGTGCTCACAATCTGCTTACTCTCTCTAAAATTGTTTAATCCATGAGACTTGGAGATTTCATGAATCGGAGTTTGTGTCTTGTGAGGTTGGGCCTCTTAGTTGCCCATCATGTAATGTCTTACAGGTATTACATGAAGCCCATTAGAATTGCGTCCTCTATATCATGGGCCTTAGACATACTAAGAACGTTAGCCCACATTGTGAAGTAAAGGGCCCGCCGCCCATTTCCCTAACAAAAAGCAAGTGAAGCAAATACAAAAATGGGTTGGACAAATCCAGCCCAACGAATGACATTCGTTCCATGACCCACAGGCCTGTAGTCCAGGCCCATCAACAAATATGTTCATTTTTAAGAAGAATCGCCTAGTTCACATCACCAATAGGTCTCGAGGGTCAGTTTTGATCGACTTTTTTATATATTTTAGTCAAACCATTTTGTTAATTATCCATCGATTATGTCAATTTTTGATCGACTTTTCAATCAGTCAGTGTAAAATATGTCATTTTTTATAATAAAAAAAACCGACCAAACCATTCGAACTTGGTCGGTTTTGATTTTGGTGATTTTTTTTACAGCCCCTACAGCGTACAAATGTAACGGCGCCAATTACAATCTCAGACGATCAGTGAATCCACCGGCCCATTCAAATTTTGCCGCGAAAACTAGTGGCAGAGAAAACATCCTCCCCTCTAAAAAGTGGGATTTTTTTTTTTCATCCAACAGTGAAGAAGACGTTCAAACTAGAGATGACAAAAAAAACCTTATCCTGCTCGAGAGTAAAAGGAAGCTCTTTTGGTATAATATAGAAATGCCAAGGAACTTCCATCGTCATTCAACTGAGGAAATGGAATATTACAGTCAGTCAAACACAGCTAAACCTTACTTCTAAAATTCCATTGATGTACATCAAGAGTACATGTTGATGTTGGCAAGTTAAAACAGACATCAATTCATTAAACAGAACAAACTTCATCTCCAATTTATTGTACACACGAAGGTCGAAAGTTGTGACCCCATATGATGAACTTTTTTTTTATCTTCATCAATAAAACAATGCACTTTTTTTCTTCCAATTCTTCAGTCTCAGATGCTTCATCTGTCAGAAATGCTGTTCTTGAAATCAGAAAAAGCTAGAAGCAAATATTTTCTGGTTCAAGACTCACCTTTTACACGTGGAGAAGACGATGACTAAATTTCAGAATCATGAACAAGTCTTTGGGTTATGAACTTGCAACGAGGATCGTACAACCCCATGTTCGTAGCCTAGGGTCTCACGGATCTGATTCTGATAAACTTGACACACTTGAACTTTCAGATGACAGCTCATAGGCAATCTCTTCTCGAAGAAAAGATGTATCATCAGCGTACGTTCTTGATAAAACATTAGAAGTCATTTCTCTTTGTAGAATAGATGTATCATCTGTTGCTGGAGTTGAAACTTCTACTGATTCTATTGCATCATGCTTCGCTTTATGTGCTCTCGATAATGTTGCTTGATGCATACGTGCCTTCAATTCAGCCATTATGCTAGATGCAGTACTCTTTCGAAAGCCATTGTGTATTGGTGCATCTGGAGAACTACAATCCTTTTCCTCTGAGTAAGCATTTGGGCCGTCTACTCGCACTCGGGCTTGCATATCATTTTTGGAGAGATGAGAGGACAAACTCAGATTAAGAATATCTCTAACCCATCTAAACGTGGCACTCAACCTTCCCTCCAAAGCTTCAAGAAGAACAAATAACTCATCGATTTCATAACGGAATAGAAATTTTTTATCACTCCAAGCACAAGAACAGAGTTGCTTTGCGTGAATCAGGCATGAATATCTGTCGCTAGAACATGGACAACATGCAGCAGAAAGGTGTAAATCATAGAGACATATGAAGCACTCTCTTTTGCAGGTAGCATCAAATATTTTGTCCATCTTCCGTGACTGAGAATAGGCACAGAGATACTCCCTTCTATTAGCTTCCAATGTGATTCGCGACTGTGGGAATTTTCAAAAACCAGAGACAAAGAAATCAAATTCTACATACGGAAACAACTGAAGATGACTAGTATATGAAGTCAAGGGAACTATGATCTCACCTTCAGTGCTTTTGCCAAGATCCCATCCTTTCCACAGGCATCCTTCCACTTTAAATTCCCCAAGGTATTGTTCTTTAACAATATGGTTTCCCATTGTGCCTTCACCGCTTCATTTGCTGCTCCCAGAAGCAGTTTATCAAGAGATAACGATGTCTTTCTTCCTTGTTCGTGATAAAGTTCTATAGCATTCTGCCCATGTAGCAACCAATCAAGAGGAGCGAAATTCACTGCCTCAACACAATTAAAGCCACAGTCATAACCAGAATAATATGCTCTTGGGAGAACAAGAACAAATTCCCCAGGATGTTGAACACAACGACAGACTGGAATAGCCTCTGACATCAACATTGACGAGCATAGTTTAGAGACCTGCAACAGAAATATCTTAACCTCTGCAGCACAACTGATATTTCATGGAACTCCAAATATTGTGCAATGAAGAAAATTAAGGTGTTGCTACCATAATCCTAGCAACATAGGAATTGAAGTTCATAGTAAAGCATTATGATTCCTTAAGAGTCACGATAGGTTGCATGTTAGCTTTATCTCATTATGTTCTATCTAAATACAGTACATAATACATATTGAAAAATTGTAATTATTATATCGGTGTCACCAACAATTACCAATACACAAGCCTCAAGCCTAACATCAGCTAAGCAAAATTTTGCTACAACAATACCAAACCTTACTCATGTCGTACACTAATAGACATTCTCTCTGGAAAATATGGGTGACAAGGCACAGCATAACCTAAATAGAGCAACACGGATTTTTCTTCTTCTTTTTTCTCACCCTAACCTCTTATTTGAAGAAAACTACAACTGGATGATATGCCAACAGGCAACAACGTGAATAAATTGACATAAAAGAGATCCTGCACGGTATCACTTGAATCTCATTACGATAATTGATATCAACAAATAATTCCAATTACATAATATTAGAATATGTATAAATGATGTGAAATGTCCCAACCCAACAAGTTAATTTATTGGATTAAATGACAAAGTAACTAATCTTGACATGGTATAGAGGGAGATCTTGGGTTCAAACTTCAAACCTCAACTTCGGCAATTTAAACCTCCATTTGTTGTTGCCCCAAGTCTGGGCCTTTCTACGAGTTTGTTCTTGCCCTCAAGTGAGGGTCTTGTGTGAGAGTAGCCCTAATGTGGGCCTCTTTTGTTGTGCATCTGTTGGGCAGTCAAATTGCCCATCCCACACGTGAAGGGGAGTGTTAAAATATGTATAAACAATGTGAAATTCCCAAACCCAACAAGTTGACTTATTGGGTTGAATGATAGTAACTAATATTAGCACTTGAGAATAAATACAACAGAGGAAGAAATTTTGACTTGTGGATGAGGTTATATAATTAGTTGCTAAATAATAGTACCAGAATAATAGATCCTGCATTCATTTTACGGATTGAGCATATTGTCTGAAACATCTAATTAGTAGCTTCATACGGTGAAAACCAACATCTAATTAGTAGCTTCATACGGTGAAAACCTTTCCCTTTTCTCTAGAAACAGTTATAATGTGAAAAGTGATGCAAGTAATGTTAAAAATAATCTTAAACAAAAAAGGTCCCCCTCATTAGTGAACAAATGTACACTTTACAGAATACTGAAAAACACTCACATAAAGTAACAGCAATATCGCGTACTACTTTTTACAATTACTCAAGGGATAAAAGTATTCTCTCACATAAAACATAAACAAGTAAAATAGCAGCTTATTGCTACTCACCTGCATATGATGCAACTTATCTTGTTCTGCTAACCGTTCCGGACAGTGCTTTCTCTTAGCAGCCTCAAACTTAACAGCATACCTCCCAGGGACGCAATGCCAGACTTTAGGAGCACCCAAATGCATGTAACATAGTGAGTACAAGTGGTGCTCTTCGACTTTCTGTTTTCCAGTTTCAAAAAAAGGAGCACAGACTAAGAAAGAGGACACAGGAAGAAAAAAGAAAAAAGAGAAGCTAAAACTATCTATCCTAAATTCCTAATTGAACTCATAAGTACTGAAAGGTATGCGTCAGTATACAGCATAAACAGCCAAGGGATATCAATTTACTCCCAGCAATAAGCACCTTTGAACCTTACCCAACAAAAGGATGAGAAGCACATTCCTATGAGGAGCCGAGGCACTAAAACACCAGATGTTTCAACGTTCTCAAAAGAAAGAAGGGAACCAGGAAGCCGGGGAACATTATTCAAGTTCCAACATGATTTCAGATATTCTGGATAATCAGAAACTTCAAAAGAACTGGATGCTGTCGGAAATCCACTGCCAAAAGCTCTAGTATCCACATTGTCAGCATAGAACACCTAAAACAGCACATCAATATTACAGAGAAACTTTCTTAACATAACATTCTAAGACAGACAACTTTTGAACATGATCCGTTCATAATGTACCTCAATATCTTCACTATGACTCTCCACAATCCTCCTATATTCATCCTGGATATCTTCCACCGATGGTTCCCACTGTTGTGGAAGCACACTTGAATTCACACTTGTACCAACAATTTTAGCTCTACCAGCAAAAAACTGGCTCTTGAAATTATCTGCATTTTCCTGAAAACTTTGCAAGGTAAATTCAGGACCAGGTTTAGTTTCAAAACCTCCAATGCCAAAGCGTGCAACTTCATCTGGGTTTATAGCATGTTTAGTACTACCAACCACATCCTCTGAATCTGATCTCATCATTATTCTCCTTTTACCGTTAATATTCTCATAATATGTCTTGGTTTCTAAAATCTGATTTTGAAGCCCATCAATTCGCTGAATTTGGGTTTCAAATGTAGAATATTGCCATAAGTTCATTTCCTTAAGTAGGCATGGTGGCTTCCAAGAAGGAGGAGGAACAATACGACAAATTCCATATGGTTCTACTTTGCAACGAATGCTTGCAATGTACTTTAAACTGTCAATAAATTCCTGCATTTACAATGCAAGTTTCTTTAAAAACTAAAGATTTCTACTAGCCAAAGCACTTCAAATTCAACACAAGATATTATATGATAGAGAGACCTCTTCAGTTGGGTGGAAAACAGGAGCTTCTTCAAGGACATTACTTGTTACGTCTTCAGGATGCCACCGACCTGGTTCCTGATTCCATTGTCAATAACATGGACGAGTTAATTGATTTATCATGTGCCAAAAGTCTCAAATTGAGTTGAGAAATGACTCAACAAATATAAGTTTTTTATTCAAAGAAAAAAGAAAAAGCTAATAACCTTATCAGCTAGTTTGCAGCTAGATTCCTCTAGATGATAATTGTTCTGGTCATAGATGATCCATGGTTGACGCATAAGAGATCGCTTCAATGATGCAGCATCAATCATGTTGGGTGTAATGTCCATCTGACATGGTTCCTGTTTAGCCAAGCTCACAAAGTTTAAGGAATTACATGTTTCTTCACTATTATCTACTTTCTTCAACTGAAAAGACGTTAGAGACTTGAATCCTGGTGGAACTGAAAGTTTATCTACATCTTTATTCTTTGGAAGATTTCTTACATAGTCTGTCCCCATTTGTAATCTGAAAGATAAAAGGAAAGGAAGATGAAAAAAATGTAAATTATCATTGCAATAAATAAATAACTAGAAATAAAAAGCGGTTCTAACTAATAAGCTCTACTGTAATAAGTTCTTGAAGGTTTGCACTGCCCCCTGCCGCTGTCTAATGAAAAATTCTGAAATTGAATATGCAACCATCGGGAAAATTAAAAACTAAACCAAGCAAAACAAGCAAGCAAGTTGTGTATACTTTTGTGGTGCAAAGGTAAATGCATATGGCTCCTAAAAGAAGGCAGTTCCTCGTGACCAGCAGATAAACGACAGGAAATTATGAAGAGCGAAACAATAATTATCCTAGAAATTTAAATAGTGAAGCGACAAAACAGAAGAAAAATCCACAAGGGATTTACCAAGGGCATAATCTGAAAAGTTTGATTCCTTGCATAATTCTTGACCACCTGGTTGCACAGTTCGAACTTAAGTGCCAATAACGAACATCATCACCTGCATAAACAAGAGCAATGGCTCCAGATTGAGTTGTACACATCAGAATATTGCACTTCAAAGTTCAAACCACTACAACAAATTGCAGAAAAAAGGCATACTCCACAAATTCCCATCGAAAATTACTCTAGGTTTATTAAAAAATGGCCAAGATATAATCTGAGTATATAAAATATACATAGCGTACACCTTCGTTTACACAAATTATAGAGAAGAAAAAAAGAGCTCGTTTAATTCATACCTGATTTCACAGAAACACTACAACTGTTTCCAAACTCAACTTAAATCTTACAGAAAATTTACAACGAATGCAAAGTCAAATTAGCAAAGAATGTAGAAGTAAACTCATAACTGATAACAGTAGAGCTGGAGTGCATATTTGGAAACAAAGAATATCAATCGTAGCTCTAAGTCCGACCAATGCAATATATCAGAACCAGAGAGTACTGATTCACTTCAATCCCCCAAATCCAAAACGCCCCGACTACTATTACACTCGCACGAAGAGTTCAACATCGCCGAGCATCTATGTATCAAAAAATCCTCGAAAGAAAACAATTGAATTGCAATAAAAGAGAATTAAGATACCAGAAATTTGCAATAAATGCTTCGTGTTCCTGCAGGGAGATCCCGCCAATTCGTTCTTCTACAAAAGAAATCGGGAGAACTGCGATTATCTATGCACAAACGGTCGGTTTTCTTTCCTTTTTGTTGGGCAGGTGGTAATCGATTTACCATCATGTCCTCGTCCAGTTCAGATAAAAATCGAAAGCCCTTTGTTTATTTTGCACAAACGTAAGAGCAAGTACAACCATATTTCTCAAAAAAAAAAAAAAAAATACAACCATACAAACATCATTTTTTTCGGTCTAATTTTTATTATATAAAAATATATTTTTGAATATAATCAATTAAACAAAATATATTTATCAATACAATCACATCAACAAAATAATCAACATAAAGTTATTATCCAAACATACATACTCTTTCATTTTCTCATTCATTCTCTAACAAAATTACATCAAAATCAATATTGAATCTCACATTTTTTACAAAAAGTCAAGTCTCATACTCATCCACATCACCAAAACACATTTGTCACTACAGTCGTATCAACAAGACACATATATTAATACAAGCACATCAAACACGCATTCTCATATATTATATATTCTTCTTAAAACACTATCATTGCATTTGCTCTAACTTCTCTCATTTTTGTTAGGGCCCGTGGTGGTCGATTTACTATCTCCTCATGCAATTTTTTTTAAAGGAAGAACTGCTTCTTATTATCATCAAGCAGTAGACATAACAGTCTCCAGAAGGGGAAGAGATAACTTATTCAATTTTGACCAAGAAATAACCTGCATATTATAGGTCGATGTTAAAATGACCAATTTATAGGTCGATTTAATTGAGAAATAACCATCTTGATTGGTGTTATAATTTTGTTTTGGTGAACATTAAAAGTATTTTTAGGTGTGAAAATTGTCTTCCATGGCAAATTAGGGAGTCAAGTCTTTGATATAAGCTTGTATTAGTGAGTTCATCCAGGGATTTATAAATAAAATACAAAACGAAGGTTTCTTTAGTGTGTCCGTTGTTCTCCCCACATTTTATCAAGTTTATCTTCCATCTTCCATTGCTAGGTCTAGGTTTGAAGGGGTTCTGAAATTTGGTATCGGAGCCTGATCCTACTATTCCCTTCCATTGATAGGTTTAGGTCAAAAGAGGATTCCATTCAATTGATCCTATTGTTCTCTTCTTATCAATTGGTTAAGGTTTGAAAGGGGTAATCAAGTGTTCATGATTTCGATTTTGTTTATATGCTTCCATTATTGCGCAATTTCATAATTGTTCAACAATTTGCCACTATTATCGATCAAGATTTCATTCTTGAAGCTATTTGGGAAACTCATCTTTTCTCCATTGAGGCGAAGGTGGAAAAGCTTCAACCTCTTGTTGTCAACCTCACATCACGTCTTGATTTGCAATTGGATCCACTATTGTATTCCTATGATTTTGTTGTGTCCTATTTGAGTGAAAGAGGATGAACGATTTGAGAAATCGTCAATTTCTGAAATCAAATGTTCAAGATTCAGTGAGTTCAAAAAATCTGAGAATTTGGACTTCGACTTTGATTTCGCATATAACCTCCAATTGCAAGAGGCCATTATAGCGACCACACAATCTACACCGGTGGATGCCATTTGATTCCTAAAGACAACAAATTTGACTATGCTTCGCTGCATATCAAAGACATGGACATGTTCAACCTAGATTAGAGACATGGCGACTTACGTATGACACAAATGCAAGTTGATTTCGATTGTCGAATTTATGATCAATAATTCTTGATCTATATCATAAGCGTACAAGAAATGGAATGTCATAAGTATAGTGTCATCAAGGTGTTTGATAATATGATAAAACAAGAAATGTGTTCTGAAGTTACTGTCGAGTTTCATCTTATTTCACTTTGCTATGGAGGAGAGTTATTCTTCATCTTGATAAGAACAACAATTTATGGGACCAAAAGTTTCCCATTTGATCTTGGTGGCAATTACAAGGAGATAAGAAAATTAGGCCCACATGATGAGTTTATCTTGATTGATCATATACAATGTAGATTGATCAAATCATTGAGGTTTATGATGGAATGGAAAATTTGTGTTTCTAGAATTTGGAGTTGATATGTGGTGCAATTAATTTTTGTTGAATTGATCTATCATGATCTTAGTCATGAGGATGCAGTTTTGAAGAATTAATGGTTTGATATTGGTTGAAGATTAATTTTATGTTGTCGAGGACAAAAACAATCTTAAGGAGGGAGTATTGTTTATGATTTGTTTTGGTGGATGCCAATAGTATTATTAGGTGTTTGAGATTGTGACCTAAATTCTGTTTGGTCCGACCCAAAAGTTTCGCAGTGCGACAAAATTGGTGAAGATTTTTTGTGGGTCTGTGATGGTAGAGGAGGGATCGGGCCTTTAGGGGTGCAGGGCGCAGCTTCCGCGGTATGTACTAGTTAAGTTACGATTTTGGCTTTGTTATATGTAGTTATTCAACCATCACTCATATAACACTCTCTTGTACCTATTTTTTCTACATAGTGAAATTCTCTTGCTCTGTCCTTGATTTTTTCCTTCAGAGAACTTTCCACGTAAATCCCCGTGTTCTTTTATTTATTTCTTGTTACAATGTATGAAATTTTTCTACATTAGGCGTGACAATTGTCTTACGTTGCAAATTAGGGAGTCGAGTCTTTGATATAAGCTTGTATTAGTGAGTTCATCTAGGGTTTTAGATATACGAAACAAAGGTTTCTCTAGTGTATCTTCTTCTTTATTCTCTGGTTTTTCCTCCATCTTCCATTGTTAGCTCTAGGTTTGAAAGGGTTTCAGTGCAGCCACATGTATGAATTCTATTGCCTTATCAACATTTAGAAATTGCCTAGAAATTTTTTCATATTGGTGAAGGATATTCCAAAGAGTAAATCCTTCAATCAAGTCTGCTCGACAAAAAAGATACTATCATCCACAAAAATAAGATAGGAAATCACTGGAGCCCTCTTGCTGATTTTGATGCATGTAGGGATGGAGATTGAATATTCTGTTGAATGAGGTGAGAGAGACCTTCAATACAAAATAGAAATACAAATTAGGAGAGCAGGTCAGCTTGACGAAGGCCTCGAATCTGGCTGAATGCAACCCCGAATCTCTCTGTTGATGATAATAGAGAAAGACATGATGTCACGCAAGAGCGAATCAAAGATATCCAGTGAGAGTTGAAACACAATTGGCCCATCATGAAAAATAAGAATTCTCATTCTAATCTTCATAAGCTTTGCTCATATTGATTTTTAAAGCCATAAAGCCCTGTTGATCTTGGTGAAGACATTTGAGATAGTGGAATGCTTTTGCGGCAACAATGAGGTTCTCCAAAATCAGCCTACCAAAAATAAAACGACTTTGCTCTTCAAATATGATTTTGGAAATAACAAGCTTTATAATAATTTTATATATGGTATTGCAGAGACTAATGGGACAAAAATTTTGATATAATTTCTAGATTTTAAACCTTTGGGATGAGATCAACCAGAGTGTGATTAATCTGGAGGTAAAAGACTCCCCCATTCAACAAGCTAAGAATCGCTTCTGTGATAGAAACCCCACTATGTGTCAATACTTCTGATAGAATAAGACAGGAAGACCATCTGGATCGAGAGATTAGAAGGGGAAAGACGAGTCTCTGAGAGGAAGAGAATCTCGGGGGAAAGATGTTGGACCAAACTAAAATGCCTGAACCGTACGGCGGTTCTCGAGACCCGACAATTGTAAAAGAGGGCCTTCATTGCTTCTGGCACATAGCCGATATCATATTTGATGGAGATTGACCATCGCACGAATCAATTTTTTGTTTCTTAGTCACCTCTGTGTCAGATTGAAAAATAAGAACTCCCTCTATAATGTAGAAGTGAGCTCAAACTCAAAGTGGTTACTCTTAAAACCAATGATCGAGGTCAGCATATTTATATCTTGAGAATTGATCCGCCTATTTGCACTCATCACAGTTCGAGCTTTAGTTTATAGGAGAGTCCCTTTCTTTCGGCCTGGAGGAGATTTCTAACATTGACAGCAAAATATATGTTTGGACTTTGAAGTTTTTTGTTTTCTAAAAAAATAAATATATAACAAACCAAACATAACAAACATATTTTTTAAGAATTCATTAAATCGACGAACTGGATCATATACAATCTCAAATTTGGGAAAAAAAATGTTCTTTTAATTCTGCAGTCTCTGGACTTTAAGCCCAACACAAAAGTCAAAAGTTACTCAGACTTTATGGAATTCTCAATATCTAGCTATATATGTTATTATTAATAGCCAAACTCTATCATGTGCATAAAAAATTTAAATGAATTTTTCCTTATCACACTTATAATTATAAAGAATATAATAATTGATATATATATATATAGTTTATACAGAGTATTTCCAATAATGCTGTATACAAGAAAAATAATATACAAACCCTAAAAAACCATACACAAATCTTCTTCACTAATTAATCTCTCGTAAGGAAAACAGACTCCCCAAACTATCAAATTGGTATGCATTTTCATAGTATATATACATATACATATTGATAAGTCTGATTAATATATATATATATATATATGTTGAGAATAATATATATATATATAATAGTTTTAGATAAATACCATACTATTATCAATCTCAAATCTCATATCCTCCAAGCTTGACGAAACCAAACTATTTTCTTCCAGGTTCATGTCCCACAAGAACCCGTAATCGTCTTCGTCTTTCGAGCCCATATCGCCTACTGAATTGGTGCTGATATTTCTGTCCTGAGAAAACTGAAGGAGATTCAGTAGAGAGGTTTGGTTGACATGGTTTTGAGGACGCTGCTGCTGCTGCTGCTGATCATCAGGTGATGTGGAGAACAATACTGACGTGATATTTTGGTAACTGAAAGGCATAGTTTGGTCAATATTTGGTGATATTGATTCAATCAAGTTTGGAGATGCTGTAGTAGTAATAGCAGTGGCAGTGGCTGCAATGGCTTCAAACATCATTTCTGGGAGTCTATTGGCGATGATGTTTTGATCAGTTTCCTTGCCTTTGTGAAAGACTCTACATAACACCCAGTCCTCCTGTGACCAAAAAAAAATAAAATTAGCAGAGTTGCATGCTGTGTCACAACAAGCATAAAGATGTCATATCATCACACCGTATTTTTATTTTTTTTGGTAATCGAGAACGAAATCGATCAGATAAGTTTGTCGTTTGTACACTTTACATGAGTCTAAACTTATCATCGTCCCGTGAATTTACAGGTTTATCTAGTCGACTCTAAATAGCTTGACATTGAAGCTTTGATGACAGTGACTTTGATGCGCAAGCTTTTGTCTATGTAAACTTATAATCAAATAATTAATTTTTGTCTATATATATATCATCAACCTTTCTCTATCTAAATAATTATATTGGACAGTAAGAATTGTCGAAAGAGAAATGGTAAACAGACCTTAGGAGGCATATGTGGGGTCTCAAGTCGAAACTCATGCATGATCCAGCCAGTTTTGATTCCATTTGGAGCTCTGTTCCTGTGGAACACCAAAGTCTTTCTCATCCCTACCACCTCGCGAGTTCGTGGGTCCAGCACAGTCCGATCCTTCCCTGTAGCTTTCCAGTATCCAGCTGTCGTCGCCCGATTGGTCCGGAACCCAGTCGCATACTTCCTGTCCCTGAAGCTGAAGAAGTACCACTCGTTCGCGTTCAGCTTTGCCACCTCTTTTGGGTCCATATATATATATACATACACACAAATATACATGTAAATATCAATTCATGTTTGCACGTAAGCGTGTTTTACCCAAAATATACAGGCACATAAATATTGGAAATATTTTCTTTTGAGTTATTATATATGTTACATTAAATTAAAGTTGCTTTCTACATAAAATTAATGCGGAACAAATATATAATTTTTTATAACCGAGAACGATGCCATACAAGTTTGACATTTAGATATTCTATATGTGCTTGAACTCGAGATCAGGTCTAAGCACACAAAAAATTTCCACTTGAAGGGAATTGCTTCTTGTAAGAATTGAACTTATTACTTCCCGATTGACTGGTACCACAATAGTAGTATTACTCGTAATGAAAATTGAATTCGGTATTTTTCAAGTCAAATACATAATTTATCTATATAATTGAACATATATTATATATCTATTGATCGTAGTGCTAAATCAACAAGTGACATTGTTAAGTCTATGTCAAAATACATAATTTATCTATATAATTGAACATATATTATATATCTATTGATCGTAGTGCTAAATCAACAAGTGACATTGTTAAGTCTATGTCAAACATGTGATCAGTTGTGTCTGAAATACTAATTATTAAGGAATAAATGTTTTTCTTGGAAGAACCTCTAGGGTTTCTGCCTTGAATGCATGCAATATTTGGCTGGCTGTCTCGACTGTCATTCCAATTAGACAGCAAATACAACCTAAATTTTCTTGCATTTATTTTTTATTTTAACTTTATAGAAACCCCTTAGAATATGCCAGGTGTCTTAAAAACCAAAGTCTTTTGCTTGTCTGGGAAGATTAAAAGACTGATTTATCTATATACTACTAATTTAGAGACTTCCCTTTACTAGACATTGAGAAAGTCTTATCCCTTGGTCTCCAAGCAACCCCAACTCTTTTTTTTCAATTTCCATGTATTTTACTATTGACTCAAAAGCTCAGACCCCAAAAGAGTAAAAAAAAAACAATGCGAGTTCCTTGTTATTTACCAAGACCGAATAAGTACTATATATGGACCAGATGCCTTCCTTAATTTAAAAAAAAAAAAAAAAAAAAGAGACCAGATGCCTGTACGTAGACATGTATAGTAATAATATTCTTCGAATACAAATTTTAGAGAGAGAGAGAGAGAGTTATGCGAAAAAGATAAACGTGTAATTGTTGTGTACAGTATTTACTTAAAGAGACTACAGAGTCAAGATATTGCATAGAAATTAAGAAAAAGCAGGCTTTGTTTTCACATATATAAATTGGTGTAAAGTATAATGATTTGATTGGGCTTTAAAATAGTCATAAAGTAATTTTTTAAAAAGGGATAAGAATCGTCTGATGTCTGTCTAGGTGACATGAATTGCCATTCCTAGTCAAGCTTGGCCTTTGCTTCCAATGACTACCCAAAATATTTCAGACAACTGGCCGGGTTTCCAAAATTTGCATCCAAAACTTATCTTTCGAGGAGAAGAAAATAAATTAAGAAATTTGAAAAAATATATATATATATATATATTTTTTTTTAAAAAAAGAAGAAGTTGGCATTATCTTATGAGAACCATTTCCAGGAAGATGACAATCATCTTTCTTTCTTTCCATAGCAAGAAACATGTTATTCTGCCTTGTACGAAAACAAAAAAGAAGCATGTTCTGTTTTCTTTGTCTTTAACACACGAACCCAAGAAACATCAAAACTCACAAAAATATTCAATTAACTCATATATATATATATATATATATCAGTATATATGTTTTTATAATAGATCAAAAGAACATAACGGAAACAAAACAAAAATCTTCAAGAAGATGAGAGATCCCTACCAGGAAGTTGCCATGGCTCACAATTATGCAAATCAATCTCCACAAGACTGCCCTTCAAGACATCTTCGTTAGCAATCTTTTTATAGAGATAATGACACACCAGCTCCTCATCACTTGGATAAAATCTAAACCCAGGAGGAAGTGTTGCTCCGATGTCTCTTAGACCCATGAATAATAATTCAACAATAAGTATAATTAAAGAGATAGATAGAGCTGGTATAACTGGCAAGAAGAAGAATAAATATTATGAGAGAGAGAGGGGAAGCTTTTGATTTCTACGTTTGGGGACTGGAATATAATATCTAAGAGAGAAAGGTTGGTGTTATATATATATATATATATATATATATATATATATGACAAGTGTGCCTTTGATTATTAGAATTTCTGACAAAATATCCTGGCAGGCCATGTTTTGTGTATATAACTAGCTAGTTAGTTATTATGGGAAGTTTCAGGGAAAACAACATTTACAAGAAATCCCTAGCTCTTGTGGTGGGGCTCTCAGGGTAAATTATAAATTATATTAATATTAATTATTTATTTATGGACTAAAATACAAAGGGTTTCATATCAGAAAAGACGTCCAAAATAACTCTTTTACGATAATTATGTAAATTTCCTTACATTAGCACTTTAATTAATTGGTGGATATAATTAAGTAATAATCTCCTAATAAAGGGCTAGAAGCACAGGACAAGAGTTCCTTTTGCATGCACAGTCCCGTGCCATGCAGACTCTCATTACTGCAAATATTTTTAAAATTATTTATAATCAGATTCACCAAAAACTAAACCCTAATCAATGTTGAGTATCCTTTACAACTCCACATCAATTATTTTACTTTCAAAGGTCATTGATGTATTTATACTTTTGCTCTAATAAAATAATTATAATAAAAAAGACAACCGACACTCAATAATAGACAATTATTTATTTTTCTAAAGAATAGATAATTAATCACTAATAATGATACATTTACAAAAACAATTAAACTATACAGTATATTCTATATCTGTTCAAGCTAATTAATAATGTGTAGTATGTTCTATGTAAGCCATGCACGCTCTATAATATACTAATATACTACGTACACCTTGGTTAAGCTAACAATGTTAAAGTAACCAACTCTTAGCCTAACTTGTTAGGAGGGGAGTCTCCCCTCTTTGGAGGTTGTGTGTTCGATTCCTACTACGTCCGTACATCAAATTACAATATACGTGCAATTTGCGAGCTATTCTACATGCCCATAGATTTACTCAGTGCACACTAAGATGATAATGCTTGTGGGTTATTTCCATCTCATAAAGGATAAAAAAAACTAAATAACAGTTGCTACTAAATCAATCCTAGGGTCACCCAAGATTAATTATATGTAATTTTCATATGTGGGCTAAGTAATTTACAATCATTGGTTCAGGAAAAAAATAATAATTGGGGTGATGATCAAATCAATATTTTACCAGGCCATCTAGTCAATTAGATGCCAAAAATAAAATTATGTCCAAAGCACGTGAACCATTTGATCGATCATATCAGTATAGGTGGAGAGAAAAAAAAAATAGAAACAAAGAATGTTTTAATCATGGATAATTAATTCACAATAAGGCTAAGACCCATCTGTTCCATTTTTCTAGATCACAGAAGAATCCTTTTAGATTGATTATGCAGTGGTGGGCCCACCAAAATTGTTTTGTGATATGGGGCCCTCTAATGATGAACGACAATGGGGCCCATCTATATTTTTTATTAATAAGGAAAAAAAAAGTGGGATTCAAATTCGGGTTCGATATCATGCACGACCCAATTTATTTATGCATGGCTCATGTCATGTGGGTATATGTATATTCTTGGTGGGTGAACCCAACTTTTAAAAATTATAAATATGAGAATTTTTGTTTTTTTGGTTGGTTTATGTTAATAAAAGCAATAATGATGAAAATATGGACAAAAAGGTACTTGTCACAATATGTAGCAACTTAATTATGATAATAATTAGGGTAGTATATATGATCTATGACTGGACATGGGGTCACACACATATATATGGGGTATGTATGTGTGTATATTTATCTATATATATTAATATATAATAATGGAGGCCCTAAAATCAATTTCACCACACATGAAGGTGACAGGAAAAAAAACTGATCGAAGATCTAAACACAGATATGTGTCTTCATAAAGAAAGTCCTGATTCCTTTGCAACCCCAATTGTAGGATATAACTTGCTGTATCTGTCACTCTTGCTATCCCTTCAGTTGTTGAGTCCATAAATTTGTAACCTTGTTGAAGCCTGTCGGGTCTAATTCGATAAATAACTTGCAGTGTATCAATTTGCTTGTGGTCACGTGATGAATTTTGACCCAACATATTATGTCGTGAGAAAATTTTACATGTCGATGTCTTGAATTTTGAATCACATCGAATATTTAAATGACAAATTTACACTATGTGATTCTCGATTTTAAAAAAGAATACCAAGCATATGAACAGTAAAAGTATAGTTTCTTTCAGTTATCGAGACAAATATTTGCGGAATACCTGAAGTTACGGGAGTGGAAAGCGGGCATATATGAAGACGTTTGTCCACATAGCATAGGTACACGTCACAAGAAATGTGACATAAGCAAAATAAAAGGATTTATTCAAAACTATATCTTATAATAATAATATTATTATTAATAATTAATTAAAAATCAATCATATGACCCATCCATCTACGTAAGATAATACAAATGAGATGTTGAGTTCTGGGTTTAGGGTTTTTTTCCAAGGTAGGGAAGTCTTGTTAGGTAATCGATGTTGGACAAAGAGTGACGGCTTGATGTTCCAAACCAATAATTTCATGGATTTCATCTTCAAATTTGTCTCTCCTTCTTCTTTTCCTTCCTTCTCTCGACTTTTCTCACTTCCATAAGTTATGGGTTTCTCTATCATCATTATCCGAGGATCCTTACATTACATAATTATGAGCTAGCTGACGTAATTGGGTCTTGAGAGTTTCGGAGCGAATTCTAAAATTGGAGCTCTCATAAAAAAAAATTAAATAGAATTTAAATGAGTTAAGTTTTTTTTTAATTTTTAAATTGTAACGGGATTGATGTTGTTTGAGACTATTGTAATATTATTAATCTATTAAAAATATCGAGCCTGAGAATTTGGGAGCCTATACGGCGGCCTGTCTTACGGAGGCCTATGGGCTATGGAGCCTACCTATCTCTTGTTGTTCTCAATTGTGGATCCTATTAATGTTGTTGTTATTAGATGTTTTTTCGTCGCTTTGTCATGTACAGTAATAGAGTGTACCCCCTATCAAACCACGCCAACTCAGCATGTAAAAGAACCCACGTGGCATTCTCCAATCTTAATTAGTTTGTTTTGGCAACTTGTTATCATTAGTTATGTTGCTATCAAAATCATTTTTCGTATGTATGTATGAATTATTTTTCGTATCAAAATCAATTTTCGTAGTAATGTTGCTATCAAAATAATAATATGCATGAATTATTTAGTATGCACGTCCTTATTTTAGCTAAAATAAGTACCTCTAATTTTTGGCCGTTGGATCAAACCAAATGATTGAAATTAAACTAGATTGAGAATTTAAGAGTTAAGGAATAAGGTTTAGGAGGGGGGGGGGGGGGGGGGGGGGTTTACAATTTAATTTTCAGGATTTATGAATTACGATTTTCGATTTTAGGATTTTGTTTTTTAGGATTTTAGAGTTTAAAATTTAATCTCACCTATTTGGTCATAAATAATGAGTTACAAGTATAGAAAATAAAAACATTCTTACTAGGGAATGATTCATAATATTATATATATATATATATATATATATTATGAATTTATGTTTATGTCAAATGATTGTCCTAAGATTTACACAGTAAGTTGACAAGGTTGATATTAATCTATTGTGGCATTTCTACCACCTCTAATCAATGCAATCACGGGAGCCTGGGTCTGCTATAATTTTTTTTATATATAGTGGACCCGTTGTAGGGGCATTTTAGGACAGTAACAAATTTTATTTTATTATTTAAAAATCAGGAATGTTTTTCGATCGGATTATGAGTCTAACAATAATTTATTATTTGTGTCAAATAAAAATCAATTGAACAGTGAAAATTGAGATAAAATGTTTCAGATTTATATTTAACAGTTCAGAATTGTTATGTTTTTTTACAATCCATTTAATTTTTATTTTATACAAATAATATATCGTTGGACTCGTAATTTCTATCAATAGACATTCATGATTTCTAAGTTATAAAATAAAAATTCATTGCCCTCAAATGCCCCTACGACAGGGTCTGTCGTAAAAAAATTACAGCTGACCCCGGCTCTCAGGTAATCGAGATGGGGGCACGGAAATATAATTACATGGAATGTGTCCTTGTTAGAATTTTCAATCAATACGAAAATAAGGACAACCCATCAAGTATAATGCCTCATTGGATGGTGTTGATTCAAAACAAGGACACATCGTATGCAATGTGCATTGTAGCGCCCCCATCCATGCAATCACCATCTCTTCTGATTAATAGGCAGGCAGCCATATAGGTAGAATAAGTAGATGCCTAAATAGTCAACAAAACTACAGTGATATTCTATTGTAGGCGATGACACCATCAGAAGGAATTTTTCACAGTAAGTTTGAAGCTGATTAATCAACATGATTGGCAATGGATATATGATTACTCAGACAAACTCCATTTAAAACTTTATGTCTTTTTCAATATTATTATTATTATTATTTAAAAATGTAAGCACATCAAAAGATTCGCATGAGAGATGGCTTGAAAATGGGGGAACTTGATTTCTACAAGTATAAGCATCTTCCATCAAACACATTATATATATATATATATATATATATACACATGGCTGACATATAGCCCTCCATCTTCAATATTAGAGATTCATCATGAAACCCAATCACAGTACTTGAATCGAATTCGTTATCTCCTTATTATCATTAATACCAAAATCTGCAACTCGCTTGATCCATTGATCGAGTCTAATTTTAATCAAAGTGACCAAATGTGGAACTTAAGATATACAGTGGATTGTGACATTTGATACGTGACATATATATATATTTGTATTTGATCGGTTTTTTAAATCTAACGATATATTTTTTGTCCAAAACAAAAAATCAAATCCAACCTGAAAAATGTATGAAATGTTTTATATCTAATAGTTTATAATTATCACGCACTTTTCATGGTTGAATTTTATTTTTGTTTTCAACAAAAAATATATATCGTTAGATTCGTAAAATCAATCATATTAATACAATATATAATATTTTTAAATTTTTTTTAAGGAGATCATGAACCCCAAAAATTAAACCCACATGATCGAATTCATATATGTGTGTGTGTGATGGGTAGCTAATGTCGGTACAGATGTCTCTAATATAATTGTATGGACATGTATGGATGATGATCAAGTGAAAAGGAGAAGAAGAAAGAGGTTTGATGAGTACTGTACTAAACTAATTACGTATGACTATTAGTTAGCGCCGCAAACCTTGTGGAAGATTCCACAGTGAGTGACACTGCTCACAGAGATGGTTAATAATAATAAAAAAAAGAAGAGGCAATATAATTAGAGATGCATGGTTCATGATTCATAAGGTGGTAAATACTGACTACTCACAGTTCTTGACAAAATCAAATCAAATCAATGCATGCATGTGTTAATCATATGAGAGATGATATCTGCCATGTTTGGTTATATCTATAGGCTATAGCTAGCTATATTATTTATATATATATATAGACTTACGTGGATGAGAGTTCTCCATGTGTTTATATATGATTCAAAGCCTAGCTAGTTTCATCATTGCTTGAAATCTAATGAAACCCTAGATTTTGCCAAGTAGTGTTCGTTGTTGTTTGGATTTGTAGACAGAGATAGATCATAGAAAGATATTTAAAAATTAAATGTATCGAGAATATTCAACAGATCGAACACACCAAGATCTCTTTCAAGTTTCAACACTTGAGCAACCTCCCTCAAGCTCTTATTACTTTTCATTCAAAAACTTGTCTCAGAATACTCAAGACTTTTCGTACAAGAACTGGACAAATTAAGGGCTAAAAACAACATAAGCTAAAAAGACTAAACTGCCCTTACTCAGAAACATTACTGTTCATGACATTGCAATTCACCCGACCGACACTTCCCTGAATTGCACTTTTGATGCAACATCAAGCAGATTCCTTAAGAAACATATTATAACCTATCTCTGCCAATTGCTTTAGTTAAAATGTCGGCCAGCTGCTCTTTGAAGCATGCAGCTACATATCCTAACTTTAGCAGATGAAAGAGCAACACTGTTTTTTGCTTGGTTACTCTTTGATTGTCTTCGATATATTGTCAAACTCTTCTTGTTGTCCTTGAAGTCTTCTTTATCTCAAAAGGAAAATCGAGAATCACTGCCTCAATATTAACATAAATTTCAAGCATGTCTTTAGAAAAGTTAATTGTGGGGCTGACTTGTTGGCTACTCAAGCCTCCTAAAGCAATTTGTATGTCTCTTATTACGGGTTCTCTGACCTTCTTGCTAAAGCTAAGGGTATCCTTACAATGGACTATATGGACATCCCTGTTGTGAGATCTTTTCGATTTTTAATTTTTGCTTTTGGTTTGGAGTCAATATCCTATATTTGTTCTACTCGTTTTGGCTTTGTCCATTGTTGGATGAAGTCCCCTCTTTTATGAGTTAGGCTTAGTCCCCATTGTGAACACTCGGAGAAGGGCTGTTCTTCTCCCCTTAATGAAAAAATATTCCCCTTTTTTTTTAAAAAAAAGATATTTTTCATGTGATCAGTGCAACCTACCCAGTCACGGTCACAAAAGCCAATGAATTTTAAATCCCTTTAAGCTTCATACCTGATCCCATAATCAATTGTCCCTTGAAGATATCTTAGAACCCTCGTTGGAGTTTCAAGATGAATTTAAGATGGTTATTGCATGTATCTGGACAGAACGCTAGCAACAAATATTATGTCTAGCCTAGTATAGTAAAACTTCTACAAATTAATACTTTTGGGATCGTGAAAATTTATTAATTATTTGAGATATTATTTAATTAATAAATTAATAATTTATACATTAATTAATAAAAATATAATTTATCAATGTATTCTTCATTTTTTTTCAAAACATTGAGCTGAATATATGTATTGTATCGAACTTAATATATATATATATATACACAAGCTGCCAAACACTATCCACTCCATGTTTAACCCCACACCAAGCTTCACCCGGTATTAGAATTAGGAAGTAGCGCAAGGTTTTGTCTTGTTTCTTAGTTCTTGCATTTTGATCTATTTTGATTTTTCCTCCTTGAAGGGTTAGGTTCTTGCCCTCCTTTGTGAGCTCCCGGAGAAGCGCTTTTCTTCTCCTGTTTATGAAATAAAATAAAAAATTCTCCTAAAAAAATAAAAAAAATAAAAAAGCTTCAATTGGGTTCTTATCCTTGCTGCTTTTGTTGCACACAGATTTAGGATGTAAACAACAGTACTCACAGCCTCTACCCATAATGTATTATATTTGGAATATTAGAACATTGCCCTTGCCATCTCTATAATGATTCTATTTTCTCTCTGCTACTCCGTTCTGTTGGGGCTAAATCCAGCAGTCAAGTTTTTCCAAATATCTTCCTTGGCACTGAATTGTTCAAATATTTTCTTACCACTTTGTTTCTCAACTAATACTTTGAATTGTTTAAAGACTGAAAATTCGAGATTTTCCTTCAGAAAATACACCCAAATTATTCTTGATATCATGTCAGCTCCCTATAGTAGGTAGGGGTGTCTAAATCCGATCCGCAACTGAGGAACCGATCCGAACCATAGTTTTTCGGTTTCTATTTTTTTGTTAACGGTTTCGAATTCGGTTATGAATTTAGAGATTTTTCAGATTCGGTTTTTTCAAATTCGATTTCGGATTTAACCGAAAAAACCAAATAAATTTTTATTATGTTTAAAATTTACTTATTTAAATAATTAAGGCTAAAAAATTAGGCCCAAATAAAATTTTTAATTTATCCACTGAGGCTTAAAATAGCATCTCATCCCTCACTATTTCACTTACTTCATTGAAAATAACATTATTTATGTATTTATATTATTTTAACTTTTGGATTTCTAATAGTTTTAGTCCTCTAATTATTCTTGATTTTTTTTTAATTATACTAGATTGATGAAATATTTTTTAATCGTCAAAATCGAAATTCGATCCGAACCGAATCGAAAAAGTTCAATTCTTTCGGTTTGTTTATCCGATATATATTTTTCGGTTATGGATTTTAAAATTTCATAACCGAATCAATTCAGACATTTCGATTTCGGTTAAAAACCTAACCGAAAACCGAACGGACACCCCTACCTGTAGGTGCATCTCAAAAGAAAATGAAATTTGAGCTTGTACCAATTACTCACCAAATGACAACCTTGTAATTAATTACTATATACTAAGCATATTTATGAAGGGAGGTTAATTTAAGAGACAAGAGTAAAGAGTGTCTGTAAATACGTCAAACAATATATATATATATATATATATATATATATATTCACAATTAATTAAGGGACAATATTTCAATGCAGGCTGTATATATCAAATTAAATATCAATCATTAGTCCTCTCTGTCTATTAACAAGGGAGATTGATATAGTTAATGGCCTACCAAAGCCATAATTAAGAATTAGAGCTTTTATATATATATATATATATATATATATTCAACATTCAACACTAACTTTTATTTTCACTTTTGATTTAGTTTTATTGATTTGGCTTTCAGTGGGTGCCACATATGAGCTATAAAATCAAATCGATTACATTATTCTTTAACAACTTTTTTGAACACCTTTGCGTGGTGAGTACTGAATTTAGACTGGCGTAGCCGCGTAGTCGACAATTAATCCATCTAATTTGAACTCAACTCAACCTCTAATTAATTATCATCTGATCCAGTAAAAACAGTGCCATCATAGGTAAAATTACTTAATTCACTGTCACGAATTTTCTACTCTTTCATTTAGAATCATATATCGATCTACACTAGTATTGACCCTTTTTTATTTATTTTATAAAAGAAGGCGTCATCTCGATAGCGTTGATTTAATAAATTGATATTTGTGATCGAAACCCAGTTCACGGAGATTTAATTGGTATTAGACGATTTAATACACTTATATTTATTTAGGTAATGATTAAACTATTGACTGGATATACATTGATGCTGCTTTCCACTAAACCAGTTCAAGTTATACTTAACTTTTACGTTAAGGTTATCTACGCGGCAACTCTAATTGTTGATTGTGAAATTCCAATCTGTATCAGTCAAACTTAGCATGTGCTCTCTCTCGCACAGTATTCATGAGTATAGCTTTCGCCCTAATTAAGAATATGTTAACACGTATTAGTGAGTAAAGCACGTCAAGTGCGAGTCTGACGTCCCGAGTTTAAACTCGTGTGAGATGTTCAAGGGTACGTAATATTATGAGAGAAAGAGAGACAGCTAGTATATAATTAAGTCCATTGCTGATGAAATTCAATTAATTAAGAGCTAACGTGTGCATGTAACAAAAATACAAAATAATAGAATGATTAAGGATGCGATATGAGATTAATTAATAAAACAATAATCAAACATATCCTTAATTAGCCTACAAGAAACCTAGCTAAAACATAACAAATATTGAATCACACGCACATGGATAGATGAAATCATCAAAGTATATAGTTGGATTCATATCTTAATTTTGGAATTAAATAAGAAGATTGAGATTAATAGATCACACAAGCATGCATGCATATCGTTGACTATGGGGAAGGATACAAAAACTGCATAATTTCTTATTATTGATGATGATGATGCAATTGATGTCAATTCCTAGCTAGAAAAACTTGTGTTTCCCATTTTTGGAAGGTGATGTAATGATCTTATGATGTAAGGGTTTCTTCTTTTATGTATTCTAAAAAATGGGATCAAGGTTTCTGTCATCCAGTTGAGAATGAAAGGTAAGGGCATATTTTCCAATTTTGAGTGGCCGGCCGACTCTGTTGTGGTTTTAGTCTTTTAGCTACAACAGAGGCAGAGCCCCGTTGTAGATATTTTTTTACTTTTGAGGTTCAAAGTGTAATCTTTTAAAATTTTAAAAAGTTGTATTTGTATTTTAGTCGACCGTTGTAGATATATTTTACTTTTGAGATTCAAAGTACAATCTTTTAAAAAAATTTAAAAATTGTATTTATATTTTAGCTGATTTTATGAATTCAATTATATTGTTTTTGTTTAAAATAAAAACTAAATACAACCTTACAAATATATAGAAAGTTTTTTTTCTTCATATTTATGGATTCATAATCATCATGAAATTTTTACGTTTAATTTTATTTTCGTTTCGAACAAAAATACATTTTGTTTTATTTGTAACACCAATCAAAATATAGACATAATTATTTAAAATTAAAAAATATTTTGAATTCAAAATTGATTTACCTGCTGTAGTTGGGCTTCCGATCTTCGAAGGCTTTGTTAACATCACTGGCAGAGATTCCTTTACCCCACCTGATTGAGGCATTACACTAATTTTCACTTTTGTTATGTCTTTTTCAGTATTCACTTCCTTCTTTTTCATCTTTTATTTTCCTTTCTTTTTCATCTTCTTTCATTTTCCCTTTCACTCTCAACTTTATCACAGAAAAAGATTCTCTGAGCTCAGCCCAGTTTGCAGTTTGAAAAAGCAAGTTTCAGTATTCGTCTATTCAAAGAGGAACAGATATAAGTAAAGCAAAGTGGGCTTTAGCTCTATCCCTGGCTAGGAGCATGTCTGTTTCTTTACAAGAAACTTTTTTATAGTAGAGAAATGTATCTGCATTTCTAGACCACTTGAGAGATGCAACCATACAAAATATTTTATCAATTGAGTTAATTGCTAATAGAATGGACAAAGGCTCTGCCTTGATCCCAAACATTTAGGGTCGGTTTCATGAGTTAGTAAACGAACTATTGCGAATAGAACGCACGGAAATGCAAGTAAGGTGAATTATAGTGCACTCACCCTATTAAAGACGACTCAAAATGTAAACACGATCATCAGAATCTACAGTTACTCTTCATAGATGCCTCAAATAACAGTATAAACTAACAAATAAGACAGGCTACATACCGACTACTGACATGGTTCTAGACTCCGGTTGCTAGTCGCTTGTCAGTAAGATATTGTGCAGATGTGGGAATCCATACAAGTATATAACCACCTTAAATTCTAGTAAGATGCATAATTAAATGAGAAACAGCAGAGTCTAGTAGTCATGAGGAACATTAATTCACGACTCACTTGCCCCAGTCGTGTAGACCGCAAGCAAAATCTTGCTCAGCCTGTCTAATGCCTTCCTGCAACATAGTTGTAGACTATTGTTTGCATCCCCTATTTAAATCTCTGATAGGCAACCCTAAATCTACAGTAAGCAACATCATGAAAACATTCAGTTTCATTCATACATCTTGCACGCATATATGTAGAATCTTTTTGCAGATCATCTAATTTGACACAGTGGAATCTCAGGAAGATCTTTAATCATTTATATTTATTTTCCTCTCGAACCATTTGTATGACTCCTTATTCCCAAGACATTGTCTAACACTGTCTATATTGGGCTTCATGTCACCCACTGAAAGCTAATCAAAAGGATGATGATTATGAGGAAATTGAATAAAAATCTTGCTTAAAAAAAAACACCCTACTCAATCACTATCTAAATATCTATATCCAGAATTTATAGGTAAGAAATCAGTATCAACCCACAAAATTTTATTGGACTATTTAAATATTGTCACTAACATAAGATTCTGAAGCAAAATAATAAGCCTGATTGCTTATCAGGAGACTGACAGGGCAATAATTGATATCCTAGAGAGTGAATTGACAAATAAATCATAAATGAAACAAGAAGCAAGATTGGATATGTAAAAAGGTGGCATCAATCCCATGTTTTAATAGTTCCATCAATAGGGTTAAATTTGAAGGAGTCAGTAGATCATCAAAAGTTAATATATACTCGTCATGGAGGAATCAACATGGCACTGTACATATACTACAACACAAATTGACAAATACATGAAAAATAGAGGACTATAAACTATTTGCCTTAACTCTTGTGCATGAAATTAATTTTGATCCCCTTCTTAGCACCTCTTACCTATCTAATTAAACATGGAGAGGTTACAGCAAGGTAATTTAATCGAGACAGCTAATAATAACTGAATAGAAAAAGAAAACCTAGTGCACAGGCACTTACATCACTTCATCTTCATGTATGCCAATGCATTCGAATGCCTGTAGTATCTTCTGATTTTGCTAACCTGGATAACATTTCTAGTGAGGCATAAATGGGTGGAGATTTACTAAGAGCAGATAAACAAAGTATAGTAACCAAACCTCTCTCGTTTATACATTTTAGAGAGGAGCCAATAACAAAGTAATAATCCGAGCAGGGATGCTCCTGAATTTCAATCTTTGGTAACTTGAACAACTAAACCGGTTGGTGTGCAAATAGTTTTGAGGTGACCAGAGCCAATAAGGTCACGAAGGTGAAATCTCATATCAAGTGGAGAGAATCTAAGTTGTTTCTTCTCTAGAGGCCTCAGCATCATCTCTTTATATCTCTTACGATTTAGAAGAGAAAGAAGCTCCTTTCTTCCCTAAACAAAGAGAGAATATATTTGTCCAAACAAGATGTCAGAAATTTACTCAAATTCTAAAAATTATTTGTTGAAGTTCTAAAACTAATCTTCTTCAAAAGATCTTGAAAACTATTTGTAAGGATCTGGAGTGCGGAAAAAGTTAAGAAACCATGAGACCAGCTTCACGAAAAATTGTAACCAGAAAGCGTAGCGACACAACTTTTTTTTAAACCAATTTGAGTTCATTTGACAAAAAGAAAAGTTTCCAGAGACAACAATCTAATGTACATGACTCAACATAGATCAATGGTTCGCATACCTGCGAGAGACCCTTTAATAAAGAGCCAATATTTGGAATTGCAAACCAGTACATGTTTGGATCAATCAGTTGGCGGGTCTGAAACAAATATCACCATTAGAAGGGAAAATATTGAAGTCCATCGGAAATGTAAGCAGTGAAAAAAGACACACACACACATATGCTACCAAAGCACCAGGATTGCATATAATTAAATATACTAACTTCATTGAAATAAACATTCCAAATTCAGTTATAAACACAACAAATACACTACACATGCACATGCCACCTCGCAATTGTTGTATGGATTAAAAAGAAGAGGATTCCATATAAAACAAAAGGTGAAAACTGGGGAAACAAAGAATAAGAATATATGAGAATCTGCCTGACAAAACTACATAGATGGTTCTAAAGAACTTGATGGCACATTGTAATTATTCAATTAGAACGAAATTTATTTTTTCTATATCAAGCAAAATACACAATGAAATTTAATCAATAAGAACTACATTAATCATGGAATTCAAGTAACTAAAAAGCCAAATAGCAAATAGTTTGATGATATTCCCAAGTGAACTTACCAGAACGCCACTGTTGATTAATAAGGAGATGTGGTCATCCCTCACCTTTCCCCTGTGGGACAAGAGTACACACTGCATCGAAGAGTAGCAAGATTTTGAAACTCTAGAACCACACATGAACACACAATTATGTATATCATTAGTATATACATATGCACACACACACACATAAAAGAGGCCCAACCAACTGCGAAAGTCTCATGCACGGGAATTGTTTTTATTTAATCAAATACAAATATGAAATGGATATATCATAATTAGATTGACTGATTGACATGCATGATACATGATAAAGCTGAAATGAATAAACATAAAAAAAAGATGGATAGTTCAATTCACTCACAAGCTCTTGATGTTCAATACTGGGTCCCAGCTTGGAATCAATAACATGTGTTTTAAACCACTCAAGAACTTCAAGATCGCCTTGCTTCTTTTCTTCCATTCTTTTCACAACTCGCTCTACCTATCCATAAAATTAACATGAGTAAATCAATCAACATATCACACTGCCTTAAAATGTTACTCTTAATCATAATAATTTATACAGTGGACTGTAGACCTCATAAAACCATGATATCCAAAGATTCTCACAAAACCATATGTTAAAAGATTCTCACACATGAACAACTCGGACACATAAACAATTGTAGGAAGAGAAAGAAAAGAAAAAGTTTTAACTGATGATGTAGATAGTCGTCTATATACTAACATCAACCAACCTGGACTAGATAGTCATCCAAAAACATTATAGCATGATCATCTTGCCCAGTATTTAGCTTGAAAATGCGCAAAACTTTATCCCTCCTTAGAGTCTGCATAAATGAAAAGGAAAGTGAATAACCTAACAAAACAGTAGTGTATCCATAGTTGCCCAATTGGTACTTAAAGCACATGAATATTCTAAATATTTCAGTATCCTATCATAATGTGACATGTATTATAAGCCTTTGACACGTAAAAGTTTTAGAACCCTAAGCCCTTGCTAATATAACTATACTCTGTCAAAAAATTATGATACAATACTGAGACAAAGTAGTACCAAAAACTGGGATATATATGCTTTAGTACACAACTTGACAACAATGATGTTTCATTTTTATCATTTCAACTTTGACAACCAGCATGCTAAACCTTGACGATTTAACTTTGCCTCATTTAAAGTTAATGCAATGAATATAGATATTTAACATGAAGGGTACATCTTACCACCTCTATTTAAATATAATTACATGTTCCAGTCAAATTCAATCTGAAAAAAAATCCAATCATAACAACTATTTGATCCAAATAATGCTTAAAGTTATAATGATAAAGGAACCAGACCTCTAACTCCCTATCTACTTGTGTTCTGTCATTTACGCTGCTATATAATTGCGATTGTAGAATGAAGGGCTGAATTGCAACCTGTAGTCATGCATCAAGCCATCAAAATAAAATATCAAATACGCTCAAAGGCCATTTAACAAGGCTTTGAACATCATTGTAATTTAAGAAGAAAAAAATCCAAAAAAGAATCCCAATGAACAAGCTCGTTAAGACTTCGAGGGTTATTAAGAGCGCATGAAAAGGCTCTAGTTCAATCAATTCCTTCATAAGATTAAATATGGCAGGCCTTGGCTTGATTACAGCAAAGCATTAGCTAAGAACAATGTGACACGACAAGGGAAGCTTCAAATAGCACAATCGGCTTAATTGGGCATGTGATCATTATCCAAAGTCTCCACACAGTCAAATGATAATAAACAAATAATTGCACAGTTTTTAACTCACATTATTTCCATGATTACCAAAAACAAAAAATGAACCAAGTGACCAGCCAAACTATAATGTCCTACAAGTCTACAACTTTACATCTCACAAAAACTGTCGTGATTCGTGAATAGAAGCTTAAGGAATTAATTAGGCGAAAAAAGAAAGACAACGTAACAAACCTATTCAAAAATCATTTTGGGAGAACTCACCTTGTCAATGCGAGGAAACTGAGCACGCATAATGCGAAGAGCCACCAGCGTATCGGTAAACGTGAGATTTTTCTCTACATTCAGATGTGAAACTATGAACTATAATTTGTATAACCGATTTCACACAAAGATTGAAAGCGTACCAGAACTAACGCATCTTGAATTCTGTTTTCAAAGATTCAACAAAACAAAGTACAAGGAAAATACTTAATCTTGAAACGTGAAGATAGATAGAGATAGAGAAGTGAATTTTACCGAGAGACAAAGTTAGATCGCCATCACTGCTTTCGGGTTCAGGATTTTCCTCCCGTCGGCGCTTCTTCGCTTTTGATGATTCTGGAATCATGTCCATTCTTGACTTGTGCGCAAGTTTCAATGCTGCAACAGCAAAGGAGCTTTTCTCGCGTCGTCCAATTTAAGGTTTCCGACATGAGTCGTTACCCCATTTACGGACAACAGAGTACAAATCTTCGATTGGGATAGAATTGGGATGGATTGGGATAATGGGCGGGCCCAAGATTTGACTAAATGGACGGTAAATTCCCATCAAGGCATCAATGTATGCCTGTAATGTATGCGTATGGAACCATATGGGCTATTACTAATCGACAGGTTCTCAATAAATGTTCTGGCCCAAGGGTTTCGTAAATGGACAGCAGAGGCCCATTAGACTATATGGGCATGAATTGATTGGTTAATGACTCAATGGACATGCCTAATATTTTATAGGGGAAATTGTAGGCCGGTACATGAAATGAGAATGTTGGCAATAAGGTATGACGCCAAAATCTTGTTTGATTTTTAGTAACCTTTTATGTTCTTTGTCTAAACTGCCTCTGTCTCACTAAATTTAAATTCAATTTGGTAATTATAGATAAATATGATACCCTCGTGAACTGTGCTACATTTCTACCACAAAATTTAAATTATATTTAATTGTCTCGTTAATCGTGATACAACCTCGTAAATCGTGAATCCTAACATGCATGATACTCAAAGCACACTGTTGTGATTGTAATGTGATGCCTTTGTGATACATTTATATTTAATCTATGATACTCATCTACGATTGTTAGCCAATTTCAATTTAAATTCAAATTGTAAATCATTCAAATTGTAGATGTCAAAATGACGTGATATCCAAAGTCAATTTCAAATTCGTGATACCCAAATTCAATTACAAATTCGTAATACCCAATTACTCATATCCAGTTGATAAACCTCTCCACGCACCAGAACAACGCGACTTCTTCGACATCGAGACACTACTCTTCCGGCAACGATATCTATGATGCCTAAACACTGAGAATGTTACTTGATACATTAATTGTAGCTTTACTATACTTTTGTGATACCTCTGTGCTATCTGGATACATTGATGATATCAGGAAAAAAGAAGAAACTATAAATATACCACATTATAGGTCAAGCCTTCAAGAGGTTGTTGGCCTTATTGACAGAAACACTACTGAAATAGCCTTCCCTGCAGCAAAAAAATCAAATCAAATATCAACAAAGCATGAATGTATCTTAAGAGTATCACAAACAAATACTACTAAAACAAGCTTTCTCGCAATCAAAAAATCAAATGTCAACAAAGCATGAAGGTATCTTAAGTGTATCACAGAAATAAAACTAGTGAAACAACATTTCTAACAACCAAAAAAATAAAACCAAATATCAACAAAAACTATAGTACGACATCGAGACGCTAATCCTCCTGTAACGATATTTGTGATGCCTAAACACTGAGAATGTTACTTGAAATTGATGCATTAATTGTAGTTTTTCGATACTTTTGTGATACCTCTGTGCTATCTGGATACATTGATGATACCAGGAAAAAAGAAGAAATTGTAAACATACCACATTATAGGTCAAGCCTTCAAGAGGTTGTTGGCCTTATTGACAGAAACACTACTGAAATAGCCTTCCCTGCAGCGAAAAAAATCAAATCAAATATCAACAAAGCATGAATGTATCTTAAGAGTATCACAAACAAATACTACTAAAACAAGATTTCTTGCAATCAAAAAACCAAACCAAATGTCAACAAAGCATGAAGGTATCTTAAGTGTATCACAGAAATAAAACTAGTGAAACAACATTTCTAGCAACCAAAAAAATAAAACCAAATATCAACAAAAACTATAGTACGACATCGAGACGCTACTCCTCCGGTAACGATCTTTGTGATGCCTAAATACTAAGAATGTTACTTGAAATTATGCATTAATTGTAGCTTTTCGATACTTTCGTGATACCTCTGTGCTATCTTGATACATTGATGATACCTGGAAAAAGGAAGAAACTGTAAACATACCACATTATAGGTCAAGCCTTCAAGAGGCTGTTGGCCTTATTGACAGAAACACTACTGAAATAGCATTCCCTACAGCGAAAAAAATCAAATCAAATATCAACAAAGCATAAATGTATCTTAAGAGTATCACAAACAAATACTACTAAAACAAGCTTACTTGCAATCAAAAAATCAAATCAAATGTCAACAAAGCATGAAGGTATCTTAAGTGCACCATAAAGAATGATCAAATTTATGATTAATGGGTTGAACAATGAGTGCACCATCTACATCTGCCTCTTCCATGGACTGCAGTAAATAGAACAATAGCAGTTACATATACATCATAGAATCTCAGCAAGCTTGTTTAAAAAACCCCAAAACATCAATTGGCAAAGTAAATTAATACCCACAAGAACAAACAAGGCCATATAACCAAGTATGAATTTTAAAAAACCCCAATTCACAGGATTGATAGAGGAAGCACCTCTAGCAAGAAATCCACATGTCCAGGCAAAGTAGGTTCTTATCCAGTAAAGTATGGGTACTTCTCTACAACCTTCCTTCACAAAAATAGTTATGCCGTTATCATTCAAAAGTCCCTCTCTCCATTTTCCTCGCATTTGAAAGTTAAAACATTGAAAAGAAATAATCAGACACAAATACCTCTTGAGGAGAAGCCCACGCGTGGAGATGCGAATCTATGACTTTTGCTTTGGCTTCTCATGAAGCCATTTTTGCCGCAAATGGTCGAACTGAAGGCGTTTTCTTGGAGAAACGAAGTCGAGGGAGAACTGAAGCTGATGATATCAGGGGCTTTAACAACTTCACTGCCATGGAAGTGGATGTAAGGCGGTGGCTGAGGAGCGACATTTGTTTCCAGATCTGATGAACTAAAAAAACTTGCAAATCTATTTGAATGAGCGAAAGGGTTTTAGATAAGAGGAGGGAATGAAATTGTAGAGGCAAAGACGTGGATTTCAAAACATAAACCACCAAGATTCAAAATTCAAAGTGAAGGGTAGCTTTGTCATTAATGAAAAATATTTAGACTTGAAATTACAAAGTTACCCATTTTTTGACCTTATAACAATTTACAAAACTTGTCTGACTTTTTTACAAATAAATATGTAAAAGTAAACTTAATGGCAATTTCCCCTATTTTAAAAGAGGACGAATGCCCAATAGACCAAACCATTAGTAGGCCGTAGGGGTTACAAATTAAGTGGGGTATCTGCACCCCAATTTTTAACAGTATCACTCCACAAACAGCAAAAAAACTCGTCTAATAACACCCAAAACAGGAACTTTCCTCTCAAATCCCCCCTCTTGACCGTCTTTCTCCGCATCTTAGGTCACCCCTGTTGGTCGCCCTCTCCAGTCATCTCTATCTCACAAGTCGTCCCTCTCCATGTTGGTTAGTGCAGATGAGCTACATCCCATCAAAAGCTCTTGGGCTTTTTCGTTGTGGCTTTGTGTATCACTCATGCCCAGGTTGGTCTTTTCTTTCATTAACGGGTTAAGCCTCTTTCAGGCTTATAGCTTTCACTTTCCTTGTTTTCATTAGGTTTCCTTCTCTAACCTTGTTCTAAGTCCAACCTTCTTTCATCTTCCATTGTTGCTTGGCAGAATGATTGAAGGTCTCATACTTAATGCATGATCAAATGAAGTAATTCCATCGTGCATGGAGTGGATCAGTCCAATATCATCAGGGTAGGCTTTCACTTTGTCTCGGTAATGGTGTTAAACCCTTTCAAACCTTAACCTAATGCACAAAGAGATGGAAACAAAGATTCTAGAAGAACATTCATTTCATTTCATGATCATTCCAGTACATAGCCTCTAGCTTATATACTATACTTATGCTACCAGTAAGTATAACAAAAGTCAAGATTACATATCTTGACCATACAACTAACGGAAATATTAACACTATTAATAACTAACTGTAACAGAAGCATCCGATGCCAAAACTATAGTTGAGAACAACAACTTGCTTATTAAATAACAAGTTTTAACTATAATAAACAGCTTGTTAAGGAAGTAATCTCAGCCTTCAACTTTCTAGAACGTATCAAATGGGGAATGGATAGTCGTGCCCGATGGTGGCAATGGGAGAAGAAGGAGAGGATGGACAAGGAAGAATGTGATTCCCTAAGCACTCCCAAATGGTTCATAAATGAAGTGTACTTAGTTTTGATATATTTTTAATTAGGGTTTTGATATATTTTTAATTAGGGTTTTAATAGTAATGGGGTGAGACCAGTAAAAGTTGGAGTGCAGATAGTCCAATCCTAACAAAATTTTATCTAATTGGAATAATTGATTTTTTCGATTCAAATTAAATCAAATTTGAATATAAGTTATATATCTAAAATTTAGATGCAAACACAAAGATTTTATCCAATTTAAAATCAATTTTGGATCAAAAATACAATTTTTTTATCCAATTTAGTACTACAACTTAAATTAAATTATCAACTGATTTACTTGTTTGGGAATCAATCCGAATATGATCAATTAAATATGTCAAAAATTCAAATCAATATGAATTCGAGTATTAAAATATTTCGTAAACACTTATATTGTTCTACCCACAACTCACTCAAAATTGGGGATGTCAATACTCGACAAGTACCTGCGCTCCAAATCATACATGTATGTCCCGTTAATTAATGAGTCGAGTAATGTGTATGATTATTTTTATGGATAAAACAATAGACGGGTACAAGGATGAATTTGTCCAAATCCACCCTGCCTTGTACCCTTATATGTTCTTAATTATATATATATGTATATTACTTATATCATATGTTATTACTTATATATCTCTATAATTTATAATATATATGTTATTACTTATATATATTTTTTTACTTATAAAATTAACAAGAACAAATAATTAAAAAATACTAGTAAAAATATATTTTTTGGATATTATACATTGTTTTTAAACTCATACATTCACAATGAATGATTCCGTATATAATTCACAATGCGTTTTTTTTTTTACAAATTACATTTGATGAGACGGATAAATAGGAGGGAATTCACCACTATAACAAAAACGAGATGAGAAAAAATATTGAAATATCCAACGATTGTTTTAATGGAGATGGATAGTAATTTATTTAACCAGTACAGAGAAGCATAAATAATTCTTTCCCCAAATTCGCCCGTTGACATCCTACTTGAGATCCTCGGTTGTTGTTTTTTTTTTGCCACACCTACCCATTAATACATCTCGTGGAGAATTTAATAGCATGTCTTTTCTGTTTACCGGTTCAGAGCATCTCCAATGGTGGACTCTCTAATTTTTTCAGTGCAGTCTCACTTCTATTACAACAAAATACGACTATCAATACAGTCATATCAACAAAACACATATTTCAATACAATTTTTTTTAATTTTCAGTCATAAATACTCTAAATATCAAACATCAACATTATTTCTCTTATACTTTTCTATTATATTTCATATTTTTCTATCATTTTACATATTTTTTAATACAATTCTTTTAAATTACCCTCCCTTCACAGTTCAACTCATTGCACTTGCTGCTACCCGGCATGCGTCGGTAGCGTGTATCACCAATAGCTAATCCGAGGCCGAACGGCCGAACAGCCAAAGTGGCATATTAGTAATTCGAGTTAATCACGATGGATAACTTGGGGATGGAACCCGAACCCAAAAACCTCTCCTTTTTACCGTTGCAGAAGAACTGCACTTGTTACTTCGTAGTCGTCGCGTGCGCAGACTCGTTACACTTGAAGGAACCTCTCTGCCTCTCTCCGTAAGATCTACGCTCCCAAAACACTAGAATCAATGATGCTTGTGTAAAATCATGCGATCATTTTGATGTTTATGTTCGTGAATGTGATTGTGATGTGTGTCGAAATTGTTGTTTTTGACTGCAGGAATGGCCAGGAATCAAGGAGGATTTCTGGTGCTGGTTCTGGCCACATTGATCTGCTCAGCAGCTGTTGCGATCTTTCAACCGATCTCGGACTCTCACCGATCTGCGGCTGTCGAGCTCTTCAATGCGGTTGATGGATGCTTTGGAAGGTCAACAAAACCTCAATTAAACCTCTTATTTAATATTAGCGTCTCTTCGGCTAATGTCTCTATGTTCGCAATAAAAAAGAGAAACTATATGGAATTCAAATTGGAAATCTATGTCTAAAAGCTATTAGAATTGAAGTAACGAAAATTTTTATGTGCATTTCTACATATATGCGCACGTATGTGTATTTATATGTATGATTTCAATTGGTGTCTTTGAGAAAGATTGTTCCAATATACTTTACTTTGCATGTGTGTTTCTAAGTTCCTTTGTTCTAGCAAATCTTGTGCCTTCATATGATCTAAGGTTTGTGTATTTAAGTAAAATGAGAGGAAAAAGACAAGCATCTGATGCCATGTCATATTGTAGCAGCCTAGAAGACACATATGAGGCACTCAGAACATTTGAGATTCTTGGAATTGATAGAAAGGCTGATGTAGGTACCGGTACTTGCCGGATTGTATCTGAAACTCTTATTTCATCATCTCCACCATCAAAAGATTTGTTCTATGCATTAAAAGTTAATGGCATATTGAGATGCAACATTAAAGACGAAGTTTTTGAGGTATTTTTTCAGTTTGCTCTGATATGTGTTCTAAGTTTGATAGTTTATCCACAAATTGTCAAAATATAATTATATAAATACATGATCACATGCTCTATCTTTTGTTTCCTCTTTTCTGAAGGGAATTATTTCAAAACTTCAAGCTGAGGTCAATGATGCGAGTTCATTGCTTGACTTCTACTTCTCATTAGGAAGCTTGGTACTAATCAAGGTAACAAATGCTAGCAAACCATTCTTTAGTTTTGGTTTTTCTGTGACATTAAGGGCAAGAATATGCACTTATGATAATTTAAGAATTTTCTTTTTTTCCTAGAATAAAATTCATTTAAACTCGTATTGAGAACAATGATTTCCATTCTTTTCTTACTCATTGGCATACTATTATTCTTTAATGTAATTGGTCATTTTGATGTTTTTGAATAATCTTCTCCATGCAGGATCAAACATCAAAAGTTGATCCACATATTGCTGATGCTGAAGGAGTTTTTCGTTCCATCAAGGTTGGTTGTTTGAGTAAGTCATTATTGTTGATAAATGGAGATTGAGTGGTAAACCTTCCACAGCACCCTCCTGGTCAGTGTATTGCCCATTATCTCATGGGACCAATTACTGATGTCATAAAATTTGTATGGGTTAGGAATGGTCATGCTATACTTTGACCTGGAAATCTTTCCCTCTACTTCTGGCGCTTGATATCAATTTATCTTTGCTCAATTTTGTGTGCTTAAGTTGATTTTAAGGAATTACTGGCAGGCCCTTAGCCAGAGTGATGGAAGGTGGCGCTATAGTTTGAATAATGCAGAATCTAGTACCTTTGCAGCTGGTAATTATTTATCAGGTTTCAGCTATTTATAAACATTTTTTTTTATTACGGAATGGCTTAAAGTCGGTTCATAGTCATTAGTATTTAGTTGCTTAAAACATGTTGTATTTTTGGCAATTAGCTATATATTTTTTTAAAACATGTTGCTTAAAACATGTTGTATTTTTTTAAAATCATGCTTCTTTCAGGACTAGCACTTGAAGCTCTTGCTGGGGTTGTCTCATTAACATCTTCTGAGATAGATCAATCTTTGGTAATCTTAATTTATGCTATCTTTGTCCATTGCAACTTGAATTTTTTATGACCAAACACTATCATTCTGTTGGATTCACTTGTGTTGACACTTATTGATATATTCCATGGCGCTGGAAATTTTCTCAGAAGTGCCAGGTTACTGCTAAATGAGGGATTTGTATTTGAAATTAAATATGGAACTTGAAAGCATTTTGAAGTAGATGGCATTTTGGGGTTATACTGTGAAAACCGACTATTGCCCTCCAACTCCAAGGCCTAAAAGTTGCTGCATATATAGTGATAGTCAGCCATTTCTCTGGTTTTGTTATTTGTACTAGGGAATCGTGTCTGTATTAGATCTATGCTGGATGTTCACAGTCCCAAATGCATATCCAGTGCTAAAAGTTTCTATCTATGAAATAAATAAAGTTAATTCTTTAAAGTGTATAGGATGCTTTTGGTGTTAGGAGTATAACTATTATTTCATGATGAATAAGTTAGTTGATTAGTTTTAAATCCTTTGCTCCATGTTGACATTTATCCTCTTAAGCTAGAGATGAAATTCTATAACCAACCAATGCATGGCTGGTTTTAAAAAATAGAATCATCCCTAATGTTGATTATATTGCTACACCATTTTCCCTATTATTTGTATCATTATATGATGAAGATTTCTATGCTGTTAAGGTGAATCGTTGTATTATTTAATTAGGACAGGGTTTTTTTTTTGAGTTCACTGTGTTTTTATTCTCACTATTCGTCGATTTTTTGGCAGATCAGTACAACTAAAAATGACATAATGAAGCTTTTTGACAGTATTGAAAAATATGGTATGTTTGTTATCTGCTACATTTACCTTTTTGTCGTATATTTCATTTGACTGGCATCACTTGCTGCCTCCAGAACATCTACTATTGACAAAAATTTGTGTGATATTGATTAGGACATACATATTAATTCTGTATTTGTATTGTTTTACAAATTTGACCTATTATGACACTTTGCTTGCCAATTATCTGTTGTATCCATTTCCCACCATTTGGTCGGTGTAAAGTTTTAATCCTGGTCCCACAACTCAATATACTAGCACATATGTTATTTCAATGTCATCTAATTAATACTTTGCTATGTATATTTCCTTGATGTAGATGATGGGGCTTTTTACTTTGATGAGAAAGTTGTGGATGCACTTGAGCATAAAGGTCCTCTTTCAACTACATCCTCTGTTGTAAGAGGGCTGACAGCATTCGCTGCTGTTACTTCTGGAAGTTTGAATGTGAGTTATAGGGTCTTCTCCAGGAATACCTTTTATTTATCTATTTCTCTGCTGGAATGTTTCTAAGGCTTTTACATTTTCATTTGCAGATTCCGAAGGACCAAGTACTGGGTCTGGCAAAATTCTTCCTCGGAATTGGAATTTCTGGTGATGCCAGGGATTTCTTCAACCAATTAGACGCTCTAGCTTACTTGGAGAGCAACAGGCAAGTGCTTTTTCTTAATTTTGATAGTACAATCACAGGCACAGGCACAGGCAAAGGCAACTCAGCGGATGCTATAAAAAAAAAAAAACTACCAGCAGTGGCCATTTTTTCTCCATTATGTTTGGGGATGTGATTCCTTGTCTTAATATCATGGGAATGACTTTTTTTCTTTGAGAATAAATTGAAGTTAAAGGCTTTTAAGTTTCTACAGTTTCAATCTGAGGGTTTTTTAACCAATATATGTTTAGTGGGAAGAAAATGAAGAGTGGCACTCAAGAATTTTGGAATATGCTGTTTTTTTCCATTAAATATTAATATCTGAATGCAGTCCAGGGACTTTTTTGTGTTGGAAATTTGCATCGTGTAGAACATATTTGGAAGAAAGCAGTGATGACTGATGAGTGCACTCCAATATTATTTCGTTTCTTTCTCTGTCTCAACACACACACACACACTCATTTGAACGCTTTTGCATATGCATGCATTGAAACTAGTTTGTATATGTTGAATTGTTGATGCTGCATTTTTGTTTGCATTTATACATGCATGACTGCTGCTGTGGGGAGTGTGAGAGTGAATGTACGTATAGGGTTTCCCAAATTATTAACTTTCAAATTATATTGGTATTTAACTATTTATCATACTGTTGCAGGGTTTCTATTCCTCTGATTCTCTCACTTCCAGCTACTGTGCTTTCTTTGACTAAGAAAGACTCGCTTAAGGTGTGTTGTTACCTGCGTGATAAAGTCTCTTCAAAGTTGTATTCTTTTGGCATCAGCAGTTGCTTTCTCTGAATTGTTAGGTTTTAGTGGGATTCAAGAACAATTAATTGGTAGAGTTGTCCTATGTTCTTGTTTTGCTTGGAGTTAATTCATACACCATAATGAAATTGGATCGGCTCAAGATTAGAAATTCAGAACTATGCTTTTCCTGTTGAAAACAAACAGGCCTTAAATACTTTGAAAAGCCTCACAAATTATGATCAATAATTAGGTCAATCGTGGGTCTCCAAAAAGAGAACAGGCAGACGTGGGTGGAAGTGCTAGAACAGGACATGGTCTTTATCGGATTAGTAGCAAGTGTAATTTTATAGAGGAACAAATGGTGAAGGAGAACTAATATAGTTGATTCCAATTAACGTATCTTATGAATTAATGTCTCTGACCTGAATGTAGATCAATGCTTCGATAATAATGAATGTAAACAAAGTGGGCATTCTGGTATTTATGATTCTTCCTTTTATAAATGTTTTGAAAGTATCCCTTGATTTTATTAAATCCCTATTCATCACATCCTCCATTAAATGGCGTTTCTTCATTTTGATGCAGCTTCAAATTTATGGGTGCTTCCTTATGTTTTTGATTTTTAAAAAATTTCGCTCCATGATTGTTATCAGGTTAGGGTGAATACTGTGCTTGGCTCAAATGCACCTCCTCTATCAGTTAAGCTGATGCGAGTTGTCAGATTTGGAAACAAGGGTGCTTCTATTGTTGAGAGCCAGGTGCATCCACGATTAACTTGTTTACTTTTTTACCAATGCATATTTCTTCTCTCTTTTATTTTCAGCTTAACTGTTGAACTCAATTGGAATTTTTTTTGTCATTTGTGTAATTCAGGAACTTAAGTTTGACCCTGAAAGCACTGTCTACTTCTTGGAATCCTTGTTAGAGAGTCTCGATGTTGGACATTACACATTTGTTTTTGAGGTATTTTGTTTTCTTTTCTTCCTGATAAGGGAGGTTGGGTCCAACTGAATTTATCAATACAGTGATAATCCCGAAATTTTTGTAGGTGGTGCTTCACGATTCTGAGCATAGAACAGTTTATGCAACGGGAGGCCAGACTCAAATTCCAATATTTGTCACCGGACTAATCTTAACCGAGAATGCTGAAATTGCAGTACTTGAAAGTGATCTTGAGAGTGGAGAACCTCAGAATAAGTACGATGTCAACATTTCTCAATTATTTTACTTTGTTTCTTCCATAATACAAACAGTTTTATTTCTAATTGCTACTATCCCACCCGTTCCTTGTGCTAGTTGGGGTGTAATTCTGTTATATGCGCGTTATGGATAGGGTGTTATAGAAGATTCCAATTTGCGTCTTTGCTGTCTAATTGTGTGCCTTTAGATGTCCTACATCTTTATGAAGTCAATTTTATTTACTCGATTCTGTTTATTCCTGAAAAATGATTACAATTAAATTTGCATATTCAATTCCTTGGTTAAAAGGCTTGATTTGGCTGGAGAAAATGTTATATCATTATCAGCAAACCACCTCCAGAAGCTGCGCCTATCCTTCCAATTGATCACTCCTCTTGGGCATGCTTTTAAGCCACATCAGGTTCTTATTTCTTCGGTTGCAGTTATTGCATATATTTATTTTTCCATTTAAAGTTGCTGAGAAGCTTCTGGGATTGCAGGCAGCTCTTAAGTTGAGACATGAGACCAAGGTTGAGCATGTCTTTTTGGTGGGGAATTCTGGAAAACAATTTGAGATAATTCTTGTAAGTTGTCGTCTTTTTCTTTTCTTTATGTTAAGTCTGCCAGAGAAAAAAAGAACATGCAGATATGAAACCTTGCTGTCTTGGGCATGAAAGTAAACATAGTATACAATTGGGGAGCATGATTCCTTAAATAAATGCTTTGCTTAGCTGAAAATATCATTCCAACTGAGTGTCCCGAACATATGCTTTGCATTTGAGGTATTATGCCATGATACATTGGAAGGATGTTATATGTACTGAATGTATCAGATTTTTGGGGAAATGAACCAGAAAAGTAAAAAAATAATTTACGAAGTCCTAGGCAGTCAAGCAGCAGTTATCTGCATAGGAGATGCTTTAGTACCATCAAAATTTGGTTAGTTTCTCTAAAGCTGAAATCCTACATGATACTACTGATACTTTTGAGGTCTGATGCATGAGAACTTTGAGACTGAAAAAATGGATGTCAGAAGACCTACTTATGAATAACAACAAACTAGTATACATAGAAGGAATAGGAATGCTATTTGACATTTATATGAGTAATGTTTGATCTTTTGGGTGTATACAAGGATCTTTGCAGTGTTTGACATGTGGAACCACCTACTTTTTCAAAAAAAAAAATAACCTACTGATACAGTTTTAGATGATATTCAAGTCAAAGTTCTCGTCAGTCATTTCTTACTTTCCAGTATATGTTGTGCCATCTCATCTAGCTACACCATTCCTTGTAGATGCTTCTGTATGTGCTTTTATTTATTTGCTCTCACAAACTTAATAGAAAAAATTAATCAGGGTATGATTTGAGGAAATGGGTTTCTTTGCTTATTTTTGGAAGTTCTCTCTTGTAGGATTTTCTAGGGCTGGTTGAGAAATTTTTCTATCTATCTGGTAGATATGACATTCAGCTGACTGTTGGTGACTCTGTCATGGTAAGCTAGAATTTTGGTTTTAAATACTATCTGCTCGCCTCTCTGCTTCTTTCTATTTTGAAATTTAATGTACTTGATTGCAAACTGAGAAAGTTAAAATACATGTGTGGCAACACAAGGAAATACCAAGAAAAATAAGTTTTTGGAAAGGTGGAGGCAATTTCAATCAAGATAGGTTAAGAGAGAACCATCTGGATGGTTTTAATTCGTAAGGTAGGGATGAGATTTCTCTTGGTCTAGAGATGTGAAAGATTCCGAGTGGCATACTTTAAAATTAGAAAGGGAAACAAAAAATGGATATGGGTGGAAATAATAAGATTCATAAGAATATTAGTGGGAGTTGATAGGAGTAATTGCAATAGATAATTTACACGGTATTGAATAAGAATTTATTTAGTGACTCTGAAGATTGGGAGATAATTGTTGTTATTTTTATCCGTATATGTACTTTATTACAATCCAATATATTTATGCTTTGTAGGAAAATTCTTTCTTCAAGGAGGTTGGGTTTCTTGAATTAGATCTACCAGAAGCCCCAGAGAAGGCACTCCGACCACCTCCAGAGCATGTTGATCCTTACTCACGATATGGTCCTAAAGCAGAGATAACCCACATCTTCAGAGCTCCTGAGAAGCGTCCGCCAAAGGAGCTGTCTCTTGTTTTCCTGGGGCTTACAGTTTTGCCATTTATTGGATTCTTGGTGGGGGTGAGTGATAATATTTCCTTGAAATTTCTTGACACCTTATCTTTGTCTTTTGTAGTCATTAACTTTTTAGATCCATAATTTTCTCCAGGTTCAATCTGTTGGTGCTAGTTGGTTAGATGCTGAACATATAGAATGTGTGGTAGTGCTCCGGTTAAAGATCAAGTTGTTATGTTGGAATAATCTTATTTCTAGCTCTCTTTAGTCAGGCTTGCCCTATGTTCTATATATATATATTTTTTTTTGGACAGGGCAACTGTGATGTTCCAAATGGCTAGACCCTACTTTTGTGTGCTGTGTAATGAACACGTGCATGAAAAGGACTTAGTATTTTTTTCTTGGCGGGTGGAGGGGTTGCTTTATGTTTTCATCAGACCATATATAGGGTTTTTTCATCCCTTTTCTTCTTAACAATCAATTATCAACTCTCGAGTTCTTGTTTGTTGGGCCATTACATTTTAACATCTCTTTCTTTGGCAGCTTCTACGACTAGGAGTGAACCTGAAGAACTTTCCTTCTTCAGCGATTCCTGCCAACTTTGCTCTTCTTTTCCATCTTGGCATCGGAGCAGTTCTGTGGCTGTATGTGCTTTTCTGGTTGAAGGTCAGTTTTTTTTCTTCCCTGCCCTCTACTCAATAATTTCAGGTACCCATTCTGTTATGTGTATTAGAGTGTTGGGTAGGGGTGACAAAATTTTGTCTAACCCGGTTGAACATAAGTTGTACTTGTATGTGTCCAAAATCTGGGTCCAAACATGAAAATCTTGTCCGATTTAGTTTGTCTGGACTCTAACTTGGATTGAATTATTGTTCGATTTACTTGTCTGAAATTTTAGATTTAAATAAATACTGGTATGGTCAATTAAGTACGTCCGTAAATACAAAGCAATCCGGGTCTGAATATACAAATATCTCGTAAACGCCTTATGTTGTCTTACCTAAATCAACCCATGCCCTAATTTTTGTCACCCCTAGTGTTGGGGATCCCCTTTTTTTTTTTTACTTCAAAAGGATAATATGATCTAAAATTGCTTTCTTTAGCATAGGGGGACATGCATTCTATGCTGAAGTAGTGAAGTCTCTTCACTTTCTGATTGATGATGTCTATTTGTTTGTGGTGACAACAGCTGGATCTATTTACCACACTGAAAATGCTTGGTTTCCTGGGCGTGTTCCTGATTTTGGTCGGGCACAGAATCCTTTCACACCTATCCTCAACCTCAGCCAAGTTGAAATCTGCCTAAGAATGAAGAATGAGGATCTATAAGCGGAAAAAGGACATGCATTGTATCCTCTCACTCCATGCTCGAGTATAGGAATTTTACTCAATTTTGTAGCTTTCGTGCTCTGATAATTGTTTAATGTTAGACGTTAAGTTATACAGTATTTACTGGATGTTCATCAAAAAGATTTCAGGGAGAGGAACTTTTTCCATGTGGTCACTTTGGCGTGTTTTGGTATCTGGTTACCTTGCTTAGAAAAAATTAAAAAAATTAAAAGCTTATTTTAGAATGAATTTTTTTCCTCTTTTTTTCTTTGATTAAGTAATTTTACATACATGTTATAAAATATTAATTTTATGTAATTTACAACTTCGAATCTTAAAAAAAAGTTAATAACAAATATTTTCAGTAGACGTAGACCAAATTTTATTAAAAAGAATTTTAAAATAAATAATTACAATTAAATGAAATCATTTTTATATTACTAAAATAACAATGAATTATATCAAATAAATATGTATTTTTTGAAAAAGTAACCGGTAAATTGATTTGATTATTTCGAATATTTTTTTCCAACCCTAATCATTTCTCACTTCCCAGTATATTCATGTGGGCCACACTTTCTTTCTTTTTTTCGCTCAATCCTCACGCTTTAAATTCCACTTTTTAACTCATGTAAACCAATTTCAAGATTAACACCACCACCACACAATCAGAGGGAACCAATTCAGCCTGCAACCAGTATGCTATAAAATAGACAGGCAGTTTTGGCAGATATACCAAGTTCAGCCACAATACAGAAATACTTTAGAACACTTGCATGAGATGGGGTATATCCATATTCATAAATACTCCTCAACGATGCAGGCCACAATGTTTAAGCCTAATCATGATTAGTTCAGTACTTGGGTGCTGGCTGCTGGGTTGGCAACAACCCAAATCTCTTCTTCAGGAGAACTCTTTGCCTAGAGTACTTGTCATCTGGAGAAAAGCGAGCTGTACGTTGAAAGAAGAAACATGGAAAGCACAAAACGAATTAGAATGTGTGTCTTAGAGTCATTTAGAAAAGTACAATACAATTAACAAGAAGATAAAAGAAGAATAATTAGAACAAGAATTTCTGAAGGATCAAGAGAGCAGAGGGCCAAGGATTTTCCCTTTATTATCACTCTCTAACATAATTGTATCCATTCTTGAGAATTCGTCATTTAAAAGCGAAAAAAAAAAAAAGGTAACAATTTGATCAAGCTTCTAACTACGTCTTTGACCATGTGGAAAACTTGTGTGGCTTAAGCAGTGAGACAAGGATTTATTTAAAAAACAACTTGCAAAGAATCACTGCTTAGCACTTGAAACAGAACAAGGTTCGAGTCCAGTATAGTAAGGTTTGAGAAAGACTTCATAGAGACATCAAATAAATTGAGAAATGGTAAGAGCCAATTCGAGAAAGCTTATAAATATATAAAAAAATAAATCATAAACCAATTACCTGGATGTGCAGATTGGGTTGGCAATCCCAGCGGTGATTCTTTCTGCATGTAAAGATCCAATCAACATGAAAAAATAAACCAAAAAAAGAAAACAATACTCTACATGGTGATGAAGAGAAAACAATAGGCTAAATGGAAAAATTCGAAAAGCATACCTATATGTGGGATAATGGGACTAAACACGATTATCATTACGTCAGATATTATCATTGTGTTAGTTAACAAAACGAAGTACCAGGGTCACCTTTGGCATATGGCTTATAAACTACTTCAAGCCAACATTGAAAGGTAACACTGTTCGACAAGTTCTATCTAACAGAGACTAATACTAGATTTTAAACAACTAATAAGGCCAACATCTGATTACCAGCTCCATAGATTTTTTTTCTTTCCACATGGTATTATGATTATATGTCTGCAAAAGCTACCGTGCACTGCATTTTTGCTTTGGAATTTGGATTTGGGTCAAGAAATGTAAGCACTCAATTGTGGACCTGTTTATTCCTCAGTTACACAAAATTGTCCTTTGCATAAATCTACATGCAGCTACCGCACAATAATTTATAAATTATAATAGATTAACTAAGCATCAAGAGACAAGTTCGATGGAAAAAACTAGTTCGGCCCATCAATCTCATAAAAACCTAGAGAACTGCACCAAAAATTGACCTACACAAGCCACTGAACATATTAAACAGCAAAAGTTGCAACCTTTAACAAATTTTCATCAAGTTTCATAAGCTTTGAAAGGAATGTAAAGAAGAAAGTTTTTCAATAGCTATATTTATGTCTGACTTGCCAAATTATTACTTCTGACCTACTTGGTATCAACTTAGACCTTCAAAAGTTCAGGTCAGAAAAGAAACCAAATTCATTCAATGGAAAATTCCTAACACATCAATCTTGCTTCAAGGCATTTACTCTAGGTTATGAAAAAAGGAAACTTTCCAAAGGGTTTAGAGGTTATCCAAAAACTTATTAGTTGTTACTCAGAGACTCCCCCCCTCCTTTCACAAGGTTATCAACCTCAGCACCATTCACCTACTCTCTCCCAAACATTGTTAACAGCTCTACCCTGCCCTCACTTTAAAGACCACCAAAAATTCCAAATCCCTTCCCACTTCCTCAAAAACATAAAGGAAAAGATCAATCACTACAGAATACATCAAATAGCAATAACAAATATTGAATCTACGACTAGTAGTCGCCGGTGCCAACGACATACCTTAGTTGTGTAGACTTTGTCGCCGTTCTCGTTTATATAATACTGAAGATACATTGTAACGAGTTTCTAGCCCTGTGTTAGATCAGATAAATTTCAATCCTCCGGCAGCAAAAAAAAATTATTACGAAAACAAAACAACAAAATCGGTGGCACAACGAAGGTTGAATACGAAAAGCTACAAGCGCCAGGACAAGCAATTATAAACGGTTAAACACATTACAGTAACCCTACCGAAGCGTAAAGAAAGTCGACTGGTTCGGTTTGAGTTCGATGATAGGCCTCTCAAAACCCTAGAATGAACTGCTAGGGTTTAGCGAACTCCAATTATAAGCACGAACGCAAAGTTGATCACCTAGGGCTTCCCTTTTCATGGCCCAGAATGAGGCCCACATTTATCTCCATGGCCCAGCTCTTATCAGTCAATCAGTCATCACTTAGGGCCGTAGGGGGGCTAAGGGCTCTTTTTTTTAAGGCCCAGTATCAAACGAAAATGATCTCGGGCCTTCTTTTCATGGCCCACAAAGGTCCAAGTGTACTAAAAACAGCACCCTCAAGGCCCAAACCCAAATCCTGGAGAGGAAGGGTAATACCGTAAATACATCAACCTTTCTCTCTTTGCTGTTGACCCCTTTCTCTGCATCTCTTCTTTCAACCCACGTTTCTGCAACTTCTATTGACACCTTCCCCATACCATACTGGAAGCAGTAAGATATACCTTAAACCGATAACAATTCCGGGTAAATCTGATTCTGAACGCGCATTCCTTTGAATTCACTTCCAAACGATGTCGTTTGAGGAGGACGAAGAATCTCTCGAGCAAACCCTTCTGGTGGTCCGTGAGGTAGCCGTCTACAAAATCCCTCCCCGCTCCACCTCCGGCGGATATAAATGCGGAGAGTGGCTACAATCCGACAAGATCTGGTCTGGTCGGCTCCGGGTTGTATCGTGCAAGGACCGGTGCGAGATCCGGCTGGAGGACCCAAACTCCGCGGAGCTGTTCGCTGCGTGCTTCTTCAAGCCCGGGGAGCGAGAGAACTCCGTGGAAACGGCCCTTGACTCTTCGAGATACTTCGTGCTGAAGGTGGAGGACGGCCGAGGGAAGCACGCATTTCTTGGGCTAGGATTCGCGGAGAGGAACGAGGCCTTCGATTTCAATGTCGCGTTGTCGGATCATGAGAAGTACGTACGGCGAGAGAACGAAAAGGAGACCGGAGAAACCAGTGACGCCGACAACCACATCGATATTCATCCTGCGGTCAATCACCGATTAAAGGTACCTCGCCAAATTTAAAATCTTGTTTCATTTTCATCTATTTTTGGAAAATTTACATCATTTACTGGTTTGGGTAATATCAGAACGGTAAACAGAATCAAAGTTCATATATGTAAATCCATTACTGTTAATATCAGAATCTATTTGTTTGCACAAGCAGTCAAGCTTTCTTTTTTGTCGTTATTATGGTTGAAACTTTTTTCAAATTGGTTCTCACACTGTCTCGAGTTGGTAGAAGAAGATTTTGGTATTGGTAGTATCACTGCTTGGTTCGGGTTCTGGGCTCTGGCTTTTTGTTGGCTTATATCACGACCTCATTACTGTTGTCATATTTCCTGATATTATCCCTCCATCAAAAGGGGTAATGATAATTTTCATATTGTTTATGTCAAAAGGAAGGTGAAACCATCCGGATAAATGTGAAGCCCAAACCAACTAGTGGAACTGGCATGTTTTCAGCTGCCGGCCTTTCTGGAGGAGCTAATGGAAGTGGAAAGCCAAAGGCTTTGGCCCTTGCTCCACCACCGGGTGGGGCTGGAAAAATTAGGACTCCTCTCCCGCCCCCTCCTAATGATCCTGCTGCTGTTAAGAAGACTTCTGCTAGCCGTGGTGCTGATCTCAGTGTACCTAGTGAAAAAACGAGAAGATCTGATCCTTTTTCGGATCTTTCTCAACTTGAGGTTTGCCTTCTTGATCATCTTCCATCCTCCATTCAGACTTTAAAGACAACTTGTTATTCTATAATTTTTTTATTCTCCAAATAGGTGGTAGTTTCCTCTTATACCTATTCTATTTCTTCCAAGAAACAATGTGCTTTCGAGAATTTCATAATTGGCATGAACTTTATTTTGGGGAGTCCAAGTAGGTTACTAGAAAAGTGTTACTAAGGTTTTTTTTTTTTTTTGGGGGATCATTCGATTTCAGTTGTAAAGCATTGATGTCTTATTCAACAGAACTTCAAGCTGTTTCCTATGTTTTCCCATCCTGATTGTACACTGCTAAACAAGATACTATTTCTACTAAAAAAAAAATTCCTTTAAAGGTTGCAATCGTGCATGTTTATTCACCAGAGACCTTGGATCTATTTCCTGCATTTTTTTTCCATCCTGATTAGGCTGGGTTTAAAAAAGGTTAATTTACTTCTTTAAGTTTTGATTTTTTGCATTCAATCTGGAACCTCTTTCATTGTTTCTATCTTGTCACAAATATTTCAGTCTCCCACAAAATGTCAAAGCTTCCTTGCTTGTGTGCTTGTAGCAATAGTTCTGCTTGTATGTAGATAATGGCCTATGCTTATTTACTGTGAGATTAGTTGAATATAAGTTTTCAAGCAACATCTTTATGGACCATTTACTTGTTTGATTTTGCAGAGGAATCTTCCTTCGGGATCAACTCGAGGATCGGCCAAAACAGCAGCGTCTGGATGGGCAGCTTTTTAATTGTCTGTGCATTCATCTAATTGAGGCTGATTTATTCAAAAGGAAAAGAATGAGGAAGATGAGTATTGAGAAAACATAGATACCAAATGCTTCAATATTTGGGAAAAATTGTCTTGTGGAGTCTTTTGATAATTTGATATGCTTGTTTTGTCATACTTGAACTCATAAGCTTTTTGGCTTCTATAATAGAGAAATTAAATTATGCGGCCGATTTTGCTCTTGCAAATTAAATTAACATTTGGTATATCATATCATCTTCAATCCATTTTCAAGGTTTCATGCAACATTTTGGTGATAGGTCATGTTCCACCTTGGTTAAAACGTTTTTATTTTGTTGTCTAAAATATAAATTTATTACAGCTTGTGGAAACTTGTTCAAGTGTGTTGACTGGACCAAAATAACACATGACTATATTTCGTGTTACATTTTAACTAATCATTTTATTGGTTGTTATTTTTCTTATAAATTACTTACTTTTGTCCAAAGATCCGATTAATACTACTTTCAGTCACCAAAAGAGATCTCATATTTCATTTTGGTCATCGAAAGATTAAATGTTTCATTTTGGTCACTTAACTTTTTATTTTGTTTCAGTAAAGTCACTCGATAGGGTTTTCTTAAATTCGGACAATCTTAAATTCGGACAACAAATTTGCTAATTTGACACTTTAACCTTCAAGTGATTGGTTCATCACTTCATGTGGAAATTGATATGCATGTGTAAATATAAAAATAAAAAAATATGTTACTTAAAAATGAAATACAAATAAAACAAAAAAATAAATGATACAAACAATGAATTCTCATGGAAAGAAGTAACATATTTACATACTTACATACTTACATACTTCATCCTTCGAGTAGCACATTCTTCTCCCTTTCATCAACCAAATTGTTACACATAGAGAAGATGGTGAAGAAATCGTATGAAGACAGTGTTAGATTTATCTCACAAGAAGAAGTCTAAGTCCTGCCATATCCTCCTCAACACTGTCTTCCTCTCTCGGCAGCGACAATAGCGTTGGTGGTGGCCGGAGAGAAGTCTCCACCGACACCATAGGCGTGGCTGTCTCCAGCGACAACCCATATGCTAAAACTGACAAGAAAATATGTGGGCTAGGAATTGAGGATCCTTATGTTGTGTTGCAGGTTTTGCTGCCATAGATCAAGGATGTGTTGTTTGGGTCTCCTAGATCAAGGCTTTGGGTTTGAAAAACCCGTAAGCAATGGCAATTGCGTGACCAATGGAAGGATTGGTTCTGACGATCCGTCTCGGACTTGATTTCGAACACGACGCTTTCAATCCTTGCCATTTTCGTGTGCACATATACGATTGTGCCCAACTTTCAACCGGTGATTTTTGAGCAAAATATATCTAGGCCAAAAGAATTACACATGCACGAGGACCTTTTGAAAAATTGCGTTTCCACGCCTCATGATACGTCAATCACAAGTTTAAAAGTGTCACATCAACAAATTCGCAGTATAGATTTGAAAAAATTTAATCCGGTGACTTGATTAGAAAAAAAAAATTACAACATTCAATCTTTCGATAATTAAAATGAAATATGAAATATCTTAACTACTCAAGATCACTAGTTATTCCAGTTCCAGCAAGCAAAAGGAAAGGAGAATCCTGAATGCTACTTCTATCATCCTCTCCATCTCTTTGGTCTGAGTCATTCTTTCCATTCTCAGCATTGTCTTCGCCATGATCCATAGTGGAATTCTACATTGACCAAAACCACACAAAGGATTCGTTCAACGTCTTTTGGCAAAAGCTAATGTGAAAGAAAGAACCCGACCCTAAACCAATAACTTTCTCTTATACAATGCCAAATTGCCAATCTATCCTCCTCTTATTCCATGGAAATTCATCTGATGAGATTTTAGTATCTTTTGTTAAGTAATATTTATGTATTGCCGTTGTTTTTATTTAGTTCCTATTGTGCCCTTGTGTTGTGGGGTTAGCTTGCATTATTATATATTGTAGTTAGTGGCATTGTGAAGGCATCTATGAAAAAGTACTTTTGATTTACAGCTATTCTGCTCTTTTCCTTTTCTGTCTGCTCGTGGTTGGTTCAGGTACCCATCATTTGGTATCGAAGCCAGCAATCATGGGGCCTAAACCCCGCAATCCCACCGTTGAGTTTTATTTTGAACTCCATCGGGAGGCCACTAAAGCTCGTCTCCAATCTCTGACGACGGCTGTGGAGAATCTCACCTCCGGCCAAGAAGTCCTCCGGCGCGATATGCTTTCTGAACTTCGTCAGCTGTTTCAAGATCTATCCACCCCCAATAATCCTATTTCTTTGTCTTCTTCTTCTACTCCTACCAGTCCCACGCCACTCCCTGCTACTTCTCCTCTATCCACTCCCTTGTTGTCAACTCCTTTGGCACCCTTGACTACATCTGTTCCTTTTTCATCCATGGTCTCACCCATTGCTTTCGGCTCTTTTCCTGAACCTGTCCCTCAACCTCCTACACTTCCCCCACTGTACTCTCACCCTTCGCTCACTCCATATGTAACCGTCCCTGCCCCTACTACATTGCCTCCCCCATATTCCCTACCATACACCCACTTCCCAAGCTCCACTTCATGGGGTAATACTTTTATGCCCTCCTCTGTTCCACTTCCTTTTGCTAGTTCGTGCCCTCTGGGCTCGCGTTTTTCGTCTGCCAGCAGTGGCACTCATTTCCCACCCAGCCTTCCTCTATTCCTTGACCCACACCAACCCACTATGCATCATATGAAACTTGACCTGGATCGCTTTAGCGGTAAAGAAGACCCGATTGACTGGTTGACAAAGGCTGAGCAGTTCTTCGACCATTATCAAGTACCGGTGGATCGACGGGTGAGTGTGGCTGCCCTCCACTTGACGGAAGATGCAGCGGCCTGGAAAAAATGGTTTAGCACTCGCTATACCCACCCTTCTTGGGAATTATTTTCTGAAACACTCCTTAAACGGTTTGGCAGGTGTGATATTTTGGATTTCAACTCTTCCTTGGCTAAACTTTCGCAAGCTGGCTCCTTAAAAGAATACCAAGCTCAGTTCACCCGGTTAGCCTGTCGCACTACTGATTTTTCTGAGGAGTTGCTCGTTTCCTTCTATGTAGGAGGGTTACAGGAAGATTTGCGCATTGATGTAAGGGCGCAACGACACCGTAACTTGATGTCAGCCATGGAATTATCCACTATTTTTGATCAGCGGTATAGTGGTCGTCGACACCCTCATCGTTTTCCACCTGCTCCACCGGCTCGCTCGCAAGCATTTTCCTCCAACAGTTCTTCTCAACCACCAATGCCACAACCTATCTCACACCAGCCCTCTTCTAAGCCAAGTTCGACCCCTTTCAAACGCTTGTCCCAGGCTGAGTTTAATGAGAAGCGGGATAAGGGAGTTTGTTTTAACTGCGATGCTCCCTATCAGCCAGGCCATCGTTGTGCCACTAAGCCACGATTGTTTATGATTGGGGGTACTGATCCTGATGAACTACTAGAGACTGAAGAAAATTTCCCAGCTGAAGATTTTGTTCCTACAGAGTTTCCTGTCGATATAGAGGAGCCTGGAATTTCCATTCATGCTTTAACAGGAACATTGCAGCCTAAAACCATGCGGTTATGTGGGTTAGTGAGCAGAAAGATTGTTCAAGTCTTTATTGATCCGGGATCTACTCATAATTTTATCCACCCCAAACTACTCAAGTTAGTTCCTGGTCCTATCGATCATACTAGACGCCTCAAGGTTGTGGTAGCCACTGAGGCGGAAGCTCATACAAGTGGATATATTCTGAACTTGACGTTCACACTTCAATCTTATACTTGTAACTCTGAATTTCACGTCATGGCTGTGACCGGTTGCGAGATAGTTCTAGGGGCAGTTTGGCTTCACTCCTTAGGTGACATCCTCTGGAATTTTGCTTCCATGACTATGAAGTTTGTGCAGGATGGTCGTACAATTATGTTGCAGGGACACACTCCCGCACAGGCCACCTCGGTAGACCCGGAGACTATGACTCGCCTTATTGCTGAAGAAGGCCATGCTTTGGTTGCTCACCTGCAAGCACCCATGGCAGCACCATCTCCAGTCATTCATCCTGAAATTAGCGAGCTGATAGACAAGTATGCGACACTTTTTGAAAGTCCTACAACCTTACCACCAAGCCGTGACTGTGATCACAAAATTACCTTGCTGCCTGGTACTTCTCCCATTAGCGTCAGGCCATACCGTTATCCTTTTTTTCAAAAGGCAGAGATCGAAAAGTTGGTAAACGAGATGCTTGCAGGTGGATTGATTCGGCCTAGTGTCAGCCCTTTCTCGTCGCCGGTGCTCTCAGTAAAAAAAAAAGACGGGACATGGAGATTCTGTGTCGATTATCGAGCTCTCAATGCTGCCACAGTTAAGGACAAATTTCCAATTCCGGTAATTGATGAGCTTTTGGATGAACTTCACGGGTCTACAATTTTTACTAAATTGGATCTTCGCTCGGGCTACCACCAAATCCGCATGGCTTCCAGTGATATCGAGAAGACCGCTTTCAGAACTCATGATGGTCATTACGAATTCGTGGTGATGCCTTTTGGTTTGACCAATGCACCCTCCACTTTTCAGTCTCTTATGAACACCGTGTTCCGGCCCTTCTTGAGGCGGTTTGTGCTCGTTTTTTTTTATGACATTTTAATCTATAGTTCCACTCGGGCATCCCACTTGGACCACCTATCTTTGGTCTTTGAGGCACTGGCAGCCAATACGTTGAAAATTAAGCTGAATAAATGCTCTTTTGGGACACCTTCGGTGGATTATATCAGCCAAGGGAGTAGCGGTGGACTCCTCCAAAATTCAATGTATTGCCGATTGGATGCAGCCCACTACACTCAAAGGCTTGCGAGGTTTTTTGGGATTAACCGGGTATTATCGAAAATTTGTTCGCGGATATGGGCTCATCGCTCAACCATTGACTAATATGCTCAAAACTGGTGGTTTTATTTGGACTGATTCGGCAGTGGCAGCTTTCCAAAAACTCAAGGAAGCCTTAATGCAAACCCCTATTCTAGCACTCCCAGATTTTACTCAAGAATTCACTATTGAATGCGATGCTTCTGGGGTGGGGATTGGAGCAGTGTTGTCACAACAGGGCCATCCTATTGCATATTTGAGCAAACCTCTCTCAGTTCGCCACTTGAGCATGTCGGTTTATGACAGAGAAATGCTAGCAGTGGTTCACGCGGTGCATCATTGGCGCCCATATATTTTGGGCCATCATTTCACCATTCTAACTGACCACAGTACCCTTCAGCATTTCCTCAACCAACGCATCACCACACCAGCCCAACAGAAATGGTTAGTTAAATTGGCAGGATATCATTTTACTGTGCGCCATAGGGCTGGTCACTTGAACGGAGCTGCAGATACTTTATCAAGACAACCAGAATTATTTGCTATTTATGGGAGTTCACAACCTCTTTTTGATGGCTTGAATGAACTTCAACAGGAGTGCCTTACAGACCCACAGACCATGGCCCTTATCCTAGCAGTGCAGGAAGGCACTTGTACTAACAGTCATTTCACTCTTCGTCAAGGTCGTTTGTGTTATAAGGGGCGAATTTTTATTCCTTCAACTTCAGAGTGGCGAAAGAAAGTCTTAGAGGAGTATCACACCAGCCCTATTGGAGGGCATTCAGGGTTTCTTCGCACTTATAAAAGGTTGTCAAGGAATTTTTTATGGCCAGGAGTTAAAAAAGACACTAAAACTTTTGTCGCAGAATGTGATACGTGCCAACGTATACACTATGAGAATCTAAGACCACCAGGTTTACTCCAACCTTTGGCCATTCCGGAGGGGGCTTGGCAAGACATATCCCTTGATTTCATTGATGGTTTGCCTAAATCATCAAACAAAAATGTTATTCTTGTGGTGGTTGATAGATTCACCAAGAGTGCTCATTTTTCGGCTCTAGCCCACCCATATACGGCCAGACAAGTAGCTCAAGTTTTTGTACGAGATGTATTCAAGATACATGGTATGCCCAAGAGTATTGTAAGTGATCGTGACCCAATATTTCTAAGTAATTTTTGGAAGGAGTTCTTCAAAATGCAGCAAACTCAGTTATGTCGTAGTTCGGCCTATCATCCTCAATCCGATGGCCAAACGGAGGTAGTGAATCGTATTCTGGAGCAATACTTGCGTTGTTTCTGTGGGGATCAACCCACCAGTTGGGTGTCTTGCCTACCCTGGGTTGAGTGGTGGTATAATACCACCTATCAAGCTTCAATACAAATGACGCCATTCCAAGCCTTATATGGATATCCCCCTCCTACAATTGAACATTATGTGGCAGGGTCAACCAATGTTCATCAGGTTGACGTAGAGCTTAAAACCCGAGATGAACTTCTTCAACAATTAAAAGCCAATTTGGCCTTGGCACAATGCAGAATGAAGAAACAGATTGATCAGAAGAGGACCGAGCGACACTTTGCAGTGGGAGAATGGGTGTTCTTGAAACTTCAGCCTTATAGGCAACATTCTGTGCAACTCCGCCATTGCCATAAGTTAGCTCCACGTTATTATGGGCCCTTCCAGATTGTAGAAAAGGTGGGCACAGTTGCATACAAACTTCAGCTGCCTCCTACTTCTAAAATTCACCCTGTGTTTCACGTGTCACTGCTGAAAGCAAAGTTGGGGTCCAAAGTAAGTCCCTCCCCCTTGCTGCCACCTATCGAAGACTCTGGAAAAGTGAAATGGGTGCCTGAAAAATTGCTAGATCGTGGCATATTCAAGAAAGGAAATCGTGCTGTCACCAAATGGTTAATCAAATGGGAAGGACTTCCGGATGAGGATGCAACTTGGGAGGAAGCTCATCATATTCAGGGCCAGTTTCCCAACTTCCAGCCTTGAGTCAAGTCTGTTCTTGAAGAAGGCGCGGATGATGAGATTTTAGTATCTTTTGTTAAGTAATATTTATGTATTGCCGTTGTTTTTATTTAGTTCCTATTGTGCCCTTGTGTTGTGGGGTTAGCTTGCATTATTATATATTGTAGTTAGTGGCATTGTGAAGGCATCTATGAAAAAGTACTTTTGATTTACGAGTAGTGCTAAATAGCCCAAGTTTTGTAACCCAACAATTAACCCAAGTCTACATGTCATGATTTGTTAGCAAATGACATGGAAAATTAAAATTTTAAAAAATAAAATATCTCATTTGAAAAACTCACAGCACATATTTTTATTTTTATTTTCTTAAACAAAATTTTAAAACATTTTATCTCTTAAAATACATATTAGATTTCAAAAAAAATTACATATCCATAATCAGCAAGTAAAGATCTATCCAACAAGATCTATCATCGATAGGTTTTAATCACTCATTCTTAATTACATTGTTTTTAATTACATTATTTTTAATTACATTGTCTTTAATTACATTGTTTTTTTTGTACTAATATGTTGATTACGTAGTTTCTAGTGTTTATTTATAGGTACCGATATGAGCTCGTATATCGAATTTTCATACTGTAACCTAAACAATAAATGTTAAACCCTAAGAGGAACGGATTCGCTAAACCCTAACGGGATCGTGTATCGGATTTTCATGCTGTAATCCAAACAATAAGTGTTATAAACCCCAAGGGGAACAGATTCGCTAAACCCTAACGAGATCGTGTATCGGATTTTCATGCTGTAATCCAAACAATAAGTGTTATAAACCCCAAGGGGAACGGATTCGCTAAACCCTAACGGGCTCGTGTATCGAATTTCAATTTTGTAACCTAAAAGACTCATATTCACTAAACCTCGACGAATTCACTACAAAATCATAAATGTCTCAAGTGCTAAACCTTAGGGTTCTAACTATTATACTCTGACGGGTTCATATACTCAACGTAATTTCAATAAAAAGGCAAAAAAATAATGAATATATATTATACTATCATAATATAATAAAATTTCAGCTCGAATAAACACTTTAAACATAATATATATGAATTACATTATTTTTAAAAATAATGTAATTGAAAAAACGCGATAAAAACTATCGACAATGGGTCTTATTAGAAAGAGTTTTACACGCTGAGTTCGAATATGTAATTTTTTTTGAAATCTAACATGTATTTTGAGAGATAAAACGTTTTAAAGTTTCGTTTATAAAAAAGATAAATAAAAATAGATTTTTAAAAAAGTCCAACATGGCACACCAACATGGAGTGCCATGTAGACTTAGATTGATTTGGGCTAATAAAAATTGTGTTCTAAAACATTTTTGTTGATTTACAGCTATTCTCCTCTTTTTTTTTTCTGTCTGCTCGTGGTTGGTTCAGGTACCCATCATCATCCAAGGTCACATGATATAGCACCACAACCTCGCTGCATAGCTCATCAAAAACAAAAATCTAGAGCTCTGATTATTATCTTTATTCATTCCCCCATGAGAAAATTAACGAATGACGAGAATTTGCAGTGCCGAAGATAAATTGCAAATTGTGATACAGAATGAAATCGAAAATTCTCGATCCTGATCTCTCCGGCTTCTTCAGCCTTCTATTTCGTTTTTTGGGTTCTGTTGTAATCTCCTTCCAAGAAAGAGTTCGTCACATCTTACCTCGTCTTCATCGTTCTATACTTGCAGAAAACTCCGGTTTTTTCCTATCATGCGCTCAGATTTAAGATCAGAAGAAACTCACTAGTTTTAGAGAAACTCACTAGTTTTAGAGAAACAGATGCGGTGCCGTTTCAAGGGCAAATAATTTACATTTTCTTTTTTGTTTACTCAAACGTGGCTCCACAAGAATTTGCCACGTGTAAAAACATAGAGGCCTAGATACGATGACGTATCGAAATGCAAATAATTTACATTTACATTTTCTTTTTTGTTTTTCGTCAAACGTGGCTCCACAATAAGTTGGCACGTGTAACAAACAAGTTCGCACCTGCCAAACTCCGCGCGCAAGAATTGGCGTATAAAGTCACCGGAGACGCGATTAACTCTATACTGCAAAATTCACGTGCTAAAAAATGGCGGACAAGGTTTCCAGATCAGGAGAGGAAGAAGAGAATGGGAAATCGAGCACTATCAGCGTGTCTGGCATGCAATTCGGATACGACGGGCAGCCTCCTCTTTTTGTGGCGTTTAACCTTAACATCTCTCCTGGATCTCGCTGCCTTCTTGTTGGCGCTAATGGATCCGGTAATGAATCATGAGTTTACGTTTTTGTAGTTATGCTTGGATTTTAGAGTTCTCCTCTAATTTTACTCTTGTTATATCCTCTGTGTATTGTTGTTGAGGATTTAGATCATACGAGTATGTGAATAAATCATCAATCCAAATGCAGTTTCCGCCTTTGTTAGCTGAAAAAGACGTAGCTCTAAGTTCTGTTTGTATTTTGTTTTACTGATCATGTGCGGTCCTTTTATAATCAGATGTTGTGACTTTTGAGTTATAGTAACATTGCATCAGAACTTTGAAATATGTGTACATTGTTCGGGAAGTTAGAGTCTCTGGGAAGTATTTATTTAATTGGGGAGTTTGAAGTAGTGTCATGATTTTCGTGAGATGTTAGAAATCCATATGTTATTGAAGATGCAATCACATCTTGTTTGTCTACTCCAACTATGCGAAGAGAAGCAATTTGATTCCCATAGTTCAACATGTTTGTGGCAATGTACTGCACTTTAGAGTCTCAGAAAAATTCTTACACTCCTGACTCAGTTACTTGTATTGTGTAGGGAAGACAACTTTATTGAGAATTCTGGCAGGTAAACATATGGTTGGAGGAAGAGATGTTGTGAGAGTGCTAAATCATTCAGCTTTTCATGATACTCAACTAGTTTGTAGTGGTGACTTGGCCTATTTGGGAGGTTCTTGGAGTAAAACCGTTGGATCTGCAGTGAGTTTAGCTTTTACTCTCTTAAACCGACTGATCTACCTATTTATGGTTTTCGAATGAAACATGATATGATTGCCTAGATCAGTGATAGGGCTGACAATATTTTTCAATCATTGAACATATTATTTCTTGGGATTTTTATCAGCTTGTATTATAAAAAAAGATCTTGCTATACTACAACTCATTTTCACCTCATTTGGTGAAGACTTGAGTGATATTAATGATTATTGTAGAATACTACATCACCTTAGCTGGATTATGTTACAGTAGTGCATGATCATTTTGTTGTTGTGTTGAACACTAGTTTTCTCATGATCTCATCCTACTGATTTTGCACATGTTTTGGGGGTGTTATTTGTGTGTTGTGTTGTGTCCTTTTCTTGTTCTATTTGTAAGTTCCAGATTTCATTTGAAATCAAATGAAAACTACAACTAGAATGATGCCTCTAAAACATAGGATTCTTCTCACACCATGTTCAGGTAAAGTTTTGAGTATCTGGGTCGAAAATATCTCATGACGATTTACAATTAATTATTATTTTCTTGTTGCATTCACTCTATGTAAGTTGAGAAATTTGTTCTGAATAGAATTCTATTTGTTAACTTCTAGGGGGAGGTTCCACTCCAGGGAGATTTCTCTGCACAGCACATGATATTTGGAGGTTTGTTTCTTTATTTTTCCGCACTACATTGACTGGAATGTGTATACGATGTTGCAAGCACCCTTTTTTTTTTGGGATGGGGGTCTATTAAGAATTGCCTTCTCTTTGTTGAGATACAAAGACATTGAGAATCCTTGATCTTCTTTGCTGTCAGTTGAAGGTGTTGATCCTGTCAGGAGAGACAAGTTGATAGAGCTGCTTGATATTGACCTTCAGTGGCGAATGCATAAGGTATCTGATGGGCAAAGGCGCCGGGTCCAAATATGCATGGGTCTTCTTCATCCATTTCAGGTTAAAAAGTCAACTTATTATCATAATGTATTTGCCATATGGTTGCATGTGTTGAGTCACTTTTGGTGAAAATGGCGCAAGATTAGTGCAGTCCTTTCAAGAAAGTGAAAATTTTAAATTTCAATAGTCCGTATACGTATTAGTCTATAAAATGCAAGAGTACCATTGTTTAATCTTAGACTGCAAAAATGTCTCATTAGGTAATTTATTCTATGTTTCTACTCTCCAAATGACATGTTCTTTAACGGGTGCAGTAATTTCAAAGTATTCATAGTTTGCTTACTTGCTTGATTGCTGGTTAAGCAAGCTAAAGCAGTTCAAATTCAGTTTGCAAGCCTTGACCTTAGTACATTCTGGAAGCAATAATGTAATTCTAACATATTGTATAATGTGTGTGCTTATTATACTAGTGAACCATCTCATAGTCTCAACATTTTCTCTTATGAACTATCATTCCATCAGGTTCTTCTGCTAGATGAAGTTACAGTTGACCTAGATGTTGTTGCTAGGATGGATTTGCTCGACTTTTTCAAGGAAGAATGTGAACAGGTATGATTTCCTTTTTGTTATTTCTCGCCTTCAGGGATGTTATTTTGATTCAGAGGACTACGAGAGTGATACATGTAACACAAGTAGACCTTTTGGAAGTGCATAGAATTGATAAACATTTTCTTTCGACTATTAGCTAGTAAAAGATGCATTCCAATGGTATTCCACTGATATAGTTGCCCTGGTGTCTTAGTATATGTTAATTACTGCTGTTGTGTTTGGAATAAACTAATGAGTAGGTTCTTTGCAGGACATACAGTTATCTTTGAACTTCTAACATAAATATCAATTCTCTAAAAAGAGCATGATTACATGAATGCTGTGAATTTTTTTGAATGTTGATTCAAATAGTATGGGTGAAGAAACATCATAATCATAGACTTGTTTCAATGATCTACTCTCTGTCCGTTATAGAAAATGTGACAATAGATTTTCAGTTCAGTAGACGATTTTTTTTATAGCTAGATTGGTCATTATCTTAGTTTTTTACTTTGTTATTCTTAACTGATGATGGTGCGTTAATTACAGAGAGGAGCTACAATTGTATATGCAACCCACATTTTTGATGGGTTAGAGACATGGGCTACCCATCTAGCGTACATTCAAGATGGTGAGTTGAGGAGGTCTGAGAACCTTTCTGAGGTTAAGGAGTTGAAAAGCTCTACCAATCTGCTTTCTGTTGTTGAGTCATGGCTCCGTTCGGAAACCAAGCAAGAGAAAAGGAAACCTATTACTGCATCTCCCCTGAACCAAAAGACCTCAGCCTTTGGTTCTTCTCCTTTCACATCATCCAGACATATGGCATACTACCGCTGATCACTTAAGTAAGCTAGTTCATACTTTATATGCAGGTTCAAGTTAAAGCCAAAATACAAGAGGACCTAGAAAGACCTTGTACGTTGCTAGTTGACCATTTTTATGCAGGCTTGTACAACTTTTGGTTGTTCAATATAGGCAATCTTCTTGTGCAGTTCCTTGAAGAGAAGAATACGGGGCAAGTGATATTCTTTTTGGCTCACCGTGGCTTCATACATGATGAACTGATTGTATTTCTTGAGTGAATACTGTTGTAATGAAAAAAATAAATCTTGCATTTGTAAGAATATTATTCATGAATAAATTAAATTTCCTGGGTTTTCTTCCATATCTGTCTATACAACTTTATTTTTGCTAATCCGTTTGGATCAGAGTATGTTGATAGAGTATAAGCTATCGTAAAACGTAAAAGCTGAGACTGTCTGAGAGTATGGGGACAGAGTATAAGCTAGTTTATACTCTGAAACAAACGGAGAGTAAATGAAGAAACTACCACAATGGAAGCCTGTGCATTTCTGTACTGGTCAAGTGCACTGTTTATTGATTTGTGCAGGGCTTTCAATACTCTGTTCCGTATTTTGATTTTTGAGCAATTTCTTTGCTTTCGTCGATGCTGGACAGTTTATCTTCCATTAAATTTTGAAGTCATTTACAGATTCAGAAAATTATCCTTTTCTCTTCCCTCATGTGGTAGTAAGATAGTTTATCTTCCATTAAATTTTGAAGTCATTTACAGATTCAGAAAATTATCCTTTTCTCTTCCATCATGTGGTAGTAAGATAGATTCATTGCTGCCGTTGTCGCACGGTCCTGAGTTTGTTCTGAACTATGAAGTGTGTGCCACTCCATAAAGTTGTGGGAAATCCAGAAGCAACAGAGAAGAAAATAGAAGTGTCGAGCTCAGCTTCTAGTGCAAGCAACAGTAGAAAACAGGTTCAGTCAGTGAGTGAAGACAGCTCTTTTTTTCTTGCCTAAAAATTAGTTGCAGCTACAGTTTGATGGGTATACTTCTCCAACTTCCACTCAACTGCCCATCTAAAGCAAAAACTTATTCCTACTTACTAGTGCCTCTCGTTATATCACTGGTTATATAACTATAAACTGAAATACCTACTTTTCAGTCTTAAATTAGAAGGTATTAGGTAGTTGTGAAGTAAAATCAGGTGAGACAAGAAATAAATTCTTTTTCACTTTTACAAGCTATTTCTTTGTGTGTTAGTAGCTCTACTAAAAAAAGGCTCACTTCGGCCTCATAAAATGCCATCGTTGCAAGAAACCCATGCTTTACCCGTCTGGGTTTGCATTCCCCAATAGTCCTAAGAAATATAGAGAGAGAAAGAGAGAGCCATGTCAATAAAAAGGGAAAAAAATTGACAATATCTATAGAGAATAAATCATATAGTGACTTACAGCTAACCGATGTAAAATACAAGTATTAATGATATTAGATATCTTGTGGCTTAGTTGTGGCCAACTCATTACATTTACACAACAGATAAATTTTGGTTTTTTTCTTCTAAAAAGTAACAAAGTAATCTCGTAATTTATCAAAAAGAACAGAGATTCCGCTACACAAATTTTATTTTGTCATAAAATGACTTGCATTGTGACACAATTATAGAAAGAGAGTTAATAAAATGACTGGTAAGAGTTCGTCTTTTTGTTCATGTTACACTTTATATTCGCTTTGGGTCAGTCACATCGGGACTCACAACCTCTCTGGTGCAACTTAAAATTGGTTGTGAAATGGTATGAAACTTGGTCTATTATGTTTTGCACATTAAATCTTCCTCAGAATAATATGAGATTTAGAGCACTGAGTCACTTCACCACTAGCTAGCTCACCCAGCATTATCTAAATTTACATTGCAAAGACTTATGACACTTGCTCACATGAATAGAGTGTTACATAACTTAAGCCAACAAAATTTAAACCCTAAACATTTTATCAATACTTAACGGTCATGACAACGGCGATCATGTGAGCACTATGAATTAGCCAAACCTACATGGTGGCATACATATAGTACAGTAATTAAGCATATAAATCTTCCATTTTCGTTTTACACACATTTTTTTACTAGGAGTGAAAATATATCTTCAAGATAAGTAATGAAAAAAGTTAATGGAAATTAATTAAAGAGAATCCAATATTAATTATTAAACTTTTGGTAAAACTTATTGACACCAAACATATTCGTGCACTCAATTGTTACCTATGTATTATTATTCATTGAATCACGGATTATAAAATTTATACTTAAATCAGATATTATTTTTTATAAAAAAGAAAACTTAGTTCTTATAATGTGTTAAGGTAAAATTAGACTCCACCAAATTCATTATTTTTTATGAATATCCATTATAAATTCATGCATATTTGTCTAAATTGTCAAAAAAAATTATATTCTCCATCCTAAACCGTTTATTTATTTTAAAAAGTGAATTATTTTGAAATAACTAACATTAAAATCTTATATGATTGTCAAAGGAGATGATTTATTTAACGATAATCGATGCCTTTTTTATATTATAGTAGGTTAATTTTGGATTTCGAATTTTATAATATGAAACTCTCATATATAAGACTCATACGATATACGATGTCAAATCTTCAGACAGAAGAAATAAAGTAAAAAATAAAATAATGTGAGGAGAGAATAACGTGATATTAATTAATTTTTTTATAATTAGATAAAAATAAGGTGACATTTAATTTGATCTAAATTTTTGACTATAGTTGAATTAAAAATTATATATACAGGAATTAAATTAGAAGGAATATTACTGCCATGGAGGCAGCATGGACAACCAATATAACCCAACGAAGATATCACAGAGGTTGGAGACATCTAAATTTGCTTTCAATAATCGTATTTTTATTTCATATACGCACCGTATTGTGTCGTCGTTTGGGTATTAATTGTAATCTTTTTGTTTCCTCTATCGTCCTCCCTTCTTATTTTATTTTATTTTTTGTTTCTGTATGCTTGACACAATTTTCGCGGTAATCCGATTTCTCTGCCTTGATATTGATTCTTTTCCTCTCAATTGTTTCTCTTGTTTTTCTTAGTTTCTATGGTTTTGTTCATTTTTTTTAAAAATTTTTGTGGTTCTCATTCGGATCGTGAAGGTAATGTTGACGATCTACTGTCTTCTCTTTGTTCTTATATTTTTAATGGATGAATTTTGAAAAAAATGGACGTGGATTTGATATCAGATTTGAATTTACTGTGTTTGAGAATGCGGTTTTCCGTCAGGTTATGTTGACTTGTTTTTATCCATTTTTATTATTCTTCTGGAGTTGGAAGAACTGATTGAATTTCTTGCGTTTTATTTGCAGGTTTTGGATTGTTGAGGTAATGTTGTTTGGTGGTAGGAGTAGTTAAGGTCAGAGCAAGCAGAGAGATGGATTCCGCGAGGAGTTGGTTTCAGAAATTTCAACCGCGAGACAAGTTGAGGGGATCAACTAAGAAGAAGGAGACGTGTGGGGAAGGCGAAGAGGAAGGCAATGCACAAACAGCAGCAGACGAGGAAGCTCTCTCTAATATCACAAAGCAAAAGGTTGCTGCGGCCAAGCAGTACATCGAGAACCATTATAAGGAGCAAATGAAAAACCTGCAGGAGAGAAGGGAACGGTTAGGCTTTCGTTCTTTCTTTTAAATATTTACGTAGTATATATAGCTTTGACATGGCAATTAAAATGCAAATGTGAAAAGTGGAGCATGATTTATGGTTGTTGCTTATATAAATTGTTCATGTTTTATGACCACATTTGAAACAGTGTTGATGCCGTTGGTTTGTTTATATTTTGTTCCACGTAGCTTGTGTCACTCAATCGAAGTCTTGTCATATTGATACTTTGTGAGCCTGCGTGTGTGAAAATCGTTGTTGTGAAAACTTTAATCTTGTCAAGTGTAAAACTAGTTAACCTATGAGGCTGTTTCATTTGTTGGTACTGAGTTTTGAGATTATATTTTCTATTTGATCAGACGAACTATCCTGGAAAAGAAATTGGCTGATGCTGACGTGTCCGAGGAAGATCAAAACAATTTACTTAAGTTTTTGGAGAAGAAGGAAACTGAATACATGCGCCTTCAGAGGCATAAAATGGGCGTCGATGATTTTGAGTTACTGACAATGATTGGCAAGGGAGCTTTTGGGGAGGTATTCTTCTTCTTCTAGGGATAGCTGTTGTGTTTGTTAAATTCTTCTTATTGGTGTTCTAATTTGTTATTGGTACTAGCTTAGTACTCAACTGCATCTATGACTGTAAAATTTTCGTGCCTAGTATTTGATGTTTCGTTCCCAAAATGATTGGCAATGGCGTTGCATTTGCACTTTATTGCGTTTTATATTCTGTCATACTGAAGACTTGGCAGGTTAAGGTTGGAAAGTAGTAAACAGTTTGGAATACACATGTCCGCACATTAATATGACCGCTAGCATCATAAGGTGACTATTAATTAGGGCAGAGATTGTAAATATTTGCGTTGATTATTGTGCTATAATAGTTTACGCACTAACGGTGTAGATCCCATATCCGATCAATCTGTCATGTTTACGGTAGGTATATTGTTTTTATTGTTGGATGTGGTTGAGGATTTATAATTTTGACCTGGTTGTCACTCCTGGTTAAGTTAAGATCACAGAATCTCTGAAAACTCCAAAAATTTACTATAATACCAGAGGAGCTAGATTAGATAAGCAGAACAAAACGATAAATCTATGGTTTAATTTTTCTCAGGAGATTTATTCATTATTTCGTGGATCCAATCTGGCGTGCTTAATAGAAGCTGAACAAGTATAAATTGCAACCTAATAAAAATAATTGTTCCTTTTATGGAGATATGAATACGTAATATCGTTGGGTGGGAATCTTATGACTAGCAAGTCTCTAAAATGAATGCCCTCTTATGTTACTCTTTTTAGAGAACTAGTGATCCAAATATCTTAATCGTTTATGCCTTTATGGGTGCATTGCTTTATTACCAAGCTGGAGTTGTTTCTTCACTTAACATCATTTAGGTTCCCTCGTTGAAGACTGTTTCTTTGTGCTAGAAATGAGCTGGTTTATATTTGCCATTGGAGATTGTGTGACTAGAAGATAGGGGTGATTCTGGAAGCAGGTATCCTTTGCCTCGTGTAAAAGGTCACGTGTGAAGGAAGTTGAGTTTGGGCTTAATTTCCGTTATATCTTTAACATGGACTTCTGATGCAGTCTGCCCTCTGATCTGGGTTCTATTTTTTCTTCTTTAATAGATTGATGTCCTTGGTCTTAGGGCTTTGGTGGTCTCTGATGCTTTAAAGTTATGTTATGTTTGTTTTAGTTATGTTTTGTTTTTATTCTCTACTGGATGGAAGCTGAAACCCAAGATCCTTGAACATCCCAATCAGTATCAGAAATTATATAATGAAAAGGTTTTTTTTATGATTTCAGACTTTCAGTTTCCGGATTAGGTGCTTCCTATGATTCTTTTCTTTTTGCCTTCTAATATAAACAATTCTGTGTTGAAATTGGCTGCCTAGTATTGCATGCGATTAATGTTAATAGTTGATCTAGGTTAGAATTTAAATTAAGAACAAATCTGTAATTCTTCTTACTTTTATTCAACTAACATGGAATCTCTACTAAATTTGGGGTTTTCCTGTGCTATGCCTTTACCTGTTCATTAGCTTCCAGATCCAAAGATTTATAGCTAGTATCTAGAGTTGAGAGAGAGACAGAGAATTAGAGAGTGATGTCCATATGATGTTGCTTTCTGATCCAGGTTAGAGTCTGTAGAGAGAAAACAACTGGCCAGGTATACGCTATGAAGAAGCTGAAGAAGTCAGAGATGCTTCGTAGGGGGCAGGTATTTGTTCAACCTGGCTTGAGTGATGATATTGCTAAAATTATACTACATATTTATTGTCTATTGGGTTCTCATTTACTTAGGTTGAGCATGTGAAAGCTGAAAGGAATCTCCTTGCAGAGGTTGACAGCAATTGCATTGTCAAACTCTATTGTTCTTTTCAAGATGATGAGTTCCTTTATCTCATTATGGAATATTTACCTGGTGGAGATATGATGACTTTACTCATGAGAAAAGATACCCTGACTGACGATGAAGCCAGATTTTATGTTGCAGAGACTGTTCTGGCTATTGAATCTATCCATAAGCACAATTATATTCATAGGTTAGTGGGTAAATGTATATTATTCAAGAAATGTAATTATATCGAACAAGCATGACATAAACATTTTATGCTGTTGATAATTTACAGGGATATCAAGCCTGACAACTTGCTACTTGATAGATATGGACACTTGAGACTTTCAGATTTTGGATTGTGCAAACCGTTGGACTGCAGTACTCTCCAAGAACAAGATTTCTCGAATAACAATCCCAATGGGGCTACACTGAATGATGAACGCCCTGCCCCTCCAAAACGCACCCAGCAAGAGCAGTTACAGCATTGGCAGAAAAACAGGAGAACACTTGTAAGTTTTTCTGCCATTATGCATCTGACATCCGTCTCTCTTTGTCCACTGATTATGCTGATTAATAGTCTGAATATACTCAAGAGAATTTTGGTCCTTTTTGCATTCTGTAAAATGGCTCTATGAACTTTTTTGGGGGTAATTTATTGTGAGTATGAGATGAATTTTTATCTTTTCATTTAACCACTAATATCGATCATTGCAGGCTTATTCTACTGTTGGGACACCAGACTATATTGCTCCTGAAGTGCTACTGAAGAAAGGTTATGGGATGGAATGTGATTGGTGAGTAATCTATCTTGCTTAGTGAAAAGGTTGTTCAATGTATCTGGAACATGACATACTTCCATTGGGTTTGCATTGCATTAAAATTAAAGCTGTTAATAATGAATTGAGTTTGGTTTCTTTCTTTAATCCTCAACCCTGCACCCAAAAAGGAGAGAAAATGGAAGAAGGATTCTACTCAAGGTACCAAGGGGGTGCAACCTTTTTGAACCAGAATTTCAAGGTCTATGAGTGAACCTGTGGGCTAGTGGCAAAGTTGTTTGACCACCATCTAGATGTCACGGTTCAAATTTTGGAATACCATTAACCATTTCCACAATGTGGGGATAAGGTTGGGTACATTCATCCTTATTCAACACTTCCTTTACCTTTCTCCACGAGAGTTGTTTCTCATTGAAGGTTTTATCATTGATTCATTTCTTTTGCTTTTTCCACCTTTATTTTTGGCATTTCAGATTATGTCTCATTTGCTACATCTCCACGTGTGATAGAAAGTGTTTTGATAATAAATTATTGCTTACCACTTCGATGGGAACATAAATGAAACAGTATGATTGCTAAGGGGTTTAATCCTTTGTAGAATAGTTTATGTATTTGGACTAATTATTGTTTTCTCGTAGGTGGTCATTAGGTGCTATCATGTATGAGATGCTTGTGGGCTATCCACCCTTTTATTCTGACGACCCAATGTCAACATGTAGGAAGGTAAATTAAGAAATATCGAAAGTGACGTTTCATTGAGTTTTCCAGCTTCAGCTTGTTTCATTTTTTCAGTGAAGAGTCATTAAACATCCTGATTGGCCCTATTTTGAAAAGAGTTTGGCTCATCTAAAATGGCAGACTTCTGTTAAATTAATCCTGTGTGATTATATTTATTTCTTCTCTTTCTAAGAATTCATCTTTGTTACTTGATACCTTAAATATCATCTGCTGTATTTCTTGCCCACGAGGCCTCCTAATTTTGACATACTGTCTTCAATTTTCACTGGCTTTACTTATCCTTATTTTTACCTGAACTTGGGATTTACTTATGCAATTCCTGATCCTAGCTTGTTGCCCACATAATTAAAGACCCATAAATTTTCTGAGGTGGACTTATCTAGTCTGGTCTTATATTCATGAGCAAATAAAAGATACATGTGCACATTATGCTTATAGAAATGTCCCCATATATATGATGTGTGTGTATAAATATGTAATAGTGAGAGAGAGAGAGAGAGATAGAATATACTGTGGATATTTATCATGCAGATAACTTTTCATGTATATACATGTCATTAGACCTTGATTTTTGGATCTCAGTGAGTTGGACTACGGGTGGTCAGAATTTCTTAAAGTGCCAGTTTCTGCATAAAAAATTCGTGGTTGTAAACCATTGTTAGTGCATTAGATTCATTATGACTACTGTCATCTCGAGTTATTTGGAGCATATTAAGATGGTTTAATTTGTGGGGACGACTTACGAGTGAAATGTAGCTATCTAGTGGCACTTGGTATTGCGTAAATTATCAACTGAAAAGATGGGGATTAGAAAGAAATGAAATTTAAGGATAATGAAAAGTAGTTTTAGAGAAGGATCAGAATAGAATTTAAGTTCGCTGAGAATGTTGATATTTTCCTGACTCGTGCAGATAGTAAACTGGAGAACTCATTTGAAGTTTCCTGAAGAAGCAAAGTTATCACCCGAGGCAAAAGATCTTATCAGTAAACTCTTGTGTAATGTCAACCAAAGATTGGGTTCAAAAGGCGCAAATGAAATAAAGGTGTTGTATGGTGTGTCCTATTCTAGATTTTTGGATTTAGAAGCTGGTTGCAAATGGAGGGAGTTACCTTTCTGTTTTTTTTTCCCATCCCTTTTCCCAGGCTCATACATGGTTTAAAGGTATTGAATGGGAGAGACTATATCAAATGGAAGCCGCATTTCTTCCCGAGGTCAATGATGAGTTGGATACCCAAAACTTTGAAAAGTTTGAAGAGGTATCAATATTTTCTTGCACGAGTGATGAGATCTTTACTTAACAGCATTCTGTAGTAGTCATCATGTTCTCCTCCCTCTTCTTATTTTGTTTGTATTTTTGCAGTCTGAGCACCAGACTCGATCTTCGTCAAGACCTGGCCCTTGGAGAAAGGTAAAGTTTGAATTATGTTGTATTGTTTTTCATGACTTATACATGGCTTTTGGATAAAATTGGTACCTGCAGTCTATTGTGCAGTCCTCATTGTTGGACTCTCAGTTTGCCCTCATTAATAAGACCTTTTCTTTATGCAGCAGCAATAAAATTAGCTTTAGTTCCCATTAATTTTGTAAAGTTACTCCTCATGGATGCTTTAGCATGCTGCGGTTTTGTAGCTATACAAGCTTAAATCAGGCTAACATGAGTGCATTTTTACTTATTAAGGAAATAACTTGGATTTCTTTTGATTTTAAAATATTGAATTAGGAGTTATAGTTCAGTTTTCTGCGGAGAACCTTGGGTTTGGAAATAAACAGATATGCATTTTGTCATTTTTTAAATACTGAAAAAATAAAATGCAAAAACTATGTTATAGAGGAAAGCATATCTCACCTTGACAAACGCATTAATGGTCCCAAATGCAATATTTAGTTGAGTTTAAGGTAAAGATTATTTTGATTGCTTCCAAAAAAAAAATTAGAATACCTGATGTCTTATGGCTCGTCCTTTCTATCAACTTTTCTATTCTCTCAATTTTTCTCCTCCGTTTTGCAGATGCTCTCTTCCAAGGACATAAATTTTGTGGGGTACACATATAAGAACTTCGAAATTGTCAATGATTATCAAGTGCCTGGGATGGGTATGTATTTCTCTCTCTTATGATCACATTAATTATTTGGTCTGTGTTACTGTGCTTGATAGAGTTTCATTTTGAAGAATGTGTGTTTTGTTCACTGACATGCATGTTTTGGATGGATGATTTGAAAAGATTAATTTCATGCATATAGATAGCTCTATCATATAGCTGGTTACAAATTTATTAGTAGGATTACGCGTATCTTTTCTGGTTTTGCATTAACTGGCTGCATTTTTATTAGTGAGGATTACAGCATCTTGTCTGGTTTGGGTAACAAGCTGCACATTTTGAAATTGGCAAACTTGGAATTTTGTTCATCTGGCCTTGATGCTTTTTTTATTATTTTTTACTGTGGCAACCATTTCTTCTCAGAACTAATTTTGATTACTCTTACAGCGGAGTTGAAGAAGAAGAATACCAAATCGAAAAGGCCATCCATCAAGTCACTTTTTGGTAATGTGCACATATATCTTCCCTGCCATATTTCTTAAAAATATACCCTTAAATCATGGAAATATGTTCATTATCATTTAAAATTTTCCTCTAACCTTTTTCACCTGGAACTCTGGCAGAATGCGAGTCAGATACATCAGAGACGTCGGATACTGCTAGTAACGATCAATTAGTTCAAGGGAGCTTTTTGAATCTCTTGCCTCCCCAACTGGAGGTTTCTCCGAATCAGAATAAATCCCAGTAACTTTGCTCATTGGCTGACCATATTATGACATTACGAGTGGTTATATATAGTTCTTGACGCCGCCTTCCATATTTTGGTTCGTTGGTTGAATTAAGGTTGGGTTGGTGGAAACTCGAGCTCTGAACCTTGTGGAACGGTTGCTGGGTTATAAAGCACAATTTAGCTCCCGCCCAGCTACGCTCAGATTTCTCTAATTTTTTTCTTCCTCCTTTTCAGTTCTATTTGAGATGAAGGGGAGAAATACAAAACCCAGAAAGTAAATAGTATTCCAGTTACATTGGCTTGTAATTTTTTAATCATTTTCGTTAGCAAATGTACAAAGCAATGCTTACTTATACTGTATGTACAAAATGTTATTTGGGATAAGCATAGCGAAACATTTTGTTTAATCTGTTGTGTTTGTTTTTCCAATCTTGTGAAATTCGTTTCTTTTAAACGACTTCGTATTTGGTCTCTGGAGTGAAGGACTGGATAAGAGCAGTTTACTTGTTATTAGGGAATGAAAAGAAGCCTACATAAACACTTCAGTATTGTTTTCTTAGGCCGAGAAAGGAAATGAAATGTTTTGACTGTCGATGAGCGAAACGAACATGCCAGCATGAGAAACGAACTTGGTAGGACTGTTGATGTCGGCAGGGACCGTTGAGGGCTCAATGGAAACCATGAGAAAGAAGAAAATCAAGGATCAGATCACTTCTCCAATGTCATGTTGAGATCAAGAATATCGATAAGTATATGAGTTTGAAAGCAATTAAGATGGAGAAAAGAGAAATAGTAAAGCAAGACAATCGAGTCGACTCAGTAGCTTGAAGAGACTTAGCCACATAAGGAAAATTTCTATAGTACGACGTCGTGTTGGTCTAACAATCTCAATAATTCTCCTTGATTAGTTCATCCAACTCAATCAATGTCCTTTTTGATAATTTGGTAACCGGTAAAGGATCACGTGCTCTTCTTCTACCCTACTTGGACAATCTCCTTAATTTTCCAACTTCCTTCTTCTTTTTTTCTTTTTAAATTTTATTATTTTTAGGTTTCCAATTTTTTTGGAAATGGAATAAATGTTCATGTATCCAATGCGAGATGGGAAAAAAAAATGTCAATATCTAACTCCCTCCCTCTTGTAAAAATAGTTATACTTTCTATATTTATCTATCCCAAATTATAGTCTAGTTTCACTTTTTAGAATGTAGTTAATCAATTAAATTCCGAAAAAATCTCCATTAAATGTGTTTTGTTATCTTACAAATCTTCTCATCTTCTATGACTATTTGAGCTACAAAAAAGATATATTAATTAAGAGTATATTAGAAAATATACAACTAAAACTTAATTTTCTCACTGTATTAATTAGACTTTCTTAATCTGTTTGAAAAAAAAAATTATCTTTATGAGACGAAGTGAGTGTTAAAAATGATCATTTAACATATATCCAAATACACATGCTAAGAAGTTGTGTGATCAATGAGAGTGAAGAAAATGAGCTCAGTATATTGAAAATTACGTCAGGAAAAAAATCTTAATAAATGTCCAAAGGTACATGTTAAGAAAATATATTGATAATATTTATTTTTGACACAACTTTATATGTAATTAAAAATTGTGCACGAACTCATTTTCTTCATTCTTATTGACTATAGGATTTCTTAAGGACACATTCTAATCACTACAATTGTAAGAAAAAACCCATTCTATTAATTAATGACCCAAAAGTATAATGAACTTGAACCGGATCAAGCTCGATTAATTGTGCCCTCCACTCACCACAAAGGACAAGTTCCCAAAGGGAAGGGGTCTACAATTTTTCTACATTTAGCTTTTGTTAGTTGACCGATTATTTTCGACTTCCTCTTTTCTCTATTCTATGGAAGGACAGCCAAAAAGTGGGCTTCCCGGGGCCTACCGTAAATTACAGTGGGCTAAAAAGCTTTTTAGAGTTTTATTTTTTTCAAAAAAAACATAAATATGTAATATATATTTTATTTGAAATAAAAATAAAATTCAACATGATCGAATTATCTATTCAATAAAAAACATGATCGACTCTTATTGTGTTTGATAGAGCTGAAGTTATAATAACGTTAAGTTGTAAAACTAATAGCTAATATATAAGTTATCAAATAAGCTGTTGATGTTTGGTATATTTGAAGTTATGATAACGTATTACCTGACAAATTACTATTATATGAGTGTTTAAAATACTACTAGAGGTATTAATACATGCTCGTATTGCATGAGTATTGAAACATAAATTGATAGAGCGTACAAGTTTATAAGCTTAGAAAATGGATGAATTATCTCTCTTACGCTCTACCAAACAGGGGCGAATTACAAAACATTATAACTCTGAAAGTTACTTCAGTACAAAAACAACTTGTTTCATCGCCAGCCCCTCATCTCTTAGTTTTATGTTTACTATTATTTAAAAAAAATTATATATAATCCATATTTTGAGAACTCACGATAGTCCATATCTAATTATTATATTAATTTTTTATTCTAATTAATTATTCTATTTCTTTAATGAATATGTAGAGTATTTATGTGATTTTATAATTTTATTTTAATTAATTATTAGTCTGTTAAAGTTTAATAAATTAATTTTCTTAAGATTTAAAAATTAAGATTTATCTTACAGCATGAAAATTGTTTATATATATATACTATACCATGTACTCGTAAGGCTATTTATTTATCACTACCCTTATTTAAATCTAAAAATAACCACCGATTTTCCAACCTTGTTTTTTCCTTTTCCTTCCTTCGCTTCTCTCCCTCCCTCATCGTCGGCATACATATCTCTGTTTTTCTTTCCTTTTTTTGGTTATGTAATTTGAAGGGCGAGTTTTGGATCCACAATCGGCATTTCATTTAGTGTAGTAGATTTGGTTTTTTTGTTTTGCATTTTGTTGTAATGGTCAATGCTGCCGGATTTTCATCCAATTCGGGGTTCGGATTCTTGGTCTGCGATTGGAGTTTTGGAGGCTAGAACAAAAAGGATGTAGTTGAGATTGGGTTGATTTTTGGGCTCTTGTGTAAACATTTGTTCGGCGTAGTCTTTTTGCTTCACGATTAGACTTTCTGCGTGTTGAAGGCGAAGGTTCTTTCTTTTCCTTCAAAATGATGATTGAAACGTCTTAATTTTTTTGGTGGGATTCGGTGGATTACCGGAAAAAGGAAGGAATTTTTTTTCATCCGGAGGGCGTGTTAATTTGGGAAATCTGTTATAAGGATTTCCTGTTTTGGGGGAAGGAGGTAATTGTGGATTCGGTGGTGGGGTTTGGGATTACTAGCAAAATAAGGGTGAATTGGGCATTAATCTGGGTGTTATATATCTAGTGTTGAATTGAGCTCGTTGATAAGAATTTGAAGATGGATCACGTAGTTGGTAGCAAGTTCAAGCTGGGAAGGAAGATCGGGAGTGGGTCCTTTGGGGAGCTCTATTTGGGTACTTACTCCACCGTTTTTAAATATAATCTTAATTGCTATTGTAATTTTTGCCAACATTTTGATCCTCCTCCATTCTTTGTCTTATAGTTTCTGTTCACTGGTTTTCCATTGATTATCAGGTGTAAATGTCCAAACTGGGGAAGAAGTTGCTGTTAAGTTGGTATGTAAAATCTTGATCAACATTGGGATTTGTTATGTGTTTTGAGTTACCTTAGGATTTTATCTGCAAATTTCATTAAGGCACTTATATTATGCTATTATTTGGGTCTGCCAAAAATTCTGATTCTGTTTTTGCGTCTGAATGTATACGATAAAGTAGCGGTTTCTTGAATGTGCATTAACAGTAAAATGATGGGGGTTGGGGGGCTAAAGCTGGAAGATACAGTCAAAGTAGATGGGCAAACAATTTAGGTATTTTACTGAAGTAGTAATGGAAATTTAGATCTTCATGGAGCTATCTGCGAATTATGATTTTATTCTCACACAATTCTATGCAGACATTTCAGTCTTGCGAACTTATGTCTGCTTTCATAGGTGGATTGAAGAGGCTGGAAAGGATGAAAATTGTTCTATTCCATAGTTGGTGTAAGCCTGTGCGCAGCATAACAAAGCTTCTTTGGATTCCTTTCCTCCTTTTTAAATTGTAAAAGAAGAATTTATGCATGAGTTCACCAAGGGGAATTTGAGGTTATAATTAAGCAGGAACCAGATCCCGACGGTGCTGAACCATATATTAGCCATCTCATCCATGGATTTTTTTATTTATTTATAGAAGACTTGATTGTCCTCTCTGTCCACATAAACGGATAAACCAGATAATAGCAAGGGGAATGATCTATATTATCAATATCTTCTCTCTTTCCTTCTTAGTCCTAATCAACCCAAGATTGTTCATATAGTAGGAAAAGATTGTTTATGGAGGTCCTTCTTTGAAAAATGTCAAAGATTGAATATGTGTGCTGGATAGAAAATTGTTACTTTATTTTCTTGTATATTTTTCTTTATCTTTTCTGATTCCTGTTATGTATATTTTTTTCAAACACTGCTTCTTAAGTAAATTCTGGCCACTCTGAAGATGCTCTGCTGATTTCAAAGTTTTTGATCATCCTGCTCCCATAAAAAATTTCAGGAACCTGTGAAAACCAAGCATCCACAGCTTCACTATGAGTCAAAGTTGTACATGCTTCTTCAAGGAGGAAGTAAGTCCCTCTCCTTCTCTCATATATGTATACACTCACACACGCGGTTATGTGCACACACATGAAGTAGAAAGCCAAAAATTAATGCTTATGTGAGAAGTAAAATCGCGACTGACTTTTCTGATTTGGCAATGAGGCAAAAAAACTGAGTGACAAAAATAAGAACTCTTGTTTGATGAGCATTGGTAGTTTTCTTCATTGAATCAATTCTAGCGAAACACTTGGGATAGAGGGTCCGCTTAAGGTCTAGCTCCCCATTTTTTTTCAATCTCAATCTCCCTCAAAGATTTTGTTGCTTTAAACAAATTTATTCGAAGAGAGATTTTAGTTAATAATTGAGAGTGTGCTCTTGGATTCCTAACTCAACTGAAACCATTGTTATTTGGAACTGATATGCTTCAGCTGCAGTTAATTAATTAAGGGATTTTTTTTTACAAATGATATTGTTCAGTGAATCGTCTCCTCTTGTTAGAGAATTTGAGTGACAGCATATTAGATTCCTGTTGACATCCTATCATTTTTTCCAATGAAGCTGGAATCCCCCACCTTAAATGGTTTGGTGTTGAGGGTGACTACAATATAATGGTCATTGACCTTCTTGGACCAAGTTTGGAAGATTTGTTCAACTACTGCAACAGAAAATTTTCGTTGAAAACAGTATTGATGCTTGCAGATCAATTAGTAAGTATATGGGATTTTTATGGATTAGTTTTCTTTTAAGCTGCACAATAATTTTTTCTTCCTCTTCAATGTTATCTCATTAGATCAACAGAGTGGAATACATGCACTCAAGAGGTTTTCTTCACCGTGATATAAAGCCTGACAACTTCTTAATGGGCCTGGGGCGCAAAGCAAACCAGGTATTGTTTCTTCATTTTCTGTTCGAATAGAGTGTTAACTGACAAGTGACTTCTTGCTTATTGCTTGTCAACTTGGACATATTCATGCCGGGCTTTATTTTGGGGATATAGAGGATTACTGGGCTTGGTTTTCCTTATTTTGTTGAGTTCTTTTTAATTTCTGAGTATTCAGATTTTCTTTACGTGCCACGTGGTGTTTTTTCTCCTTGATGACTTATTCATATATTTTCCAAGTTTTTATTTTGTCTGGCTGGTTTCCTGGCAATCCACATGAACAGCCTATATGTGACTTTGTTTGTTATTGTCTCATGCAATTGAATTTGGTTACCCCTTGTTGCTGATGCATTGATCACGATTATGTGATACATCTAAGCAACTTCTTACAATCTGACTTAATGCCAATAGTCATTTTGACTATCATTTTGGTTACAATACAATGAGAATTGCACATCTCTGTATCACAGGTATACATCATTGATTATGGCCTTGCAAAGAAGTATAGGGATCTTCAGACACACAAGCATATCCCATACAGGTAATTTACTTTTGTTTCAGTGTTACAAATGTTGCCAATGCTACTAATATTTCACAAGTTAAAAAGTATCTCATTTAGGCTAGAAGTAGTTGCTTTATGGTGAATTAGTGCACCCACTTTGGAGGAGATTTGACGTGTTCCGCAAAAACTAGAATTCTCTTGCTATTTCATCCTAGGAAGACTAAGTGATAAGTCTACATACTCGAATATCTGTAACTGTTGGCATTGAAATTGAATATCATTTCCTTTTTATGCATTGAAGTTTGAGGTTTAGTTTTGAATGAAGGGGCACGATATCTCCATTAATATATTTGTAAAGTGGGGGTAAAATTTTTATTGTCAAAAAGTTGAGAGCTGTTTACTCGCGATGCGTGCAAATTTGCTCTTGCTTTCTGAAGTTTTTGAAATGTATCATAGTTTTGGATGAATCATGCAGTAATTTTAAATGATGTATAATAGTTTTGGATGAATCATGCAGTAAAGATGTCTCTTTGTTAACCTTCACCTTATTTCCCCTTGTGGTTAATTCACCACTTTTATTCTGTTATATGATGTTACTATCTCACTAGATTTTATTTTATTTTATTTTTTACTTTTTGTGTCATCTTTTATGGTTTCATTTGTTCCATTTACTAATATTGTTCCTTTTTCAGTCGCTTAATTGCTTTTTTTGGTGCCAGACTTTCATCTATTTGGTGTTAGAACTCATCCATTTTCCAATGCAGAGAAAACAAGAACCTTACAGGCACAGCTCGCTATGCAAGTGTCAATACTCATCTTGGAGTTGGTAAGTTATGTTTTTATTCACCATAGGTTTCAACCTTTTTCAGTTTTCTATTTGTTTATTAGGATAGGTTCCTGTCATTGGTAAATTATTATGGGTTGAGATTTATCATGTATTATTGAATGTCCTTTTATTTTGCTTTCAGAGCAAAGCAGAAGGGATGATCTGGAATCTCTTGGTTATGTGCTTATGTATTTCCTTAGAGGAAGGTTCGGTATATAGTGGCCATGCCATCAATAACTTCATTTCGATGCACATTTTGTTATGTTGAATTCTTAGAACACAGCCATTTTTTTAGTTATTTATGAATTTATTTTCTGTTCAGCCTTCCTTGGCAGGGATTAAAAGCTGGTACAAAAAAGCAAAAGTATGATAAGATCAGTGAAAAGAAAGTTTCAACTCCTATAGAGGTATGATACCTTTTTTCTCGAGACCTGGTAAGACAAGTGCACATCAGTGCAATTCTTTTGAGCATGAGGGAAATTGGAGAAACTTGGTTGATCTACTAGATAATACCCTGACTTTCACGTAGCGTTGGGATCAACCAAGTTTAGGTTGGCATCTGTCTAGAATTAAGGAGAACCCGAGCTCTTCCTAATTGTTCTACTGTTTATTGTGGATTTACATTCAACAGGTGCTTTGTAGATCCTACCCGACTGAGTTTTATTCATACTTCCAGTACTGTCGATCATTGAGATTTGAAGACAAACCAGACTATTCATATCTGAAAAGGCTTTTTAGAGATCTATTTATTCGAGAAGGTAATAAGCTTTTATTTTTTCACATATATGTCTGTAAATTCTTATCAGAATTTAAATTAAAGTCATGCGGTTAGTATTTTCTTAATTAATTCTTGATGAATATCATTTATAGACATCGTAATTATAGTATTTCACGATTATGTCATCAGGTTATCAGTTCGACTACGTATTTGACTGGACTGTGTTAAAGTACCCTCAGATTGGTGGCAGCTCTAGGGGGCGGGTTAGTATTGAAGTTCTTTTTATTGCTGCCCTGAATAGTGCGTAGCTTACTCAAATTTTTGTCTTTTCTTTTAGCATTCGAGCGGGAAGCCAGGTTTAAATGCTGGCCCATCTGTAGAAAAACCAGAACGGATTTCAGGTATGGTCACCTTAATGATACTAGATTTTGGAGTTAGGGTTGTTAAACCTTTATATGGGGCCTTTACTCTCTGTACAGATTTAGCATCTATGACTACTACTGCACTTAGTTTTACAGTTTGAAAATACACCTGATTGGAGCCTGGTTCAAGTCTTTATCAAAATTTAAACAAGCCTCTTTTATTGTGTATTTGTTGTTTTCTATTAGTAATGCTGTGAAAAAATCCATGAATTGGTATCTCTACTTAACAATACTTCATGTAGTTGGGAAGGAGATACGGGAAAGATTCTCGGGTGCTGTTGAAGCATTTTCCAGAAGGAATACAGCGAGTCCTAGTCCACATGGTGATTTATCCAAACACAGGACTTCAGAGAACGTAAGTTAGTCTGAGAATGTTTTATTTCTTTTTTCACATTCTTTCCAACATAAACATTCTCATAAACTCTTACACACGCACACTGCTGTAGTCTGTTGCATGAGAGTTGTCTACTTTTCCTAGGCAAGCATGTGGCACAGTGATAGAGTTGCAAAGATGCATCCGAGATGTCACATGTTCTATACCTAGAAATAGGCTCTCCACATAATATATATATATGGAGTTAAGTCTGCCTATATCCTGCTCCATACAGGAGCTGTATGTTGTGCAGAATAGTGTTTACATTTTTTTTGTTGCAGAAGTGATGCAATGAAAATTGAAAGTGTCTCATTCTTATGGAATCTTTCTTCATGTACATTTTCAGCAACCTGATACAGAGAAAGGACGCGGTTCTCGATATGGCAGCTCTTCAAGAAGAGCTGTCCACTCAAGCAGCCGGCCTAGTTCCTCTGGTGAACCTAGTGAATCTCGCTCTAGCCGATTACTCTCAAGCAGTGGCCGTCTGTCTACCACACAGAGAGTACCTGGGTATGAGTCGAAGACATCTTCCTATACTCGTGGTACAGCTGCCAAAGGCGCCAGGGAGGATCCTCTTCGTAGTTTCGAGCTCCTGTCAATCAGGAAGTAGTTGGAATTGGTTGTTAGTAAAAAACTATTCCTAATGCGTTAAACTGAAATACACTCGGTGAAAATACTGGGAGTTCATAAGCTCATCACTCTTGTATGTTGAATTAAAACCTAATGACTCTCACAGAACATTTCAATTATCTTGCAATGTTTCTCCCAACCTTATTAGAAGTTTATGTTCATTGTAACATCTTTTGGTGCATCGGAACAACTAAGAAAAGAAAAAAGTAGGGGAATTTTCATTAATAATTTGAGAAGTTAGTTGTCTTCTAAATTGTGTTTTGCTTGTGTTAATATTGGTGAACAAATGTTTGATTCGTCTGCAGCCTTTGTATTTGATACCAGCAACTGTTGTAGAATGGCTTGTAATCTGATTGAATCTGGTTGGTGGGACTGAATTATCCTGATATGGCTGATGATCCGTCCGCTAAATCATCTTCTTTTAGAGGTGTGGAAGTCCAGATGGAATTTTTGTCTCATAATTGTGCTTTGAGGCTCAATTATTTGTGTCCTCTACAATTGCATCATCACTTATGATGACACTAGGAATCCCAGGAAATTAAGATAACTTTTGATCGGAATGAGCACTTGTATGCAATGATACAATGAGGTACCAACTAACATGCGAATGTTCAGTGCTTTTTTATTTAGTTATCATGAATGTTGGAATGAAAGGCATTTGATTTTGTATGGGGCATGGGACATGATTACCCACTAGAATCCTCAGCATTTTTTTGAGTTAGGTACAAATTGAAACTTTAAATTACTTTCTCGTAGTGGAAGTGATAGAAAATGAAAAATGAAAAAAAAAAAAAAATCAATGATCAAAAGTTAACTTTTTCCCATTTGTGTCTAATAGTAATGGATGAAACAGTTTCATAAACCGGTTATGCTTGGTACACCTAATAATTTATAGTCCAGTCCTGACATATCTAATTTTATGTGGCCACAAGTTTTGACATGTTCAAATTCAAAATTCTATCTCATCACTCACTCACATTGGGCTATTATAATACTAACATTTAGGGATATTTAACATTTTTCTTCATAAACATCTTCAAAATTTTCTATAGAACCGATATGAAGTAACAACCATCCTGACCCTGAAGTAAAATTTTGATTCGAGGGTTCAATCCATTCATTTCTGCATACTCATGGGTTTCCAGAAATAAGGGCCATATGAATTCCCTCTCACTTCATTCTTGTACTGGGGTGGCATTATGCACAAACACCAGAGAAGAAGACAACAAAATACTCTAACAAATGAATTAGAGTTGCATGCCTAAATACCGTGGATACGTTTTTGACAATGAAGGAAATATCTACAACATTCCAAACAATTAGACTATTATACGGAGGAGCTTCAAATATCTACTCCTGAAACAAACTTGAATTTTAGCTCGCGCCTCATGGATTTCTCAGAGCTGCCAATCTCTTTTCGAGATCATTCATGCTCGAGCTGCAAGGTAATAATCCGAGAGTAAACAAGAAATATAGGAATAAAAAAATTTTGATTTACATTTGTAACTATAGGCGAGTAAAACCCCGTCAAGCACATTTCCTGTATGCAGTCCAAAAGTTCATAAAGGAATACTAATTACAAAGAAAATTATAAGAACGAGAACCATACAAAAATGTTAGCCAAAAATAATTCCTTTCTTACCAAATAGACTTAACATGTGGAGCGCTGACAGACATAGACAAGATACTAGACATTATTACCTAAAAGGAGAAGGTATAAGACCTAGAAAAGTACCTGCTAACATCCTCTGTAGTCTTTCCTGGAACTCTGCCTTTTGGAGCAGAAGACAACTGTAAAAATAAAAATCAAGTCAGCATAAGCATAAAGAAAGTGCCAGAGTTTGAGAATGCACTCCCACACTACCAACCTGTGAAGCCACGTCGACCCCAATTTCATCCAGAACCTGCCAAGAGAATCACAATGGAAAACGTGACATCAGTTATTATTCCAGAATTTAATGCCTGGTTAGCCATCTATTCTAGCTTGACTCTTTGAGATCATCTAACTATTATCCCCTTTAAGCTTTCCAGTTCTATCACCTCAAAATCATATAGTTGCTTATGATAATATTTTGAGCTTAATTTGTTTGATCTAAAACAACAATGCTGACAGGTAGGATGAAAAACTTTATTAACTTGCTTGACAGTACATCACCCTAACTTTACTTTTAAAGATAAACCTACATAAAACAACTACGTAAGTCGCTGACTTAAAGTTTTCAAGCAAACGGATTCCAGGAAAAAGCTAAGTAAAGGTGTCTACCTGATTTGTCAGCTCTTCGGTCTCATCTTCAGCCTCCTCATTATCCAAAGCATCGTCTATGGCTTCTGACATCATCTCAGTCTGCAGGAATGAATTTAGACTCATAAGCTCATCAACAGCTCAAACAAGCAATCAAGAAGCTGACAAGAATTCGATTCTACATAAATTATTTCAAACATAAGCATAATCTTACAGTCATATCCATCTGTGCTGACTGTTTCTGAAATTCCCTTATAACCTTGGCTTGCTTTGCAGGGGCCATGTGCTGCAGATTCAACATACATGACTTGGTCATCAAAAGAGACAGGATCATGATTTAAAAAAAAAGGCGCTAATCACGTTCATTTTCATACTTTACTTATCCTATCATTCAAATATGTAATCAACAGAATTCAGTCTGTTCCTCACCATGTCAAGTCAAGACAAAGACACTTCAGGATAGATTTGTAGTCATGGATTACCTTATTCATAGCGGACATTGCTTTACTAGCACCTTTCATACCAACAGCAATTGAGGACTGAGCATGCATCGCCTTCAGAAGAGAAGAACCATTGTCAATAGGACATCACTACTGGAGAAAGAAAGGGCACTAATGAAGAAAGTCACACAGAAAACACCTGTGTATGAGTGGCTACACCTCTCATTTGAGCCCGACTACCTTGTAAGTTAGCAATCTGTTGCCTAAGCCTGATTAGTTGCCGGGCTAAAATTTTAGTTGCTGCCTGCAATAGGAGCAGAAAAGTGAATAAAAGAAAGTAAAAAATTTCTCAAGACACTTTGGGATACAGTAACTCATTTGGTCAAATGAACAAACCTCATTTCCTGTCTTAGCAGTTTTCTTTATCTCTGCCACGAGTTTCTTTTCCTGAGATACCATAAATTGTGTTAGATATGACCCCAAATAAAATAATAAATAAAACAGAACGAAGCAAAAAACCCATCAAATACCTCCGATTGCAGTGTCCCAATTTCCTTCTCTATACCTGAATTATGTGAAAATCCAGCCAACGGTAAATACGAGATATGCATATGCACATGTACATGTATGTGCATACCTCATTCCACCCAAAGTCTAAAAACTCAAGAAAGAATAACATCAAGATAATATCAGCACAAACACCCTATAGCCCTCCATGCACTCCACACATGTTTAAGAGATTTAGCTTCCTTTTATATCTTCTCTCTCTCTCTCTCTATTTTTCTCCTTTTATATTTAACCTAGTTCTATGTATCTATAAAGATGCCAGAAATTACAAGAATTTAGGAGACAAAATATCATTGACTACCTGTATCATATCAAGCATCAAAGACCAAGTTCGTGCTGGCCTCTAAGAATGTGACATAGTAGACAGGCTCAATGTCATACATATAATCAATGATGACAGAAGAAACAGACAGTTAAGTTGCAGTTTGCCCCTATTACTCATTGTCTTCGACATATTGAGAAATCTGTTGTGGCCTATATGGCTATATTCCTCAAAGATTAGTCCACAAACTGTACACCAGAAAACGGATTATATCAGAGCAAGCATTATCTGAGTCCAGCTAATTGTTTATAACAGCTAGATTCTGCATTGTTTCCTCCTTTGACATTCAGCTTTCAAACACCACTCACCTAGTCAACCTAAGTAGATATATCTCAATACTATATGGTCTAATATAAATGTATCATTCCATTAAATTGGTTTACTACACATTAACCTATCTTATCCAGCTAACAGTTTTATTGATGGAAAAGGGAAATTAATTTTTTCAGACAACCAGCCTCTTCTATATTATATCTCCGATATCGGCACCCTAAGAATGGAAACTAAAACCAAATTTTCCGTCCACAAGGGAAAAGAAATCAGAGAGAATTAATTTATTAACAAAACCAAAATTAAATCTGATTAGTGCTCTGGAGTTAAAACTTTGAATCATCAACAAAAAATGATGAATTGATGATCTCGACCACATATATCAGTTTTCTTTCCTTCAATTTAGTTGCTAAACACTAAATTAAAAAGAAACCACATATAGCAGTTTTCTTTCCTTCAATTTAGTTGCTAAACACTAAATTAAAAAGAAATACATCCTACCCACCTCTGGTAGCGTTAGCCATCTCTCTCTTGCTCTCCCGAAGAGCCTCTGCAATTCCAAGTTAAAAGACTTGAATCAGAAAACCCACAATTTATCTAATACCCACAATTCCAGCACTCAAGCAACCAATGCAAACACAAGAATCAAATTTTGATCGCAACACACAAAAAATCTGAACAAGCAGATAAGATAACTAACCTTTAGGGTTGGGTTTCCTGGAAAAGATGTTCATTGTTTCTCGTTCGGAAGAAGGAATTCGTTCCCGCGTTGTGCACAGTGCCTGCTGATGCCCGAGACAGCGAGACTTGCTATGCTTAACGAAGAGAGACGGAGAGATTTGTTAAAACACTTAAACCTTGCCTCGCACGTGAAAGGGGGAAGCCCATACACCCGGGGGCTCTCGCGTAAACCTAACTCGATTATCGAAACTACTTCTCTGCCCCACATATTATATGATATTAATCAATAATCAAATAAAAAGGAAAAAAAATGTTTGCCGGAATTTAAAAAAAAAAATTATACAAATGTTCTAAGTTTTTGAACCGTGACTTAAATTGTGTCAATTGAAGGTTCAAAGTTTTCAAAGTACTACCGATGAAGATTGAATCACAGGTTTAAAATACACATATTTAGTTATATATTGTTTTATATATAACATATTATTTGCCATGTTTCTTATAATATAAAAATTTATATTGAGTGTTTTTTATTTTTAATGATTTTGAGTAGGGATATCAACCCTCGGTTTTAGTCAATTTTTGATATATTTTGACCAAATCGTTTAGTCGGTCCTCTCTGTCAATTATGTCGATTTTTGGTTAGTTTTTCAATTGGTTTTAGTGTAAAATGTGTATTTTTTTAAACAAAAAACCGACCAATCAATTAAATTTGATCAATTTTTTTTAATTTTTTTTACAGCCATAATTTTGAGCTTTTTGAGGGATATGTTTGTAATTTAATTTGAACTAGATATTTATAAATTGTTATAAGGACAAACACAACACATGTTGGGTCTTTCCTCTTCATTTCTTATTTATGTCATTGATCCTGCATGGCCTCAACACCCATATATCCATCTCACTTTCTTCACTATCTGCTTCACAGGAAAATTTGCCTCTCCCTTATGAGTCGATACTTTCGTCTTCATGGTGCTTCTTTGAGGTACGTATAGGTGACTGTGATATTCATTGGTGTCCTTTCCTTTATCTTTCAATATCTCTCATCATCCGTTAATTTTTGTTATTGTAGTTATATGTATGCTGTGGAATCTAGTCAGTTCTCTTTGATATAACACCGAATCATGATAGTACATGAGCTGGGTTAACATCGGGCTTCAAGGTTTGCTGCAAACTATAGTCATCGTGCGTCGTTTTTGTATTCGATGAATTACCGATTGATAACCAAGTTTTTGTGGTCTGATCGTTTTGGGTTTCTTTTATCATTTGTTGGGTTTTTATGATCGAAGATTCTGTGCATGAATCTATGATATATATATATATATATATATATATATTTTTATCTCATATATATCATAATTTGAATACAGTTACCTATAAAACCCGAATAGGCTAAGCAAGATGCCCGTTAAAAGCATAAATAAATTTGATTTTTTTTTTCTCAGTGCTTCTCCGCTTCTTATCGTATTATTTATAAAATCCTATATAAATTTAAGGATTGAGGAGCCGAAAGTGGCTTCCATAATTCCATTTGGAGATTAAAGTATTTTTTGATAAATCATGAAATATACAAAATATACAAAATTTTAGGTCTAATGGCCGGAAGTGGCTTCCATAATTCCATTTGAAGATTAAAGTATTTTTTGATAAATCATGAAAAAAATAGAAAAATACAAAATTTTAAATCTAATGGACGGAAGTGGCTTCCATAATTCTATTTGGAGATTGAATTATTTTTTGATAAATTATGAAAAAATAGAAAATATACAAAATTTTAAAAGTAACGGTGTCTTTTTTGTCCGTTGGTTAAGGGGTGAAAATGTCCGTTGATTTACTCTAAATTCATGGGTTTCAAATTTCGGTTGGCTTCTGTTAAATTCCATAGGGGGTCACATATACATGTTTTTACTTTCCTTATTTTGTTAAGATCTTCCACATACGAAGTACTGCTCCATCGCAATGGCGTCTGACGACTGTGAGTGAAAGAGAGGTGATCTCATCGGCAGAGGTGCTTTCGGCTCAGTTTTCTTGGCTCATCCCAAGTAATCTTCATCTTCAATGTGTGACTCTCGTCTTTCCCTCCTGTGTTTGTCGTCAAATCCGCTGAGCTTTTGGTTTCGAAGACACTAGAGAATGAGATTGAAGTTTTCAATGATCTTCAGAGCTTCCCGTACATCATCACCTTGTCATGAGGCCACGCATATGATTCTGATTGGTGTTGCAAATAATTAGTAAAGTCTGTTAACCAAGTTGTAACTTCATCCAAGGGTGATCATTCATTTTGGGAGGCGGTGCTGAATACATGGCTTGGATTTGCAGTAGATTTTACTATAAATATTGTTGAGGATATCGGATCAATATGACAAGCAACGAAAACCAAAAACTGAGAGAAAAATGCTTTGAGTTTATTTTCTTCAAAACTAACTACACCACTTTCTTTCTCTCTCTACCACTCTTCTCTTGTAAATCATACAATACATGCACACACACATATCTTTATATAGAGATACAAATATCAACTAAGTCAAACCATGTGCCAAACTTTGGCCAAACATGGGCTGCATTTTCAACCAAGGTAGGCAGTGGGTTGGTGAAGGGCTGCTGGTGGTGCATGGTGAGTTGGTGAAGGGTGGACTTGGTGGTTAGCTGGCTGCTGCTTCTAGACATGGTGGTTGGTGGCTTACATGTGCATGCAACTAGAGTATGGACTCTACAATTATCCCCCTCCATACACATAGGAGAAGAACACAACTCACCAGTCTTCAGTTACTATCCATCCCGGCTATGTCCCGACATAGCCCGAGCTTCTCGCGAGTAACAACTTTTGTCAACATGTCTGCTGGATTCTCTGCTGTGTGAATCTTCACCAGCTTCAACAGTTCATCTTCAATCACTTCACGTATCCAGTGATAGCGAATGTCGATATGCTTTGTGCGGGAATGGTACATGGAATTCTTGCTCAAGTCTAGAGCACTCTGACTGTCACAATGTACCTTGTATTCCTTCTGAATAATACCCAGTTCCTGGAGAAACCGCTTTAGCCACAACAGTTCTTTACCAGCTTCCGCTGCAGCAATATACTCTGCTTCTGTTGTAGACAAAGCAACACACTTCTGCAGTTTTGACTGCCATGAAACAGCTCCCCCTGCAAAAGTGAAAACATACCCTGAAGTAGATTTTCTACTGTCAAGGTCACCAGCCATATCTGAATCAGTGTAGCCATCCAGAACTGGATCTGTTCCCCCAAAGCACAAGCATAGCTTTGACGTACCCTTCAGGTACTTGAGAATCCATTTAACAGCCTCCCAATGTTCTTTCCCTGGATTGGAAAGAAATCTGCTCACAACGCCAACAACGTGAGCGATATCTGGTCTTGTACACACCATTGCATACATCATGAAATATACAAAATATACAAAATATACAAAATTTTAGGTCTAATGGCCGGAAGTGGCTTCCATAATTCCATTTGAAGATTAAAGTATTTTTTGATAAATCATGAAAAAAATAGAAAAATACAAAATTTTAAATCTAATGGACGGAAGTGGCTTCCATAATTCTATTTGGAGATTGAATTATTTTTTGATAAATTATGAAAAAATAGAAAATATACAAAATTTTAAAAGTAACGGTGTCTTTTTTGTCCGTTGGTTAAGGGGTGAAAATGTCCGTTGATTTACTCTAAATTCATGGGTTTCAAATTTCGGTTGGCTTCTGTTAAATTCCATAGGGGATCACATATACATGTTTTTACTTTCCTTATTTTGTTAAGATCTTCCACATACGAAGTACTGCTCCATCGCAATGGCGTCTGACGACTGTGAGTGAAAGAGAGGTGATCTCATCGGCAGAGGTGCTTTCGGCTCAGTTTTCTTGGCTCATCCCAAGTAATCTTCATCTTCAATGTGTGACTCCCGTCTTTCCCTCCTGTGTTTGTCGTCAAATCCGCTGAGCTTTTGGTTTCGAAGACACTAGAGAATGAGATTGAAGTTTTCAATGATCTTCAGAGCTTCCCGTACATCATCACCTTGTCATGAGGCCACGCATATGATTCTGATTGGTGTTGCAAATAATTAGTAAAGTCTGTTAACCAAGTTGTAACTTCATCCAAGGGTGATCATTCATTTTGGGAGGCGGTGCTGAATACATGGCTTGGATTTGCAGTAGATTTTACTATAAATATTGTTGAGGATATCGGATCAATATGACAAGCAACGAAAACCAAAAACTGAGAGAAAAATGCTTTGAGTTTATTTTCTTCAAAACTAACTACACCACTTTCTTTCTCTCTCTACCACTCTTCTCTTGTAAATCATACAATACATGCACACACACATATCTTTATATAGAGATACAAATATCAACTAAGTCAAACCATGTGCCAAACTTTGGCCAAACATGGGCTGCATTTTCAACCAAGGTAGGCAGTGGGTTGGTGAAGGGCTGCTGGTGGTGCATGGTGAGTTGGTGAAGGGTGGACTTGGTGGTTAGCTGGCTGCTGCTTCTAGACATGGTGGTTGGTGGCTTACATGCAAAGTTAGACTTTGCATGCAACTAGAGTATGGACTCTACAATTATCCCCCTCCATACACATAGGAGAAGAACACAACTCACCAGTCTTCAGTTACTATCCATCCCGGCTATGTCCCGACATAGCCCGAGCTTCTCGCGAGTAACAACTTTTGTCAACATGTCTGCTGGATTCTCTGCTGTGTGAATCTTCACCAGCTTCAACAGTTCATCTTCAATCACTTCACGTATCCAGTGATAGCGAATGTCGATATGCTTTGTGCGGGAATGGTACATGGAATTCTTGCTCAAGTCTAGAGCACTCTGACTGTCACAATGTACCTTGTATTCCTTCTGAATAATACCCAGTTCCTGGAGAAACCGCTTTAGCCACAACAGTTCTTTACCAGCTTCCGCTGCAGCAATATACTCTGCTTCTGTTGTAGACAAAGCAACACACTTCTGCAGTTTTGACTGCCATGAAACAGCTCCCCCTGCAAAAGTGAAAACATACCCTGAAGTAGATTTTCTACTGTCAAGGTCACCAGCCATATCTGAATCAGTGTAGCCATCCAGAACTGGATCTGTTCCCCCAAAGCACAAGCATAGCTTTGACGTACCCTTCAGGTACTTGAGAATCCATTTAACAGCCTCCCAATGTTCTTTCCCTGGATTGGAAAGAAATCTGCTCACAACGCCAACAACGTGAGCGATATCTGGTCTTGTACACACCATTGCATACATTGGACTACCGACTGCTGAAGAGTAAGGGACTGCTTCCATCTCTTCAATCTCTTTCTCTGATGAAGGACAAGATTTCTTGCTCAGCTAAAAATGGTTACCTAGCGGAGTGGTAACCTGCTTTGCATTTTTCATGTTAAACCTTTCAAGCACCCGTTTAACATAAGCTTCCTGTGACAGCCACAATTTCTTGGCTTTCCTGTCACGAACAATCTTCATGCCCAATATCTGCTGAGCTGGGCCTAAGTCCTTCATGTCGAAGAACTGGGATAACTGGGCTTTCAATCTGTTAATCGTGGCTCTGTCCTGGCCAAAAATTAACATGTCATCAACATATAACAACAATATCACAAAGTTACCGTCTGGGAACTTTTGAACATAAACGCACTGGTCTGCGGCAGTCCTCTTATAACCATGACCTATCATGAATGAGTCAAACTTCTTGTACCACTGTCTCGGTGCCTGCTTAAGGCCGTAGAGACTTTTCTGCAGTTTGCAGACTAAGTGCTTCTTCTTAGGAACTTCAAACCCTTCTGGCTGCTCCATGTAGATTTCTTCCTCCAAATCACCATGGAGAAATGCTGTCTTTACATCCATTTGCTCAAGCTCTAGATTCATACTTGCTACTAACCCAAGTATGACTCGGATTGATGTCATCTTCACCACCGGTGAGAAAATCTCGTCAAAGTCAACTCCTTTCTTCTGTTGAAATCCTTTGACGACCAACCGAGCTTTGTACTTCACAAGCTTTCCGTTGCCATCCTTCTTCAGCTTGAACACCCATTTGTTCTGCAGTGCTTTCTTCCCTTTAGGAAGTTTTACCAACTCGTAAGTCTGGTTTTTCTGCAAGGAATTCATTTATTCTTGCATAGCCAGCATCCACTCACTGCTTTCAGCATGATTGTGAGCTTCCTGAAAACTCTCTGGCTCCCCCTCATCAGTAAGCAAAATATAGTCTGAATCCGGATATCTCCTCGACGGAATCAGGGTACGGCCTCTCTGTGATCTTTCTGGCTGAGGTACAGCTACTGGAGGAGGTTGTGATGGTTCTGCAGCTTCTGGTGGAGGAGGTTGTGGCTCCCCCTGCTCAACACCTTCTGCGTGATCTTCTTCTAGATCTTCCTCCTGCAATTCATCATTATCTGCAAGAATCACTGGTGCAGGATCCAGGATAGTGTTTGCAACACTAGGAATGGTGGACTTGATGGATTTTTCCAAGTCTTCAAACAATTCATTCTCGTGGAATACAACATCCCTGCTTCTGATAACCTTTTTATCAGTTGGTTCCCACAGTCTGTATCCGAATTCATCATCTCCATATCTGATGAAAATGCAAGGAATGGATCTGTCGTCGAGCTTCTGTCTCTGCTCCTTGGATACATGTGCAAAAGCTTTGCAACCAAACACTCTCAAAGTGTGAATAGGAAATATTCCTGCCAGACCACACCTTCTCCGGAATTTCGAAATTCAGCGGTGCTGACTGTGATCTGTTGATCAAGTAGCGAGCCACACGAACTGCTTCACCCCAGAATGACTTTGGCAGCTTTGCCATACTGAGCATGCACCTTGCTCGTTCCATAATGGTCCGATTCATCCTCTCGGCTACACCATTATGTTGTGGGGTACGTGGAACAGTCTTCTCGTGCCGAATACCGCTTTCAGCACAATATGCTTCAAATTCTCTGGAAACGTACTCGCCTCCATTGTCTGACCGGAGGCACTTCAGCTTCTTTCCAGTCTCCCTTTCCACCATAGCGTGGAAATTCTTGAAATTCTCGAACACCTGATCCTTGGTTCTAAGAAAATATACTCACACCTTCCTTGAAGCATCATCAATAAAGGTCAGGAAATATCTGTTACCTCCCAAAGACTCTTCTACTAGAGGACCACAGACATCAGAGTGTACCAAACTCAGCAACTCTGACCTTCTCGTGGAAGATGTATTGAATGAGACTCTGTGTTGCTTCCCGAATAAGCAATGATCACAAGGGTTCAGCGGAATATCTTTAGACACTTTGATGAGTGCCTTCTTTGACAGGGTGGACAACCCCTTTTCTCCCATGTGACCGAGTCTCTTGTGCCAGAAATTTGGAGAAGTCTCTTCCTCCACAGCATTGATGCTTTCTGAACATACTTTGGCTTGTGTTCTATACAATGTGCCACAAATATGTCCTCTGGCATAAGTCAAAGCACCTTTCGTCAACTTCCAGGTGCCATTGCCGAAATGATTGTGATAGCCCTGTTTATCAAGAGCATTCACAGCAATAAGATTGAACCGGAGGTCTGGGACGTGTCGGACGTCCTTCAACACCATAGCACATCCAAGATTTGTCTTGACATGCACATCACAAATAGCCACAATCTTGGCAAAACTATCGTTGCCCATCTTCACTGTACCAAAATCGCCAGTTCTGTACGAAGTGAAGAAATCACTTTGTGGAGTGGCGTGGTGCGATGCAGCAGTGTCGATCACCCACTCAGGATCGTGGCTTGCTGCATGTAAACATGTCTCTTCATTGCAAGAGAGTATTGCTACATCCTCCGATATGGTGACCAGAGTTTCGCCACCTTCATTCTTTGTCTCTGAGCTGGTTTGACCTTGCTCCCGTTGTAATTTCCGGCAATTTTTCTTGATGTGGCCTTCAATGCCACAATGGTAACACTTGTATTTACCTTTTTGCTGTCTCCTGCCGTCACTGGACTTTCTATGATCCTGGTTCCGTCCTCGGCTCTGACTTCTACCTCTACTCCCGCCTCTCCCCTGAGGTCGTCCTCTGCTTTCAGTAACAAGGGCATGAGACTGGTCTATGCCCAATTCCTTCTTTCGACTCTCCTCGTTGAATAAAGCATCTGAGACCATCTCCATAGTGAGTGTGCCTCCGGGTGCAGAGTTACTGAGAGAGACTACCAGCGTCTCCCAACTGTCTGGTAAGGAACTGAGAAGTAGTAAGGCTTGATCTTCATCTTTAAGAATGAACTTGACAGCTACAAGTTGATTCACCAAGTTCTGGAACTCATTGGTGTGCTCAGCTACAGAAGTACCATTTTTCAACTTTAAGTTGACAAGCCGTCTAACCAATAGAGCTTTATTTCGAGCGGTCTTGGCTTGATACATGTTTTCGAGCTTTTTCCAGAGCTCGTATGCATTCGTCTCTTGTGCAACATGGTGAAACACACTGTGGTCAATCCAATTACGAATTTGACCAATCGTCTTCTTGTGTTTCTTTGTCAACTCAGCATCTTTTATATCATCTGGTCTCTTGCCCTCATTTTCCAAGGGATCCGCCAAATCTCTGCAATTCAAGAAATCCTCCATCCGAGGTTTCCACAAAGCATAATTTGTCGGTGTCAACTTCATCATAACTCCTGATGACTCTGATGTAGAGGCTTCCAGCAGAAAAGATTCGGTTTCAAGCTAAACCGAGCAATACCAAAATTTTGAAGCGGAATTTAGCAAAACCGATAGCACGGTTGCGTCCGGAAGGGTCGAAAACCTTAAGAACCGGTCTGACCTTCCTAAAAACCGGTCCGAAAAATACCGAACCGGCCGGTCAAAGTTTCTGTAATTTGAACCGGACCTAACTGTTGACTAACGGTCAACTGACACCATTTGCTGACGTGGCTGCTGACGTGGCACAATTACTGACTGTGCGCTGACGTGGCAAATGGTGACGTGGCCTTGTGACGTGGCGCTGACGTGGCAGATGATGACATCACGGTGACATCAGCATGACGTCACTCGTCTTCTTCCTCCAGCAAGCATGAATAGTGCAGAAAATTTCAGAGGGAGAGTGTGGCTCACCCCGACGTCCGATTTCGATGATTTTTGAACCAGGAGACTCGTGAGGTGATGAGGAACACCCAAATGTGTTCAAAACTTGATTTCGTTGAAGTCGAAAAATTGACCCGAGAGCAAAAACATGCTCTGTTTCAGTCCGAGATGACTTCCGGGACTTAACCTCGCCTCTGATACCACTTGTTGAGGATACCGGATCAATATGACAAGCAACGAAAACCAAAAACTGAGAGAAAAATGCTTTGAGTTTATTTTCTTCAAAACTAACTACACCACTTTCTTTCTCTCTCTACCACTCTTCTCTTGTAAATCATACAATACATGCACACACACATATCTTTATATAGAGATACAAATATCAACTAAGTCAAACCATGTGCCAAACTTTGGCCAAACATGGGCTGCATTTTCAACCAAGGTGGGCAGTGGGTTGGTGAAGGGCTGCTGGTAGTGCATGGTGGGTTGGTGAAGGGTGGACTTGGTGGTTAGCTGGCTGCTGCTTCTAGACATGGTGGTTGGTGGCTTACATGCAAAGTTAGACTTTGCATGCAACTAGAGTATGGACTCTACAAATATAACTAGTTTGTACGTATAAAGGGATCTGAAGATTCTTGTATTTTTCTGGTAGTTTCTTGAAGGGAAAGCTTCTATGGCTTCTCTCTAAGTTCCATCTTTATAACCTTTGATTCAGATCAATAAAACATGTGGATTCGATCTACATTTTATTGATTCATTCTCTTGTTCTGTTCTTGTTGAGTCGTGGTTCTTGATTTCATTGTTGTCCTGGGAGTTCTACTGCGGTTCTTGACACACCTTTCGGTGAATCTTTCACTGGCTGCGAGAGTGGCAAATCCGTTTATAAATTGTTACTGGAGTACGCCTATGGTGATTCCATTGCTGATCTCATCGAGAAACCGCTTTGTGGGGTGCCCTTGCCCTTTGAAGACGTGAAGCGTTACACAACGCAATTAATTGCTCCTAGGACTTTCTCATATTCACGATATCGGGTATGTTCACTGCGACATTATGCCTGACAATCTACTCCTAGTCTCATCTAGAGATGGTGATTTTGTGGCAAACATTTCGGATTTTGGGTTAGCGAAGAGTAGGAGACTGAATAATAGGAAACTTGGTTACGTGAAAGGAACCCCTCTTTACCTAGCAATAGAATGTGTTGTCGTTGGACTGCAGGATTGTGCTGCGGATATTTGGGCTTTAGGATGTGTGATGTATGAGATGCTAACAGGGGAATCCGTTTGGCCACTTGTAAAAACTAGTGATCTCTACTCCAAGATTGCTAGTGAAGAGCCTTATCGCTTTTAGCTTGACTAGTGCTTTAGCTTTCATGAAAACGTGTTTTGTGAGGACACCTGCGCAAAGACCCACGGCCAAGATACTACTCGAACACCCTTGAAATGAAACTCTACTTGATTGAATATAATAAGAGGTAATTAAAAGATAAATTATTAATTTTGTTTGGATAGAAGGTAGAGTAAGATAAATTAAAAAATTTAAACATTTAAATTGACTTATCCACTACACTATCCTCTTAATCTCTTCTTAATCTTTTCTCACCAATCAAGGTATATAATGACTATCTCACTTAACCCTCTGATAGAGTCTCACATCGGAAGATATGCAATCAAGACCCAATTGTCATCCACCAATGGGCCAGCTGTAACCAAGGCCCAGTGGCTGGTGAAGTACCCACTCATGGGCTGACCACTGCCACTGGAAAACCTTGGCTGATATGAAGAGGTAGTGCCCCAACTTATCAACTGCCTCCTCATCTTCGGATGTGAGACTCTATCACCCTCCAAACCTCTAATCCAAGGAGACCCTAAAGGCTGAGAGTGGCTGTGAAGAAGAGGATCCTGAGGTATTAGAAGAGGTTGGGAATGGCTGTGAAGAAAAAGAAAGGATCCTGAAGAAGAAGTGGGGTCATCTTGGCTGTCTGAGGATGATTGGAGAAGACCTTCGAAGGAATTAATGTTGTTTCCATGTTCATTATGTAAGGATGCCATGATATTCCCTGCCAGCAAGAGAAGAAGGATTTCTCACTCAAAACCTATTACTAGTGGTGACCTTAAATTAGCTACTCCCACCATCGCAGCTGGACTGTAGCCCAGATGAGATGAAATATGCACATATCTATCCCACTTCTTCTCTAGCTGTTGATGCTTGCTGGTGATCATGATATATGCAAAGATGAGCATATATTCATTATTGATTGAAGAATGTTAAATTCTTTGCCTCACATGGCTTCCAATGTAATTAATCTTTTTTATGAATGAGAATGTCGTTTGCTTCTTCATTGTGGCATTTATATCTTTATCGATCTCGTGTGTGTTGATTTGAAACTTCAATATTCCTAGTATGTTAGCATGAGAATATCAAGTAATCTGATCTGCAGCTTTTTTGCCAATGATTTACCCTAATCTGTTAGGTGAATAGATCACACAAAATGATTTTTATTGACTATAATTCACATATGAAAGCTAAGCATCACAAGTCCCTAAGAGGTGCCCAGTATGGAGACTGAGATTATTCTTCATCATTTTTACATCGATCTGAGGACTTATTATCTGATATCTTGATTTCTAAAATATCTCTGTCTGAAATTCCCAGTTCTCAATCAATTTGTGCTATTTTGGAAGTCCCTTCAGCCTGTTAATGGTAATTTTGGAGAATGGCTCGGACAGGCATGCCTGTGTTTTTGCCGATAATTCTCGTGCAACAAACCGCATTGTAGGTCTCGACTCTGGAATGGGTTGCGTGCACGCCAAGGCTAAACTAACCACAAACACCAGTGCTTCAGCCAATGGGCTGGTGGGTGGTGGGAGGCGTTTGTCTAACTCGTCCTTAAGCAATAACTCCAAATCATTTGTCAATGATGCTGTCGTCGATAGCGAGCTTAGGAACTCTCCAGGATGTTTTCCCATCATAACCTCCAGTGCCATTACTCCAAAACTATAGACGTCACATTTATCTGTTACTCGCATAGTAAGTGCAAGCTCTGCACATTATGAAAACATTATACCATTTGAGCATTCAATGTCACAGGCTTTTGTGTATAGAAAGACAAAATGAATAGATAAACTATTGGATTCAAGAGACTAAATTTTTACCTGGAGCCATGTAGCCATAAGACCCAACAGCTGCTGTCCAGTTTGATGAATCCGGGCTTAACAATCTTGCAGTGCCAAAATCTGCGAGACGTGGCTCGTATTCTGACTCAAGCAGAATGTTATTCAAGGATATGTCCCTGTGAACAATTGGTGGAATGCAATCATGGTGCAAGTAGGATACGGCATGCGCCACTCCTTGCACAATTCTCACTCTTGTAGACCAATCTAGCTTCACTTGTCCATCCACTCCATACAGAACCTTACCTAAACTACCTCTTTCTATATATTCATAAACCAAGTACATGCTGCCCCTGCTAGAACAATATCCATAGAGCTTGATAATGTTCCGATGCCTAACCTCTGTCAACATTCTGATCTCATTCTCGAAACTTTGTCGATGCACTGCCAATATGTCATCGGAATCTGATATATTGAGTTTTTTTACTGCAACAACTTGACCTGTTGGCAATACAGCCTTGTAAACCACTCCAAATCCTCCCTTACCAATGCAGTAAGTGTCATTGAAGTCATCAGTGGCCTTAACAATATCTCCAAATGTGAACTTTCCTTCTCTTTCCCATATCACCTGGGATTCCTCGTACTTTTTCGTGCTTTTAGTCTCTTCATCCTGGAGTTTGGCTTGTCGATGGAATGTGAGAAATGCCACAATTGTTGCAAGCAGAAATAGTCCACAAACTGGAACGATGACACCAATGAGAAGCTTTTTGTTAACTTTTGAGGATTTTCCACTTTCAAGGATTGGATTGCAAGTAGATAATCCTTCTGCACCTCCACACAAGCCCAAGTTTCCAACAAAGGCTGCAGATGAGTTCTGAAAAACACTTCCAGTTGGGATTGGACCCGTCAACTTGTTGTTTGAAAAATCGATCGAATGCAGACTAATCATTTCAGAAAATGCAGATGGGATTCTCCCCGAGAGATCATTATTTGAGACATTTAAGTTCTCCAACGAAGTCAGCTTACCTAGTGTCTGAGGGATTGATCCTGAAAGTGAGTTGCTGCTGACATCGAAAGAGTACTGCAATGCTGTCAAGTCACCAAGCTCCAAGGGTATCTCACCCGATAGATTATTGTGGCTCAAGTCCAAGCTCAACAATTTCTCACAACTACCAATCTCTTTTGGTATGTCCCCAAACAAATTGTTGTCTGACAGCTGAAGATATTCAAGCCTTGATACGTTGCCTAAACTCTCCGGAATTTCTCCTGTCAGATGGTTGTTGCTCAAATTGAGCCTGAACAGTTGGCTTAGCTTCCCAAGTTCCACAGGAACTTTCCCAGTCAACTCATTAGAATCAAGTCTTAGAACCCCCAACTGGGTCAATTTCCCAAGCTCAGCAGGAATTTCTCCTGACATTCTGTTTCTATCCATCTCCAAGTTAGTGAGATTTCCGCATTCTCCCCACCGCGGCGAGATTTTACCAATAAACTGATTGTTGCTGAAGGTGATGAAATTGAGAGAGGGGTGAACTCCAAATGCATCCGTGATGTTACCAGTGAATCGGTTCCCATCAAACCGGACTCTACTTAGTCCAGAGCAGTTCCTCAAGCAATTTGGTAGTGACCCTGTGAAGTTATTGCCATTGACTGTCAAATTTCTAAGAGCAAAACCACTGCACAATTCAGGTGGCAATTCTCCAGAGAAGCTGTTGTTGGAGAAGCTAACAATTTCTAGATTAGGACTGTTCTTCCCCAAATCACTAGGAATGCTGCCTGTGAGATTATTAGTGAACAGACTGATTAACTCCAATTCAGTGAGATATGAAATGGTCTCTGGCACCTCCCCATACAGATGATTATTATTAACATCAAGGTGTTGCAGTGAACTCATTTTTCCGATCGCTGGTGGAAGTGTGCCATTGAGTCTGTTATAGAAAAGGTTCAAGGTTAAAAGATTTGTGAGATTCCCAACTGTTGCAGGAATCGGACCAGAAAGGTGATTCCCTGAGAGGTCTAACGACTCCAGATCTTTCAAGTTACCAATCTCCGAAGGAATGAAGCCGGAGAGTGTATTGTTGTACAGAAAGAGATATTTAAGCTTTTTGAGTAGTCCAATTTCTGATGGAATTTTTCTGGAGAAGATATTGTTCTGGAGTTGCAAGGAAGTCATTTCTGTCCAATTGGAGATGAGATGTGGAGATATCTCACCAGAAAGAAAATTATTAGACAAACCCAACTCGGATAATTTGGTCAGATTGGACAATGACAAAGGTAATTCCCCTCTCAACTGATTAATAGCAAAACCCACATAAGTGAGGTTAGTACAAAACCCAATCTCAGAAGGAATTGATGAATTCAAGGAATTCATTCCGAGATCAAGTCTTCTGAGCTTCCTCAGCTGGCCTAGGGAAGAAGGAATGGTTCCTTCAAATGAATTGTTAAGCAATTCAAGAATCTCAAGACCAGACATCAATCCTATGCTCTCAGGAATTGAACCATTGAACTTGTTAATTGCTACTCGAAGATGATTCATCTTGGAAAGATTAGAAATGTTAAAAGACAATGGTCCTTCAAACTGATTGTTTGTAAGGTTGAGATATTCAAGCTTACCCAGATTGGTAAAAACCAGTTCTGGTATTTGTCCAGTCAAAGAATTCTCTGACAAGTCCAGGAAAGTCAGGTTCTTACAATGGGGTATGAAACCTGGAAACTCCAAGACAAATTCATTGAGGCAAAGATTAAGGTATGTCAACATCGGCATACCAGAAAACTTGGACCAGTCAGGGGAATCTGTTAAGGAGTTATAGCCAAGGTCTAAGTATGTTACCTTTTGAAGATTGCTTAACTGATAAGGGATTGTACCAATGAGATTGTTACCGAAGAGATTAAGATAGTGAAGCTCCGATAACCGGCCAATCTCGGGAGGAATCTCGCCTTCGAAATAATTGAAACTCAAGTTCAAGAAACTGAGACTTGAGAGGCTGCCAATGGTTGATGGAATGAGTCCACTGATATTGTTATTGCCAAGTTCAATGCTGGTGAGGTTTGATAATGAAGTGAAGTTGAATTGGGTGAGAGTTCCATTGATGTTTGCATTGGAGAGGTTGATCTTAGAGACAGTAGTTCCGGATGAGTCACAGAGAATTGCAGTCCAGTTGCAGAGATTGTTGAGGTTTCTGAGTGACCATGAATTCAGAGATGGAGGAGAATAAGATAAGCTGTTCTTCCATTGAATCAGAGATTCAGCTTCCATTCTTTGTGAGGATTTGATCTTCTGTGGGAGCAAACATAATAAGAGGATTTGAAACAGAAAATGAACAGACTTTTGTGTCCCTAACATGGTTGATATGATCTGTGTCATTCTTCCATGGCAGAGAAGGACTTGTTGTTTTCAGGTTTGTTAATTTGACACTAAACAAGTCTTTGATAATGTTCCTTTGTATATGCAATTGAAGTAATTTGCATTAGAATCTGGAACTCAAGTTTTATAATATAGAGTTTACCCTTTTTCCGGGTTATCGAGAATGATACTAAACAAACTTGCCCTTTCATAGTTGACATGGGTATAAACACAGACCATATGAGCCACATTGACGAAAGAAATTAGTTGTTTCAAAATTTAACATGTGGCGATAAACTATTGCCCCGATATGGAGGGTACATATTTCGTGGTGGAGAAGGGAAATGCATCGTTGACTAAGAAAGTTTGCAGTGGAGTTTAAGTTGTATAGACTAAGAAGAGTCATAATCTAGTAATGACAGTGAAGTTAACAGATCCTTTACTTTAAAACACCAAACTTGAACAATGAACAATGAACAATGAACACGACTTTGACCGAGAAAATATTAACGGCTATGATTTGGTTCAAGTTTGCAAAGAATACATCAGACGGCCACAAACTTGCTTCTCCTTTCAACAACCATGTTTTTAGTAGAAATTGTGCAGATAAATATATGTTCATTTTTGTTTCTGAAGCGTCTGATGTCCTGCCAAATGCCAAATGCCAATGCTTTTTAATTTCTATGAGGTTAGACAAATCAACATTTTATATATACCATTTTTTTCTTCTTATAGTCGAGAACCAGGGATGGCAAAATTTCCCCGCCCCGATCATTTGGTGGGGCGGGGACGAGGCACCATATATTGCCCCGAAGACGGGGAGGGGCGGGGCGGGGATGGGATTTGAAGTTTCCCCGCCCCGCCCCTCCCCTCCCCTCCCCTCCCCTTAAGATGTTTGTATATATACACACACATAGATTTTTATAGATGTTTATAGGGTGTATATATATATATGTATAATAGAAATATATATATATATATTAATGTATCATATATATCTATATAAAATTATATTAATCCTAAATCCTCAATCAAATAATCATATGCTATATTAAATTCTTGATTAATTGAATACTAATTAAGTACTTTTGATAATGTAATAGATTAATAAATTTGAATCATATAAAATTTGAATCATTTATCATTAATAGTTTAAAGTATATTAATAAACTTTGATTGGGTTGGGTCGGGGACTTGGCGAGGCGGGGACGGGGCAGAAAAGTTGCCCCGAAGGGCGGGCCGGGGCGGGTATAAGGCAGCGGGGCGGGGTGGAGTAGGGGTATTCCGTCCCCGCCCCGCCGCCATCCCTATCGAGACCATCAGACAAATTTACTCTCTTTTTGTACAGTTGATTTGGCCGGTTTTAAACTCAGACCGTCAAACATGTAATTCTCTTGATTAAACAACAAATTATAGTCAAATTACACGAATGACTAAAACTTTAGGGTTATATTTTAGGATTAATGGTTGAAGCATAACGAACGATAGTGGTGCATAAATCCTTAAACTTAAGAGTCACTAAGACAGGGAGTAGGAAGATAAGAGTAAAGTTGCCACTAAGATCAGATATGGAGATCTCAATTGATGAGTGCATTGACTAATTAAAGGTTTTTTTTTTTTTTAAGATATTGAATATCAGAGACGAATTGTTGGGTACTCTACTCAGATCCATTTTGTTGGTCCAGGTTGATATTTTATGCATTTAGATATTTCAATTTTGAAATAATTTGTATATGTTGCTCAAAATTTTCGGGTTTTATCATTTCAAAAATAAATAAAATTTGCTAAAATATGTTAAATTATATGTTGATTTATCAATTAACGTTTGGTTATGTAGCATTTTGTGTGTAGGAGGTATGCAGAAGAAGAAATTATACCAAACGGCAACTATATTTTAACACGTGATTCACATTGATTCATGCATCTAGTGCAATAAAAAGACATGCACGATGGAATCCAATGTCCATTGTTGTCCACTATAATTGTAGCTAGCACTTTCAGTGTTGTACAAGAACCTCAAGTTGTTGTCCCCAATTATTCAATCCACTAATTTTTTTTTTATCCACACGCTCACTCAACCTAATATATTTATTCCACATTTGATTGAAAGAGAGAATGAGTTTGAGATGAACTGAATATGAGTTTATTGAGAGGGGGAGAATAGAGAAGGGCGAATGAGTTTAAAAATAAAATTTTGTATGTTTGGTTAATATGAGCATGAGTTTTGGTTTAAATCGATTGCAATATAGATAAAAGTACTGCATTACTTTTTTTCTAATAAATTGAAAATTTTATATGATTTTAATTGAAATATAAAATTGTCATTTTAAAAAAACTTGTGGAGAATAGCCAAGTTCAACCAAGCCCGTGTAAGAAAGGCATAATTAGTTTCACAAATCTCACTGTGCATTGATTTTTGTGAGCTTGACTATTCTCTCCTGTAGAGAATAGGGATGCTCATGACCCATGTTTTATATAAATCAAACAAGAGAATGAGATTTGTCCAATCTCATTTTTTTGCCTCACCCCCATTCTCTCCAACCAAATGTGGTGTTAGGTTAAGACTTATATTTAGATGTTGAAGGACAATTGCAGGTGCGCTCTATTTGGATTTTATTCTGAGTGTTGTAGAATTATTGTGTATGATAACTGTGAATTTTCTTTTATTTTGTTAGAAATGTAACTTCCAAGATGCTCTAAATTAGATTTTGAGATGCTTCAAAATACTTGAATATATGTTACTTCTATGCTCAACCAAACCAAGCGTAACACTATTATTTTCTTATGGTTTTAAAGTATTAATTATTAATTTGCTTTTGTTTTTACGGCCTATATTTATATTCATGAATCGTGAACTCATCACATAAATATCCAAAAAATAAAAAAGCAAGGACTCTAACCTCAAACATTTGCATTGTTATTTGTGGCCCACATGACCTTAATTATCGAGTCTGTCACTAATTGTCAGACATTTTACTGTTTCCTAATTGAATTTCACCTTTTTTTGTTGAAATGTATGAAAATGTTTCGAATCCCTACACGAAATTTCATCTCCAATAAGTAAGGGTTAGGGTTAGGGTTTGTTTAGTATGCATATCTTTTTTGCATTGTTTGTTTTATTTTTAAAAAAAACATGTCCATTTCAAAAAATAAGGAAAATAAAAATCATTTGAAAACAGTTTAAAAATTAAAAATGAAAAAAAAAACGTTTCTTAAAAATAGAAATAAAGAAATAAAGGAAACAAACCAAATGACCCAATTGTTTCTTTCCCTTATTCAAGATTCAAACTCATGACCTTGCTGTGCAAATTCTTTTTTGTAGGTTAAATGGGAAAAAAAATTCTATAAAACACTCAAGCAATCGTATTTTGCTACTCTTTCTTTCTACACTAGTATTTTCACCCGTACAATGCACGGATAATAATAATAATAATCAAATTTTTAGAATCATAGAAAAATCAATACGGAAGGTGAGTTTCAACTTTCAAAGGTATATGCATAATTCTATTTGCTATAGAATATTAATTGGGAAACATATTGCTAAAATAGATTTTTTTTTTGAATTTTAAATAAATAACCAGCTAATCTTCATCTATAATGATATCTCAAATTTGAAATAGTTTCAACCCATATTATTCTTTCAAATTTGTGTATGTTAAATATTATCTATCACATCCCTTTTTTATACACTTTAATTTAAAAACTTTTAAATGATGGTTGAGAGAATAAAAAAAAATTTAATTGATTAATGTGTATATTTTTTTCCAAGTTTAGGAGGAAAAAAAAAGTGATAGTGTGTCATACTTTTATTTATTTATTACATGATTCTTAATAAATATTCGCCAACCTAAATTTTGATGAATCTTCTAGTCAAAGTCAACTTTAGAACATTCAGAACAAGGAACTTTCTCTTCATTTATAACTCACATGACTATATATAAATAAATTAGTTAAACAAGTTGAGTAGTTGACTAAACAATAGTAGTCTTCAAAAAACCTGCAATAGAGAGGTGGTTGTACCTACCTCGCTAGGCTGCCTTGATCTTGAATTCATTAGATGGAACCCTCTGCAAGCACAAAGAAAACACTCAACACGAGCAAAACTGCTCTAGACATTGGATCTCATACATACATACATATTGACATACATACATATATATCGACGTAGCGAAAACTTGAACACAAGACTTGCAAGCAAACACTCACTACTTGTATAGATAAATATGCTGAACATTGCACGTTGGGGCAGGGTGCATCTATCTTACCAGCCAAACGGGGATCGGATGTCATCCATACTATGGGAGAATAAATAAGTACAAGTACTCATGCGAAATGGAAAGTCTGAATTCCAAGGGTATTTGAAGACTTTTTGCTTATACAATGCAATCTAATGGGGTCACACTACTATGGCAGAACAATGTTTGCTCAGTCAAATATAAAGCAGGACTCTTCTAATTAAAACCTCGATAGTATATCCTGCAAAATGTCAAATAGTTAGTTATACCCAGGAATTTTGTTTTGTTGAACAAATGAATTCCATAAATGACCCACCATAAACGACCAGAACTTCCATCCTTTCATAGAAAACTAATATCTAGTCAAACCATTTTAACTTTCAAAGTTCAAACGCAGACAATATGGAAAAGGGGACTATTGAAAATGACACAATAACTGAAATGTCAATAAAGAAGAAAGGGAAGAACTTCCGACTCTGCACGCAAATTTTCACTTCACAATGTTCTTTCAAGCCTAGCCTTCATATAAAAGAAATGCAAAATAGAGGTTGATGTTCCTGATCAAGCAGCAGAAATTGGGAAAATGAAGAAATCATTGCAGAGGGTGATTCAATTTCTCTTTATCTGTTGTGTTGTTGCAGGAATATCTGCACAGAGAGAAGCAGAAGCATTGCTAACCTGGAAGAACAGTTTAAATTCAGCACCTTTACCTTCTTGGACTCTCAACAGCAGCAACAGTGGTAGCCCATGTAGTTGGACAGGAATTCAGTGCAATGATGTTGGCAACATTGTTCAGATCATGTTGGAAAACTCAGGCCTGGATGGAACGCTGAACAGGTTCAATTTCTCTGCCTTTCCTAATCTCACAACCCTCGATCTCAATCAAAATAATTTTGTTGGAGGAATCCCAGTTGGGATTGGAAATGCAACAAAACTGGCTTTTCTTGACTTGGGAAGCAACAATCTCACAAATCCAATCCCCCAAGAAATTGGAAAGCTCTTGGAACTCCAAGTTCTTATTCTCTACAACAATTCACTCACTGGTCATATCCCACATCAGCTTAGCAAGCTACAGATGTTGCGGTTTCTTGGAATGGGAGCAAATTATCTAGAAGATCCAGACCCAGTTCAGTTTAGGGGTATGGCTTCACTGACAGACCTTTGGCTCGACTATAACCTTTTGACAAAGGTTCCATTATTTCTGAGTGACTGTCCAAAGCTCATATTTCTTGATCTTTCTGATAATCTGATCCCTGGCCAGATCCCAATGAAACTACTGATGAACCTGCAAAACCTTGAATTCCTTAATCTGACTAGGAATTCATTTGAAGGGACCCCATTCCAAGAAATTAGGAACTTCACCAAACTTCGACATCTGAGGCTTGGAATAAACGAGCTGAATGGTACCATACCTGAGGAAATCGGACTGCTGTCGAACCTTGAATTGCTGGAATTGCACGAGAATCTGTTTGAAGGGCCAATACCTACTTCAGTAGGACAACTAGGGGCACTTCAAACTTTGAATCTTAAATTAGCAGGCCTAAATTCCAGCATCCCAGAAGAACTTGGCTTCTGCACCAACCTTACCTATCTTGAACTGTCATCAAACAGGCTTACTGGTGCTCTGCCTCTTTCCATGGCTTCATTGACACAAATCAGAGAATTGGGAATAGCCAATAACCAACTCTCTGGTGAAATCCATCCATACCTCCTGTCAAATTGGTCCGAGCTAATTTCTTTGCAACTTCAAATGAATACTTTATCTGGAGAAATTCCACCTGAAATTGGAATACTGCATAAGCTCAATTTACTTTATCTTTCTCAAAACCAACTCTCAGGTCCCATACATCCAGAAATTGGAAATCTATCAAATTTGCAAGAACTTCAATTGGCCGATAACCTTTTCACTGGTTCCATCCCATCATCCATTGGAAATTTGTCAAATCTCATCATATTAAATCTTTTTACCAACAAACTCAGTGGAAATCTTCCACCTGAAATAGGTAACATGGAAAACTTGGAAGAAATTGATCTCAGCACAAATGAGCTGCAAGGACCCTTGCCTGCATCAATAAACAACCTAAAGAACCTGAGAGTCTTCTATGTGACATCCAACAAATTCTCAGGAAGCATTCCTGAAGATTTCGGCCCCAGTTTCTTGACAAATATAAGCTTTGCCTATAACAATTTCTCTGGAAAGCTTCCTCCAGGAGTCTGTAAGGGAGGGAACCTCGTCTATTTAGCAGCCAATGAAAACAAACTCGAAGGACCAATCCCATGGAGTCTAAAAAACTGCACAGGTCTGATCAGAGTTCGGTTGGAACAAAATCTTCTGGATGGAGACATCACAAGTGCTTTTGGTGTATACCCTGATCTCGACTTCATTAACTTGGGATACAATAGGCTTTCTGGTGTGTTGTCACCAAACTGGGGACGATGTAAAAACCTCTCCAACTTCCAGGTACCTGCCAATATGATTTCAGGTAATATCCCGCCAGAGATTGGGAATTTGACAGGTCTGCAGAATCTAGACCTTTCTGATAACCAATTGACTGGGAAAATTCCTGTTCAGCTCTTGAAATCTTCATTTCTCGGCAAGTTAAATTTGAGCAACAATCTACTCTCAGGCCAGATACCAGCAGATGTAGGCATGCTATCAAGTTTGCAGTCATTGGATTTTTCAGGAAACAATCTATATGGGCCTATACCAAAGGACCTCGGAGACTGTCAAAAACTTATTTTCTTAAATCTGAGTAAGAATGAATTAAATGGTACAATTCCATCTGAGCTGGGGAATCTGGTGGCCTTGCAGTCTGCCTTAGACGTCAGTAATAATTCAATCAGAGGCACAATACCTCCACAACTTCAAAAGTTAACAAGGCTGGAACTACTGAATCTGTCTCACAATCAGCTTTCTGGTAGTATACCTTCCACTCTTGAAGAACTTGTAAGCCTCCAATATGTTGATGTATCATTTAACAGCCTTGAAGGTCCCTTACCAGAAAATAAGGCCTTTCGCCAAGCACCTCCTGAGCAAGTGGCTGGTAATCCTAGTTTATGCGGTGAAACGGCTCAAGGTCTCAGCCCTTGCAGCGAAGACATTTCACCTGAAAATGAAAAGAATAATGGCAGGTGGAAGCTAATAGTTTCCATAACTGTTCCTCTGGCAGTTGCAGTAATTATATTGATTCTGGGTGGAATTTTGATTGTCCACCGTCATTATAAAGCCAACCGAGAAGAAAATAGTGACAGTGAAGGCAGCAAAGGTTCACTGGCTATGTGGAATTACCATAAGCGAATAGAATTTGATGACATAGTTACCGCAACAGAACATTTTGACAGAAAGCATTGCATAGGATGGGGTGGACAAGGAAAAGTGTATAAAGCAGTGCTCCCAAGTGGTGATACTTTTGCTGTAAAGCTTCTGCACAATTATGAAGAAAATGAGTTTGGTAAGGTGCAGCAGTTGAAGAACTTTGAGTGTGAAATGCATACACTGATCGATATTCGACATCGGAATATTGTAAAAATGTATGGATTCAGCTGTTTCAATGAATCCATGTTTCTTGTGTATGAGTTCATAGAAAGAGGCAGTTTAAATAAATTATTGCAAGATGATAAGCAGGCCAAGCTGTTGAATTGGGAAGTAAGATTAAATGTTGTTAAAGGTCTAGCACAGGCCCTGTCTTATCTGCACCATGACTGCAGACCTGCTATTGTGCACAGAGACATATCTGGGAATAATATCTTATTGGACACAGAATTTGAGCCTAAATTATCTGATTTTGGCACATCAAGACTGCTAAGAGAAGGAGAGTCCAATCAGACAGCTCCTGTTGGTTCATATGGTTATATCGCACCAGGTATTTCTTAAAGGAATAACACTTCTTTCGCTCCCACCCCCCACTACACCCTTCCCCACAAAAAAAAAACCTTTATTCGCTGTTGCTCCAGTCTTCATTCATATTTGATATTCAATCAAGGCTGGAATGTTTTTTTTTTCAAACTCCCACGAAATGTTTGTCTTGTTTGTCTTGGGGAACAATGCATGCATATTAAGGACTAAGCATTGTTTTCACTTACCAAAAAAGGGGCTTAAAGGAAATCTTAGAAGAGTTTGTTCCACAAAATTAAAATTTGTCCATCACAAACCATAAAATATTAAAATGTTTAATGAAATTACAAGCAAAACTAGTTTTCAGATACAAACTCTTAAAACAGTTTTTAAACAGTTTTAATTAGCAGAAGCAATGCAAAGATAAATTAAGCCTATTACTCTTATTCACTTACTTTCTTGCAGAGCTTGCTTCTACAACCAAGGTGACAGAGAAATGTGATGTATACAGTTTCGGAGTTGTCGCATTGGAATTGATAATGGGGAAGCACCCAAGCGAACTCCTGCCATGTCTACAATCTGGAGGGCCATCCATGCAGCTGGAGGATATCTTAGATAGGAGGCTTCCACCAGCCGTAGGACCCATTGCAGTAGCTCAGGCTTTGGCAGTGACCCTTGCTCGGATGTGCATAAGCAAAAATCCCAGGTTACGGCCCACAATGCACTTTGTTTCCAGTCAACTGTCAGCAGGCACAGTGCTTCCTTTTCACAAGCTAAAGTTGCAGAACTTAATGGATGAGTTTTCTCAAGTCACGACCAACCAAGCATCACATTCTCAGTGAAAGTACATGTCTTCCTCTATCTGATCCATTCATTAAATGCTCATTCTGAACATGCGAAGAATTACTGTTCTATACTATTCATGATATATAAAAATTAGCATACTAAAAACATTGTGATTACACAAGCACCATCAAGATAGAACTGTTCTTACCCATTATACGACAAAAGATTGTGATGTAGATCGTTGACGCATTTTGCCAGATACTTGATAGGCACAGCAAGTTATCAACATAACAGACCTGGCGTAATGAGCGCAAATGACCTGAAAACACGTCTAGTTGAGTTTCTAATAAGATTAAGGAATAACATTAAATTTTCTGAATCGTTTAAATAGAACAGAAGACTTGGCCAGAATAATTGCATTTCAGGTAACATAACATCTAATAGTCCAAACTATTTAACAACAACAATACAAAAACAACAGGAAATAATATTTAGCCACAACTAGATGTGAAACATCATAAGAAAAAAACAAGATGATTTGTGTAAAATTGCATACAAATTAATGGTTAGTATGTATGTACTCACTGCCACAGCACTATTGAGAGAGAGAAGCAAATATGATAAAAGTGAAAGCAAAGATTTCTGTAGCGCTTAAAGGCACAGGCATAAGTTCAGTAAAAATAAACAAATTCCATCGTACAGAAGTTCAGTGAGAGACAATTCAATACACGACGGCAAAGGAAATTTCACAAAAAATCTTATTTTATTGACAACGATTCATTGATTAGAGGAATGACAGCAGACAAAACACTCTGAAACCATCTCAGAAGCTTCAGCAACGACTCTATTCGAAGCTTTGCGAGGAGTAGGCTTCGGCAACACCTCTATTCAAAGCTCTCTCCAATCTTGTCTCGAATGGAGTTGAGTGCCATTTCACTCTCTTATCCTGCACACCGGTAAAATCTCAATCAGAAACCATCATCACTACATCAAATAGTCGTCACACAGCTTACTTGGAGTATACCTCTCTATACTTGCTGGTTGTGTTTGGTATTCCTTTATAAGAAGTGGCTGAGCCTGAATCTTTAGTGACTTTAGAGTCATTCCAGTAAGTTCCAACAGTACCTATGATAGGCATCTCATCGGGACTTCTACTTGGTGACTTCCTGGGTGAAGAAGAAGCTGTCAGTTGCTTCAGTTCTTCAACAGTGAGGGCACCTAAAATAGGCCTATCTTCAAAGTTGATCGGTGAATTAGATCCTTGCAACATACTTTGCTTAGGTGTAATGCTATCCAAAGAAATTGTTCTGGTGCTAGTCTTGGTAGAGGGTGTACTTTCTGCTGAACCCAACCAGGTTGAGAGACTGGCATCGACTGCTATATCTTGGTTTGATTTCCCGGGCTGATCAGATTTTGCTTTGAAGCTAAAGGACATTTCTTTAAAGCATGGCTCGGAGCTAAATGACTTCCGAGATTCCTGATCCAACGTGGAATTCTCTTTCTGTTGGCTCAGAGGTGGTGTCCCTCTTGCTTTTACAGCTTTCCACTGAGTTAAATTCTCAACTGGATTCAGCACTGAATGCACATAATTACTTCTATCTCTAGTGTTGTGATTCAACCTGATTGGCTTCACATCTCCCTCCGAAAAATTGTCTATAACTGTAGAACTATCAATTTTATCTGTTACTACTTTAGTCACAGGAGGAGTTCTTGCCCTCGAAATCCTAGCATTGTAATCATCCTCATATATGTCATCATAATCCTCTAGAACCCCATCAACATCGTCATCACTATCATCGTCACAATCACCACCGATATCGTTGTCATCGTCTAGCTCATCCTCACTGTCTCTACAATTTTGGTACCTGTGGTCGGGAGGGTAAGATCCAGAGCTCGACGTGATTGAATTAACATCGGATGAATGAGATTGACTTGACTTTGCTGAATTGTCCTTCTCTTTCTCGTCACCTTCTTCATTTTTCAGTGAAAAATCAGTGACCTCCTCATCCTCATAAGTTCTGATGTTTGAATCAAAAGTAACTCTCTTACAGGTGATCGAGCTCAATTGCTCCACAGGCTTATCCCTGAAATCCCAAAAGCAACAAATTTAATCAAGAACCAGAAATAGACATATAAGGCAAATAAGTGCTTCTTAAATACTTCCAAAAACTCATTCATACAGCACATGCACACTTACAAAATATATGCTTGAACGAACATATAATTACATACAATTAATGTATCTTAAAAAGGGAAAACAAAACCCTAATTTTTCATCACTCACCGGACTTCCGAAAGTGGAGTGATAGTGTTCTCCGGATTGTCATGTACCAAAGAAGCTGCAGATTGCGGCGGAGTAGAACTAGCATTCCCCTGCAACAATATTCAATATTCAAATTAATTTAACAATATAAACAATCATCACTACGTTCTGTTTGGCCACCAAGAAAATTAAGGAAAAACAAAACAGAAGCCGATTTTTTATAAACAACCCATTTAACTTACCCATTACAAGAACCTATCTCACTCCAATTAGAACCCCTAACCCACTCTATCCAAGTAACCATTTCTCTTGGCTCGCTCGTTTTCCCGGAAAGCAAGCAGAATAAAAAGATAAATAAATTAAAAGAAGAAGAGTAAAAAAAAAAGTGCAGGTTAGACTTACTTGGTCTCGAGGCTGAACTTTGTGCCTCTGCCTCCGGCGTTTGCGATCTTTGGATGAACCAAAACACGCAAGAAAACAACCCATTGCAGAACCCTCTTCTTCCTCCTTTGCCTCTCGCAGAAACAAGCAGTGATTTCTGGATTCTGTTTATTGAGAGAGAGGGATATGCATTAGTATTGCGGCTCAACGGGTCTTCATTGTTTGAGAGAGAGAGGGATATGCATTAGTATTGCGGCTCAACGGGTCTTCATTGTTTGAGAGAGAGAGACAGAGAAGAAGGAGCGTTGGGTTTTGGAGTGAAAAAAGTGAAAGACGGTGCGGACAGAACGGTCAGGAGGGAAAGGAGAAGTGACCGTTAGAAGCCCAGCCTGGAAATCCGGGATTTTTAAATAAAGTTCAAATCGATTAGTCTTGCGGCTTTTGGACCGTTGATCGCGGTAGGCCTCACGATCCTTGGTATGGATATGTCTTTTACTCTTTTTAATATTATTTTTTAAAATTATTAAATATCATTCACTTTTTTGGTAGTATTATTAAAAATATCATTAATTATTGTAGATATCACATTTATTTAATTTGAATAAGAGTAGAATATATATTTTTCAAAAATGCAATGATTTATAACATTTAATAAAAAAAAAATTATTGATATCTAGTAAATATGAAGTCAATATTTTTTCTAATTTTATCACTATTTTCATCCGAGATTTTATTTATTTTATAATGTTTCAAGGAGTGAGAATTTTCAAGTTCCAACCAATACACTATATAATTATCAAATATTTTGGAAATTCAGTGGATAGCATGTATTTATTATGATAAATCTAAGGATGTAGTTTTTATAAAAGAATTAAATTTATTTAAAAAATGATAAAAAATATGAGTAGGGGTATGAGAATTAGATTACAAATATTTTCTTTTTCTAAATTTAAAGTTCAATATATGACACACCGGTCAAAATTACTTTATATTTTGCATTTATTATATTTTGTAAAAACAATTCAATTGTTTATGAAGAATAAAAAGCTCCGTAATGGTTTTTGTCATAAAAAAAACTCAAATAGTAAATACGTTCCTTTTCGGTTAAAATATTACATTCAAAATTAAATGGAATCCCTACTAAAGAATTGATATAGCAGTTGGTAATAATAGTAGTATGGTCTATAGATAAGTCTCTATCGGTAAAAGAATTACGAGTACAATGACACACTTGAAAATTGATATTGAATAATATATGTGAATGTGTATTTTTGTTAATTTATTTATATTGATTTTTGGTGATTTGAATATGTATGTAGCTTATTTTTAGTAGCATGCTAAATAAGGAATATTTGATATGTAGAACTTTTGTTAATGGAGAAAAGATAAAATATATAGGGATTTGTATTTATTGATATGACTGTATTGAGATACGTGTTTTGATAATATGAATGAGTACGTGGCTTGTCTTTTTGTTTTTGTGTAATATAGGTGAAAATCAATTGAGATAATTGAAAATTTGGAGAGTATTCTGCATTGGAGTTGCTCACATAATACTCAAGAGTGTGATTTTTCATGTAGGTCTCAAGTTCGACTCTCTCAAAATACTCAAGAGTGTGATTTCTCATGTACTCAAAATAGTTTGTATCGATAAATGTTAATAATATAAAACTCTCCACAAATCTAGAATGTTTTTGTTTATTTTCTTCTTCATCTATACTACATGATCCACCTTCCTCAAAGCACCTTTTGCATGGTTAGTTGCTATGGCTTTTAGTTTTTTTTGTTATATATAATATATATGTGAGTGTGCGCGAGCGTCACTAATTTATAATTGAATTATTATTCTTAGAACTTTAATGTAGCATTGTTACGAACGCAAGCTAACAAGTGTACAAATATTTGTGCCAAAAACAAGAAGAAGAACATTATGAACATGTCAAGAAAATGATTATTAAAAACACTTAGTTTTATAATTAAGTGAAAATGTTGAGCATCCACTTGACAAGTGGCACATTGATTTTTATTAACCCAACTTTTATTAACCCAACTCAATCCAAGTCTACATGGCACTCCAGGTTGGTGTGCCATGTTGGACTTTTTTTTAAAAATCAGTTTGTATTTATCTTTTCCATAAACGAAATTTTAAAATATTTAATTTCTCAAAATACATGTTAGATTTAAAAAAAATTACATATTCGAACTCGCGTTTACAAATCTTTCTAATAAGACCCATTGTCTATAGTTTTTATTGCGTTTTTTCAATTACATTATTTTTAAAAATAATGTAATTCATATATATGAGGTGTAAAGTGTTTATTCAAGCTGAAATTTTATTATATTAGGATAGTATAATATATATTCATTATTTTTTTGCATTTTTATTGAAATTATGTTGAGTATCTGAACCCGTTAGAGTATAATAGTTAGGACCCTAAGGTTTAGCACTTGAGACATTTAAGATTTTTTAGTGAATCCGTTGAGATTTAGTGAATCTGAGTCTTTTAGGTTACAAAATTGAAATCCGCTACACGAGCCCGTTAGGGTTTAGCGAATTCGTTCCTCTTGGGGTTTATAATACTTATTGTTTAGGTTACAGTATGAAAATCCGATACACGATCCCGTTGAGGTTTAGCGAATCCGTTCCTCTTAGGGTTTAACACTTATTGTTTAGGTTACAGTAAGAAAATTCGATATACGAGCTCATATTGGTACCCATAAATAAACACTAGAACCTACGTAACCCACATATTAGTACAAAAAGATAATGTAATTAAAAACAATGTAATTAAGAAAGAGTGATTAAAATCTATCGATGACAGATCTTGTTGGATAGATTTTTACTTTATGATTATGGATACGTAATTTTTTTCGAAATCTAATATGTATTTTAAGAGATAAAGTGTTTTAAAATTTTGTTTAAGGAAAAAAAAAATGTGCTGTGAGTTTTTCAAATGAGATATTTTGTTTTTCAAAATTTTAATTTTCCATGTCATTTGCTTACAAAGCATGCCATGTAAACTTGGGTTAATTGTTGGGTTACATAAACTTGGGCTATTTAGCACTACTTTTTATCAAAATAAGATTTAGTTTTAGTTAAAAAACAACAATTTTTTTGACATATCTTCATTTATTTTTTAATCGAGAACGACATCATATAAATTTATCTTTTGACATGTATTTAAACCCTGTTGTTATTCTAGAATTTGCTTCCTCACAAATCACAGTTGATTTTAAATGTCATTACTTGATGAGGCAACTAGCAAGTAGACAATGAAGAAATGAACAAACCAGCCCTTTTAACATATTCATTCACAGAAAAATGTCATCAAATGGGTGAAAGATTGGACACTTTTATTTATAAACTAGTTTGATTAGGAATTATAATCACAAGATTACAGTGTGGAAAATTGTCACTTATGAGTTGTTGGTGGCGGAAAATCTTATGACTAGGAACCAAAAGCTCCATGTCCAAACTTAGCATCATTGACAGGCATGGAAAATGAAATACTTCTCTTTAGCTAAAGCTTTATATAGAGCTATAGATATATTCACTGAATCCCCATTGACAGAACCAAAGCCAACCCAAAAAGCTAGCTATGTCAAAAGTAGAAGAAAAAGGCCCTGCAGATGGGACAGAGGATTACACTGAAGATGGGACTGTAGATCTTAAAGGCAATCCAATTTTAAGATCAAAGACTGGCAGATGGAAAGCTTGTTCGTATATTGTTGGTAAATTCATCATGTTTTAAACACAAATTTATATGTATGTATGTATCTATTGTCCTACAAACCCATGTTCTTGTTTCTGATATTGTAGGATATGAAATGTTTGAAAGGATGGCATATTATGGTATAGCATCAAACTTGGTTCTGTATTTGACAAAGGAGCTCCATGAAGGCACTGTAACATCTTCAAACAATGTCACTAACTGGGTTGGTACTGTATGGATGCTACCGATCATCGGAGCTTACCTTGCTGACGCTCACCTTGGCAGATACTGGACTTTTGTCATTGCCTCTGCCATCTATCTTGTGGTATATTGATATACCTATTAGGGTTTTTTCTCGGTTATTTTTGGTTCACAAGTATTGCAGTCAGAATTGAAAGTGACTATATTTGCCTCTATCTGTTATAATTAAACAGGGAATGTGCCTGATGACCCTGACAGTATCAGTGCCAGGATTGAAGCCTCCATCTTGTGGTTCTGGTATCAAAGATGAAGACTGTAACAAAAATCCTTCCCCTTTTCAATCTGGTATATTCTACTGTGCGCTATACATAATCGCTGTTGGAACCGGTGGAACCAAGCCCAACATCTCCACCATGGGTGCAGACCAGTTCGACGATTTCGAACCCAAGGAGAGGGCTCAGAAGCTATCCTTCTTTAACTGGTGGATGTTCAGTATTTTCTTTGGGACCCTATTCTCCAACACTTTCTTGGTGTACTTACAAGACAATGTAGGATGGAGCCTTGGCTATGGCCTTCCTACACTTGGACTTGCCGTTTCTATCATTGTGTTTTTGGTTGGTACTCCATTTTATAGGCACAAAGTGCCTGCTGGGAGTCTATTCACCAGGATTGCTCAAGTGCTTGTGGCTGCTGTCAGGAAGTGGAAGGTGCCTGTCCCTGATGACACAAAACAGCTTCATGAACTTAGCTTGGAGGAGTACTCAAATTCTTACAAATTCAGGATTGATCACTCCCCTTCATTAAGGTTATAGTTCTCTAATGCACACTAATTTTACTTTTGAAGTTCAAATCACCTAAAAAGTCTAAACTTTTTTTAACCGAGAATAACCTTATATAAGTTTGTCCTTTCATCATCCGATATGAGCTTAAATCCTAACCGTCAAATCAACGAGCACAAGAATTTCTCAGTTGACGACGGATAAAATTGAGCCAAATGGGTATTCCTCCCAGTCGAAATCGAACTCGTGACCCTCCTACTCTGAGTCCTACGATTTGTCTCCAAAGAGATTCACCAGTAGGCTATCACTCGAATAGAAACAGCCTAAACTAATCTTAAACCCTATATATATTGGAAATATTGGGTTAAACTTTTGGGATAGATAGTGTTTTGTTTACATGACCTTTCCTTCCTTATTTTGCTCAAGCTACCTTTAAACGTGATGAACAATGGATACTTCATTTCATTTCCTGCAGATTCCTCGACAAAGCAGCAATAAAAGATGGATCAAACTCACCGTGGACGCTATGTCCAGTGACCAAAGTTGAAGAAACCAAGCAAATGATTAAAATGCTTCCGGTTCTGATCTCGACATTCATACCAAGTACCATGGTAGCTCAAGTAAATACCTTGTTCATCAAGCAAGGCACCACTCTGAACAGAAGCATGGGTCCCCATTTTGAAATTCCACCAGCATGTCTCACTGCATTTGTTACCATCTTCATGTTGACAAGCCTTGTTATCTACGATCGCTTCTTCGTTACAGCGATCAAGCGATACACCAAGAACCCTAGAGGAATTACACTGCTGCAGAGGATGGGCATTGGCCTTGTATTGCAAACTATTATCATGGTGGTAGCTTGCTTAGCTGAAAGGAAGAGACTCAGTGTTGCAAGAGAGAACAACATTCTCGAAAAGCACGACATGGTTCCTCTTACAATCTTCATTCTCCTACCTCAGTTTGCCCTGATGGGGGTTGCTGATACATTTGTCGAAGTGGCGAAGATCGAGTTCTTCTATGATCAAGCACCTGAAGGCATGAAAAGCCTTGGAACCTCATATTTCACAAGCAGCTTGGGAATTGGCAACTTTCTCAGTAGTTTTCTTCTGAAAACAGTTTCTGATATTACCAAGACGAATGGCCGCAGAGGGTGGGTTTTGGACAATCTAAACATCTCACACCTGGACTACTATTATGGTTTCTTGGCCATCTTGAGCTTCCTCAACCTGCTTTTGTATCTTGTTGTGACCAAATTCTTTGTTTACAATGTTGATGTGGACACCAAAAGGGATCAAAAGGCCATGGAAACTTTACCAGAGAAAGCTTCAGTCTCAAGTTAATGAAACCATGGGAACAGCCGATCTAAGATGTCAGAACATGTGTTTATGATATCTCTGACTTTGTTATACATCATCAAAGATTTATGTTCCCTGACAAAATCATTACAAATTAGATGAACCCTCTCTGCTTAACAAGCTCAATTAATGGATCCTCAAAACGAAAACGAACACAAATATTCTAAGAAACGCCATTTTGGGTTTTTAAAAATGGTAAATAATTTCATTCCAAGACTTCCACAATGGGCGAAATTGAGGAAATGCAAGATATACGCAAACCGTACCCATATAATGTCAAGAATCTGTTTTCAAGAATTGAACATGTAACTTCTAGGTTGCACTCATGCAACTCTAATACTAGGACCACATGTTTGTCTATAAGAAGCTCAATTTCAATGCCAGAAAATTCAATCTCAGAAGTCCTTTACATGCCATTCCAATGTTTCCAAAATGCTAGTGCAGGAACAAAGACCTCTCAAAGCCCTATAGTCAAGGAGAAGAATGTTAGTCTGCAACAATTCTGTTTTTACTTCAAATGCAATATCACTTTTCTTAAATAGGAGAACTATCAAACTTCATGCATAATATAACAAACTGAAACATTCAAATTACATCCTCTGCAGAAGTTGAAAGATGTTCTTCACATTCAGGCTTAAAGATAATGTAGTAGTCTAAACTAACAACAAAAAAATGCATTCCCAACCAACTCACCATTTCAGGTGGTTTAACTTTTTTTAGGCAATAAAAGAAACTTTAGTTCTTCCCAACTCCTACTCTGCATCGTCTTCCACACTGTTCGTCTCTTCTTCTTTTTTTCTTTCTCCCTCCACCCTGTTAGTCATTAGCCAAAGAAATAAGCCGGCCAAACCCTCCTCTTCGCTGCCTCACTGGGAACCCACTTACATTACATCAGAAGGTTAGCTAACTATTACCTCAGATGAGAGCAGGCCCGCATGGTATATTAGGTTTTTCAATTAACTTCATTTGTCATCTTCAGATTCAATATCTTCTGGGTCACCATAGGTGTCTGACGAATTGGTAGCACTTCTATGGGTAGAATAACCCTTGTTTTCAAGATCAAGGGAGCCTCCCCGGGGGCTGAAATATGAGCTCGATATTGATGTTTTTGAACTTAAAGTGACTTCTGATGCATATGTGGCCCGTGCGTCCTCTTTCGGTTCAAACAATTCCTCTGAAACAGTGTGTCCTGAAGACTCAAATTCATGAACAGAGTCTCCTGTAGACTTAAATTCATTTTCAATTTCCTCCTCAGATGTACTGAGTGGGTCATCATTTAGAGTTGCATTTGTTTTCTCAATCTCCAGTAGCCTTTGAATTGCTTCAGTGACAATGTTTATAGCCCAGTCATCATCATCAACATCCCTGCAAATGAAAAGAAAGAACCTATATTCTGTAAAGGGAGATTAATATTGCTTACTCAAGAAACAAACTATAATGTAATAACTGAAAATCATGTTTCTTTTCCTGGTTTTTAGTCCCCCTAGAGCTTAATAATCTTCTCTAGATCATATAGAGCAGACTGAAATGATGAGAATATTGTTAACCCTTTACTTGCAGGTAAGAAATTCAAGCTTTTATTGATGACAACAGAAAAGAGTCGGAAGTAGCAAGAGCATAGATAATGTGTGCAGGTGCAATAGTGCAGCAAAAAAATAATTCTAATACAATATGTACTCAACAATTTCTAACCAATGTATCAAACATGCACTGATATTTCTAGCTGCAGAGGCTAATGACATGGAGCACTAGCAACAATTGTTCCACAAACTTAAATCTGAAGACACAATCTCTCTCAATTATGTTAGTAGTTCCATTAAGAAATTTGAGAATGGGGAGAAGATTTGTTGCTATTATTATCATGTTGATATGAGGGAATAGAGCCACATTAGTAATAGGTGGGATGGATAAAGGACAGTTCAGATTCGTAAAACATATCAGCATAGAGCCATATAGATATTAGATACCCAGTTTGCACAGCACGTTTACAGGGATATGGACATTCTTTGATAATTCAAGATATTCTTTACTTTTACATTATGATCTTTGACACAATTTCACCTCTAGAGTCTTATAATACTGCCTAAAACTTGTGGGGACAAACATGAAATACACTTCATTTGAATACTTGGAAGAACACTGGGAATCAAAAGATGGGGTATTCCTTCGAGCTTGAAACTCTGAGGAACACTAGGAATGTGCAATGTCGAGTCAGGGAGGATAATTAGTATTCTTAAATTCTAAAATTATAGAGCAACAAACAAAGAAAAAAGTTCAACAACAATAGAACCTATAAGGGTAGCTCATAGCAGAAAAGAGGATTTTAGCATGTTCAGTATCAAAAGTTGACAGATCAACTGAAGAATTACCTATCAGTATCCAGTACAACTGACGCAAAGGCTGATTCCATCAGCATTGCAGGAGTTAAGGGGTTACTGAAGAAGTAACTTCCATACCTTGCGATTTCCATGAGAAAATGCATATCCAAAATGAACTGTTCAGGAACAACAACATTAATAAAATTTGAGCAGGTAAAATGAGAATCAAAATAACGGAGCTCAAACTAAAGGTTGTTCATGAATGTAGAAACATTGAGTTGCGGCATCAAACGGGTAGATGAAACATATGTTCTATCACTACCCTCACATTGTGCTGACTGAAATTTGCAGATTGGAGTCTGTGACACACCCAAGCTCATAAGTATATTCACACTTTTTACCTCTCACATAAAGCTATGTCAAACAATAACGAAACCAGATATATAAAAATTTATTAACCTCCAAGTCTTTGATATAACAGTAACGATGTGGAAAAGCTCTCTTATCATGCATTCACACCTTTTCATAAAATTTCTCAAAGGAAATCGAAGAGTTAAATTGACAAATGAATTTCAATCATTTCTGAATACACAAGTATAACTGATCGTCGGTGTGGATTTATGGTATTCAGAAATTTAGCGGTGGTCTATATCCTTATGATCTTAACCACTTTTGGCACTGTCCCTTTCTTCTATATAACTTCCTTAGAATATTTGTAACTATCATAATTTAGGAACGTTTTTCTAACAACACAATACAATAATATGGAGGGTTATGGGTAGAAAGGGATTAAATATCTGCAATCTCAAGAATGGATTGAATTTTTGGTCCACGCGAATGGTAGAAGGCCGGTTAATGGAAATTCATGCGCACTCTTGCATGTTGTCTATGTCAAAATTGACAACTACAAGTGCCAACCAAAGAAATATGAATGCTTCTACATATCTAAAATCCAAACAAAGAAGCAAAGAGCAGAGCAACTGCAAAAAGTAAAACCAGATCACCAGCTATGCTTTCCACAGGAACAAGAGAAATATATATACCTGATGGGAAGAGTCAGAATGGTGGCTAGCAGAATTCTTTCCAGTGTTTGCCCACATCTCTTTGTTGATTTTAGTCCAAACCAATATGGCCTCTATCAGCTCCCTCAGCAGCTCTATCAGCCAGTCCATTTCAAAATCATTCTCTTCAGCTAGTTTACATAATTTCCTTAATTCCAGAAACAGTACCTAAAAATTACAAAACCAAATGAAAAACTATAAAGAACATGGACACATCAAATCACGGTTTTCATGAATACAACATACTCTTAAATTGTCAAACTAAAACAGTTTGAGTTCCCAACACCACATTACATTCTCGAAAATGACTAATTTCAATTCTTCTTCTAATTTTCAAATCATCTTCTAGTCAAACAAACCCATGCCGAACCTGTAAGCATTCTACCAATGAAAATCATACCGATCCCTAAAGGTGGAAAAGGAATCAAATCATACCTGAAAGGGAACAGAAGGCATCACACCGTGAAAATCATCATGATCACCCTGACTCTCATTGCAGTTTTCCACGCCAGGTATAGGGCCAGTTTCAAGGGACATCAGTCTATTTATAAACTGATGGAAGAAATGAGCTCTGAGCTGAGTAGAGGCATCATGAAGGCATGCAATACAACTTTCAAGTTCTGGATCTTGAATTCCATTTGACTGGATCTTATTTTGCACAGGATCAACACGATTGATTTCCCCAAAGATGGTTGAGACTAAGTTGGAGAAAAAGTGTTTTAGTGTTGACAAATTAACCAAAACAGAAACCTGTTGCTGTAGTGACTCGGCCAAATTTATTCTTGAACCACCTTTCTCCATGCCATTTGTTTCATGGGTTATGGCTCTTTCAAGGATGACTATATACTCCATGAAGAGATCAACAAGTCCTCCTACAACAGAACCTTCCATTTGAAGGGTAAATAGAGGGGCCACATCTTCTGTGATGGTCTGAAGATGAAGAAAGGACGTAAGCGGAACTTAAGCCAATCCAAGGCAATATACAGATGCACATTGCCTAGCTATTTTAATACTTTAAAGTTCTTGACTTTTGAATTTAACAATTAAAATGTTGACAGGTTAACCTTAAAATGATCTGAATGGAAAACAATCAAACCTGCAACACAGTTACAAACTTCCGGCCACTGTTAGTGAGAAGGCAAAATTCTGATTGTTTGCCAATGACAGTAGAAGGGCACCATCCTTTGATCCTTACCGATACAAGATATCTACCCAAAACCCAGGCATCAGTTGCGGCAAATATACCAATTACTTTCTTGAAGTGTTCTATATGTATATGTAAAACCTCTTCCATACATGGCAGAATATGCTTGACCAAATAAGGGCGCAACACTAATCTCTGACTTTCTAACAAAGAGCAATATGAAACTGCAATCTGCACAGCTTCTGTTGCTTTGCCCAGACCGCCGCTTATTTGTGAGATGGACATGATATAGTTATTAAAAGAAGAAGCAAATAATTCAATTTCTTCAGAGACCCACTGAATAAGTTCTGAAGCAAAAGGACGTGTTTCACCATATAACATAACAAAACTCCTTGCTGCTTGAGAGATCATAGAGAACACGAACTTTGCAAGTTCCCTAATGTATTGCCCATGTAACAATGAATTTGAACAATCCACATCACGGATTCCAATAGCAATACGAGAATGGTAATATTTAGTCAATAATTGAGTGGCAAGATGACTATAGCCTAGTCGGCAGAGTCTAGATAGAACCTTCTGAAATTCGGCTGCTGCAGTTCTTGGGTTCTCAGCAACAAGTGTCAACTGTAATGTAAGCATGGCTCTCCTTTCAGATATTGCAGAGACATATGACTCCAGCACATCCGGAGGAAAATCATCTTCAAACTGCATCTTTTGTGAACTTTCTTCTTCCATTTCTAGAACTGCAATAGCTTCATCGATCCTGTTCTCTGACAGGTGAATGTCCAAGGTCTCTGAAACATTACTGATGTGAGCCTCCAGCTTGTTAGGGTTTGATTGTTCATCCCCTAGAGCTACTTCCTCCATTGTTGACTCAGTTGTCTTATCTGATAAGAACTTAAAATATATGCCATCAAGATCATTTAAAAGACCTTTGTGGGCCGAAACTCTTTTTTTCAACTGAACTACTTCATTTGCGATGCTTTCTACTTCTGCGAAAATTCTGCAAGTTATGATGACAGGTTACAAACATCCGATCTCTCAAACTCTGAGCTGAATAGTGGTGGGTATTCAAATATATTATTACTATTGAAATACACACAACTATTACAGAGAGATTGAATTACACTCTAAATTGTGATAACATAAAGACCTCTCGATTGCTCAATTTTGACTAACATTCATCATCCTTTAACGCAATGTCTTCAACATAGTTTTAAACAATATCTTAAAGAGTATCTCTTCAGAAGAAAGATCAGGAACCTAACTTTCTATATTACTCATAATCAAATAATCATTCCCCCAAACTACTCAGTACCAAAAGGAACCAGACCTACTCTAGTCAATTCCACGGACACTACAAAATATACGGTGATGTGATTGCATGCAACCGTAATATAGATATTTCAAAATCAGAACTTAATCAGCTCACATAGAGGATAAAAGCAGTAGATAACAGATCATTTACCCAACAAAAACTGAATAATTAGCAAATATGCTTCCCTGGAAATCTTCCTCAGATGCTGCCTTCAACTCGAGCAGTTCCGTGCAAAGACGCTCGATTCCCTAATATCAGGTTATCAACAGCACATTCCATAAACAGGTACATGTCAAAAACATAAACCATTTCCTGACCCAAAAAATAATAGACGAACAGACTTCGATAGCGGAATTTCAGAAAATAATGTAAGAACAAAGAAAAGGAAGTTAAGTGGACTCACCTTTCCAGTCATGGATTGGAGCTCAGCCTCATCTTCACGTTCGCTTGACAGGGAAGAAATGTCGGAGCTGGATTCGGACTGTGGTGAATTTTCCATTTCATGATGGTCTCTGAAGCGGAATCTGGAAGTCCGGAGAGAGGAATCCATAGAAAACTAGTTCCCATCAAACTAACCCCACCAAGTTCTCCAATGGAGAATTGAAGCAGACAGAACGATCCGTGAAAAGGAGTTGTTTGGAGAACATCGTTGTCGTTTTGTGCCATCAGTGGGTTCACAGCCGGAGCAAGCTTTGATTTGATCGTTAAACAATGCCGAATTCGTTCTTGCTGTTGTTGGTTTCTGAGTATGGCTTTTGGTTTGAATTTTCAATCGAAATAACAGGAATTGTGCGTTTCAGATTAAACGACTCCGTTTCCGTTGTTTTGTTCTCACGGACTTTGGCTGTACTTCGGAAATTAAGGGCTTCTTTTTTTTGTCGTTACAAACCAAATGCCACCTAAGTATTTTTAAATTAATGGTTTTGATTGGTTATAAGGGTGGCCATTTTAAATATTTTTAATAACAATTTTTAAAACAATTTATTTCAATGTTTAGAAAAGTATTAAAACGGGTCTGAAGATTTTTTAAAATATTAAATTACTATTATGTCCATACAAATTACTCTATTACTCGACCCAACTCATGGTCTGTCACACAAATCTCAACAAGATATAACTGCATCTACACATCGCAATTATATATAGCTAGCTGACATTAATATCTTTTCAATCCAAAACTTGTCATTCAACAACTACAGTGAATGAAAACTGATTAAATGACGACAAAAATTGAAGAAGAAAACCTCGAGAAACCCAAATCTTCAGAGACTCCATTTGAATGTTTGAATTCTATCTTCCACCACATTTACAAATAAATAGTAAAAAAAGGTATAGGAAGTCTCGGTTACCAAGTCCTGCACAAACAGCTATCTAGGTCTTGGTTACCAAAAGCATGATTGTTACCTTGAAATCGATGAGATAGATTTGAGGCTGAGAAGTCGATGGAGGCTGGAGAGAGTCCAGGTCTTTGATTGATCCAAAAACGAAAGAGAATGTGGCAGTTGATGAGAAGATGGAAGATACAACTAGGTTTGGCCAAAGCAAAAGTAAGAATTAATTCAAGAAACCCTCAAAACATCTCGATTTGGGGTGTTTTGTAAACCGCTCAAATAATAATTAGGCTGGAATTTCATGTTTTTTAAAACCCTCAAAACTAGTGTATCAAATTTGTAAACAAGCACCGATTTTCAAAGTCGCTCATTTACAGTCAATTTAAAAAACGCTCATTTCCAGTCTAAACCAGTGAGCCAAGCAAACCCTTTGGGTGACAAAAAAAATCCGTTTCAATCTAACAAGATACTTGTTTTTTTTATTCGAATTGATTTAAATTTTGGAACATATTTATTAATCATATTTTGATTGGTTAAATTTATATAAGTAAATTGAATAATAATTCAATACAAAATAGGATTTGAAAGAATTAAATTGGATAAATTTTTTATATTTATACTCAAAACTTGATTTTAAATCAGACTATTTTTTTTTGATGGAATCAACCGGGCAATATTTTTGTGTTTAGACTCTAATTTCGGATATATAATTTATGTTCAAATTTAATTTAATTCAGATCGTACAAGTCGCTCATCCAGATAAACTTTTGGGGTTAATATTACCTTTAATCACCCAAAGAGATGTCATATTTCATTTTACACAGCTACTAAAGTTCAAAAGTTAGACTTAACACACCGTAGTTTTCAAATTGTGTCAATCAATACATATGGACTGATTTTCACACTATCGAACAACAAAATTGTCTATGTGACAGTTTGACCTCACACATGACAAATTCACGTGAAAAATGATTGTCACATGGCATATTTTGCAAAATATTAAAAATAAAAAAATGAACTCAACTTGTTTTCCTTCGCATATACTGTCTTCCCCAATTGAAAAAATGTAGTCACCATCCTCCTCTGTCTTTCAGCCATCATTTGGGATCAATGACCTATCAAATCGAAGCTCTCAACCTCGACATACCATTGTCGACCATCAATCGCAAGGAAAATGGGACAGTTATGTCGTAATCACACCTCAAAACACACAACGACTGTGAGGAAAGAAGCCCGATCCCACCATCTTTGTCGACATCGATAACTACCATAGAAAAAACAAATCAGACCGCGCTCTACATATTTCACCCCTTTCCCAGACAAAACAGTCACCGAAAGTCAAACCTATTTGAGAAGGACTGAAATGAAAAAAGAATATCTCTTACTTTCTTTCCTCTCACCTCTTTGTTGAACAAATTAATACCAGAACACATTTCACATACATACACACATGTCTTTGTTATAAAACCAGCATCATCTATTCTATTTAGTTCATGATTTGAACACAGTTAAGCTAGACACTAAGCTCAATCAAACACATACCAGCATATATACAGAAATGGAAGATGGACTAGCAACTGTAGATGAATGAATCATAGCCATTTTGTTTCTTTCCTTCAAGTATCAAAGCTGAAAACAGAGAGCAAAAATACCAGCAGTCCTCTCTTCCAACCAAACACACAAATAGTTAGTGTTTTTGGCAACAAGGAAACAAACGTGAAGAAAAAGAAGAAAATAAACTCTTTGAGGAGAGATGCTTCACTTTTCTAAGAGGAATATTTTTCCTTCTTAAAATCCCAACATATGTTACATTGGTATTTATACCAAACTTGGAAAATGAAGGCACAATGCCTACTTGTATTGGGCTTGAACATGAAAGCCCAATGATATTGTTTTAGCCACCCATGAATATTAGTCACATAGATTAGCTCATCCCATAATCTAGATTAATTTGAGCTTAATCATATCTTTATACGTTATAGATTATTTGCTTAAATGAGCAAACCTAGATTAACTAGACCACATTAGTCCATTTGAATGATTTAATCCAACACTCCTCTGCTGCCTCTCACCTCTCAAGTCAGGCAGTGACCTTTCAACTAGCTAGTTGAACTAAAAAGTATGGGAAACTTGTTTTCCTGAAGCAGCAACTGAAATTATGGTGTGCAAAAGTGTAATTTTTCAATTTTAGTTGTGTAAAATGAAGTATGGTATATCTTTTAAGTCACCAAAAGTGATATTAGTCACCCGTATTTAATATTTGGGGAGAAGTACCGATTTGGCCCTCGTACTTTGCAAAATGGGTCATTTTGGCTCCTTTTTTTTTTGCCTCGCTCAAGCCCTCCTACTTCAACAACTAGGAAACATTAGCCCTTCTTGAAAATTTCCATTAGTTTTAGCTGACCTGGATCGTAGAAAATGACATGGCACATATGTTTTTACAAATTACGAATGACCTGGATTATGTTTTTAAAAATTACGAATGACCTGGTAATACATAAAAGAGAACCAGTTATTGTTCTACCTTCGTGCTCTCAAAATTGAAGATCTGAAAACTTACTCTAGCAGAGATTGCGAAAAAGGTATGTTAACATCTCTTTTTTGGGATCGATTGAGAGCTACTTGGGTTCGATATAGGTTTTGGATTCAGCTATGGCTTCGATTGTGGGTTACGCAGGTCTGTCCTTGAGTTAGGGTTTAGTTCGAATGGATGTGTGCGATTTAGGGTTTGTAGTTTTGTCTTCGATTTAGGGCTTGTATTCGATTTAGGGTTTGTAGTTCGGTGTTCAATTTAGTTTTGGCTGTCTACTAACTGTGTTTCACTTATTTTTGTCGATGCAGTTCGATGGCGAAAACAAAAATGAGAGCCATTCGATCACCTATTGATGAAGATTATGATGATAGCACAAGTTCAGACAGTGGCAATGAAGGAGGTGAGTACGTGATCGATACTTTTTATCACAAATAAAATTGCAATTCAAATACCGACGGGTTTTACCCAATCGCAAGAGTACGTGTCGCAAAACAGTAAAAGTGAATGGGATCGAATCCATTGAGACTGTACCAACTACCAATTAATTACAAAACAATAGCGCAAACTACCTAACGGCTAAATTACGATTGAATTAAATATCAATGGACAAAACCTAGCTTAGGATTGGCGCGCTCAACTACCTCCACCTGTGCACACAGATTAATAGCAATTAAACAATTTAAAAGTTTAACGATGTCAATTGAAAGGCCTTGGTCCAGCTGCAGTCAATTAGATTTCCCTAAACAACGATCCTGACTTTGGTCCAGTTGCAAGATCTTTTCTTATTAGAGGAGTCTTGGTTTGGTCTCTCCTAAGAACATCCTAAAATAAGCATACGCACTAGGAAATCGACAATCGCACAATCTAGGGTAATGGTCTATCACCCAATCAACTATGTTCAATGTTCCCAAAACCTGGATCTTACGCAAGTTCTTGTTACTTCGTCAAACACCGGGTCATGGTCAGCCGAATATGTTCAACTAACAATTCCTAAAATTATGATGTTATAAGGCATGCATAACAATAGGAAATTAACAATTAATCCAGAGAACAAAGAATTAAACTTGGTCTAATCATCAATTGAATCCATGCACAAGGTTTATGGTAGAAGAACTTACCAAATCCCAACTAGAAAATAATTTAGCTACTCATAATAAAAGTATTAAAATCCAACATATCAATAAACATTGTTCAATTTCAGTAAGGGAGGAAAAGAATTGATGCTCCAATGTTGCTGTTGATTCTTCTCTAGCCTTTTTGTCTTTGATTCTCCTTCTTTGTATTCTGTCGTCTCTCTCCCCTGGTGGCTGTGTTTCCTAGGGTTTTGTCTTAAATATTAAACCCTTGATCCAATAACTGCTTGCCACGTCAGCTCCTAATTACGTGAAAAGGTAAAATCGCGTCCTGCGGCCGTGCTCAGGCTGCAAATGTCAAGTTCAGCTCAATTTCAGTTATCACGCCCATCTCCAGTACCTGTTCACATAGACACCCAAAAGAGGTAGAAACTATACCAAAATCATGGGAAAAATGTGTTCTTTAACAATAAAATATTAGGTGTATTTAACACCTAACAGTACGTTTTATCTGTGGACAACTCAGATGAGGATGATGAAGAGGTGATCAATGCCAAAGAAAATTTGAGAAATTATGGAAGGGGCTGGAGGTCGATTACTCTCCTACATGAGAGTGACAAAGAGGATGATCAGGTTGAGCACCCTGACATTGAGGATCACATTGATGACATGATGTAGATGATGTGCATAGTGATTACTTTGACTCGTCTGATCTTGGTAGCTATATGGATAGCAGTGAGGAGGTTCCTAAGTTGAGAGATAAGGCTTTGCGGAAAAAGAGTAGATATTCGACCTTTAAACATTGCCAAGGTATTCCAAATTTTGAGCTCAGTATGTTATTTGAAAGTAATGAACATTTCAAGAATGTTGTGAGTAATTATGCTATTACGAGTAGGTACGACATACGCTTCACTAAGAATAAACCAAATAGATGTAGAGCCAAATGTTTGGGTTCTCTTGATTGTCCATGGGTTATATTTGCCTCTTATAACATAAATGTTGACAGTTTTCAAGTAAAAACTTTTGTGTCAAATCACACTTGTGAAACGAAAAGAGGTCTAAAAAGACTAACTTCAAAGTACTTGTTCAAGGAGTTTTATGATTTAATTGTTGCACATCATGACATCAAGATTAGATACCTTAAGCCATTTACGGGAGAAAAAAAACACTTCAACTAGATGTATCTTTGGGTTTGTGCAAGAGGGTTAAGAAAAATGTTATAGCTGATTTGGACGGTAATTGTATTGCAGAGTTTAGGAAGCTAAGGGATTATGCTGAAGAGTTGCTTGTATCTTATCATGGCTCAAGTGTGTCTTTATTGACTGATAGAGTTAATGAGAATGAACAAGCTAGATTCAAGGCTTTTTATTGTTGCTTTAAGGCTTGTAAAGATGGTGCATTTAATGGTTGTAGATCGTTGTTGGGCATAGATGGATGTTTTTGAAAGGGTTAGTGAAAGGAGAGTTGCTTACAACTATTGGGAGGGATGAAAACAACCAAATGTTTCCTATGGCATGGGATGTTGTGTTAGTTGAGAACACTGCGATGTGGACCTGGTTCTTGAACTTGTTGAGAACACTGAGATAGACCGTGGTAGTTAGACTTGAAGGACTAACAAAGAAGGATCAATGGGAGCAACATCTGGCGGACGTGGCTAAACATGTATTCATGTAGGGATGTATTAGTTGTTGGAATTTAATTGGATTTGGATTGAGTTGGATTTATTTTGTTGGACCTGTTCTTGAATTTGTATGGATTTCGAGTGTGTTCGATCTGTTAAATTTGGATGTTATATTACTTGCTTTATGTTCAATTTGGATTTTGTGTCTATGTTTTTATGGAATTTGGATGTTCTGGTGTTGCAACTTTGAGGGGCTTCTTTAACCCAATTTTGTAACTTTGAGGGGTTTATTTAACCCATTCAAGAAAGTATAAGAGCTCATTTAATCCAAAAAATCTTACTCATCATTCCTTAGGAATTGAATTATACAAAAATTTTGAGTAAAAAAAAATACACGTATCGTCATTTTACTCTTCTATTCCACATGACATTTTCAATTAATGAAAAAAGTTAAAAATATTTCCACATCATCACTTAACTATCATGTGTGCATCGTTATAACAGAAAAATGGATCAAGTGCATGTTTAGCCCAATTGTTAAATTAGGAGGACTTGAGTGAGTCAAAAAAAAAAAGAGTAAGAGGGTCAAAACGATCCATTTTGCAAAGTTAATGACCAGAGCCAGAGCCAGAGCGAACAAAGTTTCAACTTTCCATAGTGGGCCACAGTTTCACACGGGGCTCATCATGATTCATGAATCTCGATATCAGGAAAGTTCCGTAATAACGAAAAGTGTCTCTCCTCTAGCTCGAAAGGAAGAGAACGCGTGGAAGAAAGAGAAGAAGACGAACTGCAAATGAGAATGGTATGGACTGTGATGGTGGTGCTACTGCTAGGGACCATGCAGAGAAGCTGCGTTAATGGTGAGGAGTGGGCAGGAGACTACTCCAAGTTATCGGGGATCATAATCCCTGGTTTCGCCTCCACTCAGCTCAGAGCATGGTCGATCCTAGACTGCCCGTACTCTCCTCTGGATTTCAACCCTCTCGACTTAGTCTGGCTCGACTCTACCAAAGTACTCTCTCTCTCTCTCTCATTTTCATCATATTAATTTCTTTTTTACTTCAATCGCTCCTGCTTCCTATTTACACTGCCTTTGTTTGGCTCCTGAGAGAATCCTGGAAGAAACGAAAGCATGATCTGCTTTGGATGGAGTTAATTCTTGTGTGATGAAATATAATTCTCCTGTAACGAAATTCCGTGTTATTCGTTGTTTGAGATTTATTCTTACTGTGAAGTTACTAAATAGAAGACCAAAAACAATTAGGTCCGCGCGGTGGCGCTAAAGCCAAATTTGTCCGATTCGCTCTGCTTGTAGTTACTCGGGTAGCTAGAAATTGGCTGCCAAATATTGTGACCTTAATTTTATTGGACGAACTTGACTGCTTTTCTCGACTCGTGCGGGATAGGATTGTTTTGGAGTTACTGCGGTCCCGTTGTTATATGTTATAATTAATTTCTTGTATTGATTTCTTGTCTTTTCCCTAATTTTGTAATTAGCAGAATGTTAAACAAAATTATACCAAATATTCTGACAATCTGACTAATGGTTGATTAATCTTATATTTAATGGAGTATTTGTGTGAACTTGGCTTTCATCTTAATTTCAGCTTTTGTCTGCTGTAAACTGCTGGCTGAAATGCATGATGTTAGAACCTTACAATCAAACAGATCATCCTGAATGCAAATCACGGCCAGACAGTGGTCTCTCTGCCATCACGGAACTTGATCCTGGTTATATAACAGGTCTTCTTTTGTTACATCCTCTCTGTTGCTTTGACTGACAAACTATATCGTTCAGAATGTTGCGAATGTATAAATTGTGTCTTTTGATGTGATGCTTTGGTTTAGATAAACAAATACAATGTTTTTTGGGTTGCAGGACCTCTTTCTTCAGTCTGGAAAGAATGGGTTAAGTGGTGCATTCAATTTGGCATTGAGGCTAATGCAATTATGGCTGTCCCATATGATTGGAGGTTGCCGCCATTTATGCTTGAGGAGCGCGACCTTTATTTTCACAACCTAAAGTTTGTATACTTCCTGAGTATACTTGGTGCCTATCATCATCATTATTGTTTATTATATCATTCTGCTAAAAAAATCATCATCATCATTGTTGTTGTCATTATTAGATTACATCTCTGGAGACTTAGTGGACCCTTATTCGCTCTGAAATTCTTTCTTGTAATATTCTTCAAGAAGTTTACAACGTCAACAATCAGAAACTTAGTGATCTGTTAATATTCTATGGTTATATTAAACACCATGGAAGGTGCTATTCCAAATGTTGAGTTGAGAAGTAGAATTCTCCAACTGCTGTAGGACACAGAATTGTGATTCTCAAATTAATAAAGCGTCTGTTATGTCTTGCTTTCACTTTTGACAACTGAATGTCAAGTTTCTTTTTTTACTTATTTTTTAACACTTCAAACTTTTAAAGTTGCCTGCAGATGAGTCGGCTTATACCTTTAAGATACAGGCAATAATTCGGTGGATCACTTAGCAACAAAGTTTGAGAATAGCAAATTGTACTTTTGGGAGAGAGATGTTGAAGGCAGTCGACGTAGAAAGTATAAATCAGTAAAATAGGGACCAGATAATGTCATATATGCTTCCACTTCTGATGTATGATGTATCTATGCGCAAGCACAAATTTGAAGTTGCATGCATGCACTAATTTGAAAATTGAAAAGTTGAGATTTTCTGTATGTTACTGGTGGAAAGTTTGCTTGATATTGATGATCACTAATAAAATAATGTGAATGTTCTGTCCTAACAATTTCTAATGCGAGTTGTTCATTCAGTGGTCTATTCATTGGTTTCTAAACTTCAAACTGTTCTTTTCCTTGTCGCAGACTCACGTTTGAAACTGCCCTTAAACATCGTGGCGGGCCATCATTAGTGTTCGCACATTCGTTGGGAAATAACGTCTTTCGTTATTTTTTGGAGTGGTTAAAGCTTGAAATTGCTCCAAAACATTATATGCAATGGTTGGATGAACACATTCATGCCTATTTTGCTGTTGGTATGACTGGCTTGCATCAAAATTTGAAAAATATGGCTGCTTCTCATGTACTTATCTCATGTGTTTCGGCATTGTGGTGGCTGTTCCAGGAGCTCCTCTTCTTGGTGCAATTGAGACGGTCAAAGCAACACTTTCTGGAAACACATATGGTCTTCCTGTGTCTGAGGTTAACAATTTTCTCCTTAATTTCAGAATATTGGTTTCGCTAAGTTATTTTACCTGTGGAATGAACCTTATCTTATGACTCATTTTAGCTACATTAGTTAGGGGGAGCAGTTTTGTTGGAAGCAAGCAGCATGATTTTCTTTGGTGGTTGATGACCTTACCACTGGTCCTTTTTTTGTATAATGACTACACCACTTACACTGACTTGGACTAGTGGAATACTCATCACCACCAATACAACTTATTGTAAACCATAGAAGACAGGACTGACGCAAGTCAATATTTATTTTGGCGGTTGACATTTTAAACCAATAGAATAAGCATCATAAGCTGTTTAGGAGGGTTAGAAGCAAACCTGTTATTTTGGTGGTTCATGGGTTTTCCACTCATTCTCCTTGTTAACTCCTGAAGGCATATTCTATGTTGACATATATTTCAAAGCCAGTGCATGCTATCTGGAACATAAACACCTTAAAGAACTTTCTCGTGACAAGAACAAAAAGTTTGATGCATGTTCATGCTCTTACTTAGTAGTAAAATAACTTTTGACTCAAAATCTTCTTGTTTGTTTCATGCATGATAGCTTTTGAGAAAACACATATGTATTTATTGACTTATAGGAGACTCTAACTCATGCACGTAGTGAAGAAAATCTAAGTAGCCATTAAATAATAACTCTGGGTAGAAATATTGAATGACACTATGTTAACTTAATTGTCTTTGGACATGTAGTGCAGTTATGCTGATTTTTGCATATAATTAAAATATATGGACTGATCTGTTTGTGCTTGTGGTTTTAATAAGTTACTTAGGTTTCCAAGAAGTTGCAAAAGCTGAACTAGGTTACACTTTTTGGACTTTAATTTCAAGCACCGATAAAGCATCATTAAAAGTAATCTACTTCACTTCCTTTTGTTGTGAAAAGGTCATTATTATGTGTAAGCCTTTTGAGGTTTCTTCATTCTAAGCCTTAGAACATTCAAGTGTTACCTAAAAATTCATCCAATTGCAGTTTATATCATGTGGGGTAAAGGTCATACATACATACTACTTGTCTCCAACCCCGCCCACTACGGGAGCTTTTGGACATTGGAGTTTGTTTTTTACCTTTATTAAAATTTGTATTATAATACAAATCCTATTATAACATGTATTTATCGCATATTTTGCCAAGGTACCAGGGAACAGCTCGATTGATGTTCAATTCTTTTGGTTCTTCACTATGGATGTTGCCATTTTCGAAGTATTGTAGGGAAGATAATACTTACTGGAAACATTTTTCTGGAGGGATTAGGAAGGGTCATCATGCACGTCAATGTGAGGAACAGGAATTCCAGTCAAACTACTCAGGATGGCCAACAAATATTATCAATATTGAAATTCCTTCCATCCATGGCAAGGCTTTAAACTTAAATCTCATGTGTGTCTTTCGAACATGATATTCTTGGTACTATACTACTATGCATTAATCACATGTTGTATTTCCAGGATTCAATGCACATCCATCAATTTCAGAAATAGCTGAGACCAACCTGTCCAGCATGGAATGTGGACTGCCCATTCAGTTATCCTTCTCTGCTCGAGAAATATCGGATGGGACCTTTTTCAAAGCAATAGAGGACTATGATTTAGATAGTCAGAGGTTGTTGCACCAATTAAAGAAGTGAGTACCTTTCTTAATGCTAAAAGGAGCTTTTAATTCCACGATCACCGGCAGCCGAACCACCGCCCCCACAAACACCCCCCCCCCCACCCCACCCCCCCAAATATGTGCGGTAGAGAAATTTCATAATACATTTGTGGCATCTCTTGTAATTATAGCATAATCTAAGGTACTTTCCATTGGATTTATTCGATGATTTCGTTTTTCTATTCTTCAAATATCACGAGTTTCAAAATTGAATTAGCAGATTATCTAGGTTCGCACTATTTTTCATTTTATACTAAATGGATCTATAACTGGGGTGGTTCAGCATTCTCTTTTTCATAAAACTGGTGAAATGGTTGACATTGATTGGAAGTATGCTAAAAAAGACAGGACCAAATAGATGCTTTCTTTCCAATTGTTTATTTTCTTGTTCTGCTTGACTATAGACTGACATGTATGTCATATTTTGTAATGCTTCTCTTGCTACCTGCTGTGAGCTGTATATTACACAAGAACATTTGTCTAAAGTACCCTCTAAATCTAGATCTATGTACAGCTCACTAATAATATACAGCTCACACCTACTTCATTGCACATTAAATGGCTCTATCTTTACTCTCTTTTTTAATAATCCTAAGTCTTCAATCCTGTATTATCCAGGTCTTATCATGATGATCCTGTGCTGAACCCCTTTACACCTTGGGATAGACCACCTATAAAAAATGTATTCTGCATATATGGAATAGATTCAAAGACCGAGGTATGAGTGCATTCTCTTAGTTGAAGTGCTATTTCAATTTCTCTCTTATTACTGATTTTTTTTGTTAAATATAAATACTTCCCTAAACTAATGAATATTATATTGTTTTTGTCATGGTTGAAGCAACAAGTAACACTCAAAAAAAATTCCTTTTGTGGCTTTGATTTTTCGTCTCTTGTCGACTAAATTTTGTGTATGACAGGCTTTAAGACTATTTCTCATATTTGAAAGATTTATTGCATTGTGAATCCTTATTTATAAAAATGGTGTAAATATTTTAAACTATTTTGGTTTTATCTCTAAGATATAATGGCCGAGCTTTTTTTGTTTTGTTGGAATGAATTAATAGTAGTTGATGTATTCATGTTTCCTGGGTCAACTTTGCATAAACGTTTTGATTTCTTCAGAAATGAACCTTGAATGGAACAACTCTTCATCGTAGTTGTTATGTCTATCACAAATATAAGTCTGGGAAATTTTGTATGACTTCCATGCTCAGTTTCCTTCTTCCCACTGGCATCATTTTCTTCCTGGCAGGGAAAAACACGTGTAATTCATGTTTACAATCATTTGCTTACGCACTGGTCTTACTGTGTCACAGTGTAACAAGTCTCAATAATTCAATTTTGTAGTCACCTTATTAATGATTCAGAAATAAATATACAATGATGGATAGCATCTTGAAATTCAATAACAATGCTTCCTCAAGGTTACCTAGCCACAGGACCACCAGACCCATATCCCCCCGTGACACTTATGTATACTAAGTACTATAACACAAACACACACACGCGCATACATATGTTACGTATTTCATCCTTTACGTAATTTATCTATATATTCCTGTAATGAGTAACAATTTTGTGCATTTAAGTTTTGTTTCTTATTAATAGGAGATTATGGTTTCAGTATCTTGTCTCTGTAAAAACAGGTTGGTTACTATTTTGCACCAAATGGCAAGCCTTACCCTGATAATTGGATCATTACCGATGTCATTTATGAGATTGAAGGATCTCTGTTCTCAAGGTAGGGCCCTCTATTATTAATTCTAAGGTTTTCAAAATCGTTAGAGGCATATGCCTTGAGGCGTTGGCTCAAAGCCTCGAGGCATACGCCTCTCAGGTTGCCATGAAAGGCTTACGAGGCGTTAACAGCCCAAATCTGGGCTGTTAGGCTGTTTTAGGTGTCTTTTAGTTTAATTGGGCTTGTTGTTTTAGTTTATTAGCCTAATTAAGCAAAAGAGTAAAGAAAAACCCAAAACAACTCAAAAAAATCCTTAGATTGTCTCTAGAACTTCTCTGCGCAACACTCTGCCCAATCTTTCTCTGGTTTCAACCCTCCTTCTCTTCAATTTGGTCTTCAAAGCTGCTGCCTCCGCTGATTCTCTTCAACTCTTTAGAGGACCCAACAAGTGACGAGGAGGATTTGTGTTGATTTTTTTGTGCTTTGGTTTGCATTAAACTTTTACACTTTTGGTGCTTTAATATCTTTTGAATTGATAGTATTCATATTATTGGAAACATACACTTGAAGTATTGAATTTCTTTGTTGATTATTTATGAGGCTTACGGATCGCCTCATAGTAGGTAAGCGCCTCGGTCCTGACTCCTCCCCGCCCCTAACCCCGGTCCCGCCAAACCCAAAACAGCATTCATGCCTTCTTTGCCGGTATGCTAACTTTCAAATGGAAGTTAGTACATGCGCTGTTTCGATGATGTCAGTATGTAACTGAAATGAGATAAATGATGTCATCTCCTGTAAACTGAGATCCAATATATATGTGCATACTGCAATTCTTTATTTGTCAAACAGCCAACTGTTGTCGTTCGTAATAATTACAATGTGTTGGGTGCTGAGAAGTAAAATGTACTTGAAATATATTTGATATCTTTCTTTACCATCCTAATAGGTCTGGGAATTTAGTTGAAGGGAATCCTGGTGCTGCAAGTGGAGACGATACAGTAAGCTCAAGAAATCTAATATGCTATAACGTTTACAATTATGGAACGTATTTAAAATTTCGGACTGTATTTTAGATTGCATTTCATAGGGATGTATCCTAATCCTGTACAATATGTCATATCACTTTCAGGTTTCATACAATTCTCTCTCTTGGTGCAAAAATTGGCTTGGACCAAAAGTGAACATAACAAGGGCCCCTCAGGTACTCTTTCAGTGCATTAGATAATATGTGTCTTTGCATTTTTTTATTACAGTGATGCTTTTGTTTATCAGTTGATATCTTAGTATATAATGGTATACTCTGTTGATTGACCAAAACACGACCTTTTGGCTGAGAGTTTTCTTTATCTTCTTGTTTCAAAACTGCAGTCAGAGCATGATGGTTCTGATGTGCAAGTGAAATTGAATGTGGAACATCATCATGAAGAAGATATAGTTCCTAACATGACGAGGTCTCCAAAAATGAAGTACATAACCTTCTATGAAGATTCTGAAAGTATTCCAGGGAAGAGGACAGCAGTTTGGGAACTTGATAAAGGTGCGTGATATTTAAGTTTGAATGTCTATCCAATGCATTGTGACATTCTAGAAACTCTTGTCTAAAGGTGAATTCTTTGTTACTAGTGACTGTAGTGAGCCTAGTAGTCTGTCTAATTATGGATCAAATCCAACTGGTTTTTTGTCATAGATTTAGATTGATCTTGAATCTTTTACTTATTTTAACAAGTTGTGAGGATTTTGGAACATTCAAAATCGTAGAGTTTGGGGAAGTGTATCAGCAACTTAAAATCTTAAAGGGATCTTGAGCATATGAATTAATAGTATCTTTTGGCTTGGGAGCATCTTTTTTTAGAATTAGTTCATAAACTCTGATGGATTGAGGGAATAGAACACTGTGTGAAAGGTGAAATTGTAAGTTGGAAATAAAACACTTTGCTGCGCATTATTTTTCCCTGATCTCTTATGATAGATTCAATCAAGCTTAATGTTAATTCATAATTTTTTTCCTCTTTTTTTTTTTTTTTTTTTGAGATGCTGATTAGTGGTCATACATTTGCATGAAGAAGGGTTGATTTCTCAAGAGTTTCTAAGAAGCGTCAACAGTAAACATTAAATTGACTCTGTCTTAATGTAGCAAGTCACAGGAACATTGTTAGATCTCCAGTTTTAATGCGGGAGTTGTGGCTTCAGATGTGGCATGATATCCATCCTGATGCAAAATCAAAGTTTGTTACAAAAGGTGAATCTTGCTTGCATACAGTTTCATTTTTCCATAATCATCTTAACAATACTTACATATAGTATTGTGGTATAGCCAAACGTGGTCCTTTGCGGGATGATGACTGCTATTGGGACTATGGAAAAGCTCGCTGTGCATGGCCTGAATACTGTGAATATAGGTAAAGTCTTTCTTTTGTGGTATATTTAGTTCTTTTGTGATGTTAGGGTTTTACATTTGACTTTGTACTGGATGTGTGGAGATGCAGGTATGTTTTTGGGGATGTTCACTTGGGACAGAGCTGTAGGTTAAAGGATTCTTCTGTTGATCTGCTCTTGCATTATCTTTAGCTTAGAAGGTACATTATCCTTCATCTTCTCGATTTAACTAAATCATTGCAACAATGGAATTTTTTATTTTTTTTTTGAAATAAGCAACTATGGAATTTGGAAATCAATTTTATGGACATTATTTAGAATTGAAATTACCGCAATGTTTCATTTTTCTGAGCTATACCAACCAAGCAACCATCCTCTTGATATAATTATTTTAGTTCTCAACTTCATATCAACTATATGACCCTTATGTCATACTGCTGTTCGAATTTCATTTTCTCCTGTGGACAAGGCTTGTTCATTAAGAAACATGTTCCGTGAAAAGGTTGGAATCACAAAGAATAGTAGTGATGAAAGCTCATATCAGAAGTCACCAATAATTTAGGTATACTTTGAAACATCCTCACAGAGAGGATAGAATTTCACTTTCTTTACCCTGGCCCTATGACTCAATGTTTTGTCTTCATTGTGACGACTTAGGAATTCGTATATAACATGTTTGGTTAGTGTTGTTATCTGACTTATTTCCGTAGGTAAAATTTATTTCAATTTTGCTTGTTCAACTGCTGCCATTCATAAGGAGGGTTTTTAATAGCCGAATGTTTCAAGTCATTGTTGCTGTTACTGGAACATAGATGTCCATATAGAGTTCAATGTCATCCATTGGCTGGTGAATGGTCTTTCCGTTTATATTGGCCTTTCAAATACAGGTAACACCAGGCTGGGTTCGTTGGAGCTGCTTGTACAATGCCTTCCAACTCTGATATGCTTGTAACACTGAACCATGTGATAATCCACGACCATTAGATGAAGCAGATTAATTTCCTCATATGTTAGTCACCTTATCGCTGATTTATGCTACTCGAGGACTGTGTAAGATGTGATTCCAAGCTTTACGTTTCAGAAATTAGCAACTGAGTTCGAACAGTTCATGCAGGCAATGATGGACCCGATGAACTGTGTACATTGCCCTCGATATATAATTTTTGCAGATAGGTTTTGTCACCATTTTGGTGTGAAAGAATACGAGGTTCCTTGTGCAATTGAGTGACTTTGGGCATTTAAGGGTGATAAAATTGAGCGGATGATTGGTCTGTTTTCCTGTACTAACAATGAACAGGTTTAGTGAAAATTGATTAATTTTCCTTTTAAAGACAGTGTGTCGAAGATGCATGTTCTTCTTTTTTCCTTTTTTCTTGTATGACAAGATGCATGTTTACTTGACTGTTACAATTCACCTCACTTTGACACAATTTCTCTTCTCAGTAAGCCAAAATATAAAACTCAACCGAGTTTTCTCATCTGAGTAAGCCAAAATACAAAGCATTCCCAAACAGATTAAATTAATATTAAATTTGCGTTCTCTAACAAGCATATGATTTTTTTCCCTTGGTGGGGGAAAGGGTGTCTATAAGGGTAATATACTATTATGCTTACAGAATAGAGTTGTTCCAAGTTCCAACCCCACGATGGGCTCAGACGAAAAATACATGGACAATGAATGAATCAGGCTGGGTTCCATGATTTGCGCCAACCTTTTTGTCCAAGTCCGGCCCATGCATTAAAAAATTCAAGTTGGCCCATGCACAAAAATATATACGGGCCTAAAATTAGTTCCGGTCGGCCCAAAATTAAATCAGGCTGATATTAAAAACCGTACCCAATCCACAGCCTTATATGGTGCCCGAACTCATACTTTTATTGGGCCGACTGGGTTTCCGGCCTTCATGATTGCTCTATAGTCAAACTAATAGTAATAAATAGCTCAGGTTTAAACAGTTTATATTGTTTCATTTCATTGTAACATCATATTTCATTATAAATGTGTAATAAAATACGATGTTACAATAAAATATTACAGTATAATGAACCATATAGACTCTTTAGGGCTAGACTATATACACATTTTCCTAATCAGACACCTTGAACTTTGATTTTTATGGCATAAAAGCACCCCCTCCAAGAGTTTAAATTAACATATGAACGAGGTATGTTCATACAACTAAATCTAATACCAGATCGAGACTCCAGATGCATATTTCTCATTCAAGCTAAAAATTCTCTTCCAAATATGAAACTTTTTTTCCAATTAGGGCCACACCAGTCTACTAACTTTGCAATTACAATCAATCTGAGCCATAAAAGATTGATTCAGAGCACAGAAGTTGAAGTAACCAACATTTGTACCAAACCCAAAAGGCAGTCTTTCAACAAAATGGGCTCAGAACATGATGTTTGCAGTTTACAGTGACAATGGAAGAATATGAAAATGAATATGGAATGATAAGTCTACTCTGATTTCACTTGGCTATCTCCCCTTTTTTATCTCAAAGGAGTATCGAAGCTCCAAATGACGTCGCTTGTCGTCATCTTCGAACTGCAACAAAAGAGCCGACCAACATATATCAAAACTAATGCAATAAGATGTGGAGAAAATGAATATGGCGAATTTGTTTATGGTATCAGCATCTCCCCCTCACTAGGCAGCAATCAAGGAAAGAGAATGTATTTTTTTCCTTCATTACGACAAAGCTTATTTCCAGCCTAACAAGCCACACAAAAATTCAAATACAGTACTGACCAGTAAAAAACAGCTTTCAAATGTCAGATACTCGTTGATTTCTCATAGATTTATATAGCCGACCCCAAAATTGTTGGGATAACGACACCGATGATGATTGAGACAATTCATAATGTTCAAATAGACACTGGAAAAATACAATGTTTTCCATTTCACATAAAGGTCTATAAATTATTAGCATAACTTGGCGGGTGGTGCCTCGGTTTTTTTAAGTTTTGCTGCAAAGACACTTGGATGTTATTTAGCATATTTATTAATGCATGTGTTTGTTTCTCCACTCCAACAGAGAAGGATGTCACTCTTAAAAAAGGTTATTACACGCTGAGTATTGGCGCCAGATTATGCACAAACCAATTGCATTGGCCACCAGAAAGAACAAAGTGATATTTTCCTTAGCCGAGGTAACTTGATTAACCAAAAATAGATAAAGCTGTACGTGTAACTAGTACACCATCGTGAAAAGGAAAAACGAAACATGCAACTCTATATTTTTCAATAGTATATAAACCGGAAAATACAAGACAATAAAACCACAGATAAAGAAAAATGTAAAGCGAACGAATTTTATCGGAAAGGTTTTACTCTGAGTAATGAATGTATCCACTGGTTTTCAATCCATTTCAAATTGAGACTTCAAAAGAATTTAGTTACATACAAGAATATTGTCTGACGCAGGAAACCTAGCCAAACAGGTCATTTAATGAATAGTATACATGTTAGATATGTTGCCAAAATATACGATTCTATAGCAAAGCCAAAAAGAGTAGTAAATAAGTAATATTTAGCATACTTGTATTTTCACACACCTTAAGCCTCGCTGAATAATTTCCCCTTGCCAGAGTGCCTGAAGGAGTTGTCTCCTCTTCCAACAAATGCACATATGGTTCCCGCTGAGGTGCAAAAGTGCCCAGCATTCCTTTGCTTTGGTCAACTGAAACAAACAACAGACAACAATTACCAGGCAGTAGCTTGACCTTAAATATAAAATCTCTTTGTGGATATGAGACTCTTAAAGGTTAAATGTTGCAAAGGCAGGGCAGAAAGAATATGCACCTTGGAGTCCACCCTTCCAAACAGAATTGGAGTAGGTCAAACCAGAAACAATGTTGTAGAGAACACTGAATGTCAGCTTGAGCTGATACCGAGATCCCTCCCTGAGAGTGAAAAAGACACTACCACTCTGATTTTCATTTACAGGCAACGGAGTAATAATTTCTCCAAAGTCATCAGAAATAATGCTTATGCTGTGGAACTTGACAACAGGTTCCTTTTGTTCTGAGAAAAGAAAAATATGAACTTATGAAACAGCAAATTCTGAGATACCGAGTCAACCAGAATAAACAACTTCTTTACACTAACCATTCAAATCGCCTTCTAAGCAACCAAGTAGCTTCTCTTTCCACCTCCTTAAGCTGTCATCTTCCTGAAAAGCACATTTTACTTCCACCCGTAAGATGTGAAAATCCACCAATGTTGATATTTGGAATGGACATAGGCACACCAATTTGTATTTTATGGCATTCAAATTGCCGATTCATCTAGAGGAGTAAATAATTATAGATACTTATGTCACTTCACCCAATATAAGGTCTAGGAATCAATATGACATTATTAATAGTGTCAAATAAGGTATCGACATTCATCGTAACTACCATCTGAGCTAATAATGTCAGTTTCCCTTAAAGAATGCATCAAACGAAAACCTTTTTATATGAGCAGCAAGTCTAGTCAGAATATTCTTAAGTACTAGAAGAAAGGAACAGAACGGAAAAATCCTAACTGAGTGCCACAAACATATCTGCGCAATTTGTAATTCCTTCATAAACTACAGTCGTAGGTAACTTGGGATTTTCAACGTCAGGTAGGGTTTAATAGAAGTTTAGTAGTGTTTATGTGCCTCTATAGATATAGATATTTCAGGAGTGTATTTTCATGATTCTGCAATTGAGGATATTTATATTCAGACAGACAAAAGAAATGAAGGTCGTCCTCCTATACATGGCTGAGAAAACTGGCAATCCAAATGTAAAGTAACAGGCAAAAATACTTCTTTAGGGTTACAGTCCACGTTTCAGGACTCGTTTTGTTGCACTAGTTAAAACGAAGAGCAGATTGTGGTTAATCATCAGATATTAGTGGGAAATAATATTTTTTGCCTCCAATTCTGTAGCTTTTTCCCGAACTTTCTGGGGAAACAGACATAACAAAATGAGGGTTTAAAAACCCTTCTATGCTATTTTCAAAATCATTGAAAAACCTAAAACCCATCTAGAACTTGATATCAAATCGCCAATAAGACTTGAAATGAAATCGGTAACAGCACAAATTAAACAGGAAAAAAGAAAAGCAAAGACCTTGTCTTTCTCAATCTGCTCCTTGAGAGAAAGCAGAGGACCAGGAACAAATCCAGCACCAGCAGCCTTATCATCATCGTCGTCACTCTCCTCCCCATCGACTTCATGATCATGGGTTTTCTCAGTCCGCTTCGTTTCTTCTTTATCATCACCGAAGACACCGCCTTTTGATGGTCCTGCCTCTGCTCCCTTCCCGCTCTCCATCTCTCTCGCTCTATTCACAAATTGAAAAGTGAAACCGGGGGAAACTGTTTCAATCACCTAGCCCTTAAATAACAAAAAGGAACAAATTTTTTTAAGGATTCAGATAACGACAAGCAGAAAATAAAAACATTCCCATTTATCTGTCTTCCTCGCTTACAGAGGTTCTCACAAAAGAACTTTAATCCCACGTTTTATTGGAGACGATCACAGGTGAGCTAGAGAATGAAACATGAGTTATGAGCTTGAATTCATGGGTACTATTCTTCAGCTTACGAAAATGTGAGTTTGACCCAAGCAGGGAAATACATATTTTTTTAAATGACAGATTTAACATTCATTAAATATCATATAAAACTGTAAATATATACTATATATAATTCCTAAAGTAAGATTTTGATAGAATATCATGTTGACATGCGGATCACTCTAATATCGTCACGTGAAATTTCTATAACGAGTAATTAATGAATATAGGGTTAGTTCATGCATGTGATTCATGGTGGGTTCACGAAGCTATATTTAGGGTATAAATTATTGAGGTATTGCCCTCACTTTAATTGCAAAAATAATAGAACGTCATATCTAAACTCTCTGTGTAGAGAGAAATGAAATAGTTAGAGAGATAGACGTGAATTATGATTCTGAATCATGAAAATGTATGAGTAAGAGAGAGCATGCGAAGAATCCGTGTATCTGAAGCATATAAAATCTTTGACTTTGGTGCGGAGCACTCTACTAGGCTATGGACAATTTTCAATGTTTTTTCTTTACTTTTTTGTTGCTCCTGTGTGATGCATATAGAAAAATCATTTTCGAAGCAATCAAAAGTGTATGTTTCTAAGGCATTCTCATTCTTTTTTGTTTTATATGTATTATCTAAAATTTGTATACAAATTATAAAAGTCTAACCTGATTGAAAAATAAAATTTAAAGATTTATTATTATATATGATTTTGTAGCTCGAAGGAAATGATTCTTTGAAAAAATAAATTTTTAAAGTTTTTTGTCAACATCTTCAAATATTTAAATATATATATAAACAATCAATTAATTCTCGTAGCTTAGCCACGGGTTCAACGCTAGTTTATTATAAAAGAGTGCTACAATATTTTTTTTATCTATATTACAATCCGTTCAAAATAAAACTCATATTCATTATTATATTCAATCAAACATAAAAAAAAATATTTTTAAACTCATTTATCATCTTTATTTTTTAACTCATACTCAGCTCATCTTAAAATTATTCCTGCTTTAAACCTACTCCCAACCAACCAACCAAACAAACGTGCTACAGTTGTTTCTGGACTCCGGGTTGTCTTTTTTCGTGCTGAACCTTTGTCGGCAATAAAGTGCAGAGTCTTGATAATCTGCAATATTTTTATTTCACTATAAATAATTTCCAGCTTTTTCCCTTAAAATATAAAGGCAAAAAACTCAATAGCAAAAGTACATAATAAAAGATAATATCATTTTGCACAATTTTACAATTTTTTGATAAAATAAAAGATAGGACCTATTTATTTGATAAAGTCCTTGAATGTTCATTTCTCGTGACTCTGCTTTAAGGATCAAGGGTGGGTTAGGTTTATCATTTTGGTGCATCAATTTTTCTAAAAATCCAAAAATTCATTGAAATATAATATTCAACACGACGAATTCAATGATATATTATTTTGTTCAAAACAAAAATCAAATTTATTTAAATCCATAATCGAATCTTTTAAATTTATATTCAACTAATTAAAATTGTCATCCATCCATATTTCACGATGAGTTTGATTTCAAACAAAAAATGTACCAAATTGATGCACCGGAAGATCAGTATTTTCAACACAGGACCTACTCTTTAATGGAATTTTTTTCCCCTGAAAGGGAAGGTGCCAACTCCACATGCAGTCATGCACCATGATATTGGTCTTGGGCTTGGTAATTTTCACGGCCCATTAGTGACTCTGGCCCATTCAATGGCTTATAGTACACTAACTATACACCTCAAGAATTATACTTTGGCAGTGTCAGAACTGCATGGTTTTTTCATCAGTACAAAGATCTTGATATACGCATTCCCAACAGTATTCTCTTTTTCAACCACTAGATTTGGGTAGTAAAACAGATGATGAAAAATTTTTGTTTACTTTTTCATCTGAAGGGTTCAACTGGTGCCGACTCCTCGAGAACAATGGCAGCCTCAAAGCAATCGGCAGCTTCTAGCAAGGACATTGCAGTACCCTCATCTCTGTAAAGCAGACCAAGATTATACCAAGTGGAGTAGTTCATTCTGTCCAGCCGCAAAGCATTCACCAGAAAGCTCCTGGCGACAGCATTTGATCGGTTACCAAGCTTTCTGAGAACCACAGCTGTGGATATCAAGCTAGGGACGTGATCTGGATCGATATCCAGAGCACTTCGATAGGAGATTAAAGCATCTTTGTACTGACCCTTTGCTTCATGTATCGAACCTGTGATAATTGATGAATTTCAAATCAGATTTATTATTCGGGTTTTGAACTAAAACAATGGAAGAGTAATATAATCGTGAACAAGACCATGGGAAGGGGATCCCTCCAAGCTAATTTAGGAGCGGATGTTATGAGAAGCAGAGCGGGGATTCACTTAGCTATCTCTCTGTTTCACGTCTATATCTTCTATCCTTCCATGCACAAAATAGACTATTGGTGGTCTTGGACAATTCGAAGAATTAAAATAAAATTGAGTGTGAAAAGGATTCAATCGAAACAAAAAAAGACCATATTGACTAGCGGTTTATATCCAGAAATTGATTGGCGGAGGATATATCCTCGGAGATCTGAAAACTTACCAGTTGCATGACATCTAGAAGCAGAATAAAAACCGAGACGATTAGACTTGGAAAGACAACCCTCAGCATCATGCCAATGCGACAAGCTTATATAGACGTAAGCTAGATCATGCCAAACTTCCAATTCCAAGTTTCTAGCATGGTCGATGCTCTCCTGTCATCACAAGGTGAAACTCAAGTTATTTATCAAAAAACATCACCTGGAAAAGTAAACTAAGAAGAAAAAGGAAAGCTTTTTTCCCCCTGTTCTTTCTTTCCTTTTTTTTTTAAATACATTATACATTAGAGAGAATAGAGAATCTCCCCCATTTTCTAAGAAAAAGACATCACCTCCATATTTTTGTTTCACTTTTTTATCATTCTTACTCCCAATATCAGCATCCTCTAGGCATAAGATGGCATTCTTTGTGAGAGTGAGTCCCATTTTATATATACTTCTCGGGTCAAAGACACTGCACAAAGCTCCCATCAATACTGTAGGGTTTGCAGGGTTAAGGAAAAGCAGATGTATGCAGTCTTATCCCCTTCATTTATCTTAAATGGTACTCCAAAAGAAAAATAATAGGGCCAGCTTTCGAAGGAATAGTCATTACGATGGAAGCGAAAAAATTTGAGCAAGAGCAGGGAAAGAGGGGAATGCACACATTTCAGGGGCAAAATCCAATAATTCATTTCAAATGATTCTAACTGGTGAATCAATTATAATGCATATTAATTATCAAAAGAATAAAGCAAAAAAATTTAGTAAAAGACCTGACGATGCTTCTTCCCATAACCAAAGCTTTTATTCTGAACTTGTAGATGAGCAAGAAGTTGAGTATATGTCTTGGTGGCACTTTCTAAAAGACCCTGTGCAATTTGAAGTTTAGCTTTGGTTCGTAACAAGCCTCCTTGCTCCCATTTCCCCGTCTGATCCAAAGCAGCATCTACAATAGTTTCTGCATCTAAATATCGTTTCTGTGCTGATAATATTCGAGCTAATAGTAGCCAACCTTTCACATTACAACCAGCTTCTACTTTTATGAAGCGCTTCGCATAAGAGAGTGCAGCATCCAACTTTCTCCGCTCTGCATTTTCAACACTGAGATGGTAAAGAATATTTGGGTCCCTCATTTTCAACACTCTCTCAGCAAATTCCAAGGCCTGAAGTGCCTCGCATTGCCTTGTAACCCGCTCCGGATCAGAAATAGCTAATCTAGAATGAGCTGAAATTGAAACACCCAATAGATAATGAGCACTACTTTCCAATTGGTCACATCCACCCATCAAGCTTTCAAGGGCTCTGTGCGCGTAACCTATGCCTTCTTCTGCATGATTAGGAATTTCCCCACATATCTTTGATGCCATTAATAAAGCTTCGACATTATTTGGATTCTCTCTGTTTCTAAACAATTTCCTAAGTAGATTCAAAGCAACCAAACCATCATTAGCCCCATAATAACATAGGGCTAGAAGGATATATCTTTCTCTCTCATCGAGAATTTCAGGAACCAACCCTTCAACTTGAATGGCTAAAGCTCTTAAATCCCCTGACACTGAGAGAGCAAAAGAAAGGTGATCCAAGATTGACTGATCCCACTCAATTCTTTTGAGAGAAACCTTTCTCAGTAGAATCATTAGTAGTAGTATAGCTTCTTCTATATTATTGCTAGGTACAAACGAACTGTCCATTTGGGAGCGGAGGTTTGGTGGGCCTGCTTCATCCCCATTGTAAAGGAGAAAAATGGCAAATTCCTTTTGAATCTTTGCAGTAGTCACTCCGTCAAGGTTCCAATTATGGAGAAGGGCCCTTCGATATGAAAGGATGGCTTCCTTCGGAGCATCTGCAATTTTCCAAAGTTCTGGAAGCAGCTCAACAGCCTTGCTTAGGGTCTCCCGTAATTTATAGTCAACACCAAAGTTTTCAGGCAACCCTTCCGGTAATGAAGAATCAACAATGTCCAGAATAAGTTTGCAAGATTGAGCAGCTTCTGCAAGAGTCATTAAGAATATATGAGCTATTAAATGAGAATTTAGTTCTTGTTTATAACATATGATTCCTTCTATGGTTTTTTTCCACCTCCTTATGAGAAACACATATGAGGTTGAGCGGGAGAGGATAAAAAATGAAATAATAAGTATCAATGCGAACAAGAAAATAATGAACAGAACTACAATCATGGGGCCATTGACATAACTTCAATCAATCTGGACAACATAAAGGCTCCATCACATGACATAATACATACACTAATATGCTGCTTGAGAGATGGAAAGTCCCCAATTGTCTTAATGAATCGAGTTTTTGAAATTACGTTCTACTCTAAAATTTTAATGTTAATATCAATGTTATTTTGTTTCAAACAGCAACAAGAAGATTGTGTTGAAACAGTGCCAGGGATGACACCCAAATACAATTCTAGAAGCTTATCTAGAAAAAATAACTAAAGTACATCAAATTTCAAGATTTGACTTCTGAATTTATTTTTCTTTTGAGAATGTGAAACCTCTTGACGATAGTTGGCCGCATGCAACCCAACCATGCAGATTAAACCTCTAATATTAACAATCATATGCAAACTATCATTTTAAAACCAAGATAAACCACACAGAATACGAACCAAAGGCCTCCTAGCTAACGGCTGATACCACTACAATTCATCAGAACTACCCTATTCAGGTTAACAACATTTGACTTCTGACATTAACCAAATAATTTCCTACCATAATATAAATTAATAGCTATTCTTCATTGTCAAGGGAAAGCGAATTTTCTTAAATGAGGCTTTGTAACAAGAATCAAGTGATATAAAAGCACAAAGATATATACTCTATCCAAACACATAGCATTTTTTCCTTTATTCAAATAAAAAAACCACAATTAATGAGCAGGCAAGACCAAAACAATGTGTACTTGGAAAACCTCTTAGAGCTTATAGCACAAATAAAATATATGAGAATTGGCACATAAAAAACACCTTTGAACCTCCCAAGCCCTTGCAATGCTTTTGCTCTGAGAAAGCTAGCTTCCAAAAGCAAACTGACAGCATGGATGGACATTGGTGGCATAGCATGATTTTGTGAACGTCTTCTACGACCTTCTACTCCTCTGGAAAGTGTAAGTTTTATCTTGGGAGTTATTGCAGCAATATCTATTCCTTCAAAAACTTGCAGAGCAGCTTCAAAATTTCCTTTTTGATATTCAATTCTACCTAACAATGCTCTTGCTTCCTGCAAATTCCACACATTAGTCAAACAAACAAAAAAATGATCATCGAAATTCTCCATGAAACAAATCTCAATTATTTCATCTCTCAGTTTATTTTTGATTTATTTTTTAAATTTTTTTTTTGGGCTGGGGTGGTGTTTGCTCTTCAAATAAAAAAACATTCCAAAACTAACTCATACAGTCAACACATCAGAAAATAATTAACAGCATAAAAAATTTCTAAACATATGCAATTTAGGATGATCCAACATCAATAGTTTTGTAACAAGATGAGTCATGCATAGTTGAGGGAATATGTCCACACATTCCAATCACCAAGGAGTATGCAAAATCCTAAAGCATGAAATGGAACTCTAGGTACTAGAGAAGCATGGTGAGTCACAGGCTGCTCATCACCCTTCTCGACTTGTCCACACCCTTGGCACCCAAAGTTTGCGATTGATAGCATTTCTTGACTTGTCCACACCCTAATTACAATAACTTGATAAACAATATACGTGGGAATGCCATTTAGAAGTGAAGAAGTAACCTTGTTGACGAAAACAAATTGACTATACCAGACGTATAGCTTTTTACATGACTCTAATACATAAAATGGGAACTAAGGCAAGTGTAGGCTTCTCCATAGATTCTGAAAAGTCTTACCGGGAAAGCTGTCATACAGGCATTCACAAAACATCAGAATTCAATTTCAAACAATGATTGATCCTCAACTAATCAAGCCTTATTCTAATGAAAGAATAAACTGAATAAGGAAAATCATAAATATGCTCCTTAGGCTTATGCTCCATTGTAAAACTAACCATTTAGGGAAGAATAGACAGAACCAAGAAGAAGAAGAAAAAATATTTTTTCAGAAAATAAGCGAACTTCAGAGTTAAACTTGAAGTTTGATTTCCATGAAAAGAAAAAAATTAAAGCTTAACGAAACAAACCTCATAGTTCAGGGAACCACTCTCGCGCAGAGATATTTCAGCTTCTTCTATATTTGTGGCATCTAGCTTCTGACCAACCTCGCCAGGTTTAGAGGATAACCCACTCACTGCATAATCCTTAATTGCAAGAGATTCAGAGGAAGAACTCATTTCATCATCCGCCCTTAATTGCTCTCCTGAGGATAGACACTGCATTATCTTTCTCAAATCCCCCCTGGTCCCACCACTTCTTTGCCCTTTTATTTTAACTTTACTCTTCATACTTCTTTGCCACACTCAAATATCTACACACAGCCAAAAAAAATCAACAACAGCAATAACAAACAATCACAATAATTTATAACTCCAACTTAAAATATCAATGCTGCAATGTTCCCAACTACCAGACTCATCAAATGATGTTATTATGTTGATACGTTATAAGGAGAAACCAGACAGACAAAAAGATAAAAAATTTAAGCAATAGAACAGGAAACAAATTGCAACAATCAACCAAAATGAAAGCTAAAAATCAAACTTTGATAATAATTTAAGCCCGCAATCCGAGTTCATCACACAAACCCCCAAAAGTAACCGATCAAAACCAAAACTCATCAACGCTACAAACAAAACCACTTCAATACCACTAATACCGTCCAATTTCAGTCCCACTAGCCCAGCCTGTAACAAACCCTCCAACGCAAAATCCCAAATAACCATTAAAAGTCTGCAAATTCAAGAAAAAGTAAAGAAAGAAAAAAACCCTCAATTGAAATTAAAAAATATTGCAACCCAAGTCACGACTATGAAACATTATATGTATATTTATAAAAGAAAGAGCTCACCTTTGGTTTTTCCAAACAAGGAAAGCAGAGACAGAAAACGCAAAAGGCATCGCAAGCAACAGCTATCTCTCCAAAATTCCCTAAAATCAAAGGCCGTTCTTGGAACCCTCTTTCGCTTAATTAATTAAAGCATCCAAAGCAAAGCCTTCAAGAATATTTCCTTCCTTTCTCTTCCCCTTTTCTTCTATTCCTTTTCTCCCTTTGCACCTCTTGTTTGATAAATAAAATAAAATATATCGACGAACACACTCCCCTCTGATTCTGGGTTTTACTGGCGAGTAATGACAGAGCTTGGAACGTGAATCTGGATCGTACAGTAGAAGATTCAGGTTTTTTGAAGAAAATTATACGTAACTTGTGGCAGGCAGGAGATATTCAAGTTCCCGTTCTCGGGTCCCACCACCGTTCGATTTCTTTTATTTTTTATTTACCTTTTACATTCATCGTCGGGGCCGAGACGCTGACACCTGTGTTGTTGGTGATTTTGACGGTTACGCTGAGTCAACTCGTCAAATATATAGACTCCGGACTTTTCCTAATTCAGGCCAATTATTTCTCTCATGTTGTTTATTAAATATTTATTTTTCAAACAAAGAAAAAATTAAAATTTAGTGTCTTTTTGTTTCGCAATTATATTTCATAGCTTTAAATTGTCAAAAATATTGTGTTTAAAATTATAAAAAATATTGTATAAAAAGCGCTCCACAGCTTTAAGTGGTATAGAAAGAATATTGTGGAGTGTTTGATTCATTTTTCTGTTACATTAATTATGTATATAAAATTTAAAAAAATTATTACAATAAAAAATAATTAAAAACTTTTAAGATATGGATGAGCAATTACGTAATGTGGGTCTCACAGTTTTAAGATCTGAAAAGTTATGGGATTATAGCATTTCATTTTGTACAGCTTAAAGCTATAAGGTCCACGACTTTAAACTCTCAACAAAATGTAGCGTTTGATTGACACAATATTTTATGTAAATTTTATAATTTTAAATTGTGCGAAATGTGAAACAAACGCACACTTACTTGTTAAAAAACAAAAAGCATCTAAACACTCAACAAATTAATGTAAACCCCGAAACTAATGTGGAAACAAATTTGAGCACTTATTGACTTATTGTCCAAAATATCTATAAAGGATTTGTTGGGATTTTTTTTTTCGCTTTCGCTTTCTATTTTTTTATATTTTTGGAAAATGTCTTTTTTGTTATTTTGTTTTCTGTATTTTCTAAAATGACAATCAAATGCGTTTTTAAGATTATTTTATATTTCCTCAAAAATGAAAACAGAACAATGCATGAAAAATAAACATATCAAACAAATCTTATATATTTTTGAGATAATAATGTGATTTGTCGGCTATTATGCGAACCCATAAATATATTGAGCATGTTTTTGAGATTATTTTATATTTTCTCGAAAATGAAAACAGAAAAATGCGTGAAAAATAAAAATATCAAACAAATTTTATATATTTTTTAGGCAATAATGTGATTTGTCGGCTATTCGGCGAACTCATGAGTACATTTGTTGATCTTAAGTATATGTTTTTTGTCCTCTCATTTTTCACATTGTTTTAGCAAGTTAAATAAACAAAAAAAAGGAAATAAACAATCGTTGATTATTATTTTGGATTTATTGATAGTGAATTTGATCATATTGTATAATTTACCGATTAATGATGAACAACTTGTTGGGCATTCGGAAGAATTGAGGAATGAATCTTGGGAAACTCAATGGGATTATCAACCCCATCCTCATCACGTGACATTTTTTGTTTTTGTTTTTTGTTACTTGAAAATCGACATTTATATTTAAATACGTTTTTTATTTATCAAATAATCGAAGAATTTCTTTGATCCAACGGTCAAAGTCATCGACAAACATATAGAACAATAAAATTAGCACGTTTGAAATGTGAAGATTAATTCTCCTTTTCGCATTGCTTTAGATCAATTTGCACTAGTATGAAAAATCTTATGTCACCCAGGTAGATTGAAGGTGTTATAAAATTGTCCAATAATTTATTTTTTTTGGTGACTCGATATTATAAAAATTTATTTTTAAACATCCGATATAGTTTTAAGTTTGAGTCGTCAAGTTAGTACACAAAATAAAGAAAAAATGATTGGATAAATGGCCTAAAACTCAACACATGACAACAATAATATTATTTTTAGTGAGAATTAAATTTGGAATCTTCTAAATTTAAACAATTTGTGTAATAATCGCGGAAAATTTTACCTCGATGAAAAATAGTGAGAGTAAATAAATTAAATGGCACACATTTTTGGTTGTGGTGTTGTTGGTGTTATAAGTATGGGAGTAATTTGACTCCTTTGTTAGGTCAAGAGACTACCTATACGACTAACCTTCACACATGGCATGATTAGTGTGAAAGTCCTTGTTAGGTCCAAACACTCATTTAAGAGAGGTGTTGGGAATCGAACTATAAATGTGTGTCTGAATATATGACAATTATAATTTTGACGCCATTAATTTAAAGAACTTTCACTTATATGTTACCACATTTTGTGAATTTTCATACATAATTAATATATGTTTTTAGAAAACATGGAGGGGGACACCCAAAATACAACACCAATTGTTCACCATCAACACAGATCTCGGAAAACTCACTCCAATAACATCTTCCCACAGCAACGACCTTAACACTTGAACAGGCTGATGAACAATGGTGACACCCCTGTCATGACGAAGAGCTTCTGTGGCCAAGAAATCAGCACATCGATTTTGCTCACGATAAACATGACAAACACGAACTTCCCAATCTCTACTCAAGAGAGAAGCACATTCCAAGATTAAATTCACAAAGGATAAAACCACGGGGAAGTCGCTTAAATTGTAAGATTTTTTATTAGGCGTTTTAATGTGTGCATCCAAGGTTCGAACAACAACGTGAGCAATTTATTTGTGGCCATCTGTACTTCGTGCATGAGCTTAATCGATCCATACTAACTTGACGATATGCTATGTGCATGGGGTGACAACCTCGAGTTCAGAATTGACGCAACTGTTTGAAGGGCACCTGAGCTGAGGAATATTACAAAAAAATGTAACTAGAAATATATTAGGGTGGAGCAATTGACCAAAATTTATAGCAACCATAATTTGAATGGGTCAACCCCATTAACACCTAGCTTGATTCTTTTAACTCTTTTGATAGCCCTAATGAAGATGGGGCGCAGGGGTAGAACCAGGAATTGCTGCTAAGGTTTACTACTAAATAATATCTCTTTGAACCATATGAAAATTTTGGTTTTTTAGTGCTATTCACAATAGTACACCTTAAAATAATATCGTCAATATCTATGATTAAAACAAATTCTAACTTTGATAATCACAAACCAATATCTTCATCCACCACTTCAATACGAACAATAAAGGATTGGGTCCAAACCTCCAATGATGAGCAACATTTATGCATAGATGGATAAAATAAATCAACTACAACTCCTCAATAAAATAATTAGAGCTAAAAGCCAAGTTGTATTTATTAATAAAATAAGAGTTAAAAACATAAACTATATTAACCATAAAGATACATGTGTATTTGATATGCCTATATGGACATATGAGCCTTTTGTGTTTTTAACTTTGTATCATAAACTATATATGTATATATGTAAGTATAAACTCCATTGGGCGGTCGCCCAGGACTCCTAAATCTCCAAAGCCTCGTATTTTTTTTAAAAATTAATTGTATTATAGTAGTTCCAATGATCTCATTTAGAGAAAAAAAAATCTCTCAATAATGTGCACCATATTACAACTTAAAAATAAAAATTAGTCCATTTACGTCCTCTTTAATTATTTTGTAGGAGGACCCTATTCTTAGGGTTCTTTTCGAGTCTTTCAAGACTCGGGCAGACCAAATATATTTCATTTATGGTTGGCCGAGGATAATAAAAAAAATCGAAGTCCATAAACACATATAAGATTTAATATAAGATGACTTCTATGTATATGTATGGTAATTCATGAACTGTAGCTGACGTTGAGAATTTGATTCACTAATGAATTTTGGACCCCTCAAAGCAAATAATGGCAAAACAATCCCATCGATGCATTTAAATCAACAAAACCAGCCTATCATATCCTTAATCAATGCATTATGTTTGACTTAATTGGCGTACAAATGTAATTTATATAAATTTTCAATTTCAATATTAATAATAAAACTGTACAACTACAAACAATAAGTTAATTAATTAAATCTTACCCCATCCGATTCCATTTCATAAAAAATAAAATTACGATAGTACCAAAATAACCTTGCCAATCCAAGCATGGCAATGCATGTCACCTAGAGACTTCGCCCGGTTATATCTGAACCACCTCGATGGACACGAAATGTGGCCTCAGAGATACCCGTCGAGATATCTACTTTGTCATCCTACTTTAGGATAGCTTGGCCATACTCATCTCATAGTTCACTGTTATGTCGTTAGTAACAATTTAAAATATACTTACAAATGTACAATTAATATATAGTGAACAAGTAAGAGTCGATCCCACAAGGAGTGATGCTAATAGATATATAATCTAACACTTGAATATAATTGATACAATTATAAAAGGGGGGTTAAATCTTGTAATAGATAAAAATTAAGACAAAAAAATTGACGTTGAGAACAAGAATGAGAATTGATATTAATGAAAACAATAGCTAAGACTCACTATCCACCACAAAAACATTCAAACAATTTATAAGAAATAATAGACTAACAATTTTAACAAGCATATGATGACAACATTCACAACAAGGTCATGGCCAAACTCAAGTTGTATGATTCTCTCTTAATTGCATGTAAAGTGTATGGCGTCTACCTCATTACGTGTATTCTTAATCGAAATCTAGCATGGCATCTGCATCAATCAACAATCAAGAATTCAATAAGAGCAAAGAGAATATGAATGTCACAAGAATTCTAATACATGGTATTTGTACTTAGGTATTCAAGAATTGATTTTTCATAATTCATTTTCAACTGAATTATATGTTGCAAGAAAGAACATATTCAACAAGGCAATTGACCATGTTCTACAACAATTAATTCTAATACATGCTTCAAAGTTAGCTACTCAAAGAAACACAATACTAGAACTCACATAATATGGAAAAATCAAAATCATCATGCTTGTAGAAATTGAAATCCACACAACTTATAAAATTGAAAGCATGCTTGGAGCTTCAAGACAAGCCCTAACTAACAAGAGTTTAGTTATACATAACCAAATAAAACATGAAACATAAAAACATAATTACAAACACAAGCCTTGTTTTCTTCTTTTCCTTCTCCTCTTCTTGCTTCCACTCCTTCTCCAAGCTCCCCTCCTAGCTCCTACTCCTCTCTATTTATAGAGAAAATGATCACATAGTGGAGGAGTTAGTGCCTTTTTTGGTGGTGGATTGTCCATCAAATTCGTGTGGTGGATTGTCCACTCTTTGAATGGAAATGGTATCATCAATGACATCAACTTCCAATTACACACTAATCTTGTAACTGCATTCTGGGCCTAAACTAAGCCTATTATGAACTCAAACCCTTCATCAATATTGTAGATACAAATGTGTAAATAATTATGGGCGTTGAATCACTCAATTTGGACATCATACGCTCAAGTTATGGGCTTCTAAAGGTCTGGTCTGCAAACAGAAATTATGCTTCGGATATAACTTCCAAACTTGACTTCGAGGCAACCTTTAGAGGCCCAAATGAACTCCGATTTTTGTGAACCAATACTTCCTGAAAAGCTTGAAGTGTCCTATAAAGATTTGTTGAAGATCAAATCTCATTCCGACAGCTCTTACTGCCTCTTAACCTGCAAAACATCCAAGAAGATCTTAAGTACAATAATCTTGAAAATTCAGCTTTTAAGCACAATTTCTTGGCATTGCTTTGGTAGTATTTTAGCACTTTAAGAATGTATATTCTGACACTTATTAGTGACCTCGATCATCCTTCTTGGATGATGACTTAGTTGATCTCTATGCGGACATTTCGGTCTTAACTAGTGTCCATCATATCATACAATAGAAAACTCATGCGTTTGGTTGAGAGTATGTCTAATATCGTATAAGTTGTGTAGTGTATGAGCTGTCAAATAAGTTATGTGTTGTTTGGTAGATCGTAAGTTTTAATAGTATATAAACTTTCAATTTACTATTAGGGGTATGTAAACTAGTTTTATAATGAAATAAAATTATCGAATATGGGTCTTATTGAAAAGAGTTTTATGCGTTGAGTTCGAATATATAACTCTTTTTGAAATCTAACATATATTTTTAGAGATAAAATGATAAATGTGTGAGAGAACGGAGACAATAGGATAATTTTTTTTTGATATGTGATTGTTGAGCTGAGCTTATAAGCTCACTCACGTCAAACCAACGCATGCTCAACTCTTAGAAATCCAACTCCTAGGAGAAGAAGAGTCCCAACAATATTGTATATCCGATAAACACGCTCAGGGATAGGGGAGAGAGAAATCCACTCTAAATATAAGAAGAACTCTCCAACCCCCATAAAAGGAATCTCGATCACCAGGTAAAATCTTAACTTGGGCTATTATTGCTTAAGTTAAGAGAGCGCCCAAAGGCCGAGCCCTCCCAACTGCGAACTATCATACTGACTTGAGCGTCACAGCAGTCCCCCCAAGAACACCTCAGAGGCCCCCGTAGCCCATGTTTGCTTATAATCCAGCCTATCCAACTCAACAAAAAGTCCGACCGAATTGATTTTATAGTCCAGTTCGGGCGCACAATTTGGCATCATAAATTCTAATTCATAATATACATTTTTTAATTGACGATGATATCATACAAATTTATCTTTTGAACATTAGTTATAGGTATAAATTCTGATCATAAGACTCGCGCGCATTTTTTTCATATAACGACACAATAAATAAGATCAAAACTCAATATGTGGCCACGATGATATTGCTCCCAATATGAATTGAACTCATAATCTTTCGAGTTTATACGATCAAAAATATTATAGAACCCAACTTTTATGAACCCAACTCAACCCAAGTCTACATGACACTCCATGTAGGTGAGTCATGTTGAACATTTTCAAAAATTAGTTAATAATATTCATTTATTTCTCTCTCTTCATTTACTGCAAATTTTTATTTATTTTTTCATAAATGAAACTTTAAAATGTTTTATCTCTCAAAATACATGTTAGATTTCGAAAAAAATTACATATTCGAACTCAGTGCGTAAAAATCTTTATAGTAATACCCATTGTCAATAGTTTTTATTGCATTTTTTAATTACATTATTTTTTAGAAATAATATAATTCATATATATGATGTGTAAATTGTATATTCGAGCTGAAATTTTATTATATCATGATAGTAGAATATATATATTCATTGTTTTTTGCATTTTTATTGAAATTACGTTGGGTATCCGAACCTGTTAAGATTTACCACTTGGGACATTTAAGATTTTAATAGCGAATCTGTTGAAATTTAGCGAATCCGAGCCTTTTAGGTTACAGCATGAAAATTCGATACACGAGTCCGTTAGGGTTTAACACTTATTGTTTAGGTTACAACATGAAAATCCGATATACGAGCCCATATCAGTACTCATAAATAAACACTGAACCTACGTAACTCACATATCAGTGCAACAAAAATAATGTAATTAAGAATGAATGAATAAAACCTATGGATGATGGATCTTATTGGATAAATATTTACTTGTTGATTCTTGATATGCAATTTTTTTCGAAATCCAATACGTATTTTAAGAGATAAAGTAAAATTTCCTATAAGAAAAAAAATAAAAAAATGTGTTGTGGGGTTTTCAAATGAAATATTTTATTTTTTAAAATTTTAATTTTTCATGTCATACACTTATAAAGCATGTCATGCACACTTTGATTAATATTGGGTTACAAAAATTTGAGATATTTAGCGTCACCCTTATACGATTATGAAAATTCATAATTGGTTATGTGGTTGGACAGAGTTAAACGATTTCAAATGGACCCTAAATCATAAATTTCAAACAATCATTTAACTCAATCGAAAATAATATTTGGGTAAACTGAATTAAACTTCAAGCATAGATTTTGTCTAGGATAAAATTTTATTTGCAAAAGCATTCATAAGAGAGAAAATACAAAGTTAGGTAGAGTTTATTTGCCTTATTGATTCAGGCAAAACAAGAATAATCTGTTTTTATTCAATTTGTATATATATAATATATATTTGCTGTACATATGTGTGTGTACATATAGTTTTTATGTTTTTCCTATTTGGTAATCAATACATTTGGCCCCTCTCACATGCTTGACACGGAAATGTTAAGAGCATCCACAATGATAAAGTATTTTATAGAACTAAAAAAAAAATGAGACAAATGATGTTGATATTTGATATTTGATATTTGGAGAGATTGTAAATGAGAAATGAAAAAATTATTTTAAAATATATATTTTTGTTAATATGATTGTATTAGAAAACGTGTTTTACTGATATAAATAAGTAAATGAAACCTAATTATGTGTAATAGAGGTGAAAATTGGGGAACTGAAAAAAATTAGAGAGTCTTCCCCACTAGAGATGGTCTAAGGTAGTCACATTATGATCCTAATGATATATATTTCATGGGATCTCATACGTTATTCTATTGTACTATTACAATAAAATAACAGATTATATTAATAAAATAACGTATTCCAATGCAATAGAATATGTTATTTCATTATAATAATACAATGAAATAACGTATGAGATCTCATGAGATATAAATCCATAGGATATAAAGCGCAACTGGATCCTAATAAAATTAAACTGCACTAAGGACAATAAAATATATTATTCTATTATAATAATACAATGAAATAACGTATGAGATCTCATGAGATACAAATTCATAGAATATAAAACGCTTGGATCCTAATAAAACTATGCTGCACTAGGGTATTTTCGCCCATTCATCTAAATGGCATGGAGTGCAATTATGGCGTAAAAATAGGGGCAATCGTTTACAAAAGCTTCTATAAATACTGACTCCTCCCCTTTGTTATCATGCCCACACTTTTCATTTTTCCCTTCGCTTTCTCTCTGTCTCTCTGCCTCCCTTTCTTCTTTCTCAAACTCTCTCCAATAATACAAAATCTTGGCCGTCCATTTTTAAAAGATTCAGATTCCGGCCACTGTTTCTCTGATCGTCCGTTTTATCTCTGTGGAAGCCAAATTTTTAACCCTTTTTACTTTATTTACAATTTAGTATTTACCACTTTTTTACCGGTTTGGATTCAGATTTACTCTTTTTTTTTGTTTGGAGTGGTGACGTGGCATGCACCAAAACGACAATGAGTACCAAGACGATCCGCCTGCCTCCCCGTCGTTTTCTGACGCCTGGTAAGCGCAAAGAGCGAGACGGTTTTGTTAACTCCGTTAAACCGTCAATTACACCGTCAGCGGCGCCACCGCCACCAACAATCCCTTCCAAATTACCCAAGCTGACCACAGCCGGCGCCGATTTGGACAAGCCGCCGACCCCGCCTCCTGAGCCGGATAAATCCAATCAGCTCCTCGCCGGATACCTGGCCCACGAGTTCCTCTCCAAGGGCACGCTCTTCGGTCAACCTTTCGATCCGGCGACGCCTCGACCCGAGATTGTGGCGAAGAAGGAGGTGATGAGTTCCCAGAAAGCAGAGCCGGAGCCGAGCCGAGGAGGAGGAGGAAGGGTTGAGCCGAGGAAGGATAAGTGTGAGAGGTACGTGGATATATCTGGTTTGTTGAAGCGAGAAGGGGTCCACATACAAGGTATAGTCAATCCAACCCAGCTAGCTCGCTTCTTACAGATTACAGATGTGATAGTGAAGGAAAGGTAGCCGCAGCTACAAAAGGGTTTTCCTTCCAACATTCTCATCCGACTCAACAAACCCACACAAATGCACAACCAATCAAATTGGGTTCTCGTCGTCTCGAGGGTTGTGACTTGTGACTGCACCTTCGCCGCGAATGTGCAGTCCAGTATAGAGAATTAGATGTTAGAAGCCACCTGTTCAATTCTGTAAAAATCTTTACATATTATGTGGGTAAAGTCTGTTCATCCAGTCTCGCACACTGTAGAGCCTTGTGTACGAGAATTATTTACATGTTTCAGAGGAGTGTAATTTGAGCATTAATGATGATGTTTGTTTGATGGATTCGATCTGAAAATCAATTAGCTTATATTTTTTGTTCCAGTCAATCCGTGTGTGAGTTTTGTAAATCTACATGCTCTTATTTGAAAATGAATCAATCAACAAATGGAATCAGTTTGTTCTCTCTGTTCATTCCTGTTGAGTGTGTTTCTAATATATGTTTTTACTCTTTATGAGAGGTTAGGTCACATGTCTCAATTTGATCTCATCGTATTTCTTGCCTTCTATTTCCTCATCTAGAACTTCTAATTGTCTTATACAAATTAAGGGAAATCATTATATTGTTCATACCAGAATGGAGTTAGATACGTTCTCATTATGAGATTAACTTATTCGAATTTATTTTAGTATATACTAAGTTTAAATATGAATTCTTAATTTCCTTCTTCTTGACATCATGGCTTCTTTACTTTTCTTCGATTCTTTGTCATCTACGAACTCAACACCCTCACCTCAGGAAGATCCACAAAATCCTTATCATCTTCCAAACAATGACAATCCTAATCATGTTCTTACTACTCAATTGCTCAATTCAAAAAATTATGGTCCATGGAAAAGGACAGTTGGTATATGTGTCTACAAGCTAAACGCAAATTAAGTTTTGTTGAGGAAACTTTAACAAAACTAGCAATTACAGATTTCACTTATGTAATGTGGATTGTCAACAACAACAAGGTTCAGTCTTGGATCATGAATTCTCTAATCAAGAAGATTGCCTCCATAATTGCTTATGTGAACAATGCACGAGAACTTTGGATAGTCATAGATCTTGAAGAAAGGCTCTCTAGAGGTAATTGAGCAAGAATTTCATAGCTTTAGCATCAACTAGGTTGTTTGACTTAAGCAGATGTGTTTTTTTTTAATGGGAAAATTATTAAAACACCAAGAGGGCAACTGAAAGAGAATACATCTGATAAATATTCAGTTTATCAAATACAGTCACAAAAAACACGACTCCAAAATTTAAGACATTCAAACCAACTATCTATTAATTTGTCTATTGATTATTATTTGCCGTTCAAGACTATATTATTCTTTTCGATCCAAATCATCCACATCACAGACATTGGAACCAATCGAATGAAGCTTCTTTGTTGTTTGTCTTTGACCAAAGACTCATCACAGTTGTTCAATGGACAAACTTGTAAGACGTCATTATCGGGTATTTTTTTTTGCAATGATCTTAAACATTCCAGCACTCCAATGAATAAGCTCTTGAATTCGATTTCGACTAATGTTATTCTATAAACATTAAATTAAATTTTTTATATGACAAAAAGTAGAAACACGAAAAAATGGAGGAAAGCATGGAGAAGGGGAGATATGAAACAAAAACAAATAAGGTAGTTGGCATATTTTGGTAGGTGGCAAAAACAAATGGCATCATTAGCATGATAAAATCGATGACATTTTTTTTAAAATTATTATTTAGACAAGAATCATGCTTTGCCAAATATTTATCTATTATGGAATATTATAAATAATATTCTTGGAATGCCAGGTTGGATTAATTGTAAATTTCACCAATATTTGTATATAATGTTCGAGTATAAGGGAACTGTATTTTCGCATATATATAATACTAATTTTACAAATGCGATGTGAATAAATCATGATACCTTTACGGTACTGGGCCGGTACTTGGGCTAAATGGGCCGCTTCTCGTAACCGAGCGGGCTAATTGCAGTCCATCTACATTCGAAATGTAGAAAATTGAATTAAAAATTAATTTGATCCATAATACACTTTTTTTTTGCCTGCCTATTTCTGTATCCCAAATAACTGTTTCTAACACAGCTCACCTTCATTCAAGATATCTTTTACTGCCAGAACCAGCTCAGTTCTTGCACACCCACTTGCCTATATAGCTATGAATGCCAATTCAACCTTCATTTGCTTCGATTACGGTGCTTTGGGCCACTTTAGAGTATCCACGATGATACAATTTTAATGAGAAATGAAAAATGTATGAAAATATATGTTTTTACTGATGTTGCTATCTTGAGAGATGTGTTTTGTTGATGTAAGTGTATTGGGAAACATGTTTTGATAATGTAGATAATACGTGACTTGATTTTTTGTAAAAGATGTGAGGGATGAAATAGTAAATACTTGACTTTTATTGAGAAGGGAAAATATATAGAAATTTATTTTTGCTGTTGTGCCTCTATTGAAAAACGTATTTTATTGATATGAGTGTTTGAGACTAATTTCTTTGTAATAGATATGAGACCCAATACATAATTTTACTGAGGGAGCAAATTTTTACTATTATGGTTGCTGTTGTAGGAATAGCAAGAAAACAAAAGTTAACTCAAAAGGAAGTCTGTATAATTGTATTCAAGAAAACAAAAATATAAAAAAATTTCGGCAGGGTAAAATAAATACAGTAAAATGAAGGGGTCAAAAATTGAAACAAAAAATAAAAGAAACTTCATACAAATACAGTAAAATAAATACAGTAAAATGAAGAGATCCGGGTCAGTGACAGCATTTTTATTTGTGTTCGCAAATAAAAATGCTCTCACTGACCCGGATCTCTTCTGCTTCCGGCAAACGAAACTAGAACTGTTTTTGTTTTTGTTTTTGTTTTTGTTTTTTAGGGTTTCTTCTTGTGGAATCAGTGAGAGACAAAACGCACAATGAGAGGATTGTTGAACAAGCTTGTCTCTCGCTCTCTATCGGTTGCCGGTCAATGGCAGCAGCAGCAACTCCGTCGCCTCAACATCCATGAATATCAGGTACTCCCCCCTTCGTCTTCTTGTTTACGTAACTTTGTAATTCATACGTATAGTTTTATCTACGATCTTTAAGTCTGATTCGACTGCTGCAAATCTCTTCCTCGCACTGCAGTATTGTATTTTAGTGTGATGTTTTGTGTGTTCATATTAAGTTGTCAAAGAAAATGGAGGAAAACTATTTTTGATTTTGGTTTGTAATTAGGAACTTCTCCGTTATTTTGGTAATCAATCTGATGATACACAAGGGACCTGGCGATCTTATACTTCGTTATGATATAGCTTTCTTTATATATGTGTTTGAGTAGCTCCGAGTACTTGAGATATAGATTATTTATTATATATATTTAGATGACTTCGTGCTATTTTGAGTCAGGGGGCTGAGTTGATGAGCAAATACGGAATCAATGTTCCTAAAGGAGTAGCTGTTTCATCCATTGATGAAGTTAAGAAGGCAATTCAGGATGCCTTTCCTAATGAAAACGAGGTAATGTGCAAACATCCCTGTGGACATCGAGAATGATTATTACCTGGTTGTTGCTGAATATCACGAAGAAATTTGTGCCTTTATTTTATAATCTTATAATTGGTATATAATTTAACAAAATCAGCAACAAAAACAATTTTTAGCTATCTCTGGAACAATGCTAATTGTTTTTATTTAATTGGTTTGGAATGAATATATTGCAACTCTCAATTCTGATTTTGTTGCAGGTAGTGGTTAAAAGTCAAGTTTTGGCTGGTGGACGAGGTTTAGGAACATTTAAAAATGGTTTTCAGGGTGGAGTTCACATTGTTAAGACTGACCATGCTGAAGAGACTGCTGGTACTGAAGTTTGATGTACTTCTGAATATGATTGAAATTTACTGGTTCTTTTTGTAATCACACACATATTAATGGCTGTCTTTGCCAAGTGTAAATGTTTAATCAGTTAATCACTCTTATTGTTGGAAATGGGCATACTCAATTTACTTTTTTAGAAGAACTTGCAATGGAATATTTGATTGTGTATCATTTATGGAGGATGTTCCATATCAATTTAGAGGTCTGCACTTTGGCTTAAATTGTGTGTATTGTTCTTTGTTTAAGAGGATGCAGATTGCGAGAATAATAGCACTTTATTCATGTCCGAAGAGTCATAATTAAATGTTGATTGTTTTACTGTTGGTATTTTTATAAACATGCATGCTATTCTCAATTTGCTATTTGCGGTAGCTTCCTGTTCTTGCCTCGTACATGCTAAATAGTAATTTTCTGTTCCATGTCCTTTTTAGCTCATATTGCTTCTTGAGTATGGTTAACAGTATTCAGCAGTTAACTGCTTTTTTTTCTCTCCTTAATATTCATTGCTTGCAGGGAAAATGCTCGGCCAGATACTTGTCACCAAGCAAACTGGTTCTCAAGGAAAAGTTGTCAGCAAGGTTTGGAAGTGGCTGATTTATTCCATTCGGAACTTATGTTGACACTTAACAATTAACATATTACCTTATTTTATGATTATGCCCATACCTCAACACAATGTTTTTATTCTTGGTCATGAAGTTGTTGTGGTGGAGCTGAAGTTCATATGTTTGAATTATTTTCTTCTTCCCATTTGCAGAAAAATTAAGAAAGGCCTGTCAGGGATGTGCCTGGTCTTTTTTAATTATAAACTTGTGCTGTTTTTGCTGATCTTATTTAGGATTCGTAAATTTTGAATACTTTAAATCTTATTTAGGATTCGTAACCTGGGTTCACTTCTCAGTTGGTCGTAAATTTTAGATTTCTTATGTATTTGTGTAGCCGTATAGCTAACCCCAAATTGTTTGGAACTAGGTCTTTGATGATGATGTTTATGGCCTATGTAAGATTCTCTTTATTAGTTCCCAATTAGAAATTTAGTAGAATTGGGGTAACTAGCTAAATGAATAAGATCATCATATAAGATTTTTCAAGTGTTCAGCATTTATCTATAAATTTGATTTTTGATTGGTCGGAAGAGATTTTGACGGTGTTTATATATGTTTACTTTGTGTGAAGATTTGGTCTTTTGTTCTTGATTGGAACTGTTTGTATTGTTTTCTACTATTATTTCCTGCAATTCTAGTATTGAAAATTGCTATTTGAGAGAGCTACGAGAAGTTCTTGGTTGATGATTCATTTTGTTTCTTTTCTTTTGACAGGTTTACTTGTGCCAAAAGTTGTCACTTGTTAATGAGATGTACTTTGCTATAATGCTGGATCGTAAAAGTGCTGGTCCAGTATGTTTCCAGTCTTGAGTTTGTTGCTTAATATTTGCAATTAATGTTTTTGGTGCCTTCTAGCCTCTGCAAGAGTAATCAAGATTTTTTATAAGTCATCGTCCTATTGGAAATGATAGTTTCGATGAAAGATATGCACATTCTGTTTTTCAGCTTATAATTTCATGTGGAAAGGGAGGAACCAGCATTGAAGATCTTGCAGAAAAATACCGACTTGATCATTAAGGTTGCTATCCTTTTTCATACTTGCCTTTTAGCATGACTGTTGAATGGTCTATTTGTGTGTCACCAGTTGACATCATGTACCCCCTCTACTATTTGTTTCTGTAGGTACCTATTGATGTTTTTGAAGGAATTACTGATGAAGATGCTGCAAAAGTTGTCGATGGTTTGTCCCCTAAGGTGGCTGACAGAAATGATGCAATTCAGCAAGTGAAGAAATTATATAAGCTTTTCTGCGAGCGTGACTGTACCATGTTGGAGGTGAGCATAATTTTCCACATAGCATAGTTGCTACTGCTTTATGCTCTCAGAACAGGTCAAAAAACAATAATAATGTTATTCCTGGTTTTACCTTGGGATTGTAAAGAAAAGAGCAACTGCCTGGTAATGAATTATATTTGCATTTTGTTTTTATAAAGTTGGATTCTTTAGTGAGACCTTTTCCCTCTGGACAGATCAATCCCATTGCCGAGACTTCCGATAGCAAGTTGGTAGCAGCCGATGCTAAGTTAAACTTCGATGATAATGCTGCTTATCGTCAGAAAGAAGTATTTGCTCTTCGTGATCCAACACAAGAGGATCCTCGGGAGGTTTGGTGATCTGGGGCTGAATATCATGTTTTTGAGCATTTAAAAAAAGAACGTGTGCACTTGAATTCGGACTAAATGGAGCGTAGATATATCATTTATGATATTCCTTTTGTCCTCTTAAATACTGGCAGGTTGCTGCTGCCAAGGCAGATTTAAATTATATTGGCTTAGATGGAGAAATTGGCTGCATGGTGAATGGTGCAGGTCTAGCTATGGCTACAATGGATATAATTAAGTTGCATGGTGGAACACCTGCTAATTTCCTAGATGTAGGTGGGAATGCGTCTGAAAATCAGGTAATGATTAAGAATTTTAACTTAATACTGCCATAGATTATTCAGATTTCCTTTACTGTACACCTACACTTGTTTCATGCTTGCTTCAATGCTGATATTTTATTTGCCAGTTCTTTTTTTTGGTGGTTGTTATTAGTGAAAGAGGTGATGGTCAAAACTGTGGAAGTTGCTTTTTTTTTACTGATAATTTATGATGGAAAAACTGCCTTCTGAAATGTCTGTCATGTAGGAGATGACATTATGCCTTCAGGCTGAATTTGATTATTTGCTCTTTCCATTCATGATATATGTGAACAGGTGGTGGAGGCTTTTAAAATTTTGACTTCTGATGACAAAGTGAAAGCAATTTTGGTGAACATATTTGGAGGAATAATGAAATGTGATGTGATAGCCAGTGGAATTGTCAATGCTGCAAAACATGTAAGGCTTGCATTGAATTATTTCTGGTTCAAGTTAGCAGAAAAATACTAGTTTCTTTGAATTTTGTTAAATGATTCAATTTCATTAGCTTTGTTTATTTTGCCTGTAGAATATAAACGTTTGTGAAAATATTATCTTGTTCATAAGCATGAAGTTTCCCGTTCCTTGTTAATAACTAGGTTGCACTTAAAGTACCAGTGGTGGTCCGTCTTGAGGGCACCAATGTTGACCAAGGGAAGAGAATTTTGAAGGTAAATGTAAAATTCAATATCAATAAAAAAAACCTAACATAACTTGGTTTTGAAATGGAGCTGATAACAGTTATTTATCTCCATCATTAATGGATGTGCAGGAAAGTGGCATGAGTCTAATCACTGCAGAAGATCTCGATGATGCTGCGGAGAAAGCAGTTAAAGCTGCTGCAAGTTGAGAAATCAAGACCAGAGCCTGTTCGTGGTCATTTTTTTCGAACGGTCGAACCGTTGACAAAATTTGGTAAATTGAACGTATTGGACAGCAATAACAATGAAAGCATGGAATGGGTTCATTTTTTAGGATCTCTGGATTTTCACTTTCATCAGCTGAGAATCTGGTGGTGTGTCCTTAAAATGTTTCAAGTCGTCTGGATTGGACCTTCAAACTCTCCATCATTATTCATCTACCTGATAAAAGCGGTTTTGCAGTGTAATTAGGTGGAATCCTCTTACACGTTCCATTTAAAGAGGCAGTGAGGAATTGATCAAATAAATCTTTCATTTCATGAATATCTATTATCTGACCAGATTATTATTGCAAGTATAATGTAAGCTTTCTAAATATTATTATGTTCATTCTTCAAGGACTCAGAAATCTTCTTTGAAATGCAGTAAGCTGTGGATTGGATGGTGATCATGGGATTGATTCCAATGGCGGTTGGTAGTAGACTGCCATCACAGACGTACAAGTCCATTGCCTCCCAACTTTCACCATTTTCATCAACTGCACCTTCATCTTCTGTTGTTCCCATCCTGCAACTTCCCATCTGATGTGCAGTGGTCAAGACTCCCCAGTTCTCCTCACTCGACAAAAATCCTTCATGTACGCCTACTGTGTCCAAGAACTCCTCCAAATCCTGTCCCTTGGCAACTTCACAGTTAATTCTCTGGCCATCACTTCTGTAAGTACCAACTTCAACAGCTCCTGCCTCGATCAAAATTCTCAATACCCGTCTCAGTCCAATTTTCAGATTTTCTTTATCTGACTTGTGTAATCGATACTTGATCCTGCCTTCTGCTTTTACTTCTCCTGATCCTTGATCTCTGACCAGTGCAAAAGCATTGGCTGTTCTTGGATATCTAACCATTGTGTTCTTCATATCAACCCCTGAAACCCAAGGAAAAACTGTTGCGAACGATGCTGGCCCTATCAGTGGAGTTTCTACGACGGCATGAACTTCATTGGAATCCTCTGAAACCACCTTATGGAGTGAAGTGATGATTCCTCCATCAAACATCTTCCCTTCGAATTCCGATCTATCTTCCGGGAAGTATCCCCATGCCATTAGAACTGGGTGGAGATGAAGGTTCCTGCCAATATTCGGATTCTGCAAGCCACTTGAAACCATTAGAGGGGGTGTCAAAAGAGCTCCACATGCTGATATCGTCACTCTAGCCTCAATTTGCAGCTTATATGTGATATTCTTGTTTAAGATCTTAGCAGTGACTCCCAAACACTTTCTGCTCTTTCTCGTGTTCACTGCATTCTCTAATATAAATCTCTCAGCTTTGCATCCTGTTAGAATCACTGCACCATTGTCTACAGCATCCACTAACCAGGTAGAATCAGTCCCTTTCTTGTCTCCAGTTCTGCAACCATATCCACAAGAACCGCAATAATGGTCATCTGAAGAATTCCTTGGGGCAGTCTCAACTTTCAAACCAAGTTTCTCACACCCTTTTCGTAGAACTTGGTTCTGGAACCCTTCCTTGGTACAATTCTCTGTAACACCAATCCTTTGACTTACAGCATCCATGGCATATTCATAGTCCGTGCTACCGAAGAGTTGAATCTTGTGATCCACAGACCATTCTTTGAGAATATGTTTTGGAGTTTTGATGGATACAGACCAGTTTACAGCAGAGCCTCCACCAACAGTGGATCCAGCCAAAATCATGAATTTACCATTAGTTGAAGAGAACAATGCCCCGGAGTCATATAGCTCAGACAATGAAGGCCCTTCAAGTGATGAATAATCTGCAGGTGTAAAATAGTTTCCCTTCTCGAGAACAAGTACTTTCTGGCCAGATCCTGCAAGAACTGCTGCTGCAACCCCTCCTCCTGAACCAGAACCAACAATTACAACATCACACCTGATCTTGCAAATTCCATTTTCAGGATCTTCAGAGACTTGTAAGCCTTTTTCACAAAGAGATTGAACAAGGGTTGAATCATTTTCCTTCATAGTTTCTACTATCCCCTTCTGAAGAGGCCTCTCCTTCTGGGTGGTTTCTAGCAACTTTTCCCTTTTGTCTACCTGGTATCCGATTGCTTCCCATGACGGGTTCCTTGAATTTTCATCGGTCTGCATCAAATGGAGAAATTCAACCAAATCAAATCATAACTAAAAATTGTGAAGAGGTTCAATCTTTTAACCTAAAAGGACAACATCGGGCTTGCCTATTTTGAATAGCCTAATTGAGCCTAAATTTGGGCCAAACAAGCCACCACCTACCGACAGATAAGTTGGGCCAAGGCCAAAAATCAAACAAGTACAGATTCACGGAAATCCCGTAGACATATACCAGCCAGGTTATCCCAGTTTGGTTTCAATCTTTATGTATGCTATTTTCATCCATTCCCGGTTTGAATATAATAAGGCATATCATGCACAGAAGACAAACAATCAACCGTTTGATTTGGGTAGTTGAACATCAAAGGTAATTAACCATTCAATCAAATTAAAATAGTAGGAATCACGAGCAGTACAATATAAATCAGACGAGAAAAACAAAAACAGATAAATGGTTGAGCTGGTTGTGAGTTATAATCAATTACCCTGGAGAAGAATGTGTACAAGCAAAACATTTTGGTAACAGCAAATACAACTCTCAGAGGCTTCAGATATTTCTCCTTCGACCATTGCTTGAGAAGTTCTTCTCTTCTCTCCAATGGAATTTCAGAGAACTTGTGAATGAATGGCCATTTCCAATCGAGACAACGAAACCCACATATCAATAACGTTCCCAACCTGAAAGAGAGAACCTTCAAGACTAAACGCACTATGAACATAGCATCTGGTATAGTCCTCTTCACCATAACCTCTGCTACCTGTTTTTTTTTAAATTACTAAAAACCCAATATCAAAAACAGTTAAAAAAAACAAGACCCACGGAGAAAGACAGAGACTTGATATAGAATTTGACCTCATCAGGGATTGGAGGTTGAGACCCAGAAGAGCTGTAGAAGGAATGGAGTTTTGGGTTGTCAACTATGTGATGTGGCAAGGGAGGAACCAGAGTCTCACAGATGGCAGAGAGAGTTTGGATCTGAGAGGAAGAGAAACCATGACTGTATTTGTACTCTCTTCTTCCTCCTCTCAGTAGAGGATGACAACTCTCTCCTTTCTCCTCCATTGATGTATGTGTTGCTTGCTTTACTTTCGTTCTTGACTCGGCTAGTCGGCTTGTAATCTGAGTTGAGTTGAGTTCAGTTGCTAGCTTGCCTTTTTTATAGGAAAAGTTGGATTCTACTTTGTAGAAATTGTAGTCTCTTTTTCTGTTCCATAATATTAATTGAGACCATACATTCGATAAGGATTTAAACTTACGCTGTTAAGCCGGCATGAAGTAAAAGTTTCTCAGTGAAATAAAATAAATTGAGTCAATCATAAATAAATAAAAATATTTTATTATAAATTGAGTCAATCATAAAAGTTTCTCATTAGAAATCAAACACATTTATCTCTCAAATCCATACAATATGACCGCAAAAAAAAAATCACAAACTTGCTATCCCAATGGCTGACTTGACTTACACACTCTTAAGTCTTAACACATATCATAAAGCTGTTTCAACTTCCATCTTCTTCTCTTTTTTTTTAACTTCCAAACAATGAATGATGAAAATTCTGGAAACATCCTTACTTATTTTTTACTCAAAATTGTTGGGGTTTGTGGATCTTATTAGGTTGGTAGGAATTTATGGTTCTTGAATGTGTTAATCAAACGCTAAAAATAAATTATTATGAAATTTGGGATTTCTTACAATCTTCAACAATTCACCGATACTGGAGTTTGCTTATAGTAATGAAAATATCTTATCTTATTACTTTATTATATATAGATATAGACTAGGAAATGATACATCTTAACGTTGTGTCTCGTGTACCCATATGAATATTATTATCTCTATTCCAACTTAATAAATAAACAATAATACTAATTTTATTTAAATTTTTAATCTTTAATCATGATTTAAATTTTAATGTTTACCACTATTTATCCTATCAATTATTAAAGAATCAAATATAGATTTATTGAAGAGTCGGTGTCCACATGCAGTAGCATAGTGGACCAGCTACAATCAGTCATTATTGGTGGCTGGTGCAGTTGGGTGGCTTCATTTCATTTATGATGAATCTAGCCCTAGTCAATGAAAATTAAAGGCCAATGTGGGCAATAGTGTCCCTAAACTCTCTATCTTTTTTTCTTTTTAAAAAAAACTTTGATTTTAATTGAATTCCCACAACAATCCTATTAAATGGCTTAAGGCTCTGCAAAATGTTTGACATAACAGAAACTCTGTCATTCCTTAAGATTTCAAACAGGTTAACGGTTCAAGTCCTCTCACACTCTAAATTAATAAACATCAAAATCAAACTATGTTCAAACAAAAAAACACTTGCCAGGGTCCAAATATCCGAGATATACATAGGCCAAAGGGCCTATGATTCTTATTTCTTCTTGTAGAGAAGAAAAAAGATTTTGTAGATTGGTAAATCGAATTTAAATTCAAAAACTTCCTAGGGAAAACAAAGGATTCTATCTAGCTCATCTCCCAACATCAATTATTCATACACTCAAGACACCTATATTACTATTATGCAAGATGCGTAATAAGAAAGCTAAAGTACAAATCTATAAATTCACAGTGAGAAACTAATATATCCCAAACATTAGAATCTAGTGTAAAATTTTAATAGAACATTATTCCTTATTATTCCGAAAAAAGAGGCTCTTCAAATAGCAGCAAGAACAAGAAGAAAATTATTTTATTCTATGTGTGCTTATGGCTTTATATTGTATTACCTCTTCAAGAAGACACTGAACAAGGGGAACAGGTCATGAGGAAGAAGTAAAACCACACTCAGTAACGAGAAAATGGAGCTGTCGTTGCAAATGCAGGACCTGTTACAGATATAATAGTAACTATAAATAACATCTTGATACAGTTCTCATTCAACAGAGAAAGCAAAGAGTGATGAGTGACAACATTAGTAATTTCTATTTGAATTTCTTCCTGACAAACTATCATACATAATGCTTTTTAGACTATATAACACGCCTTAGTCCTGAAACCCTTTGTTTCAGAAAAGGCTAATTTATTCTACAATTTGACTGTTCACGCACCATACCATTTTCTATGCCGTCATCACATTTCCACTTCAATTTACAAATGACGCATGAAAGACTTTTAACATATATCAAGCCCTTAAGCTCCCTGTCGATGATCATTCACTTGTCGTCTTAATCCTTAAGGTCATCTTACTTTCAGACAGAATTTTCAAGATCCTTAGAATCTCTTTATACATCTATATAATCACTAGAATTTCTTTATTAATCAATATAATTATTGGTTATCCGCCCAAGGATAACAACAGTATTCTCAGACGAGTAGCTGTTTAATCAACTAGTCAGATATTTTAATTGGATAATATAAATTTTCTAGTAAAAATGAATTTCCCACAGCTATGGGATGAAATCATCGTAGTTTCTAGCAATTCAAGCTTAAGCAAAAACCAAATGACAAAAAGTGTGACTTAAATTTTTAACTCTCCTAATATCCTGGCTAAGTGATACAGAGATTGCCTGTAAGAAACGTTCGCCTCAAAAACTAAAGGAACTAGCAGCCTTTGGTTACAAAAATAATATAACCAAAAGGAAAAGGGGAGGATTGGCTCCAAGGAAACTTTACCTCTTCTTGAAGCAAGGATGGAAGATTGTCATTTGACATGAGACGAGTGATTTCTGTGTGTAGCTTCTCCTCTTTAACACCATGCCATACGTCTTGAGGCAGGGCCAACAAAAGTACTGTCAGAACATCAGCGGTATGAGGATACGTCCCTTTGCAACTACCTTGATCAAATTCACACAAACAACTGGGCTCTGTGTGAGATGAAGGGACAAGCATGTCAATGCCCTGTTCACTGCCAGAGGTGACAACGCTCCCGGACACCAAAGTGACAGGCTTTTCACCATCACCAGTTAAGAATTTTACATCTGTTTTCTTACAGCATGTCCCATATGACATGGAATTCCCAGTCAAAAGTTCTGCTCCTTGGCAACAAACATTTGCAGAGATTTCAGTTAATGAGTCTCCATCAGCAAAAGATTTATCTGCTCCTTGGTGACAAAAATCTTTACAGAGTGAAATTTCGGAAGCCAGCCATCTCATCACATACTCGAACAATTCAGTCTCTCGCACTTGTTTCATTACCTCTTCCTGACATCACATCTTAAAACTTCAAATCATCTAGCCCGTTTTCCTTTTTAATCCATAAAGTGAAAAGGATGAGAACAAAAAGGCAGTCTGACAGTCACCAAATAAAGTACGACTCTCATTTGGAAAACAAAGAGTAATAGCTTATTTGGTGCTGTGGTGACTAAGGAGCATGGGTCCAGAAGTAGAACATGAAATATTAAATTACTTTACATTTAAGTTTAAATTTTGAAAATACTTAGAAGAGTGCCAATGCCCTTATCATTACTCCTAGTCTAGCCGTGTTTGCTGAGAAGAGAAGAATGACGATTAGAAATTTATATATGGAACAAATTACCATTACAATAGCTGTCGAACCAAAAAATTTATCCATCTCTCTCTCTCTCTCTTTCTCTCTCTCACACACACACAAACCCCAATAAAATGCTGAGTAATTGATGTTACTGAAGATTGGTTCACACTTCACAGAAAATTCTATAGGAAATATGACAGCCAAGCAACTTAATAACTTATTATCTTGATGAAGAAACTTTCTCAACAAATACTTACGATAATTTTTTATTATAAAAGAGTGCATGGAAGAAAGATGAATAGATGAAAACTAAAAAAAGAACCTTGATGGCAAGCCGTCCTTTCTCCTCTTCACTTAAGGTTACACTCCCATTTTCTTGTCTGCGAACTTCAGCGACCCACTTTATGAAATCTCTCAAATCAGCAGGTGGTGATTTAAATACAATTGAGAGCACATTTTGTACGTCTTTTACATCACCTTCCTTCAAAAGAAGTGGAACGTCTATTGATAAGTATTTCGCAATGCTGTTCCAACCCTCTTGTTTGCAACTCTGCCGAAAACAAAAGTGGCAGCCTTAGCAACCACCTCTTTTGGAAAAAGACAGTTAACATGAAAGCACATTTCATGACAGCAAAGCGATAAATAATAGCAAATGAAGACAAATAATATTGTCACAAGGTGACACAATAACATAGTCTAGACAGAGCTGCCCAGAAGATAGTTACCACTGTATAAAGGATGGATGGTGGTTTGTGATGTCTTGAAATAATCATGAACCTGAAAAAAGGTGGGACAGAGATTATGACTGCATAAAGCTTATAGCATGTCAAATACGGATTTACAAAGAATAACCAGAAGCATTACTCAAAAGTTAGAAAATTATCATAGAGTAGTAACGTAACTGGAAAATTCTAGATGCAGGTTTGTTAAGCAGTAAGATTGATGATATTCTATCCCAGGTGCAATCTTTAGAATGAAGATAACACATAACATATATTAGTCAGCAATAAACTCTTTTCAAGTTGTTCATGGATAGTCGCTTTTAGAGCAACAAGGTATTTTGTGTGATGATTGATGCAGGTTGCCATGAACATTAGCTTTAAGGGATATATAGTAAGATAAAGATTAAAAGAAGACCGAGTGAAAATGAAGAAAATGGAACATGAAATCAGGAAATAATTAGCCTCCAGGAAGATATTAGCAGGCAATATGAGAATTGAAGTCAACAAGTTCCTCACTTCCTCTTAAGTGATGACCGACAGGAGTGCCCCTTTGAGCACATGCAATGGTAATTTTTTGTGGAGGAAGGGATAATATATGTGAATGTGTGTTTTTGTTGATGTGGCTGTATTGGAAGACATATTTTGCTGATAAGGCTGAGTTCATGGCTTGACTTTTGTATAATAAAGATGAGACCAATATTGATTTTGGTGTAGTTTTGTTGGGGACAATAAGGAGGCCAACAATATTGATGGTCTTGCTAATATGGGGAATAAATAATGTTTAGGGATTTGTAATCTGCTGATGTGGATGAGTTTGTAGCTTGACATTTTGTGTAGTAGAAGTGAGACCCAATTTTAATTTTAATGAGAAGGGAAAGTCGGCACCATTGTGGATGCTCAGCATAAATCAGCTGAATAGGAGGGGGGATGCATGCGCACATATGTTTGGTGATAGTACATTCTTGTCCTTCAAAGGCCAAATGGTAGTGAGTACACTGCCCACAAAATTGGGAGGGTATACACATCGTTTAACAACAAGGCCCCTCCATAGCCACTTAGTGAGATCCTTCAAGATATCCCAAGAAAACGTTCACGCAAGCCACCTTGTCCCTTGCAGCCTCAGAAAAATAATAACTTCCCAACTTAAAGTGCAAGCTAGGAACCAGCGGACCTGACTACTAGCCAAATGAGATTTAAAACTACCCAGATTCTTATTGGGTCATGTGTCTCTATGAGATGCTGGAGGAAAGCTCTTGGTAGGGATGACTTTCGCATTGAAAAGCGTGAATCCTCTTTCTCTCTGCATTTTAGACTTCAGTATAACTATGTTTAAATCAGCTCTCAGCCACTTGGATAAGTAGTTGTGGCTGTTGTCACAGAAGGATTGGGTTTATAACTTGAATTATTATCACAAATAAACAATTTTACATATCTGATATATAAAGATTCGTAAATGCAAGATTATAAATAACAAATTAAGATGGAAAAAATGACTTCCAAAACTCAGATTTGTGGTGAGGGGATCTAATGGCTTGATGTGTTAAGGGAATTTTAAAAATGATTAGCATACCCCCTGCGGTGACCCGTTGCTTCGTCAGTTGTATCCATGGCCTCCCAAAGAAGTGTTAGAGGAACCCAGTGAGGTGGATATTTAAATCGAGCAACATCCAAGATGAGAACCGTATCACTCTCAGCATGATAGCCCCCAATAGGCGAAAAATGCCCAGTTCCAGTCTGTAATCAGACAGGAATATGAACTTCAGGTCTCTCAAGAACTCTAGTTTAGTAAATAGTAAGCATACCACAAGACAATAAATTTTAGCTTCAAGGCACAAGAGATGACATTGAAAATTAACAAATTCTGAATACTATAACAGACAATCTCATCATTTTTTTCACTTTAATTTTCTTTGTTGCCCACTGAAATAGCACTATTGATGAATATCTTGTAAGCATGCGAATTGATGAATATTGAGCTTGACCTCTTCATTTCTATCGGATCATCATAATCTACTGAACTTCACAACACACTCAAGATAAATCATATACAAAACGAAACCAAGGTTTCACACTTGATCTCTTCAGAATCAACCATCAATCCTTTTGTAGCAAGAATTTACTAATGGCAACTAGATAAGTGAATTTAATACTAACAACAAAAATAGCCAGAGAAATAGAAATCCGAAAGGAAATAATAGGATGATATACCTGATTAAAAACCCTTCTATTATAAGACGTAATCAAGTGGCAATCCTCCCCTGAAGTACACGAAATGACATGCTTGCGGAAGTCATCAACAGTGGTCTCATTGGTTCGAAACATTTCAACTTTAGCCCCATTGCAAAGAGCCAAACACGCAACTTTCCCAAATGTGATGCCTTTGACTTTAATCACAGACAGAGGCTCGCAGCAATCCAGCATAGAATCATCGAACCATCTCCACGGGCCTGGATTCAATACGATATACGAAACCGTATATACATTGAAAACTCAAAAGGAAGTGATTCGATTAAGAGCTACCTTTCCATGTACGCCCAGGATCAATCGAGAGGGCATTGAGGACTATGGCGAGAGTGGCCAGACCGCAATAAGCAGGCTCGGATTGCGTCTGATAGTATGATATCAATTTGAAGAAACCTTCCATAGTTCCTTCATTAAGAGCTTCTGTGAAGAGTTCCTGCAATTTCACAAAGAAATTTCATCACAATAAGAGAGAGGCAGACATAGATAGATAAAGAGGATTGACTAGGGTTTTTTGAATCGAATTACCTTGCCTCGAGTGGAAGCGAACTCGATTGCGGGAGGAGAAGGAAGGGTTCTCCTGTAAAGCCCTGCCACAGCCATCGTTCTTTTCTTTTCTTTGAAATGGGAGTCTAGTGGGTTAGATGATCGCTTTTATACCAAACTACGGCTTTCTTTTTTAAAATTCTTAACCGTTAGCACTTAGGATGACCGTGACCAAATAAAACTGGTCTTTTAACAGACGTCTAAAGGACCATGTTAAAAAAATTATATGGTCAAATGAGGGATTAATACAACATGACATCATCAAAAGATTGATTATGTTCCATTTTTATCACTTAATGTTTAAATATACTAAGTTAATTATCATATTATTGATTTTGTTCCATTTGGATCACCCGGGCAGTCAAACTGCCAATGTGACATTTTGAGCGTTAACTAATTTTGTCACATGACATTTTATTTCCACGTGAAAATATATTTTTTAAAAAAATAAACAATAATTGGATAAATCAGATAGCGCCACATGGACCGTTAAATAAAATCTGATCACAATTATTTCAAAATAATCACTGAAAGATAATATTTGCGTCTAAAAAGTTGTTGTTTTGTATCAAAAGTAAATATTTTATTTTCATTGACCAACACATTTCTTAGCATGTGTTTTTTAGGCACATATTAAAAAGTTCATAAAATAAATGGCTTATAAGGAGGGGATAATGTATAAGAATTTATATTCTGTTGATATGATTGTATCGTGAGAACTCCCACGTGTTTTTTCTATATGACTAAATATGTAGCTTGTTTTTTAATTAATAAAGGTGGGAAGTGAACTCGTTTTATTGGGGACAATAGAGAGGTCAACAATATTATTGGCTACAACAAAATATGGATAGTAAAATACACTGGAATATGTATTTTATTGATGTAACTGAATATGCGATTTTACTTTTTATATAATAGATATGAAATTTAATATTAATTTTAATAGGGGAGTAGTGATCACACCACTACAGTTGCTTTAAGATGAATCCCCTTGGCACCCGAACTCTACCTATCCTCTCCTCTTCACCAGCTTCAAATTACTTGGCAAGCTTTTCTTCTGCAAATGCTTCACCGACTTCCTATTCTGTTCCCACTGCTTCGCTTCGAGTCTTGTGACAAAATTTTCCCATCCACGTGAGCTCTGCTTCTCCATGTCTTGTTTGTTCTCTTTGTTAGGAGTTTAACAGTCGATTTTTTGACTTATTTTGGATAAATCACTTTATCAGTCATGTCTTTTTTAGTTTTTTTTATCAAAATTTCGATCAATTTTAATTAAAAAAAAAGAAAACTTTTTTTTTAAATATCAATAAATTCGATTCAACAGTTTTTTTTATCGTCGTGCTCTTTGTGCCTTTTCTCTAGGGGTTTTCAAACGGCCCGAGCCCGCTGGCTAAAGCCTGAAATGATTTCGAACTTGGGCAGCCCAACCCTAGGACTAGGACGAGTCTGGACCTCATTTTTGGGGCCGAATAACATATATATACATTACATATATTATATACATACTACTATATATCTACACACTGTGAGAGTTGATAGTGTATAGATATATGTAGTATATATATGAGAGAGATTAAGTATGGGATCCTGCACGTGATTTTATGTGCGGAATACCACAATCACCCTTGGATGGGATGCAGGTGCGGGCCCGCAGTACACCTTCACACAATCCAAGGGAAATGTGGGTGTCCCAAACATGATTTTACGTGCGAGATCCCGTATTTGATCTTTCCTATATATATACATATGTATATATATATATATACATATGTATATATATATATACGCGTCATGGGTGAGCGGCGCGACTAAATGTCTTATCTTTGGCTAGTTCGCAGACGGCCCTACGACGCTTAGGATGCCACCTTGGACGTGCGGATGGATTTTGGCGGCTGAGTCTTTGGCGAGTATTGACCCAACTTTTTATTGGGGCTTGATGACGTGTATCAGTCTTCACTGGGGCCAACTGACTTGGCGTTGTTTTGACTAGTCAATAAGTCAAAGGCCAATTTTTGTCATTACAGTAATGAGAGGAGAAGTTGAGATATAAATACTATTTAGAATGCTTTTAGTATCTAGAGACCGGGCTATGAATATTGAGTGTCGGGTCTGGCACCATCTATTAAACGAGGTCCATGGGTCATTCCGGGTAGATGCCCCCGGTGTTTGACACCGCTACTCACTAAGGTTGTCATTACCTTTTGTGGTCCTCACTCCTCAAAGTTGATTATGTTTTTTGTCAATGAGATTTGCACATAACGTGGTTTCCTTTCCTCTCTCTTTTGTGTGAATAAGATGACAAGACCATATACATTTCTAATCATGAGCATCAAGACTAAAAACGTATGTTTTTTTATATCAAGGAGGAGAGTATCCAACATAAATACGAAGGTCTAATGGGCCAATGAGCTACACAAAGGGAGGTAACCCTCTCTCCCTAATTCTCACCATAATGGTGATAAATCTCATTCAAATTGGTAGGAGAAGATAGTCGAACACAAGACCAAAAAAATATGTATGACATAATATAAATTGATGTAAAGAGTAATGTCTGATTATGTGTAAGTTATACCAACGCTCTACTAGATGCTAAACCAATGTGATTAAAACAACATTGTATGTAATTTAATTTTTTTACGACAAATATTCATCTCACATAAACTCATATATAATTAATAATATACAGAATAAATGAATAAAAAATGTAATAAAAAGTAAAAAGCAAATGATGATTGTTTTCTAGCTAACAGATAAAAAATAAACAAGAAACAAACTTTCCTCTCAAGAAATCCCCGTAAATCCTTGCTCCACTTCTTCAAGAGCACTCAAAGACGAAGCGTGACAATGCTCGCCGTTGCTGTTTGCCTTCCCAACGGAGCCGGACTCCGACCCTTCATCCAACTCGGCAGCTTGGGCTTTGGATCTCGATGAACGGTTTTTTCTGCCACTGACTGACGACTCTTTCGAATTCTTCCTCCGCGATTTCTTGGAAACGTCTGGTAGGATTCTGGATGGTGAATCAATTACTTGACCCGATTTTGTGGGGTCCAATAAGTCCTTTGCAGAATTCTTCGAAGATCGCCTTGATTGCCGTGCTTTGTCGGCCTTTGCTTTCGTCGGTGAATCTCCACCAGAAGCGGCGGCGGGTGGTGCAGCCTCCGTGGAGGAGCGGCGTCTTAATGATTTAGGCACATCGGGTAAGTCACGTGCCGGAGTGTTTGGAGTAACACGTGCACCTTCAGAGACCCGTTTTACTGTTGTTTCTTCCCCAATCCCTCTTTCTCCATGATTCAAAAGTGCTGATGAAAATCCTGGTGATGATGGTGGCTTAAACTCGTTCATCTGCAACAAAAAGTGATCGCCATTGTTGATTATACATGAAGAACTTCTACATCAATTACAAAATCATTTTTGAGAATCGATTTTTTATAAAGGGAAAAAAGAGAAATTCATGTTACCCAGCCTGGGGAATTTACTGAAGATCCATCCCAACCAATGTGTGCTACATGCTTCACATCAGTGGGAAACCCTATCTGCATTTCCGGTTCTTTTTGATCACCATCTGCAACATAAATTCTTACCCTTTTATATCAACAGTGAAATTTCATAGAAATACAAGTATACAACTTTGATCAATAATATCTATATATCTATATAATATCAGTCTGAGTTTTGGTCCGACTTATTCTGTCCTTAGGTGAATATGGTGATGAGTTTTAATTCATATGAGATGTTTAAAGGACGAATTTGTATAGACAATCCAAAAAAATAAAAAATAGTAGAGGATTCCAATAACCCATACAAAGTATTGTACTAAGAAGAGAAACTGAACAGAGAAATCTTACAAATGTCATTTTATTGGAGAAGAAAAACAAAGGACAAGGAATTACATACCAAATATTTGAGAGATATATCTAAGACCCTTTAGAAGGCCCTTCACCTTATTGTTTGCCATTTTAGCAGAGAAGTATATATTGGCTCTACAATTGAAGCTTCAAAATCCAGATTGGTCTATAGATCCGAATTAGATTGATCAAGAGAACTTCAAAATCTGAAACAAAGACAATAATCTAACATGAAAAAACTATTTTTTTTTAAAAAAAATTGAAGTTGTCAAAGCAGAAGGTGATGTGAGAAATCTTACCAATATTCAGGATATCCATGTAACATTAGAAATCAAATGCTGTCTCTTGGCAGAATACCCAGACAAAATAAGGAAGAAAAAAAAAGTGTAAATAACAGAAAAAGGTACAATAATTGACAAATAATATTGGAGGTTTAGAAAAGGGAGAAACCAAGATAACAATTGCTGTTTAAAGCACAAAAAAGAAAAAAAAAGGATGGATTGATTGATTGATTCAATGGCAACCCATTGTTAGTTGCAAGGACTCTTCCCTCAATCAAAACCAAAAGCTTATCGGAAATTTAGGTCAAAATGTGCATGAGAATAGTGAGGGAGGTGCTATTATATATTTGAAGACCTAATTTTAGAATGTTTTAACAAGTCCTATTTATGTTGTCCATTCATTGCATGGCTGTTAGCAGATAAAATTATACACATTTTACTCTATTGGGGCTACAATTTTTTAATTTTTTAATTTTTTTAATAGTCTTGTGCGTAGGGATTGTTTGCAAGTGAAATAAAAGATGATATTTTATATATAATTTAATTTTCATAATAGAAATATGTTAAAGATACCAATTTATGTCAAAAAAGGATTGCAATTTGATCGAATTTAAACTCATATAAACTGTTCAAATTAAATGAATAACTTGTTTAGTATCGTCCTCCATTATTAAAAAAAAGTTAAAAAAGTTTTAGTTTAATTGAGCTAAACTCAAATTGTAGTGCAATAAATTCTATTAAATTTTTATTATAAAAGAGAATGGTACCTCAAGAATTTATTAAAGTCATCATTCATGGCGAAAGAATATCAAAATTACAATATCAAAATACCAAAAAAGGACAGCCACAGGAAAAAAAGAACCAAAGGAGCGACCCAAAACCACACAACACCAAAATCAGCAATACAACTCCAACCGAAAGAAACCCCCTGGTAGATCTCTCAACCAAAACCCCACACAACTCCATCAAAAAAAAAAAAAAAACCCACAACAGCAGCAAGGCAGCGGCTCAAACAACAGTTGAAGCCAGCAAGTAGAGACTGAGCAACCAAATAACCAGAACCACTACCCAAACAACTGAAGAACCCCGAAATCTTAAATCCAAGCCACCAAGAGCACCGATTTATCAACCCCATTTTTCAACACATGCCGATTATCATCATAATCCAAAATCAATTAAGTTGGGAAGATTGTATGAAGCAAGGCCTTCCAACCCATATACATGGAAAATGTGGACCTAACTTGCACTTACATTCCAAAAAACCAAAAAAGGTAAAAAAAAAAAAAAAGAGTAAAAAATAAACCAAAAAAGACTATATTAGTTTCCAAATATTATTCTTCCATAAATACTCAATTTGGTTCAAAAGCATTTTTCATGCATGGCTCAAACTACCAGAACCAAAAACAACTATATATGTACACATACACATATCCCCATGCTAGGCTTCACAAATAAATTCAAACACAAAATATCAATCAACAAAATATCCGCAGGCGATTCAATGGAAGTTATTGGTTCAAAGGGGTCTTAATTACTACTAAGCAATATGTTTTTGGTAGAAAGTTGGCTTGTCCACTTGTATAACTAGATAGCTAGTTGATCAATCTGGTTTCGAGGTCTTCCATCCATGCATGTATACAACTTGAAAGTTGAAGATCTTCAGGTACAAACGGGCCGCCAGAAGATCTCTGGGGACATTTTGAGGCCGTTGCCGCTATATAAGGATCCATGGCTGTTTACTAGCTTAATTGTTTTAAGAAGGGTGAGAAGGTTGATGCTCTGCATGGTGGTTGGCCGGGGAGAGAAAGATTGCTGGGATTGTCGAAGACTACTACAAGTTTCGCGTAACGATGAACGGTAATAGTAATATAGAGATGCACCATACCTAACATATATATATATACTGGAAATCTTTAAATCTCTAAATAGAGAGTGCACAAGTAATAAAATGAAAGCCACAATGCAGATTGATAAAGATATAAAACCCACAATGCAGAAGCAAACTTTAATTCTCATTTATATATAAAAAAAATGATTAATTACAGTTGGAAGCCATATATATGAGGCAAAGAATTTAACATTCTTCAGTCAATAATGAATATCGATCTGTATCAATGAAGCAGATTTCAAGAGATGATTGCAACGAATATATGCTCATCTGTCTTACAGTCCAGCTCCAATATTGGTGGGAAGAGCTAATGTAAGGTCACAACCAGTAATAGGTTCCGAGTCAGAAATCCTTCTTCTCTTGGCAGGAAATATCATGTCATCCTTAAACGATGAACATGGGAACAACATTAATTCCTTCGGAGGTCTTTTCCAACCATCATCAAACATCCAAGATGACCCAACCTCTTCTTCTTCACGGCCATTCTCAGCCTTTAGTTCCTCACACCCAGTCCCAATCACCTTTAACCTCTTCTTTTACACAACAGTTCTCAGCCTCTACTTGCTGGCATCCATTATCAGCAACTTTTTCCACATTTACTTCTTCGTCATCCTCATCTTCATCTTCTTCTTCTTCAATCAAGCCAGTCAAAAAAGGGTGTTCCAGCAGCATCTTGGCCGTGGGTCTGTGCTCAGGTTTTTTCACTAAACATGCTTTCAAGAAATCTGAGCCTCACCAGGCAAGCTAAAAGCAATATGAGGTTCTCCATTAGCAATCTTGGAGTAGAGATCGCCTTTCCCATGTGACCAAACAGACTCCCCAGTTAGCATCTCACACACCACACACCCTAAAGCCCAAATATCCGCAGCACAATCCTGCACACCATCAACCACACATTCTGGTGCCAGGTAAAGAGGGGCTCCTCTCACGTCATCAAATTCCCTCTTCTCCAGTCTCCAATTCTTGGCTAACCCAAAATCAGAAATCTTTGCCACAAAATCACCATCTCCAGATGGAACTAGGAGTAGATTGTCAGGCTTAATGTCGCAGTGAACATACCCGGCATCGTGAACATGAGAAAGCCCTAGGAGCAATTGCCGTGTGTAACGCCTCACGTCTTCAAAAGGCACGGGCGATTTCTGGATGAGATCATCGATGGAACCACCAGAGGCGTACTCCAGTAACAAGTTGTAAACGGGCTTGCCGTTGTCCTTGTCAGTGAAAGATTCGGCGCCGAAACTGGTGATGATGTACGGGGAGCTCCGAAGATCGTTGAAAACTTTAATCTCGTTCTCGAGTGTCTCCGAAAACAAAAACATAGCAGATTTGACTACAAACACAGGAGGGAGAAGACGAGAGCCACAGAATGAAGATGAATACTTGGGATGAGCCAAGAAAACAGAACCGGAAGCACCTCTGCCGATGAGATCACCTCTCTTCCACTCACAGTCGTCAGACGCCATTGCGATCTAGCAGGATTTCGTGTTTGTGTAGAAGATCTGAACAAAAATAACGAAACCTATATATAACTGAAGCACACCTGAGTTTTGTTTGTGAATCAAGTCAAGCCAACCGAAATTTAAAACCCATCAATCTAGAATAAATCAACGGACATTTTTTCCCCACTAACCAACGGACAAAAAAGACACCGTTAGATCTTAAAAATTTGTTTATTTTCTATTTTTTTCATAATTTATAAAAAATATTTTAATCTCCGAATAGAATTATGGAAGCCCTCAATCCTTGAATTTATCTAGGATTTGATAAAATCCTCGTTTTATTAAAAAAAATCTTTCATAATTTTACTTTTATATTTATTGGTATTAGAATATTTCTAAAAAATTTGTTAATTTTCTAACAATTTTATGCCTCTTGCCCATATATAGGTGAAATTTATTTATTTATTTATTTATAAATGAGATGTTTGTTTGGTGTAAAGTTTCAGTCTTTCAGATAATATAACAAAATTAATATTTTCCAAAGATGGAGTTGAAGCCAAATTCCATCCCTTGTTTGGATATGGAAAAATGTAAACTAAAATTGTATTTCAAAACCCAAAAAGGTATAACTAAGGTAGTACATTTTCTTAACCAAATACAAGCATGATAGTAACTACCAAACAAACCCTTATTATAGGTGATTTATGAACAGAGAAGCTGGTACCAACCAAGCAAAAATAAGAAAAGACTTAGCACTCCACTCCACATTGTTTAAGAATTGGACCTTTTTGCTTAGGCAAGAAAGGATCAATTCTAACCCAAACCAATGAGAAAATTGAAGCAAGAAGTATAGACCACAGTACTACAATTGTTGGAGTTCTGTTCTGTCTTCCCATCAAACCTTTGAGGAATGGATAGAGATGGACTATGACCCAGAATGAGAAGAATAGCTTCCCAAATAAAGGACCCCATGAGCCATAACCATTGTTGATTGCATCAGAAACTCCGGCCACGACTCCAACCATGTTCAGGATTATAAGTGTTGTTGGTGGGATGAGAAGTGTTGTCCATTTGAACAGGTAGAGCTCCCCGAAATCCGCATCGTCTGCTGATTTTGATGTTACAGTGAAATTAGTGTCAACTCCAGCAAGGACCTTGAGGAGGCCTTGGAAGACTGCGAAAAGGTGCGCGGATACCCCACCGATCACCCAGAATTGCTCGTTACGCCACCAGTCTGTGATGCTGACGCCACTCCACCGGAGCTCTAGCACGCCGGTTAGTATGATTGAGATGAAAAGTGCCATGAACCAAATGCTAGCAAAGTTATTCAACTGCAAGATATAATGGACTTGTTGTTAATGATCTTACAATTACTTGCACAGCAATTAATGGCTAGCTCAGCACTTACAGTTGGGATGATGAATTTTCCAGTAAGAAGGCAGACAGCAGGAACAGTGCAGTAGGCAAGCAGAGGAATTGAAGTGAAAGGGTAGACAATGGTGTTGATGTAAGCAAGTCTCTCCAGCCATTTTAGTTTTCCACCATAAGCATACCATAGAGGACAATGTCTACTGAGAAAGATTTCGACAGATCCTAACGCCCATCTCAGAACTTGGTGCAATCTATCAGAAAGATTTATAGGAGCCGATCCCTTGAAAGCCGGTCTCTTTGGCACACAGTACACGGACTTCCATCCTCGACAATGCATCTTGAAACCCGTCAAAATGTCTTCAGTAACTGAACCATAAATCCATCCAATCTGCAATGAAAAAACAAAATCCTTCAATAAGGCATGTATGTGAATGATTCAATTGAGACCTTAGCTCTATATGCAATTATGCAGTGCTTTACCTCTTTGCCCCATTCAGTTTTCTCTTCATAGCCACAACTGATGACATGAATGGCTTCCTTGACGAGCGATGTGGAGTTAGTCCCGTCAGGAAGGCCACCGTCTTCCTTGAGAGTTGAGGCAATGAAAACCGGTGACTGCCCGAATCGTTTCTCAAAGTTCTTCTGGGACATCAATGATGATTTCTCCAATTCTTCATAACCTTCTAGTCCTTCCTCGATGTCTTCAAGATCAAAGGCGGGTGCAGATCCTTTCCTCAAATACTGCTTCCCCATCATTTTCTTTTTCTTGGTGTATAGTCCTCCAAGAAGACTATTTCTTTGCCCTTTCTTCTTAGACTTTTTCCTTGAACCACCAAAGCAGCCGCAGCAGCACCATGAAGGCCAACAATCACAATGCATCTTAGGCCGCTTCTCAGACACTGGAGGATCGTAGCCATATAAGGCCTGCCTGTTGAAGACACATCCAGTGCCAACATATACTGGCCCTTGGATCCCATCCAGGCCTTTCATGTTAATCTGTAAACGAAAAACGTGAGATTATCCCACGCAATAAGAAATCTGACTACGTGACAGGAGAATCAAAATGAAATGTTGCAATCTAGTGTTACTTACATCGAAAAAAACAACGTTGCGATTAGCATATCTGTCGTGGCGATCAATACCATCGAACCTCTGGGGAAACTGCACATAGCACAGCTTCTTCCCAAGCTGGGGATCCATCAAAAAGCACATTGCTTCCCTGATGGCCTTGCTGTTGTTGATATAGTGGTCACAATCCAAATTCAACATAAAAGGTGCATTTGTAAGCACTGCAGAGACTCGAACCTAGTCATGGCAGAGAGCATTTTAATTTTATCAGCGCAAATCAAGTGAATTTTTATGGCATGAATGAACCTAGAAAGATACTTACAAGAGCATTCATAGCACCAGCTTTCTTGTGGTGTTGATAGCCAGGTCGCTTCTCACGTGAAACGTATACTAGCTTTGGAAGCTCCTTACCATCCACATCGAGTGCACCACCACTTCCCAAATACACCTTCAAAACATAAAATTGAATTCCATCGCTGATTGTTGGGAAGTGTGGGACAAGATAGAGAGAATGGGTCATTTCAGTACCTGAATCATTCCAGGATGATCGCGAGTATTGTTTCCAGGCCAGGGGCTTCCATCCTGCAAAAGCCATCCTTCTTCAGGTTTCTTCTGAGCATTGGCTACTAATGCATTGATTCTCACTTTAAATTCTTCATACTCTCTCTGCAACATAAGACAAACAATCATTACCTGAATTCACAAAAAGTAGCTAAAACACACGACATTGATTGCTAAATTAGGTGCCAAGGAGTAGTCTGAGAAGTTAACTTGCTTACTTTCATGGCTCTGCGCTCCTTAACAAAGTTGGGATGAACTTTATCTTTTAGGTAGTCAATCTTCTCAGAGAAGTAGAACTCAGGTGCCCTCGGCTCAATGTTATGCTTCTTACAAAAAGGCACCCATCTCCTTGCAAATTCAGCAGTTTCTGATAATGTGTCGAAAAGAAGCATCGATGCACCATCATCCGATACATAACAACTGACCTTTTCGACTGGATAATCAACAGACAAGATTGATAGGATTGTGTTTGCAGTTATGATTGGAGGTTCCTTGAGAGGGTCCACAGTACTCACATAGACATCAACTGGGAGTAAACGACTAGGCTCGCCCTCACGCTCAAACCTCAAGGACAGGCGATCGAGGTAGGTTTCACGGTTAATGGGGAACCATTTGGGGAACTGGTCAAGTATCCAAGACAATGCAAACCATATCTCACAAATAACAGAGATTAACCATAACGGGAAAGCATCGTACGCCGGTGTTAAGATACGGAAACGGAAAAAGAAGGCAAGAATGACAAGTCGAAGGACAATGACAATGCGGTATGGGTTGATTTTGCTTGAAGGGATTGGGACTTTCCTCCAAAGTGGTTGCCTAGCTTCAGCTATACTGCAACACCAACATGTTACATTTGGAAAAATTGTTCCTTATGGTTCTATCTATGAAAATGTACCAATTAAGAAAACTTACAGGTAGTCATCTTCTTCATCTCCTTGTTCATTTGCTCCATCATCTTTGTTCACAAGACCTTTCTTTTCTTGCTTGACTTTCCATTTCTCTACTCTCTCTTTCCATTCTTCACTGCTGTAAACCTCTTTATCTCCTCCCAAATCTTTGCCAGTAACTGCACCAACCACCACCAATACATTAATGTATTGGAAGGGAAAGAAAATCTGGAATGAACAATTTGAATGGGTATATTAGCAAATTGAGTTCTCTTACTGCTTCCAGCAACTGAGGCAGCATTGTGATTCCATTGTGGCTGATGGGAGTCTCCATTTTCCTGCAAAATTTTCACCACCTTAGCCTTGGTTTCTTTCAAAATTACCAAACATAACAACTAGTTTAATCTGAAAATCATTGTGAACATATATGTTACCGAGTGATTGGCATCGTTGTGCTGTTGATCCAAGTCGCCATGATGACTCTTGGTCTGAAAATCGTTGACAAAATCATCTGCATCAAATTCATCTTCTTCATCTCCTTTAACTTTAGGACAACCTGTGAGGAAGTTAAAAGTCCGAGTTAAGCCCTCCCAATACATTAACAAACCAGAAGACCTACATAAACACAAATTCAATAAGAGAGATGAAATCAACCTTTGTTACGCCTGTATCGAGTATTGCACTGAGGGCAGCACTGGTTCCCATCACTTCTCTCATACTCATAACAAGGCCTGCACACTGGGAACCCACAAACATGACACGCTACAAACATGTTTCCATCTTCTCTGTACCCAATGTCATCTCCACAAACTCTGCATATTTTCGACACAGAGTGGCGTGTGGGAGGCCGATGATGCTACATTAACCATTCACAACAGGAAGAAAAAACACAACCCACTATCAGATTGTCTGAGTAAAAAATAAACAGAAATATAAAAAGAAAATAAACGAAGAATTGAAGAGTACCTCATCATCATATGTGGCCGTGGTGTTTGAGGCCATGACAATAACACTGAAGGTAACGCAGAGAGAGTTTGTGAGAAGAGAGCAGGAGATGGAAGTGGGTATTATAGGAATAAAAGAGTACAGTTTGTATGGAGGTGTCTAGCACCAAACTGTAAGTTGGGAAGTCGTGGGTTTGATTCAAAGAGAAGTCATGGGAGTGACAGGTAAGGGAAGGACACATACGCAGAGAGTTTGCTTGTAGTGACAGATCCCTTGCCATTCTGTAGCTTGGACTTGAAGGTGCCTCTATTGCTTGCCTTTCCCATACCAAACTAACAATACATATACATATACGTATATGTATGCATATACGGATATACCTTTGCTTGTCATATACCCCACAATTGACCCTAAACTCTCAAGTCTCTTTTTTTTTTTTTTTGCATACATGTATATATCTTCCAGTGAACAGTGAAAATGGTACATTTCTAGTTTTTGGATTTCTACTACTATTTTTTTTCTTGTTTATTACTACTTTTATCAGTCTCAGATGTTGACTTACGAAAAAAAATCTCAAAAGATAAAAAATTCAAATCAACAAATGACGACCTACCACCTATTCAGCAGCAGCAACATAACTTGCTTTACTCTTTCTATTTTAAAGATCACTGGTATCTTGATTAGAAGAAGTAGCCTCTCAAGTCAAGTTCTGGAATAAAAGAAATATTTGGTACAAAAAATCTTCATTTTCTGTATCACTGATTCCAAGTAACAATAGTACAACACATTTATCAGAACAAGACACCAATGTTCCTACAAAATGAGACCTTTTTCCTGGTTTTCGGGAACCATTCAAATGGATGTTCAGCAGCTTCAACCAATGAAGAACAAGTTCAAATAAGGAGGTTGTAGACTAATGACTCTTCCCATGAAACTGGTCTCTTGGACTAAATAGAGTGCATAATAATACTCCAATAAGGACATCAAACAAGAACTAGAGGGTATTATTGGCCGGGGAACCTCCTAATAAATAACGCTTAAAATCTTCCACAATCTTAAGATTCAAAGCTCTACGAGTCACGCACCTAAAGGGTCCTACAAAGATTAAAATCTTTCCATGCACATCAGTTTATTGTCGATGGCTTATTCATCGGTTCTTGGACGCTTTGAGGGCTGGGAACTTGACTCAGAAACATCTGGCTCATGGGCCTCAAGCGTTTCACTTTGTGGTGCCTTCTGTTTACCACTTAAATCCTGTAAACTTTTTTCTGGAGTAGGATTAGCCTTGATGCCATCAGTTCCAGTTCCCACATGGGAGGCATCCAATTCATCTTTTGTAGGGGAATCTTGGACTGCATCCGGAGATGGAGCTGTCGAATTCTCCAAAGCAGAGGATGATGCCTTCAGCTTATCAACGCCAGAGTTGCATTGCTTCTCAAACATCATTTGGAGGTACCTGCCTTGTTCTTCTATCCGTAACTGTAAATTTCGTTGGATCTGTTGAATAGAGAAATGCATCTATATTACACACCACAAATTACATGCCACATCTCATTTGCATGGCTGCATGCAAGTGTAGATCCTAGGTTAAGGAAGATTCTAGGACTAAATCTTACCACACCAAAAGGGGGTACCATTTAGCCTAGCTTTTTTCCCCCTCAGACTAGCTACTTAGTACTAAAAAAGAGAAATCCAACATGATTATCTTCCAAATAATAAAAGTGTTAGCTCAGAGAATTCTTAAATAGCTATGTTGCATGATGATAGTGATTAGTGATCTATTCATCCAGTGTACCGTTTTTCTCGACCTAAATGACTACTGGTTCCCTTGAGCCATTTGTTAACAGTAAACATAAAAAATCAACGAGACCAATATAACGTGCATTAGAGTTTGAAGGACCCAAAGGCTAGAATCCACTTTCATGTAACAGAAGAAGTATGAGTATCCTGGATAGATTAGACACTAACTTTATTCTCACTGCAAATTCTGATCACATCAAACATCAATGGGGTATAGGTACAGGCCAATTGATAGACATCACTCCATTCCTCTCATTTCTTTCCATTTTTAACAGTGTGTTCATAAGGAGATGTTTCGATAGTAGGAAAGAGGAGGGATTATTTTTTTTAAAAAAACTTGTTCAGTGATTGATACCCAAAGTTTCAGAGGCTTAGGGGTTCCAACCCTCCAAAAAAAAGGTTAGTAAATTGGTTATTTCCATTCCCCTAAACCCCGCACATTAAAAACCCTCCAAATACCTCCTCGTGCACATACCCCAAAAGTTCATCCACTTCAATTCTCAAAAGAATTTCAGGCAGTGTCCTTGTTAGCCACATAAAATATGGAACAAATTATCTTTTACAGCAATTACAGGCACAAACTGGCTAGAAATAGGCCTCCAAAAGTGATTCCATAGTGAAATAATACTGTAACCAGAGCCACGCAGAAAGATATTTAGGTAGAAATTTATACCTCAAGTTGTTCATGCAGTCTTTTTTGAACTTCCATCTGCAATCTCAAAGCTTCAGTTAGCTCAATACCTCTGTTATCAAAACAAAGAACAGTAAGTACAATCGGGCTAACAATTAAAACATATTGTAACATCGTGACACAATAACTTCACGTAAGAGCTTAAGCTGTCTTAAATATAGAACCCTCCATGACCCAATCTGGAATCCTCGGCCATTTTATATGCTTGCCCCATTTATCATTCAAGGTATAACATTTTTCAATTATCAGATTAATTTCAAATCCTCATTTAGAACTACTTGACATTTTGACGAAGTCTGATGGAGCTCTTCATTCCCGTTTGAATTTGTTAGGTAAAAAAATCCATACAAAAGACAGATATTATGATGTCTGTTTTGTAGATACAATTGGGGGAGGAGAAATTTGAAAATTGAAATAATGACCGTGGATATTAAAAGATAAAACAAAGTTTACAACATCAGCACTTTCTAACTTGTTCTTGACAAGAACCATTAATATGTCATAATCCAATGAAAAACAACTGACATTACCAGCCAAATAAACAAAGACATAATCAATGGGACCAAAAACTTGCAGATGTCACCCGTTATTCCTTGAGAGGTCCATTTATAATGACAAATATGTTTAGCTACTTGAAAACTCAAAAGCAAGAAAGTTTTCTAAACAAATGATTTTTTTATCTTTTTTCAAGAAGTAAATAATTACCAATTCTCATTCAAGGACAAATACTCTCACCTAAGAAGAAGTAATCATTTGATTACTGACTCACTCAATAACTAGTAAATAGACAGACTTGATAACTCTAACCTCAAAAAGAAATAATAATAAACAGTAACCCAGGAAAGACATTCCTTGACAAGCAATTGTCTAATCCTAAATGAAAAGTGTAAGCAGAAAGAACCTAATTTAGACCAAACTTAAAAACATAGACAATAAAGTAAAGTCCTAAAATGAGTGGCCAAGAATGCCAAAAAATACGTTACTAATGGAAAACCACTAAGTCCTGTGTTATGACTCTTAAAAAGTCTATGTGCTTTTCTGAATTTATCAAACATGAAAAGGAAACAAAAAGAATCAATATATCTTAGATTATTTTCTCTACTTCAAACATATTCCAAATGCATAATATTCTCACCTAACAAACATAAATGAAGGCCAAGAGGTCCAAGATAAAGAATTAATAAGCATCTCACATTCTCACCATATAGCAATTCATACTCAAAGCATTAATGAACTATTTTCTTACGTTTTCAAGTCAAGAGAAGATATATCATCAATAGTTGTTGGTTTTTTCTCTGAGGATCCTGCAAGCAAGTGAGAAAATCGTTAGCTTTTTTCAACAAGCAAAAGAGAATAGCTCATTATTCTAAATAAATGTACCTCAATTAAATTCCTTAGGTATGCCATACTATAGAAGGCAAACTAAGTTAGCGAACCCATAAAATCCATAAACAAAGACTATGTAAAACATAAAATACGAAAGATTTTAAAGCAATTAAGCAACACTATTTGAGTCTTCAGCACAAATTCAAGCACGACGAGATGAGAATGAAAGGAGGAAAGGGAATAAGATTAAGGAGAACAACATGCAAATAAGATATGCTAACAAGCAGTCGGAAGATAAATATATGGGAAAAACAAGAAACCAAATATGGAACTTGTTGTTTTTTTTGTATACCTTCTAATGAGTCTGGTCTATATCTTGCAGTCCTATATTTCTGCAATCCAAGCATCAGATCCTCCATTAATGGGAGAAAAAAAAAAATCCACCAGCTTGCACGAGTTTATTTGAGCCGATATTATGAAATATGGAATGTATTCGACAAACCTGCAAGTGGCTTTTTACATGATATATGGTCAAGCCTTCAACTTTCATGAGCTTTAGCACCCCCTTTGGAGTTGCTCCTGTTTTGGTTAAGAATGCAAAATTAATTGACACAGTAGTCTTAGCTAAGGATGATAATTTGGTGAGGAAAGGAGAATTTACACACTTTCACCACCACCAAGCTGATTGACAGCCTCCACAAAGGCCTCATGTAGTTCAGGTGTCCACCGCATACGTGGCTTGGCCAGGGAACTATTTGCAGATGATGAGGGGGTAGCAACGGTATGGATTTCTGCAGATGGGGCAGGATGCTGCTGATGAACATCCAGATGGGGTGCTAGAATAGTTGAAGATGATATTGGCACCTGACACATCACCTTTAGGTCTTTAACAACAAAATGAGAAATGTAATCCATATAAATAATAGCATAAATAATCAATTTCCAGCAAAAGATTTCTTAAGAAGATCCCACCTTTTGCTCCAGGTCTGTGACACTGTTGTCATCAAGAAGCTCGTTCCAATTAGCACTCAGATCGACATCATCGTTGATTAATTGGTCTGCCCATACCTGCCAATCGTTTGATTTATTATATTCCTCATATGCCACAACCGCAGCATTGCATTCAATTTGCTTATCCTGGACTGTGGCATTCACAGGGAAATCAGGAAAAGCAGGAAGTGACTCTGTACACCAAGAATCACTGTTTTCTTTGGTGTAGCAACTTGATGTGGTAGATTGAGGCAACCCTCTAGGCAAAGCTGCTTGATTATTCGATGAATGAGAAAAGAAAGGAGTGCTCGTAAAATGTTTTTCACCACGAGAACCAGAAGAGTAATGAAGATCTGTTGAGAAGCCCGCAGATGATGAAAATATATGACCAACTACTCCACTGTTAGAAGTTGAGCGAACCAGAGGCCTTGCCATTATTTCCCTTTCGATGGAAATTCGTTGAGAGTCGGGCAACTTGGGATATGACTGTTCTCGAGAAGCTGGAAATACTGGCAAAGATGAAGCGAGTGGTCCAGACACCCCAAGGTCAGTTACCTGCTTTGCTCCTGATCTCTGAATTGATAAAGCAGGGCGTGCATCCATAATCTTCTGATATCAAGAAGGAGAGCAAATATAAGTTGTGCCATCAATATTAGTTCCTTCATGAACTTCATTGCATAAATAGTATTAAAATATTATATTAATTATGTTTCTGCAGCTAACCCGTTATGGAGATAACCGTCAAGTATAATCCACCTAAAGGCACTATTATAACTTGGAATCCACACAACACGGCTGGAAAGGTCATCAAATGTCAGGTGAGGAAATTTCAAGAAGAATGTAAAAGAACAAAAAAATATTGAGAAGACCATGAAATTGTTTCAAGTAGAAAAAAAGGAGAAAACTGAAAAGGGATACAAAAAGATAATAATGAAACACATTTGTGCTTGTTCACATTTACATGCACAAAGATGCTTCCCTCAAAACCCCCCAGGAGATAAGTTATAGCAGAAATCAAGTAAGATAAAGTAGGCAATCTCAAACAATTACCAGACAAGGAAAATAAAATAAAGCAACTGACTTCCATAAGTTCAGATCCAAATGGTCTGTTTAATTCAATGCTTCGAAATATGTACTGACACAAACACTCACACCCATGCACTCGAATCCAAGACCCAATTTGTTTAGAATTATTGATGTTTTCTATATACATGGATTTAAAGTCTCCAAAAAAATAGATAAACTACCAATAATACAATTTCAAAACATCATAAAAGTACTGTCCAAAGCACCTGGAATCCAATAAGAATGATCAAGTAAATGCAGAGCTTAATCATCATAAGATTCACATTAAAGGAAAAATAAATAAAACAAAGAACCAAAGGTACGATAAACACCTCAGTTCCAGTTTCACAGTTAAAAGGAAGAGTGAAGAAAATACATGTGATGCAAGAAGACAATTAGTTTTGTTTTTCTTTTTAATTTGTCAGTTTTAAGAGTTGCCCAATCCTTTGAGGAGAAAGTTTCCCTTTAAGTTAGGTCTTTTCTGAAGTCATGTTGTTGTTCTAGGACAGTTAGGTTTAGGAATCCAAGTGTTTCCTTAAAACAATGGTTGCAAAAACGCACATCCTCAATTGAAAAGCTAATCAGGAGAATATGAACAATAATACATCCGTTCAAAACAATCACGGACAGATACCAAACCTTGTATCATAAGCATCAAACAACTGATACGAAACAAATATTACTTATGTCATAAACCAGAGCAAGAGCCACACAATTGAACGAATAAAGACAACCCAATTCGAAATTCTACCCAAACAGAATGGAAAAGGCGGAATTTCAAGTAAATTCTAACTGGGTATTCAAAATCACAGCGGCACATCCAGAGGATTCTATCAAAAGAGTAAATTTATGAATAACACAAAAGGCATGTGCAAAATTAGAGGCGGCATATCGAGTTTTCACCTAAAACTTCATCAAAATCTCCGAATAACAAAAGTCGGACGAGAACCGAAACGCAAGAGAACCAACGAACCGAATTCTGACACACCAAGTGGATGGGTGGGTCGTTCCGAATTCCTTCACCGGCGTGCGATATAAGTGAACGGTGACGAGTGCGCTTTGGCCCTCTTCATCGGGAAGGTCTTGGCCTTTTGGGCACTGGCTGCGTGTCCACTGAAAACAACAAAACTATCCCACGCGCTATTGAAGGTACGTGGAGCAACGAGAAGCATTGATGCTAGTGAGTACTGAGAAGCATGTGTGGGACCCCGGGCCCTGATTGGTGAGTTATTGAATATCGGATGGACCGCACGATTCCTTTAACAGATTTGTTCTTTCAGTTGCTTAAAAAGCCATAATATTTTTTAATCCATTTTTATATTGTGTAATTACTATTATTTTTTTTTTTTTTTACTTTTGTCCTCGTAGAGTGGACAGTTCATAAGAATTGGGGTTTTGATTTTGATTTGTATTGAAACCGATATCTTTGTGGTTTAAGCCCTAAATTTTTGTATGCGTTGACTTGATAGTCCTATCTTAGACCTCTCTCGAATATTTAAAAAATTAATTTATTTAATCTAGTTTTTGGAACAAAAATGTCGTCTCCCATATAGACTATATGGATGAATAAAATGAGTCATGTCCAGACTGCGTAATAGATGACACAAAAATAAAGAATATCGACATATGGAAGACCAAATGTCGATATAAGATACGTGCACTTGAATATGTAATTATTTTATGAATTCCTCCTTAAGAAAAGCATTGACATGAGCGTCGGAGAGCAAACGAATTAAGAATGGTCGTCGTTTCTCTCACAACAACAGAGAAATCAGCGTCGCCGCTTTTAAAGGGACATTAATGTTCCAAAAGCGTCGATAGTCGATCTAGGTTAACAACGCTTATATTAAACACCGAAAATTAGACGGCGCTTTACGTAGAAGCTCAGTATAATAATAACATCATCGTCGACATTTTTTAAAAAAGGGTTAGCAAGAAGTGTCGTTTTTTAATTCAATTCTTGTAATGTCTCTTTTTGTTATAGGTCACGAAGGTTCACCGCTGATGTGTGGGTCTAGCATATTTTCCCATCCACATATTTTATTTTTTTTAACATTTCATGAAATAAACTTTATTTTTAATTATTCACTTCTCCTAACTCCTGAGCGAGAGATGAACGATTATGGGATAAAAGAGTGAAAGTAGAAGATGAGGTAAAATGGTATCTGCTATCTTGAAATGCGACCAACCAAGAATATCCCATCCCAAAATTATTATTCTTTTTTTTAAAAAAAAAAAGTTTGAATAGATAATCAACTTCAAATGGCTTAATTTTACTTTCCTAATTTCCCTTCTTAGCAAGAAAATTTTCAAAAAATTATACTGCTACGTATTAATTATTATTGTTGCAAAAACAATATTAAGTTTTTAAGATTTCAAATTAGGCAAAAAATTTATTAATTTTAAGAGCGTGGGGCCCAATCCAACTTAATTCCTAACTCATTATAATTTAATATAAATTTATTTTATTGCTTTTTTTTAATGTTGCTTTTATAATTGCTAGACCAAGTACACGGGTGTAGGATAGATCATGGGTTCGGAATGGATAAATCACTTGGGGTAATAGTGTAGTCATATTTTTTTCAAAGCCCACTCGTTTGAATTAGAAAAATCGTGAGTTTGATTATTGTTTAGAGCCATATTATCTAATTTATTCTGATTTATAATATCATTAAATATTTTAAAATTAAATTTATATGATATCGTTATCCGTTAAAAAAAATCAAAAATGATGAAAATACGAACATATTGTCTTGTCAGTTGATGCATCTGGAGGTGGGTACAGAAGAGAACATAATGGCCCTCAGGACATACAGCGGTGAGCGGAGGGCGTGACCCTTAACTGGAAGTAGTATTGTATTTGTCAGCGTGCTTTGGTGCTTGAGTTCGAGTCTCGTCATCGACTCGCCCTTGATGATCAGCGTTGATGGACAGTGTGAAAACCCCCTCCCCTTATTGTTAAACTGCATAATCCATAATCTTTCTACCTCTTAATCCAGGACAAGATCGAAATAGGACGGATTCTTAGATACCGCCCCAGTCCAAGAATATAAATGTATTAATGTGTGTTGTCTATCTCTCACAAATCACACCAACTTATTTATGATTTATGAACAATATCCGATTATGCTCCTTTTTCGCCGTCATATTTTGATACGATGCCAATTGCGGGGCCTACATTTTCATTTGTCAGCCAATCATATCCTTCCATCAAATCAGCTTCTGTTTCCTGTGGGTGACACGTGTCTACAAAGAAGGAATGTCCTCCCTCTAAATAAATAAATAACTCCTTACATTTTGCAATGGATGTATGCACGAGCCTTTCTCTAATAAAGAATACTTATTTTAACTAAAATAAGTATTTTATTTTTAAATTATTAGATATAATGAAATGGCTTAGATTAAACCCAACCCGAGCATCCACATCAAATTGTATAAACAAGTTTCTTTCCCTATTTTTAGAGAATAAATATAGAGAATTAGTCAAGACATCAAATTATTTATCGATTATTTATGTTAATGATTCCCTACATTTGGATAACCACAATAGCATGATCTACAAATAAAAATTGACTTTTATCTCTTCAGCGTCTCTCTCCCATCGAACATCTCACTTGAGTCTTCCTTTTACGCTTCTGATCCAACTCATTTTTAAGAACATATGCAAGTGTGTGTGCTTAATGGGGACATTAAATGTTGTTAGAATGTGTGTTTTTATTGGTGTGACTGTATTGATATACGTGTTTTGTTGATGTGGTTATATTGAGAGATGTGTTTTGGTGGGACCAATCTTAATTTTTGTGTAGTTTTGTTATGAAAAAGATGGAGTAAAAAAGGAAAATAGTTGATTTGGATAATGGAGAAAAAAATAATTGTATTGGGAGATGTGTTTTGCTGATGTCACTGTATTGAAATTTGTGTTTTGTAGATATGATTGTGCTGAGAGATGTGTGTGATTTGAATTTTTGTGTGATAAAAGTGAGGTCCATAAATAATTTTAATGGGACAATAATTTCGATTGCAAGTGCTCACAACACCTTCTCCGTTGGCTTCTCCCAATTCGACCCCACTTCCTATGTCGTTGTTGTCTCCTACTCCAATGGACCCCATCTCAACCATCGGTCCACCTTCCACTTCCAACCCTAAAAATCTAAACTGTAAATTCTAAAAATTGAAGTTTAAAATAAGTATCTATATTTTCAAGTTACCAAATTACTCGGATTAAATCATAAAACAACTCAAGAGAAAATGCTCTCCGCTAGTTCGAACCTCCAACCTTGAACTGAAATCAATCATTCGCCTTAAACCCTACGATATAATTAACAAAACTTTCGCCCGTTATTTTCTTCTTCTCTAACCCCTAAACCCTTATAAGTATGTATTTATTTATTTATTTATTCAGAATCCAAGACATTCTGTTAATTATTCGCTTCCTAAAAAAGCTTGGGCAAACGAAAAGAATATATATGCATAAATGTATATAAGATCACACACAATGTTATATAAAAGTCCCTCACCTTAATATGCAATATACGTAGATAAATCATTTAATTAATTAATTAGGAAAGATAATACATGGAATTTGGGAGCTTGAAAGTCCTCTTAGCATTAGGAAGTCCCTCCAAACTGCTCCATTGATCTCCAATTATTCCCCAAAACTGATATCCTTCCTCTACTAATCTTTTCCTTGCTTCACTCTTGAACTTTTTCACTTCCATCAACTCATCCCCAAGACTCCTACAATACATACGACTATAAAATTTAACATTCGTAAATAAATAAACGACTCATGTGCACAAGACTCTTGCAGTGCGCGGGATTAGAGACAAACAAAATGAACACAAATCTCGATACGTATAGATGTTATTTTTAATAATTGAACATGTGATCTTTTGGAAAAATTTAACATTTTTGTTAGAAAAAAAACAAATTAGTAAATAGATATATACCTTAATATGAGACCAGTCCATCCATGATATCCAACATTGATGAGGTTATCGACAGTATGAGATCTTAGGGTTTCTTTTCTTGAAGAGATGAGGAAGATCTTGACTCCTTTGTCTTTGATTTCATGGAAGAGCTTCAGTGTGTGTTCCAAAGCTGGTGCCTTGCTCTCTCCCATCCATGCTTCCATTGAACTTGTGTTCAATTTCTCACCACTGGTTAATTCATTTTCCCCAAACATTAATCAATTGACAAGTTTAATTATGGGGCCCTTTTGGGCCAAGAAATCATAAATGTGGATTCTTTAGTAGGTCCAGTAAAAAGCCCAGTAACCCTCAGTAGAAACTAGAAAATAGTAAAATACAGAACCAGATTGGGCTTAGCTTTAAATAAGACCATGGACTACTCACATTTAAATCCCAAAAGCCCAAAAACAAAGATCCACAATCAACACTATGCCCTGTTTGGATAATCATTTCAAGTAGCATTTTGATCATCTGAAATATTACATGATACTCAAGATGCTAACCATATTCAAAGAACAAATTCCAATATCATTTACAATAGCATTTTGGATACCTTTTTGAAATGTTGATTTTTGAAGCATTCGCAAACCATTTTGACTGAGACTAAATTATTCATGCATGTACTTTTTTTGAAAATTACAAAATTATCTGACTAACCATTTTATAGTATCTTTTATCCTATTAATTATTTTTAATTAATACCCTTACATGTAATTTGTCACAACATATATGCTACAGGTAGAAAATAAACCAAACACTTATCATTTAATCGAAACGCACCCTATATTTGTAGCTCTACAATTTCTTAATAATCACAGATCTAGAATTTGAATTTTACATCTAAGGTTCAACTAAATGTCACATTACATAGTTCTTAATTTTATTGAACTGTAATAAAAAATAAAAAATCACGTAATTCTCTCTCTTCACATGTATTTTTTGACTTTATTTCATCCACTTCATAACTTGACATATATGACCCATTAGATTAGAATTTTAAATCTATGTCAATTATCAACCAAACAATCGAACTTACCCAAACCCATGTTTTTTGTAGTAAGGAATGGTGGAAAGAAGAGTGTCATCAACATCAAAGATCCAAGCATCTTTACCATCACCATGTAAGCTGCAACAACTGCTCAAATACAGCCGAACCTCCTCCACCGTCCTCTCCGAATCGGCCTTGTACTGAGCCGATGTCATGTAATGCTTGATGTAACTCACACATTCTTGTGGAACAACCTCAAACCCTCTAATGTTGTTCAGCTCCACATTCATCCTCCAGCTCTCACAGTAATTTTTCAACCGCCCACTGCCGCCAGAAAGACTGTCTTTCCTTTTGTGGAAATTCAATATGTTCCAATCTGCAGCAACCAGGCCAATGCATAGGCTTGTCAAAGCGAAAGCTAGCAACAATGCCAGATTTTTCGAGGTTGCCATTTTTGTTTTTGTTTTTTTCCCTCAGAGAGAAAGAGATCAAGAGAGAGATGTGGGTTTTTGGAGAGATCTACAAAGAAGAAGGGCCACATGGGGGATGGTAGATAAATATTTGTGAATTTGGCATTGATGAATGCAATGATACATTACAACTAATGTCAATCAACACATGTGCTTCACAACTCATCATCGGGTCCCTCATGTGTTAATCATCCAATTGTTGGTTTCTTTTCGTTAAAAAATTGATGTCATAGAAAAAGACTAATCAACGTCGAAACCCAAAGGGAGTAATTAATATTGGGTTGGATGGGACCTAAGGATCCGTTTACCCGTCCGCATCCTTCATATGTTGATAGAATATTAATCGTAAGTTATACAACGTAAAGACAGAGGTCGAACTCGAGTTTTTTGAGTCAAATGACTTACTCTTTTAAATTTAGTTATATACAATTGCGCCATAGGCTTGGGGGCCCACAGAGATTAATATTAATGTGGTTGCATGTTGAGTTTTGTTTAATTTATCACGTCACTGTGTGAGAAATTTTTATACATATGTGATTAACAGTCCGAGTTTAGGCCATATTGAATATTCAGATTTTTTCCCTTCTATTATGTCATTTTGCGGTATTTATTGGATCAAGAGCCTTGACTAAATTACATGTTTTAGTTTTTCCCGACGGAGAATTCTGACCGTTGGTTTGAAATTAGTGGATATTAATCATAATAATATGCCTTTTCGGTGTTCCATTTCCATTGCACGCACGTTGTTACTGCCACCAATCACGGCATTTCTTTTTGTTCATTATTGTGTTTTTCTCACGCTTGTTTTTTTTATACTAATAAATCATCCACTTTTTTTCATCCATAATCATTGATGTACTTTGTGTTCATCATCTCTTGTAAATCATAAAAGTTGAGAGTGTCTGGGAGTATGATTGACAGAGTATAAGCTAACGTATATTCTGAAACAATCATATCATCATCTGAGTTTTTATTTCAAATTTTTTTAACATCGGATTTCGAGTCTATGAAAACATCAACAAAAATTCACGTGTATTCATTTTCATTATTTTTCCGATGCACCCAAGTCGAGTAGAAAATATCTCGACAAAATTCTCATATGTTTGACAAAATTTTACACTGATTGTCAACCTACCGCAACTATTCTCCTTTATTTGAGTTTGGGAACGGTTGCAAGCACAAATGAGTTAACTATACAAATACATAGAATTGGCAAAAAAAAAACAAGTATTAAAAACACAGATACATTTTTTTAATGCAAATTCAGTCCATTAATTGGCAAAAACCTCTCATATTATTAATTAAATTATTATTAAATTAATCAAATTATTAGTTAAAGTGGGCCGGCCAGCCATATGGTCGAGATTTTATTATTGTTTTTAGCACAATGTTTGGCTCCCTCAAGTAGTCAAGTTGTGCATTATTAGGGTGAAAGGTCAATAATCAATCAACAACATACCAGCAAAAACACAGAGTGGAGGGCCCAAGAAACCACAGCAGATTCTAAGCGGCCAACACCTTTTTATCTCCTTTGATCACAGCAGTAGTTATGCTCTAGAAAACATGATTTTACTACATCAGTAGGTTCATACCTACCATAGTTCCTTTTAATGTGATCCCTGATTCACAATATCTGCCACCAAAACAAGGAGAGATCTGCCACAGTTGAAGCATCAAAGGTTTGTTTCTCTTGGAGACAATCTGCTTATAAGAAGTGTTCAAAAGAGAACCAACTGTTCCAGTTGATATAAAACATTAGCGCATTTACAATTAATGGTAATTTGTTAATGGGGACATTGAGTGTTATTGGAATGCGTGCTTTTACTGATTGAGAGAGACGTGTGGCTTAACTTTTGGGTAATAGTGGTGGATCTCATACTTAGTTTTAATGGGGAAAAGATGGAGGAATGAAATGTTGATGTGACTGTATTTAAAGACGTGTTTTGCTATATTTATGTGATACCACTTTTTATGTAATAAAGGTGAAACCCAATTGAAGAGTTATGAGGACATTAGTGTTGTGGTTGCCCTTACCAAAGCAGATCAATAGCAAGAAAGCATACATATCAGAAGAAATGGTAGAATTGAGTATTCGAAAAAAACGAAGAATCCACTGAAACAAGGGTTCCAATTGAATCGATCATTCCTGTCGCAGTTCTATAACTCCATCCATGGACAACATTCTCTAACTCTAGGAAAATGACTTAAGGTCCCCAACATCTTGTAAGAAATATGTCGCTAGAAGACTTTATTAATTTGCACACAAAATGCACCGATTGCAGTAAGAAAACTTCAATTGTTGCTGCTGGGGAGACAGGATTTTCATCGAGAGGCATCGAATGATTGAGTAGCGTGTAATAAACCATCATCAAAGTTGAGAGAATAGCTTTTAAGATCATAGCTGCATTGCACAGTACTACTACTTTGCCACCCTGAATTAGCTTGTTTCCACTGTGACTTTAACTTCCATGCCAACTGCTTCAAGATGTATGGCCAATGACAGTGGCAACCAGTAGGCACGCTTCGTTGTCCACCACCTAATCGGACTGCAGAGCCAGTGGTTGCAATTCTCTTCCCCCACTTCAAGAGCTGCACCCTCTTCAAACTTCCACTGCGTAGAGTTTTCATCCGAATGAAAAACCTAGGAGAACTTGAATGACAAGAAGCAAGAAAGAACCCTAAGAAAATAGAAGGCAGAAATGGGTTGAGCTTTCAAGTATCAATTATCTTCAGTGGGCATCACCATCATATATGCTAGCTAGATGTCATTTTCTCATTTACAGGTGAGAGAACCTAATTATAGTCCATTCCACTTTTCTCTGCCAGCATTTCCCCGTCATATTGGTCCCCAGGTTGAGAGAGGAATGATACTTTTGCAAGTGATGTAATGTCAACAGTGACGATGAAGACAACTTTGGATTAGCCATTGCTCCAAAAAGTTACAGGAGACTTATCGTATATGATTTTTCTTATGTTTTACTCCAGAGTTGGTGAAGCCGTGAAGGTTCTTGAGAAGAATTATGATGAAAAAGGCACGATAATGTATAATTTAATATCAAAGTTTGCACCGTCCCAAGGTGTAAAGTAACAATGACCATACAAACTACTTTCAACTATTCCAAACTTTATGGCTTTTCCACTCAAGGGTTGATCTACATCCCTTACATAGCCAAAGGGCCACAAAGATACGCAAAACTTATATATATATATATATATATATATGGGGTCACAGATAGATGGATGGCAAAAGGCAACCAGTACTCAGGCAGTCACTAATATATATGTATATATAAGAAAACTATTGAGTTCAAAAAATTACTCAACCAGTCAGCTATCAAGAAAAAAAGAATTAAAATCTGAAAAAGTTTCATTGAGATATTGCAAGATCATCTATTTGTACCCTCCAAATCTTAGCATATCAACCTATATTTGAAATTTTGAATAAGCCATTATTCTAATGCCACATAGCCATTATAGTGACTACGTCAAAGAATTTATCATCTAAAATATTAGAGAATTGGCGATGGTATTCTTGCCTGTAGGCACTATTCTTGCACATAATGTTTATAGCATGAAGATAGAGTGCAAAAAAGAGTAATTGCCGCATTAGTTATGCACTTAAAAACAGGAGTTTTTAAGGGCAATCACAATGGCGCATAAACTAATGATCCATTAAATTTTAAAAATGGGTCCCGCATTTATCTTACAAAAACAGAACTCTCAATACAATCAAATCAGTATAACACATATTTCAATACTGTCACATCAGCAAAACAAATACAAAATCATTATATAACCCAACTACTTTCCTATCTTTCATACTATTCTCATCAAATTTACATCAAAATCAAGACTGGGTTCCGCCTTTATTACAAAAAGTCAAGCCACATCATCATTCACATCATAAACATATATATCTCAATACAACCACATCAACAAAAACACATCTTTTAATACAATCATAACAGCAACTAATGACCATTCATTATCTTTGACACAAAGATAATGTCCCATTGTGATTCTCTACCAAAAAACCACAAAGATACGACTCAACTGTTGAGCAACTGTGCCACCAGACTTTTTGATGAGAGCTACAAACATTGAACGAGTACCAAATTCTTTCTGCCAGTTCACCTGGAAATATGTGAGGCATTAAACAGCAAGACTAGAAAATTATTGAATTCAATTTTTGGATCTAATGATGGCATTAAAGCCACCAAAAGCACAAATACTCATCTTACTTCTTAAACCTATACAAAATGTGCTACTACACATTTTAAATGATAAAATGAGTCATGTCTAGTCAGTATGATAGGTGATATAAGAAACCAAAAAATGCCTACGATAGTTCATTAGGAAGCAGGCATAAAGATAAACTTAACCTATGGGTAAGTGAAATGTCTCAACCCCCAGAAATGTGGGAAAAGTTGTCTCAACAGTTGAAGATTAAGGGGTGTAACCCCCTCACAGAGATTAAATGATAATCCTAATTGTCAGAACACAATTAATAATGAGACACAAGTTAATTCTCTCACTCTGACATTTTATAGAAATCCACCAACACCTCTTGAATTTTTGACGAATATGTGTTTTTGTTTTTATTTAATTACATTTGGTGCAGAAAATTGCATCGGCGCCACAAATAATCATGGGATCCACAAATTAAAGAATATGAAAACAAAAGGATAGATGGAATCACTCACATTCTCGAAGATAAGATGATTGATACCCAAATCCGAAAATCAGTATATCCACAAACCCTTTTATCAGCTTTACAATATACCCTCCAAGCATATTTCTGGGTAGCTCCACGGCATCTTCTCTCTCCCACCAGATAGTTCAGAGAGAGAGGGCGCGAATGAGCCACGAAATATGACTACGCAACCTTTTTTTTTTTTTCTTTTATATATGGCATATGACTACCCAACCTACTTCAAACCATCTAAAGACGTAACGATTAGTAAATACTAAATAAGGCCGGAACAAACTGGCTATTTAAATTAGGTAGTGGGCTTGGAATTGGGCCTCAACCTGGGCTAGGGCCCAATTACAATCTCTACACTGAAGTGTGTTGTAAATAATTATGATTGGAATTCAAACAAAGTTCCATAATATTAAAAGAAAATGGAAATAATAGTCTGCAAAGAGATCAACATTTTAACAATATAATTGTCTTCGGACGTAAAACCCATTAGCAAAGCAAAAATACAGTGGACCAATATAACATCCGCGGCCGCTAACAAAACTACTATCCACTGTTGCCAAGAAAACTAAGCGCACAAAGCACTCAAAATTGACCCTCAAACAATAGCATTGGCAGCACTTGCAATTCTAGGCCAAAGATCAGCACATTCCTTTCCAATGGGACCAGTAATAGCAGAACCTGCAGTTAAGAAAGCCTCAACAAATCGAAAGATGCTACATCCAATGGCTAATCACTTTTCAAACAAGTGATCTGAAAGCACTTCATTATATTGCGTAAAATGTGTCCAAACTCTGAACAATCAAGCTGGTCAACATACTTCAAGACAAGAGGGTACGCCTTCTAAAGTATCATATATTACCGACACTAAGATCAAAAAGATTTTACTATTCACTAATTAATGTTTACAGCTACAAAAACAAAAACAAAAAACAACAGAGAAAGTGAAGCATGATACTCTAATCTAAGCACTTCATCTTTTTGGATAGGTGATAACTTCAATTCAGAAATTGTCGTATAGAGATAACACATCTTGGTGACAAGATATATAGTTATATACTGATATACATAGGTATGCTAGAACCAAAAAACAAATTATAATAGAACTATGAAATAAGCAAGATAAAATCATATTCTCAGACGTGAATTAGGCTATTAGCTATCGCTCAACCCTTGAAATGTATAACCGCTCATAAACTACGTTCTCTATGCATTCTAATAGTGATCCAATTGGCAATGATCCAGTATTTGCTATTTTTCACTACCAAATGGAAAGATAATGAAAATTCCCGGAAAATTTTGTGTTTTCCATATGCAGAGTTGCAGACAAACCAAATTTGACTATTCAGTATTCTTAAGAGCTCACATTAAAGACTCATGATACGTCATACACTCAGATAGACCAAAGGAAAGCAATAAACAATTACCCAGAAAGTAATATTTTAGATGAATGATTTCAATGCAACAAAAAAGATCACTGAAAAAAATACTACAAAAGAATTCATATGCACTTGATTTCAAAGAACTAGAATATAGCTTTGGTAAAGGGTTGGAGTACCTTTCATTTCTCCTTTAGGATTCACAATGACACCAGCATTATCTGCAAATACAACAAACCAAGATTTTCAGAAACCGAATTAACACACTAAAAGTTAACAATCGCCAATTGAGGGTCTGGTGTTTGACGGCGACAGTGATGCATGTACCAGCAGACAGGTAACAAGATGCCAACAAAGAAGGAAGAACATCATGCTGTTTAAAACTGGCATTTCACTTTCAATAAATGCTTCTCCATTATGAGTGATCACCAACAAAGTAAAATGGCCACTCCATTATATCAAAGAAGCAACAGAAAGACACACGAAAAAGAAATGCATTATTAAAAGCCCTAAAAAACTAGTAACAAGAAAGCAGTATTAACCTTCAAAGTACATGAAGACGCCATCCTTTCGGCGCCAAGGCTTGCGTTGACGGACGATGACGGCGGGCATGACCTTCTTACGGAGATCAGGCTTGCCCTTCTTGACAGTGGCCATAACCATGTCACCAACACAGGCGGAAGGGAGACGGTTGAGGCGGCCCTTTATCCCCTTAACGGATATTATGTAGAGATTCTTCGCTCCGGTGTTGTCAGCACAGTTCACCGTCGCCGCCACTGGCAAACCCAGCGACATCCTGAACTTGTTCCCCGCCGATCCACCCCTTCCTATGAAAAAAACATCAAAATCATCACATTTAACTGTTGATCTAAAACCTATAATAAAAAAAACCCAGCCCTTAATCATACCTCGCTTCGACATTGTGAATCGATGATCACCTCTCGCTGGAGTAAACAATAGGGGACCGATAGAAGAATCGGCAGTCTATACCAATATATATGCTAGGGTTTTGGCCTTCGACACTTTCGTAGTGTTTGGTTATAAGGTTATATTAATCCTCCTTCGGTTTATGCAATTCCAGAATAAGCAATAATTTTAAGATATTAGAACGTAAAAATATTGTTATTTCAATAGGGTCCCTGAGAAACAACAATGGCGTTCATCAGTACTACAGTCCAGAGCTTCCTTTCTCCGATAGTCTCACTGAAGACCAACAGAAGCTCCAAGAACAACATCAGTCCGAGATTTTCCCTTAACGAAAATCCAACACCTTCAACCTCCAAGAAACTGTTCAATTCCATCACAAAGCTACTGTGGGGGCCGTCGCTTCCTCCAGGCCTCCTCATCTCCACCGTCCGTACGGCATGGAACTCAACGTGGCAACTCATGATGTCTCAGCTTGCGCCGTCCGACCCTTCCGGCGCATACTCTAGACCAGCCTCAAGGTTCCGCCTCACTTCGCCTTGTGCCGATAATAATAACCTCCACCTCTACGTGGGGCTTCCTTGCCCTTGGGCCCACCGGACCCTAATCGTCCGGGCACTTAAGGGCCTGGAGGACGCCGTCCCTGTCTCAATTGCGTCTCCTGGCCTCGACGGGTCCTGGGAGTTCCGTGATTTCCATGGCCCGGAGAGGGAAGTACTTGTCCCGAGCAGGGATAGAGCAAACCGGTGTAGGAATCTGAGGGATGTTTATAGGTCGAGGAGTGGAGGGTATAATGGGCGTGCCACAGTGCCGATGTTGTGGGATATGGAGAAGAAGGAAGTGGTGTGCAATGAGAGCTATGATATTATTGAATTCTTCAATTCTGGGCTTAACGGGTCAGCTAGCAATCCGGGTTTGGATTTATCACCGCCGTGGTTGAAGGGGAAGATTGAGGAGTGGAACCGTGTGATTTATCCCAATGTGAATAATGGGGTTTACAGGTAATCTTGAAAAACACTTCAAAATTGTATCTTTACTGTAGAAATTAGACTATTTGAGTATGATTTTGGTGTGTCGAATATATTGGGGAGGATTTTCTCTATTTTCCGTATCTGCAACTTGGTGACGAAGGTGTTGGTATTACTCTGTAATGAAAGTAATGAAACAATGGGATTAGACTGCTGACAGGACTTTATAAACTATATGTTGTTATTTGTAGATGTGGGTTTGCTCAAAGTCAAGAGGCATATGATGCTGCTGTTAGTGAACTGTTCAGTACATTGGATATGATAGATGATCACTTGAGTCGCTCACGGTATCTATGTGGAGATACACTCACGCTTGCAGATGTTTGCCTGTTCACTACTTTGATTCGATTCGATCCTGTTTATAATGTTTTGTTTAAATGCACAAAGAAGAAGCTATTTGAGTACACCAATCTTCATGGTTATATGCAGGACATTTATCAGGTACTACCGTACTAGCTCTGCCCCATCTCGTTGATTCTTCCCTGTCGTTTGCTGTACTAGTCATCGAAAAAATTTCATGCTGCTAAAATAATTCCCCATCCCCTTTTTTTGTTTGTTTGAGGAAAATAATGTGGATTTTGCACTGATCATCCTCTGTTTTTCATGTTGAACTGAAATGGTTCATGCTGTCTCAAATTCTATGAAATGACTATGTTGTTGACACCTTACATTTTGATGTGGAAGTCGCAGACCTTAAGTGACAATTGCGCTGGTGGTATGGCTACTAATACAGAGCCTTACTTTTCATTGTTTATTTACTTGATTTATGTGAGATTTTGATCTTGGTATGACGATGATGGTGCTTGAGTAGCTGTGGTTCGATATGTAGAATACACATTTCATTGTTAGAGTATAATTGTAAAATAAAAGCTAGTTGAGCTTGTATCAGATGGCTTGGCGGTATACTGGTGATTTCATATCTTCCGCAGACAGTTTTTTCTTTTTTTATGAATGTGCCACGGCCATAGTCCTAAACGGTGCATGTTTATTCCTCTGCAGATCCCAAAGGTTGCGACGACTTGCAACTTTTCTGCAATTATGGATGGTTACTATAAAATACTTTTCCCACTGAATCCAGGTGGTATTCGGCCTGTTACCCCAATGAGCTATGAGCATGAAGTTCTCTCCAGACCACATAACCGAGATTCAATGCCAGTGATGGGTGAGAGTGCGCGAGCTTATGTTTCATAAGTTAGCTTAGTGGCAACTTCTTGGCTGTGTATAATGTACAATTTTCCTAAATTCATACAAATTATAGAATGAATACTATTTTGCCGGCGTATTTGTAATTTGTGTCCAATAGGGCAATGGAAAAAAATTGAAACTGTGAACTAGGAGATGAACTATTCATTCTCTTCCTGTTCATGGTGAATTTTGGAAACTGTAGTTTACCTTCTATACCTGTAAGGCAAGAAGCCAGTTCAAAGCTGAACGGAATTTGAGACCCGTAACACTAATAATGCAGGTAATCAATGGTACTTGTGATGCAGTTTTTTCGGGTTTACGAGGTAAGGATTCATTACATTTTGGAAACAATAGCATTTTGTGCGACATTTTATAAGCATTTCTGTTTCCTAAATGAATTTTCAAGACAGCAATTAGAATAAGCTTCTCGAATATGCTATACTCTATTCTCTTCTTGTGCAGCAGCAAGCTGATCCAGCCAGGGTAGCAACTGTTCATGGACCAAATCAGGTTTGTCATCATGAGGGCAGTGTCCAACCCCTTCCAATACGTACAGACTCACATTTGCCCGCTCCGAAGGCAGGGAAGAGAAGTATCTACCAACAGGACCATCAAGAGGGGTGAAAGGGTCTTGATTGCCCCATAAAACTAGGACAGGTGAGGAAATCCTGGGCATCAACTGCACTGGGTTTGGCCCTGGCGGCCCTGTCACAATCGACACAAAAGCATCAAGCGCCCCTTCGTCGAACGTAGGTTCACAAATTATCTGCAATCCCATGCATTTTCAAGTGAATACATGATATGTTTAAGGAGCTAGGAAAATGTAGAAATTGTTACAGAGACTATTGATACCTCAACCAATTCTTCATCGACTGCATCCTTATTTCCATAAACAGACAGCAAAATATTCCTTATAGTGTCTCTGCGTTGATCACTCATACAAGTTACCAACTTGGCCACTCTCTCTAGGATTTTAGCAATTGTAAGTGATATAAACTTGAATCAATACCTCTTCTTGACGGATTCAAAGATCGCTGAAGCGATTGCTGGTTGGTTCAATAGAAAATCAAAAAACCAAAGCAGAGGTAACAACAATTTGATCCTCCAGTCATCCACAATGGCCTTATTGTTCATGCCACCGGAGCAGTTTAAGAGTACAAGTCCACAAACCAGAGCTTGAGTAGATTCTTTTGGCAAGAAGTCTAACACATACACAGGCCAGGCATTTTGTCAAACACTTACATGGCATCAAGGCACAACAAAAAGGAGCATAGTTTTGGCTACCTGATGCAGCAATTACACAAGCTAGACTTCCCACAGAGTTCCCTACCAGCACAGTTGGTTTCTGAACGACTTCATTTAAGAAGTCCAGTATTAACTGCCACACAGAAACCATGATATCAACAACGGGGTAAGCTCAGGGGTGAAAAAGAAAATTGATTTTAGGTCGGATAACATAAGTTTTTATGAAATAATTGCACAAAAATTTAATCCAGGTTAAGGTATTGACAACTAAAACAGAAGGTTTTTGTGTTTGGACATGAATTTCGAACATTAACTTATATCCAAACTTTGTTTAATCCAAGTCGACAAATCGTTCATACAGATTGGACATAGGTCTGTCACTCCTACTAAGCTCTAAAATGCTTCAAATATTGATCAAATTGACCACAAAAAAGGTCAGACTTACCTGTGCCCATGTTTCCATTGTATATGAAAAACCTTGTGGTTTATCTGAAGAACCAAACCCAATAAGGTCAATTGCATAGACGTTGTAATGTTTGGCCAGTGTGCCAATATTCCTGTAAAACAACATCAAGTAGGCAGCAAAGAAAAAAAACACAAAAGCAATTGACAAAGTAGGCAAGGCGTCTTGAAGGGAGATACATACCTGCGCCAGTGTAGAATTGAAGCGCCAAAGCCATGAACAAGAAGAAGAGGAGGCGTAGAGCTATTGGAATCAGTAACTGAAGCAAAGTAATTGATGGAATGGAGACCCTTCCATTCCCACTTTTGGTATTTTTCCTTTATATCTCCTACAGTCAATCCCAATGAAGGTAATGAAGTTGTTGGGTTTGTAAGGGATGCATAGCTGACACTAACGCTGCTAGTCTTCATGTTCCAGCAACGAAGATTTGATCTTCTCTGTTGTCCTAGCAGATGTACAAACCCAGCTGCCTCCACTACCATGAAAGCCATTCTTAACCAAACGAATGTTTAAGGGTTCATCAGAATGAAAATTGAACTTTCAATTTCAACATTTAGAAACAACAAATGACTCTGTTTTGCTTGTAATAATTTGATTCAAGGCAGGAAAAGGAGAGCCGCCACTGAAAGAAGATAAGGCAGACAAGGCGGATTCTGTGGCAGAGCTTTTCTTCACACTCGACAAACTCAGGATTGGCTAATTAATTAATCCCGATCATCATCGATTCTGAAGGGAAGGGAAGGAAAGTACGGGCGGTAAAATTTTATCCGATTTAGATGATTGATTTGTTAAACAAATTCTAAGTTTGGATTTAACTTATTTGTCCGAAATTCAGATCTCAATACAATTTTTTTTTCAATTTTAAAATAAGTTTGGATTCAAATATAAAATCCTGGCCAATTTAATTGTCTAGGCTTTGATACGGATTGAATTTTTGTTCGACTATTTATCGACATTAAATCAATCTTAAAAATATCTCATAAATATTTTATATTATCTAAATTTTTGTCACCCTCGAAAGAGACCACAGTTAAAATCGTGCATGAGGAATGCTTTGGGCCAACGAGTTGGCCAAACGGATCGTTCTTGGCTCCAAAGTGGGAATGTACTCCCAGCCCATTACTAGTGGATCTAAAGTAGGCCTACTTTTTTTGGGTTTTGGTTTGTGACAAGTCTTTTTCCTTTCTCTGTACCCAAGAATGAAAAAAAACTTGTACAATCTGCATGAAGGATACAAAATAAAAAGGAATAATATAACAGAACTAAGAGTCATTGGTTATAAATATACATGTAAAATCGAAACATGCAAAAAATATTCTACCCTTGTCGTCGTATTAACATATGAAGAGGCAGTTTCCTAGATTTGAGTTTTGACCTTTATGAGATTGACCTCTAAATTAATCCTGGGCAAATGTCTTCTATAAATTGGATTCTCACAAATTAAAGTAGTTATGAGAGAGATTCTCAAGGTTTCAGAATGTTTTGGTTATAAAAGTAATTGATACGCCAGACCTGACAACATCTACTCCATGTGTCCGTTCGATAGCACGGATGTTTTGATAACGTATGAACTGTGTGGCATATAAACTGTCAAATAAATTGTGTAATGTTCGATAGAGTGAAAATTTCGATAGCATATAAACTTCCAATTTATTATTAGGAATGTGAAATAATTTAATAATGAAATAAAAATTATTGAATATGTGTTCTATGCATTAAATTTGAATATATAATTTTTTAAAATTTAAAATATTTTTAAAATATAAAAGAACAAATTTGTGAGAGTAAAAACAATAAGAGAAATTGAATTTTTTTTTCTTTTTGATACATGACTGACATGATTGTTGACTCACCTAAGCTCTACCGAATGGATTCCTCCTTAGAAATTGATGGGTTTCTCAAATTCATAGAAACAGAATTCATCCACCAAGAAGAATATCAGAAACTAAAAACAAAGTACTTCCAGCGTGCTTTTTGGGAGAGAGAGAGAGAGCGACAGGGAATGTGGACAATATAAGGGGCTAGGCATCCAACGGCATTGGAAAAAAAAATCCAAATTCTTTTCCTTGGGCAAGGCAAGATTAGTCCAACATCAAATCAGCAACATCCTCTTCAAGTACTTCGATTGCTCGGAGAAATTTTAACATCTCATCCGACCTAGCATGTATGATCATCTTGCATTTGACAAGGTCTTAGATCCTGCACCATAGAACACGATTATTAGAGCAGCGTAAGGATGACACCATAATTATTATATTGATTAGTCATTCCAATCACACTAGTCACAATAGACAAACAAAATGCTCGCAAGAAGAGAACCCGAATAAATTAAACGGAGAAAGAAAGACGACCAAAAAAATGGTCGCAATAAGAGAGCCCAAATAAATTAAACTGACTAGGAAAGAAAAATACACCGCCAATCACCGTCTATCACTTCATTCTGCCAGTTTATTTCTAAGACAAAAATCAAGACTCCGAACCATAAACTCAGTGAATGAACACTATAAAATATAAACAGCAGAGCCACGATAAAATTATTAATAATAACAATAAATAACCATGGAAACATAGGCAGAAAAATTAAAAAATAATCTCTAAGGCCTGCTAAAATAGTTTTAAAAAAATCTTAAAGAGTGTATGAGTCTTAAGACATTTATCACGCCTATGTAATTCACAAAGAGAAACACAGAAAAGTTGTAACAAAAAATTGGAATCAACTTACTGCTTGAACGCTTTATGTTCCTACAGAACTTGCTGCCACATTGGCATCGGAAAGACTTTCCAGGCAGGCCATGGTCATCGAAATCAACGCCGTAATCCTGCACATGCATAAAACATGTGTAAATGAGAAAAGATTTATGCATACAAATACGGCACAAATGCTGAAATGCACCAATATCAGGTTCGTTAATAATTACTTTATTGAACACTAGTCTTACAATATGATCAAGATAAAGCATATTCAAATAACCCTTATACATCTAATAAGAATGATAGGGTAGTTTTGAAGTTTGTAAACCCAAGAATGAAAGGGCATATATCACTCAAACCTCAAGACAAGTATTCAATCAAAAAACGTCATGCAAGTTAAACCACCTGTGACATCAAGGGCAATGGTAAAGCCCACAATCAGAAAAAATGGCAGTCACTATTTAAAAGCTGGGCTAACTTCCTTTGAAAACCAAAGAAGTTGAAACTCCGCCGGTATTGGGTCATAAATGAATGAACACTTTGCAACCGCATCCTGCTTCTGATACTTGAAATATTGTCACTAACACCAAGTAATTACACACATCAAGTCGTCAAGCAAATTGGTTACTCGAATGCATTTCCATGTGTCAAAAGTAAACAGTTGCTTTAGGTGTCTTAAGTTTATCATACCTATATGGCATTATATAGTACATTTCAATTTCAGATTATTGTGACAAAACATTATAAGGTCAAGCCAAGTGGCAAGTGATGTACACTAGCACAGGCTTATGAAAAAAATCTCAGGCATACTCACATACAAACAGGGTACAATTCGAATAGTGGAATGAAGGAAAGGGTGCACCGAGAATTAGCCCCTAGGCCACTACACAGTTATGCCATGACAATGCCCAAGCTTCCATAACAATCTCAAGATGATTTTGCAACAAGTACAAAAAACTGAATAAGATTATCATAGGAAATAGAGATTGTCTCCTATCGCATTTATGTACAATAATACTTGTACCTTTTCAATAAACAAGAAAGTACTCATCTGAGTTTTTCATAAAAACTGAACTATCGTGACTTTGCAAGATTCACAATATAACAGCAGCTTATATTATTGCAATCGAAACTTTACATTTTCGATTCTTTCACAAATGAAAACCACAAAAAAAAACACACACACACACACATAAAAATGCATGAATGGACTAGTAAACTACAGAACAAATGAAAATCCGATGGAAACAGAACTACTGACCCAAGTTAGCTCTTCCAAGGCATCTACTTCTCTTGTTGTGAATAAACCAAGCTACAAAAGAGTTAAATTGCATGTAAGACTTGATTGTACATAGAAATCACCGTCACAAATTGAAGAAGAACAAGAGAATAGAAATGCATTTTAGGATGCATACATGATAATAGTGATGCTCTGGCGTCTCTATCTCCACCGGGATTTCAATCAAGTTTGAATCCAAACATCTAGCAATGCAGGCATAAATGCATCAAATACTGTACCGTGCGTAATCAATAAAAATGCACCCAGATAAATTTCAAGCTGGCTTATTCAGTATCATCATCCATTGCATGTAAAGAGCATTAAGTTTCACTTTCCCCGATCAGCTGTTTGGGTAGTTCATTATGCAACAAAAAATTGAATCCAACAATTCGTGCACATTTACCGTGTTTTTCACGTTTGTTTATGAATCCATCCAACAAATAAATTCTTAAGTGAAATGCATCTCAACAAATAAATTCGTGCATCCAAACAGATTATTCGACATTGATTTTTAAATGCTTTGAAGATCAAGAAATTTACAGCAACACCTGTGATTGATAAACCTGGCAACATTCCCATAAAAGGATGCATCCAAACAGAGTGCTTCTTCTTCCTTTAAATCATCTTTCAAATGCCAAAATGCATCCAGTGGAACGGGATGAGTAAGCTTTTCAGCATGTCGACTCTGGCTGTTCCGCTCATACAACTCTCTGTTGGTGAGTATTTCTCCAACATACTCGCAGACAAATGCACCCTTTGGCAGCTTCTGTAGAGTTCTCAGGCCCCACCCTTTGCCTTCGGGAGTAAAGAATACCTGACATGCAGGCTAAGTAAGAGAGAAGCATAAACTGAAAAAACGCTTCATTTTTTATTTTTATTTTGGGTACATTTGAGTCTTTATGTTTTAAAATAACCTGATGTTAAAAATTAATAAAATGTTTCATGCCATAACAAGTAGGATATTAGCAAATGAAAATAAAAATTACTGGTGTTCCCTTTTCGATAATGAATATAGAACACATACCTGCAACTTGCAACTTATCCCTCGTTGCACCACTCGATTGCCACAAAACTTATGACAACCACATTTGCTCCAACATTCTTTAATATATCGTCTTTGCAAATGACCCTTGCACGGTTCCAAAATGTCATCATTCTTCGGTTTTTCAAGTGGGCAAACTTGACAAAAGGAGAGGTTTTGTTGTTGAGGATCGCGAGTAATGAAGATCAACTCTTCTAAAAACTCCTCCTTGATAAGGCCGTCTGAACCGTAAGCAAAAGCAAGACCAGTGTCATGTGCACAAGCACAAGAAATCGACGATGACAAACAATCACCAAAACAAGTAGGGCAACAGTCTTTGTCCCCAATTCTAGAAAGAGAGATAATGACACGGGCATTCTGAAATTTTTGGTTCTGGGATATGTAGTGAAAGGATGAGGGACAGCTATTGCTGATTTCATTTATCCAAGGGATTTCAACTCTTTCTTCTCCCTTGGATATATCATTAACGTCATGCAGCAACCTCATATCATCAGGTGTTAATTGATGCTGCTGAACAACCACCAAACTACAAGAGTCCACCACCTCTGACTCACTTAATTCCCTTTCCTCCCCTGTACCAGAACAACCATTGACAGCCTCTGCAGAACCCCGTTCATCAATCATTCCATTTGAAGTATCGGCTGCAGGGATGCAATTGTTATATTCCTTAGCCCCAATATGCAGCGCATCTCGTGCAGTAGATTTCTTCAAAATATCAATTGCAGGCCTTATATTCATTACCCTCTCCTGTGATTCATTAGATCTGTCAGTTGCCAATTCCAGAAAGGTCTCACACATATCTTTCATCAAATTCATGACAGAAAAATTAGGGTCAATGATTTTATATGACCGGAGACATTTCTCCTCCAATGATTGTAGAAGTTCATCTATACTAGGCATATGAAAATCAGGCCTTCCAAGAACAGGGTCACAGCTCAAAGAAATATTCACCTCCCCCATTGATGAAGAGGCAATCTCCAACTTAGAAGGAGATTCCTCCGAAACTGTTACAAGCTCACAGGGGGTAATCGTCTCACTTGATGGAGCTGGACCATCATTGCTTCCATTTTCTCTTGCTACTGACTCAGATGCTGTAGGTCCCTGACCATCTGGCTCCTGCCTTGAAATAACTTGACCTGATGAATCTTCTTTACCTGACAAATCTGTAAAGTAAAACAAAGGAAAAAATAAAAAACAACACAAAGGAAAAACATGAATTCCATTTTAATGTCAAAAAGAGTATTTGCAATGGCAATGGTTATTTGATCTAAATAAAAAGACTCACTTTTAACGAATATGGAGAAACAAAAAAGAGGGAAAAAATTGGTCACAAAAAAGTACTAAAAAATAGTGACTATCATGTGCACTACAATATTAACTAAATGGGTGGTTCCTCGAATACATCACAGGAGCAAGAATAGAGTGCTTACTGACTGGAAAAAAGGATCAAACCCAGGGACCGATACAAGGGATTTCCAACTATGGAGTTTGATTTCCCCTGAAAATTGCACAAAACTATGCCAGCATGAAGAATGTTTTAGTCGACCAGTTTGACACAAGTTTAAATATGGATTCCCAATTTTCATGCATTACAAACTACAGCAATGCCTAGGTTGATTCCATATTTCCATTAACCATCAGACTCTCAGCATGGATAAAAGCATCCAACCTTATTAAAAATAATAGCAACTTAAAAGACAAATCATGTTACTGCGAGGTTCAAGGAATAACCTGGATGAATAACTGCAATTGGCACTTCATACTGTGGCAAAAAATCTGTAAATGGCTCATCCTTGGGCTTAAGTAGAGCATCGACACCAGGCACCTTCTGTTTGGATAAAAGAAGTTTTCCAGGTTCAACCATACATTCATTCCTCTTTTTAGGTAAATAAACTACTGCATTTGATACTCTCTCCTTCGTAGGGGAAACTTGAGATGAGAGAGGTTCCTTTCCTTTAGCTCCAACCAGCACTTGAGGTTGACGCAAATCAGGTTCAGGCCACTTAGATGGAGAGGACATCGATCTAGGCATAGTAGCATGAGGAGGAGACAAATCTGCTCTATGGTCTACCACCAAAGCAGCAGATGATAGAGGTTGCTTACCTATGTTCTGATGCTGCTGAAAAGCAGGGGAAACGGCATCATCCTGTTCCATTTTAGGGATTTTTAGAAAACTTCCACCCAAACTTGAGAGACCAGTATCAATATTATTGGGCGAGGAGGAAGTCTGCCCTTCACGGCCTCTTAACCGTAGCCTTTTCAAAGGCCGGGGCTCGTCATGCATTTCAGATTCTTCATTCAAATTTTCAACCACCTAGCTCAAATGGCCAAATGACATAGATCACACGTTAGTAGAGACAGGCAGAAGAGAACAAGAGCTAGAATACACAATACAAATGTAAAGCAAGATACAGGACATACATTGCCACCGTTTGGCTTCTTCTCACATTCCTAATCAAAGAAACAAAATATTATTGCTAGAGTAGAAAAAAGAGAGGAAAGGAAAGCAAAACAAATTGAGCGCATGTTTTATGGGGTTGGGAGGAGAAGAGAGCACTAAGCACCTTATGGTCATCCTGATCGAATATCGCATCTGCGAGAACTCTATAGTTCTCCTCTTCAATGAGCTCCCAATTTTTGTCATACAATTTTAGAAGCTTTTTTAACACCGGCTTCACTTTATCTTCAGTAATTCCAATAGCTTTCATAGCACGAAAGGCATGTCCAATTCTAGGATTTGGCGCCATTAGCAGTCACTCACTAGATATCCTCAGAAAGGCAAGCCAAAGAATCAACTTTATCTACATGCACGCAAATTGGAGGAAACAAGTAAGAATTCTTGCAGTCACATTGAAGGGTCCCACAACCTATTTTTCAAGTAGAACTATACAGAAAGGGGCAGAATTCAACAAATAAATACTGGTTTGTGACATGGAACAAACCCGTCCAAATCCTAGTCTAATAATAAAAAAATTATATATATAGATTTTCCAATAAATAAATCCTAGTCTAATAATAATAATAATAATAACAACACAAATAGCATTGGAAGTGAAAATTCAACGTTAAAAAGGCTAGAACATATAAAAGAATCTATTTCAACTGTCTAATATTATTACTTTAAACTTGTGAATTCTCTGGCATAACAACACGTTGAAAATTCACATTGCTCCTGCAGAAATCAGCTTGAAAAACAACAAAAGCAAATAATAATAAAGTAAAGCCAAAAATAGGAAACCACAGATTGGATGGCTTCCTTTTTTCAAGGAGCCGTCTCCAAACCTCGTTGCATATTCAAACCAAAAACATATTTAAGTAATGAAAGAAGAGTCTAACAGCCACTTTCAAGTCCGATTGGATTCAGGCTATTTTGGACTTCAAAGTTCGAAAACCCACTAACAAATAACATATATTAGCGGCAACATGTAAATCATGATGACTAGTTGCTTGTGGAGTTTCCTTTTCAAATGTCTGTAAAAGCAACCAAATGTACCATCACACAAAACAAAAGGCGATAAACACGTTTCAAATGATAGATTTCCCTTTAAGATTCTCACCTGCTTATATACTAAAGTTTTCATGTCAAAAACCCACAAACCATAAGGCTTGCCCATAGCACTACAATCAGTGACCCCCAGTCATCAAAAGTCAAATTAATGGCACAGAAAGCACAGCATTAAAATAAAGCGAAGAGGGGGGCATAAAACGGCACAAAAATCATCAGTGAGCACAAACGACTTGAGTTCAGAGTCACCTTAGACATACCCAAAATTAGAAATAGAAAGGGCATTGATAAATCGACATCGAAAGCACCAAATTCCACAGCCAAACCGCTCATGCATTAGAGATTAATGTTCATCAGATTATGAGCGGAGAAACTCAAAATGCAAGAGGAAGGCATTTTACCTACAATGAGGAATCAAAAACCGAACGGATTCCTCACAGTGAGCTGAGCGATGAGGTAGTGGAACAAGCGCTGTAAAGAGAGAGGTGGCGACGGACGAGAGCTACATCGACGACCGATCAGCTGGTAGACGAGATGCGAGCGAGGCGAAATGAGATAGACGGAAGAAAGTGAGTGGAAAATACTTTTTAGAGAGAGTGAGCGCCAATTCTGCTAGTGCCCTACGGCCGCTACGTGTCTAATTAGATTACTTAATGGGCTCTTTCTCCAAAGCCCAATTATTGTCCATCTTATTTTGAAGACCCAAGTACCCAACAAAGTAAATCTCTTATTGGGCTTTTTCTTCAAAGCCCAATTATTGTCAACCTAATTTTAAGGCAAAATTGTAGGTAGGAGACTTATTAGGGATAAGGTTAGAGATAGCAAATATGTCTGTATCTGTGGATTTTTATTCCGATCAAACAGTAGAAAAATTCGTTGACTGGATAATGGATATTGTTTTAGGCATATTTGATCCGAAACCCGTATCTGATCCGGCACGACTCGAATGTGTGTATAACCAATCTAATCCGATTATATTCGATTTGATTATACCCGACACACACACATATATATAATATAGTCCATATACAATTATGTAATTGACAATTGATATCATTAATATATTTATATACATTATAATTGTCAACATAGGTATGTTTTTTATGTAATATGAATTAATTATAATTTATAATAATACTATATAATGTGATATGATCGCATAATACTAATTCAAATATTCAATTAACTAATATTTTTAAAACTTTAATTAGTAAAGTTAGTAATAATATTATGAACTATAAATCAAATCCTAATTGTAATTTGTAAACCCTAACATAACATGCTAACACTGTTAAACATTTTGATTTGTAATGTTTTATGGACTTTAGACTTTGGTTCTAAAAAACTTTCTATGTTTATGTTGATGTATGATTTTTTATATTATTTATACTTTACACTTTAGTGTATGTGTCTAGATTCATGAATTATGAAGTTTTAATTAGTGTCATAGGCTAACAAGTTATGTGTCGTGTGAATAAATTCGATATCCGTGAATAATATCCGAAATCTGATGGATAGGAAATAAATTTAGATTTTTTTATCCATGGTATATAGAGATGGATATGGATACATTATTTTTATTTAGGATTGAAAATGGATTTTGAGAAATCCAATCCAATGCCAACTATGGATAAAGCCACTCATTTAAACTTATTTGCAACTAAGTTAGTTATTAGTTTTTTTAATTATTTTGACTTTTATTTTCTAGATTCCTAGTAAGGTTTGAGTCTTTTAAGAAAAATACATATTAAATGAAAAAAATTTAATATAGAAAATATATTAATTTTTCTCTTTGAATTAATTATTTTACTGGCTTAATCAATATGCTGAGCATATATAAGCCCGTTAGGGTTTAGCGAATTCGTCGTCCTTAGAATTTTAACACTTATTGTTTATGTTACATTATGGAAATTCAATACACGAGCCTGTTAGGGTTTAGCGAATTCATTCTTCTTAGGGTTTAACACTTATTATTTAGGTTAAAACATAGAAATACGATACACGTACCCGTTAGGTTTTAGCGAATTCGTTTTCCTTAGGGTTTAACATTTGTTGTTTAGGTTACAACACGAAAATACGAGCCCGAGCCCGTTAAGATTTAGTGAATCCGTTCTTTTTAGGATTTAACACTTATTGTTTAGGTTACCATAGTGAAAAAACAATTTAATTAAATTATTTTAAAAAAAATAATCTAATTAAAAAAGTACGTTAAAAACTATCAATGATGAGTCTTGTCAGAGAGAGTTTTGCGTGCTGAATTCGAATATATAATTTTTTAAAAATTTACCACATATTTTGATATATAAAACTTTTTAAAAATTATTTATAAAAAATATAAAAGTTGCAGTGAATTAGACTTTATTCTAAATAAGTTTTATGGATGAATTTAAACTTTAATTAGTCTACAAAAATAGACCCATCTACAATTCTCCATAATTTTAATGGCCCAAGTGTCCAAAGCCTTATACTGTATATTTCGTTCACCGTTCGCATTCGCACTATTTTTTTACAAGAAATAAATTAGATTTAAAAAAATGATTTTATATTCCACAAAAAAATTTTACTTATTCTTTCATCAGTTTCATGAGTTATTCCAATCAATTAAAAACCAGCAATTCTAGACCGTTCGCATTCGCACTATTTTTTTACAAGAAATAAATTAGATTTAAAAAAATGATTTTATATTCCACAAAAAATTTATACTTATTCTTTCATCAGTTTCATGAGTTATTCCAATCAATTAAAAACCAGCAATACTAGTTGTACCTAGAAATAAGTGTCCCTAATATTCCTAATCTATGCGGCAAGCCACATAGATTAGCTAAATCATCAACTTTGAAATTCAAAAACAAATGCAAATTTTCTCATACATGTTACACACATATTCTCTCTAAAAATGCTAAACGTACATAAAAATTTGTGTACATAATGTACATAATCTATGTGGCATATATAAAAATTTGTGTACATAATGTACATAATGTATGTGGCATGCTGATTATGCATGCCACATATTTTTTGGGAAACAAATTTGTTTGACTTATTAGAAACAAACCTAATTCCCACCCAAATAAAAACACATTCTTGCTTCTCTCTCTTCTTTCATTAACTACACAATTGATCATGGTTAATTTAATTATTATTTTATTCTCTCTCTTGTTTACCTCCTGCACCCTCTTCTTTCTCTTGCACTATCTTCTCTCTCGTCTACTCCATCTCTTTCTCTTACTTTTCGATAATAGAACTTCGACGTTCGGTAGCCAATCACGATGATGTTGATTTCAAAAGAATCATAAGATGACGATGAGAAAAATCCCACACGTTTCTATTTCATCTACAAACTTGTTTCTCACTTTTTTATGCTTAAAAAAAATAAGGTTATAGTTTGTGTTTTTTGGCGAGATAAGTTGGACCGTTGATTTCACCTTTTTTTATGTACGATCCACGTAATAATAGCATATATCTATGTTATCATAGAGTTTTGAAGAAAGATTGTTGAGGATTCGTTAATAAAATTGTTAATTGCATTTTTTTCCTTAAAAATCATTCATTACAGGATTTTGAGTATTCTGGATCTATTTACATTGTCCTGAACTTATAATGTAATTACAAATCTGTGTATAACTTGAGAAATCTTGTTGTATTTTTTTATCATGTTTTCCTAAGCCTGGGCAAGTATTTTAGCACAATGATGTTCAGATTTGTGCGTCCATTTTCCTTTTTCTCTTATTTCATTTTATGTGCTTGGTGATGTCTTGACAATGTAATAAACAGTTGTAGTATGTTGGGGCAATGTAATTATTGGCAATGTAATTTGTCTAACTCTTTTATTTGTTTTTTTGGTGATATGAATAAGTTGTCAATCAAAATATGTTAGTCATATTACATTTTGTTTATCAGATAATGTAATACAACTTACTAATAATTTAATAGGCACTATCTGTTACAATGTATTAGGCATTGTCTGTCACAATATAATTATTATAGATATCATTTGACAGTGTAATCAAACTTATTGACAATGTATTAGGCACTGTGTGTCACAATCTAATTTTAACAACAGTCAGATTACTCCATGTATTAGGTATTTGCATTGTCTTTATCCAATGCAATAAAAAAAACATATTCCACCAAATGTTTTTAATGTAATTATAGTTGTCAACTTAAATACCAAAATGTAATAATTACATGTCCATGAAAACTTAGACATTCGAATAAGAAACCTCTAGCCAAGACATAAATTAATTCAGTGACTTATTCAATTGTGTTTACCATTAGATAAAGTCTTATTACATTGTCTTTTTATTTTGCCAGTGACTTATTCAATTGTGTTTGAATTTGTCTGTGTTTTATTATACTGTGTTTTAATTTGACAATGCATTATTGCCTTGTGTATTAGTTTCCCATTGTTTTTATTTCACTGTTTTTTTTCCAGTCTTTATTACATGGTGTTGATCATTAGGCAGTATCTTATTACATTGTGTTTAATCTTGATAGTTCCTTATTATAATGAGTATTTTATATTAATCTTGAAACTTTCGAATAAAGTTTTCAGCAGTCTCATATTGGATTTGAACTCTATTTCTCTACAAGGCCTATGAGGCTTCTTCAATGAAGTAACCTTGACATTGCTTGAAACTTTTGAATTATGTTTAAATCAAGATGAACTATCCTTCGCCATCTGTAATAAGGACTGCAAATCATTAACCATATCATGGACATACAAGCACATTGTCACATAATAATGTAATATTCATTTTTTAAAAATCCAATGAAATAACAACGTATAAAACAATGAAATAGTCACTTTGAACTATGCAATGTAACAACAATTAAAGTTAGCACTCCTGTGTAATTACCATATTATGAGTACAATGTTATATCACCAATGTAACAAAAATCCTATCATTTATGTTAATGAGAGTGATAATATTAATGTAATAACACCCAAAAACATCATAATGAATCATGTCAAACTAATTAAAATAAATGTAATACCCATGTCAATGTAATCATGTCAGTGCACAATGTAAATGACATTATTGTAGTACAAAATAACCCAAAACGCAACATCAAAAGGGTTCATAAATAAGAAAATTCATCTCCCATTTGTGACAATGACTATTAAAGACAATGTTACCCATCTTCCATTAGTAAATATATGTATTAACAAAAAATCTTCACATATTTCTAAAAAAAAAGGAGTTCAACTACTACTATTCAAAATCAAAAGCCATTTAAATGAAATTGAATATGCCACAATGTAATTTTTCATACCGTAAATAATTTTCAAATCTTGTAATTATTTGTGGAGGGGAAAAACAACAACTCGCTAGAGAAGCATTGTAGGAAAAAGCTCGAGGTCGACGGGAAAAAAATGGAGCGTAACTGTAGAAAATCTGTGACACACAGTGGAGCTAAAACCAACGATGGCCGGAGCAAAGACAGAAGTCGTCGAAAAAAAGTAGATCACACCGAAGATGATGGAGAAAATACGGCAGAGATGGAGAAAAAGACAAGTAAAAAACATAGAAAATGGTGCAGCTATCAGAGCAAATTTTTGGTGCAAATGTCTGAATGGGTTTCATAAACTCATTTGTGAAAAATTGCGTCAGTAACTATAGTTATTAAACCATGTCAAGGAATGTAATAATAATCATATTTCAAATTTTGGAATTTCAAAAAACCTGACCTAGATTGTCAACGTGGCTTGCCACATGTGTTATGTACATTAGGGATATCAATCTCTATGTACAACTAGTACTACCGTATTCTCTCTTAAGCTCACCCATTCTCTCTCTCTCATTGTCTATTCTCTCTCTCTCTCAAAAGCACATGTATATTCAAGTTGTCGAAATTCGGTGGTTGATTCGATCAAAAAATGGTTGGAAGATTTTGTCGAAATTCGGTGGCACCGGTGCACGAAGATTTTGTCGGAGTTAGCCAGATCTGCCACTTCTCTTTAGCGGAGGCCACCATTTTACAATCATTTTTTTCAATTGTTTAAACGAATTTTGACTGCGGGTTGCAATTGGTTTAGCATGTTTGAAATTTAGTGGTTCGATTGAAGGTGATGACAGCATGAACGGTGGTCAAACAATGATTCTTCGTTATTACATTGTTTGGTAGCGTGTTACATTGTTTGATCAGCGTGTTACATTGTTTAAGCACTTTTCTAGTGCTTAAGAGGCTTTTTGCAATTGCTGTTTGAGCACTTTTCACAGCTCACTATCTTGATAAAAAATAAATGGAAATCAATGTAATAAAACCTTGCATAATGGTCAACACAACATAATAAGAAACTATCAAATTAAAACAAATTTGTAATAAGACATTGTAAAATTAAAACACAACGTAATAATACATTATCAAATTAAAAACACAATGTAATAAGACATGATTCTTCGATACCCACTAAAATTCGTAGATCCAACTTTAAAAATTGAGCTTAGACGGGAGAAGAACAATTGATATGACCTAATGAGAGAGAATGGGTTAACCTAGAAGCAATGAGAGAGAAGCGGGAAGCCGAGATATTTGGGCACGAAGTGGGATTCTTCCTAATAAAACAAAAAATTTATTTTCCTAAATATCTATGTGACATGCATTGTCAGCATGCCACATAGATTGCGTATGTTATATACAATTAACATTTTTGATTAAAAAAAGAAAGAAAAAGAGATGCACATGGGTCTATGGCTCCAAAAACAATCCATCCACCCTATGCCTGAGACTAAGTTGGGTATGTTATCGGTTGATTATTGACCTGACCAACTGATTTTAGAAAATGTCTAAAATTATCACTGCCCCAATTATCGTGAGTCGGTTGACAATCGACTTTATCAGACCGATAATGGATTGGTTGTTAGAAATAACCAACTTTTTTAAAATCCATTTTAACAATAGATAATGGGTGGTAATTGTCAAAAATAACCAATAATTGCAAAGGATTTTGGATTTTTTAACCAATTTTCATTTTATTTGAAAACCGACATCTAACCCAACTATAATGGGTCAGATAAGATTATTGGCCCGACTATTATGGGTCGGGTGTCAGGCCAATAATAAAAAGTTGATATTGGGTCAATTGGTTGGTAAAGGCCGGTAAAATCGACCGACTCCCAACCCTAATCCACCCTAGGTTTTTTTGAATATGGGCTTTACAAGTTCAACTAAAAGTACATCAATGGGTGTTAAGGGTTAGTTTTGGTTGATTTTCTGAAATATTTTGACCAAACCGTTTTATCGATTTTCAATTGATATGTTGATCTTTGTGTAAAAAATATATATATAAAAAAATCAAATGGTTCGATTTTAATTTTTTCATTTTTTTTTACAACCCTCTACATTGGGTTTCTATTCCCTTGAAACAATAATTGACAGTTTGGCCCATTAACTCTCTTCTCCCTGAAGCAAATAGAGAAGGGAAGAACAGAGGGAACAGTCCACTTTATCTACCACATCACCATTTACATGTGCTAAACTGCTAACCTGCTCAATCTGTCTGTTTTGATCAAATAGGTGAGAATGCAAATTTCAACCAACTGTACTGTTTGTAGTTTAAAAAAGATTAGCAGTAATAAAAAAAAATCTGTTCCATTCTTATTGGTTTTTTTTTCCTCCATTGTAGTGAACTCTGAACCCTGAACTCTGAACCAGTTGATTGCCAGATCCATCTGTTGCTGTTCCACGCACTATTCCTGTGAATGGAAATTTCAGAGGCTATTTTACTAGTCAAAGTCAAAACTGGATGTTACCGGACTGCACAGAATAAGATCTGTTCTTATTCCCCCAATAAAAAAAAATATATATATATGATCTTATTCTACCTTGCAGGGTCATGCCAATCTCAATCAAATAGTTTAATCGGGTTGACTTCAATTAGTTTTAATCTAGACACTGATTTGGCTTATTGTAATTAAGTTATTATCTATCCGGTAGAGTTTATGTGAGCTTATAAGTTAAATAGTTTATAAATTTAATTACATCGATCAATAATTACATCAATCACATATATGTTATGTGAGCTTATTTTGTTCTCTTATATATTTGTTATTTTATCTTTTAAAATATATGTTATATTTTTAAAAAAATTATACATTCAAACGCAACGCATTTTTTCAACAAAATTCATATTCAATAACTATTATTTTATTATTAAAATATTTTATATACCTTTAATAATAAATAAATAGCTTATACGTTAATCAAAATTTTCATTCTACCTTTAATCAAAATTTTCATTCTACCAAAAAAGACAGCTTATATGCTACACAGGAAAGTAAAATGGATGAGTCTTGTTGCTGTACAGCCCCCTCTGTATAAAAGGACAACCCCGGACACGAATTACTTTCTTTCGTGATTCAGCCAAAACCCATCTCTAGAATCTCCTAAAAAACCAAAAACCCAATACAGATGAGAGAACCTTCCAAGAATTGAACAGAATCTTCAAATCCCCTAATGGGTTTTCACAAAATACCATTCTTTGTTCTCTCTCTTTATTCGATTCTATTGACACAACCTGGGCTCTACGTATTTTCCAAAACAGCAGCAGACCTCACAACCTTGGTCTACAAGGGATGTGCGAACCAGAATTTCCAAGAGCCATCTGGTGTTCTCTCTGAAAACCTGAAAACCCTCTTGTCTACTCTGGTTCAACAATCCGCACAGAAGAATTTCTACTCAACAACAATTGGTGATGGCCAGAGTGCGATACTGGGTCTGTACCAATGCAGAGGAGACCTCTCCACAATCCAGTGCAACAACTGCGTGAGCAGGATCCCAGACATGTCTAACAAGCTCTGTGGGAAAGCCGTGGCAGTCCGGGTTCAACTCACAGGGTGTTATCTAAGGTACGAGGTTTCTGGGTTTAAGCAGGTCTCAGGGACTGAGTTATTGTACAAGATTTGCGGGTCAACTCGGACGAGTGAGGCTGGGTTTGAAGGGAGGAGAGACACGGCTTTTGACATGGTTGTAAATGGTGTGAAAAATGGGGGTTTGTTTTATACAGGGACTTATGAGTCAGTGTACTTGTTGGGTCAATGTGAAGGTGATCTGTCAAATGGTGATTGTGGGGACTGTGTGAAGAGTGCTCTAGATGATGCCAAATCACAGTGTGGTGACACCAATTCTGCTCAGATTTATCTTCATAAGTGCTACATTAGCTACAGCTACTATCCAAATGGGGTCCCCAGCATATCATCTGAAACAGGTAATCAATCCCAAACACACAAGTTTACACAAAACAATCTCTCTCCACAATTTTGTTTCTTATAGTTTGAAAAAAGGTTTGTGTGAATGAGACAGTATTTGGTCAAAAGTTTTCTTGTCTGTACACTGCCAGCCCAGGTTCTTGGTTTTCTCTCTTAATTTTTCTCAGGAAAGTGACATGAATTTTGTTTTGTCTTACTTGTTTGTGATGGGTGGAAGATGGCTGGTATATATTTAATTTGGGTAGTAGAATTTGTGGTTTGTTTGATTGTGTGGTGGATGTAAAATGGGGTCAGATGTGTTGATTTCTGTAAGATGATTGATAATTGTAGGGACAAAGCAGCAGGAGCAACACACAGAGAGAACTGTAGCTATTGCAGTTGGAGGAGTAGCAGCTTTTGGGTTTGTAGTTGTTTGTCTAATGTTTCTTAGGTCTGTGTTGAAGAAACGCAGTAGCAAGCATGGAGGTTTGTTTGATTCTTCTTCTTCTCCAATATTTTGTAATTGAATGAACAAATTCCTGAGATTCTTTGATTCTTATAACCGGAAGTGACATGTTTTGTGCAGATTATTGAGAGGATTTGTTGGGTTCTGAAGATTGAATGTTTCTTCTTCTTCAAGATGTGTGGGTCACTAGGTCTACTTCATTGAAAAGAAAGATTTTGATAATGGAGAAAGAAAAGTGAAGCTAAAGGGAGTTTTTTCCCTCTTTCTGCCCCACCAAGTTCATACTTTTAACTTCAGTGCAGTTCTTTAAAATTTTCTTTTGTGCATTTCATAGAATAGGAGGAGCCTCTCTCATGTATAGCCAAAACTTTGAGAACTATATGCTGTAAAATCAAGTAGTATATCATTTTAAAAATGTTAGATTCACATCCTTTTATTTTTTAATATAGGATAAATACACTATATATGTTGTCTAAATTCAGGCCTCAATCTTATCTCGAACCGTCAGATTCGAGCTCACAAAATCAAATTCCTTATATTATATTATGTGGGATTGGGATTTGGCAGCTCTACCATTTATCAATGGAGACGCAAATTTTATGACAATGAGTGGTGTCCCATGATTGGAATCTTGTTTAAATTTTCAAGTAGAGCGCTGCAAGGTTACATATTTTAATTTTAAGTTTTATCACTTAATAATTAAGCAAACAATGTAAAAGTGGGCCATTTGGATTTCTCTTTTTGTTAAAGATTTTGTAGGGTTTAGGGTTTAAAGTGACAATCTTATTATACTTGCCTACTTGTGAAGCAATTATGAAAATGTTTTTAGCTCAAAAGTCCAGTTCAAATTGAGGTTGAAACCTAGTTCAATTTGTTCTTCCGCTTCCTCCTTGCAGAGAGTGTGGCACTTCTTGATTTTTGAAAAATGGATTTTGATTAATGGAGCATGTTTTGCTTCAATTTCTCTTGACGCTCAAGAGGATTCCCTAGCAAGTGCGGTGGCTTTTGACAAAGGAAAGCTGAATCGAGAACCCTAGAAGGGTGGATGTGAAAGAAAGAAGGCGAAACACAAAGGAATGACAGCTCGCGTTTCGTAAATGAGGGGAGTCTTCGTAAATGACGGAAAATTCCATGTTTTCGAAGAGCTCTGTGTGTTTGGGTGAAAATGCTCAAAACATCAAAATTCCGTTTCCAATTTTACCTTATAGATTTGATTCCATTTTCGAAAACACGTTCCCAAAAATGCACAAGGGAACAAGTTTTGAGTTTTTATCAAAATTAAAAACTCAAAATAAGCTCAAAACAGCAAAGAGAACAACCCCTAAACATCTTCATCATTTTTTTTGGGAAAAATACATTCTGCCCCCTCACATCTGTTGTTATAATCCTATTTTATATATATAAAAAACCGTTATATTGATAGCATATGTTCTTTTTTTGGATTTATAACTTATTTTTTCCTAATTTTATATAATATTTCTATGATTTTAAATGTACAAATGGAGAGGAATATTGAAAATAGTATCAAAATATTTTTTTTTTTGAACAAGAGGAGCTTAAACTCGGGATTCGAAATTATATACGATTTAAATTACTTGGAATTCGTATCAAATAAAATCATTACATTTCAGAATAATACAAATTATCTCTCTCTTTGTTGAACATATATCATAGATATGTTGACAATTAAGGGGTATTAAGAAGGTTTAGGAATCTTTCTTTTTACCAAACTCAAGCGGGGCAAAGTGCATTTAATTAAAGACTTTCTTATATATATGTGATTTAAATAAGTACTTTACCTTTCCAATAAAAGTTGCTTTCAAGATCAATTTTTTTTTGAAAGGCAATCGGATTATGGAGTAATATGAGTGCAAAAATTGCTATTTGCTCTCATAAATTAGATTACAGAATCTCCCATTGATAATTACACATCTTAAAGTAAAGTGCTTCTAGTAACATACTAAGTCACTTGTGATACACAAAAATTGGTCTGTTGAATCCAGTTTTGCTTCCTGACAATGCACCAGTGATGTTTTCCACCTTTCTAAAGCCAATCTGCAAATACATGAAATACCAGACATCTAAGATTCTCGAACCATGATCGCCATCACATCGCTTAACATCATTGTAGTTTTACCGCAACAAAAATCGACAGAAGAAGATAAAATGCATACCTTATCCAACAGAATTTCCATAAAATCATCTGGCCGGAACTTTATATCACGACAATTCTTCGCTGTTGTCTGCATAAATAAAACAGCAATCCCCAGCTTATTCAGCTAAACAATGAGATTTTACTCTGACAAACATAAATACCAAAGTTTTGAAACAACCACTAAATTTTGAACCAAGCGCTATCCATATTTTCGATTAATGTAGCAATCTTATAACCAGAGCACAACCAAATCAAGAGGTATTTCTCGGCTAATATTTTTAGTGGATTGAAGAACTAAAAAGTGCTATGCATTACAACGATACAAAGTGCCATACTGCCATTAATTTCCTTTTTTTTCCCGTAAGGATAAAAAGTGCCAGAACACTCTTTGGTCATAGAGTGTGATACTAATTGTATAATTGATGAATGTAAAAAAAAAAAGACCTTTGAACATCCTTTCTCCTTTGAATAATGAACAAAAATTAAAAGCAGAATTTCTAATCATAAGTACCTCAGACACGAGTCGATTACTTTCATACGATCGCCATGGTTGTGGTTCGAACACAAAAATGCCACCCTGCATAGAGTACGAAGTAACTTCATATTATATTAATTCACAACTGTATGAAGATTGAAGACAATTATAAGTAATCAGTGGATGAGATTGTGATCCCTACTGGGTGAAGAAGTTCCCAAACTCTTGAAAATAAGGTAATTAATCCATCGTCGCCCCAGTTTAGATGAATCCATTTTGCTACACTCAAACTGCTATTCAAGAAACAAATAGCAAATGTAAGTACTGTAAATAAAATTTAAACAAGTATAAAATTATGAAAGACAGATCAATCAAATTCAAAAGCTAATTTCATTTTGTTCTTTTATCGTCTTTTAGCATATAAGATCTGATTAACTACAACTTTTGCAGCTTAGTCGTACCAGTTTATGACTGGTTCTTTTAACTACAAGAAGTGAAATGCCGTAGTCATCATTGAAACAGACAATAAGGATTTATAAAATAAAAAATGAAAAATGACCAATAATTCACATTTTTTTTCCCGTTAGATTGAAGAATCTGCATGAGACGACTAACAAATAAAATAAAAGGGTGGAACGAAAAGGCTCTCATGAACTTTATACATGAATTTTGTTATTGCTGTTTCTCCACTTTTTCCTTAGCATACAGTTTCACCATGGATATAAAATGGCCAAGGAAGGACACACCAGAGAACGGTATCATAGTGCTTCTTTGCAACATGTCGATTCTGAAGAAAAGACTTAGGTTGTTCTTTCCTTTCATTTATTTCTGGATGGATAAAATCTTCTGTTCTGAAGAATACAATATCAGATAGTTTTTTGTTGGAAGGAGAACATTCACTCATAACTTCATTGGTTCCATCACTTGAATATGCATTTTGACTGCACTCTGAACAATTTGTTTTTTCCACCACCTCTGATTTGCAAGCACTTGTACTATTCTCCCCAGCAGACTGCTTTCTCAAAATTTGCTTGAGATGCCACTTTGCATCCTGAATTAGGTCTGGAAATTAAATTTGATAATTGTCAGTATGACATAACAATGAAAACTTCGATATTTCAGCAGCACTACTGTGACAAGGAAACTAGGAAAGATTATGGATCCATTTGATACCCAAATAACATTATCAGGAGTAAGATACTTTTCCCCGTGAGATCTTCTCCACGAAAATAATCAATCATCAGAGTCTACTCTGGCACTTTCAAAATTTGAATATATGCTAAAAGTATTATATTGATTTTACCACTGAACATTGTTGTATATAACTATGAAGTTGGAAGAGAGATTCATGAGAAAAGAAAAGGGGATGGAAGAGAGAACAACATTGAATCTTAAGACTTAGTGTCAATTAAGGAAAACAACAAATTTGACAAGTGCATGCCAAACAACTGGGAACAACATATTTTCAGAAAGTTTTTAGGTAATAAACCCATTAATCATCCGTTGAACTTAGTAGACCACCACATCAACCAACCTTATCTGGCAACCATTCTTGTAGTAGTAAGCGGAAATGCCAATTAGCTATGACACAATAATAAGTTTTACACATGATCTCTACATTGAAAACCTCATCTCTCATCCAAGATGCCTACTATACCCACCAACAAAAAAAGAGTGCACACAAAAACGAAGTAAATTTTTTAAATTACACAATACTTGTTGAACATGTAAATAATTGTTATTAGAATCTTACTGTAGTCAATATCAATTCCAAGGATGCTCCGGCAATGAAACTTCTTAGCTACAAAAGAAACACAAGAGAAAGAAAGAAAGTTATTAAGCTGAAGCTTGCCAAGGTTCTTTCCTAAATCTTGGTAGACCAAATGTACATCCATTTCTTGGATAATCAGCCTTGAGCTAAGCTTGCGATTGAAAAATTAAATGACTTCCCAAAAGATGAACAAAAACCAAATAATAATTTCAGTTTGGAGCAAAGATTACCGATCTGGACGGTGACAACACCACTGTTGCATCCAATGTCAAGACAATCCTTTCCTTCAAACCATTCTTTCTTAAACACTTTAAGTCGAGGATCTTCTTCTATCCCTTGACCTATCTGAAAAACATCCCAGAGAACAAATACCCTTATTCCAAATTATTATTTTATTTATATATTTATAAACTAGAATCAGCAAAAGATAACAAATTTCCCAAACAAAACAAGTAAACTAAAAGGAAAAGCAGAATGAATGAATGAGAGTATGGAGAAATTACGCGATAGCCATAGTAGGCCTTATAGTTTCCGTACGGAAAAACCTCTTTGCGTTTTCTCTTGTTAGCACCCAGCTGCTGTTCTTGTTGTTGAGGTTCCTCTACAACCTTACTATTGTTGTTCTTCTTTTCACCCATGTAAATTTTCTTTCCCTTCTGTCGTTTCACAACCTTACCAAACACAAATAGTGAGTAGTAATTCGCAATTGTGCCGCAAATGGATTCATTGAAACTGTGAACCCTATTAGTCTTTCCTTACCAGTAACAAGCGAGTACAAGGAGAACTGCCGCAATCGAATGAATGAAGCGTTGCGTCCGGCGACTAACGAACTACGGTGAAGTTTCCATTTAGGTTTCAGAGGGGTGTGATTTTTTGAACTGGGACCAATATGAAAATGGGCCAGACTTTCATCTAAGCCCATAAAGAAAAGTACCAAAGATAAGCCCAAACAACTCAAGGCCCAGCTTTGAAGAGAAACAAATATCTCCCTCTAGTTGTCTAGTAGCAGTCGCTTTCTTAAACGGTCGTGATCAAATCTATCAGAGACATTTAAACGGTTCTGATTCAACAAAGCGAAACACAAACGAAAAGAGCCGCCAACACACCAATGCCCCAACGTAGACAACCTACCCTCTATCTTCAAGACTCTCAGAACCGCTCGGCGCGACGGCCATTTGATTTTACTCCAAAAGCGACTTATACAGAGAAGTGGAATCCAGAAGTTTTCTCCTCCGTCCGTGAAGACGCCCTCAAATTAGGTAAGCTCACTGTCATTGCCTTCACGAGTAGCGATGCGTTCAATTAAGGGTTGAAAATGAAACCCTAGAGTTATGGTTTTGAGTTATACATTCAATTAGGGTTTGCGGAAGGAAACCTATAATTATGGTTTGCTGTTTGTTTTTTTAGCGTATTGTACGTGGTTGCGAAGTTCTTCCGCCGACTTCTCGATCTGATGCTAATTTACTGTTAGTAGTTGGGATGAGAGTAATTTATAGCTAGTTAATGTATATTTCTGCGTATCTTTAGTCTGTTGTTCCCTCTGTTTCTATGTTTTGATTAGTTAATGCAGTTATTGATTGTCGCTTAAAAGAATCTTCAGGATCATTATGATTTTGAGAGCTTACTGTTCAGCAGAGATAGTTTTTGATTTTTTCAAAAATTCTATAATTTTGTTGTTTCTATCGTTGCAGAGTATATTTTGAGGCAACAGGGTTTTGCTATTCAAGTATGGGAGACAGTGAAACTGTAGTTGCTGAGACGTCTACTATGACTGGGTATTCATCTGCAGCATACACTTCAACCGGCTATTCTGATCCCAACTCAAATGCTACTCCTCAAGCTCCAGCTTATGCAGTGCCTGATGGAAATGCATTTAATATAGATGCTAATTCTGGTGGGCAAGAGGCTGATACACATATGGGATACGAGTCTAAGCAGGGTGTCGGGACAGAAGGTGCTGCTGGTCATGTTGCTGATTATGAACATGGGCCCGCCGTCGAGGCATCTCAAGATGCTGGCTACAATTCTTCTGTTAATGGAACTATTGATAGTGAAGTGGGAAAAGGCACCGCAGCTGAGAATGGAATTGTGGTTGATGCTGAGCAACAGTTTGTGGATGGTTCTGGTATGTTTCTATGGTGCACCAAAAAATATTTTCTCAGTGAGATCATTCTGTCTTTGATTTTTAGCGATTTCAAGTTGTGTATTGAACCGCCCCTTTAGGGTTGTTATTGGGGATATGCTTGTTTCCTGTGAATCTGAATGCCTTCCTCTTTGATTACAATTTGCATAATTTTTTTTCCTAATTTCATGTTTTTTTCTCTGGTTGTTAGTGTCAACGTAAATGTTTATTGTTAATGCTATTTACTTGATTTGATGGATTTATAAATATAAGAAGTTCAGATATTCAATTGATGTTTGATAAGTCTACAATTTTAACAAGTTTTTTTGAGATTTTGCAATAAAATTTTTTGGAGCTTTAATTGGAGTCTATGAAAGTAATTGGACTGTTTTCTCGTTGTATCTGTAGAAGCAGTGTTGTACATCTTTGCTCCATTTCCTACCATCATAAAATCATATGCTGCATTCACATTTAAGCAAGATTGATATATCATTTGGAGTGAATGTGATGCATCCTTTAAGGCTTTAACTGTATCCTATCAATGCTAGATTATTGGCATTTTCAGAGCTGATCTACAGGCCATGACCATTGCTTTGCTTTTATTTTTATTTAGAGATTGCTAGGTTTAGTTATTGATCGAGTATATGTAATGAGTTCATTTGTCACTTTGCTGTTACCCTGTTACTTGTTTATTTATTTGCCTTCATGTTTTCTGTCCAACACCCATTATTTTGTTTTCTCCAATTCCATCTTTGTAATGGGTTTTGTTGAGTGGCTGTCAGGTGCTTTGTGTTGATGCTTTGCTTTTCTTTCTTTTAGTTCCAGCTATGTCCGCAGAAGAAGAACGGTTATGGAGCATTGTGAGGGCTAATTCCTTGGATTTTAATGCTTGGACATCCTTGATCGAAGAGACAGAGAAAGTGGAGGTATATATTGTTAGATTTGTGAAGAACTACCAGTCACTAATTTATGTTCAATGTAGGAAGCTGTTAAATTTGTCTTGAAAAATATTTGTAAATCGAAATACCGAAATATTATGTATCCTTTTCTCTCTTCATTTCGGTGGAAGCAGGTTTATCTTCTGCACTATGTTGTAATGATGTAAGGGATGTTTTGGATTGTGAACTTTGTTCCTGTGTATAATTCACCTAGTTTGGCATGGGCCAAGCATCTTAGGGTCTAACTAGGAATATTTGCTGAATTTTTTTGAAAATATGAGCTTGTAATATTTAGGATTGTCAAAGAGCCCAAGCTAGTGAAATATGGCAAAGGATATTGTCCCTATACAAGTAACATTATTAGGCGAGGATTGCGAATATCTTTATATCGTAGGTGAATTGGAAAAGGGAACTTAAATCTGTTCTGATTTAACACTGTCAATGAGGCAGGTCTGACAGGTCTCTAATCAATTATTTTTGGTGTAATATTTGTGTGAGTAGAGAAGAATATAAGGATCGTGTATTTAATTTTGGTTACCAATTATGGATCATAGAGTTAGTTGATAGGAACTTGTTTAAGAGTGGGTTTGATAGTCTATTTTCCAAACTTCTTGGATCAATGAAAAGAAAGTAGGATTTAGAAAAATAGCACTATTGTCCTTAATCATACATGCTCTGTTGAAGCTAGCATTGGGAGAGTGTTTTGATCTAACTGGTATCGTACTCTACTTCCATTAACTGTCCATATGATGTATTTCGGGAAAAAAATTCAGTTCTTGGGAACTCTCTTTCATTATTCAACCATTTGTTGGCTACTATAGTTAGTGTTTTAGTCTTTATTATGATTTTACATTTTTTACATGTTTTAGTTCTGCTAATTGTAACTGTTTACTGCATTTTCAAAAATTGTTCGCTGCATTTTCAGTTCTGAAGTTTGTATGCTTGCTTGTTTCCAAAGTTCTGTGTTCTCTTTCATGTCAATGCATTGAATCTAAGGGATTCTTATTTTTGGAATAATATTTTCATCCTCACATTATGTGCAGGACAACATAGTGAAAATTCGGAAGGTTTATGATGAATTTTTGGTGGAATTTCCTCTATGTTATGGTTATTGGAAGAAGTACGCTGATCATGAAGCACGGATTGGGTCTATGGACAAAGTTGTTGAGGTTTATGAGCGAGCAGTTCTTGGAGTTACGTATTCAGTCGACATTTGGTTGCATTACTGCATATTTTCCATAAACACATATGGAGATCCCGACACAATCAGAAGGTAAGGGAAGTTCAATTGTCTCTGGTTGTTGTTAGCTTGCATGAGAAACTCAAAGTTGCATGACTTTCCCAGTCACAAAGATCTTGTAATTTTGTTGCTTTCTAACATCATTTGATATGCCTGCAACAGCGGTTCCTCACAATTTTGGTGGAAAGTTTTGAGGGAATGCATTTTAGAAATCAGTTTTTCTGATGTGCAAAACCCTTTATGTCAGGCTACTTAATGGGTGGCTTTATAAAATGTTTTAGAACTAAATGCTGGCCCCATCATACCCCTGTTTTTCTTCTTCTTTGAAAGTTGGCTTCGGAGTCCTGTAGTTATTTATGAATTAAGGTTATCTATACTTTGATACTCTGAAGTTCATCAATATCCAAAACGCTGCTGAGAAGATGTCATCCAGTTAAGGGATAAGATCGCCTCTATCACTGCTCCATTTCGGACATATTATGGGTTTTTTTCAGGAAGGTAAATGCGGCGTTGGAAGTGTCATATGCTCTTCGAGTGAATTCTTCCTTCAACATTTGTGCTGTTGTCTCTGATTCAAGGATCTCAAGCATCGGTGAAATTAATATTTATTCTTGTGCCATAACAATGCTTTTTCTTCTTCTGGTTTTGTCTGTATATCAGGCTTTTTGAACGAGGATTAGCTTATGTTGGAACAGATTACCTCTCATACCCCCTGTGGGATAAATACATTGAGTATGAATACATGCGCGAGGAGTGGAGCCGCATTGCATCAATTTACTCAAGGATATTAGAGAATCCTAATCAACAGCTTGATCGGTATTTCACCAGGTGATTTGTTTTATTTTTGTACTTATTTATTGATATCATATGTCTAGATGTGCACTCAGCTTCTTGTTCCGTGTTTTGCTAAATGATATGTTGAAAGATGAAGGATGGTTTTTCAATAGTTTGGGGATTCGTTTCTTGTAAACCTATTACTATTTCATTGGCTTGCATATGCATGTGAGGGAATGATACCACCTCATTTCATTTAGTTATGAAAAAATGAATGATTAATAGAAAGCAATATGCTTAAGTTAAAGGTCTTTTTATGTACTACGTTAAGATTTTTAAGAAAGTTTTTTATTCTTGTCCCTTGGATTTGGTGTTTCTAAGATTCCATTCATGACTCTACTAGAATTATGATTATTGCTTCTACATTTGTCATAACATTTTGGAATAGATTCATGCATGTTTGTTGGAATTGTGATTTGAGGCAGTCATAATTATTTGTTAGGCAATTACTGATATGGCACACTTTAAAACTTATGGTGAAAGTTTATCTTTCTTGAATTATACTCATATATTTGACCTTACAACGTCAGTTTTTCATCAGAAATGAACTCACGTGTTAAGGACTGACAGCTTGCAACACTCATCTGTGATTTTGCCGACTTTTGTTCTGAACTTGCATACAAGAAGCGTTGGTTGTAAACTCATACTGTGTGGCTGTTTGTTAATGTTCTCTATGGCAGAATCTCTTAGTTAATCACCTTTCTGGTGGGGTTTTATTTCACTTTTGTATTACTGAAATGTCTCGTAGTCCTTACCTGCGTGTCACTTCATGCCTATAGTATAGGCCCTATATATGCCATTCAGGTTTTGTTATTTTTGTCCATCTCATTGTCTTTGATTTATTTATGTTTGTTATTTTTGTTTATGTTTTTTTGATGTGGCAGCCTATTTTTTTGGCAGTTTCAAGGAGTTTGCTGCTAGTCGGCCATTGTCAGAGTTAAGGACTTCTGAGGAAGCTGCTGCTGTGGCGGATTCATCTTTTGAGACTGGTGGCCATTTAAATGAAGGGGAGATGCACCCGGATACTGCAGAGCCAACTTCTAACCCTTTAATTGCTGGCTTAACAGAAACAGAAGAGTTGGATAAGTATATCGCTATTAGAGAAGAGATATATAAGAAAGCTAAAGAGTTTGACTCTAAGATCATTGGTTTTGAAGCAGCTATTAGAAGGCCTTACTTCCATGTGCGGCCCCTCAATGTTGCGGAGCTTGAAAATTGGCACAACTATTTGGATTTTATAGAAAGAGAAGGCGATTTGAACAAGGTATTTGAGTTTGATCTTGATAGTTGACTTTTTTGTGGTTTCCTGTCCTTGCTGTACATCGACTCACAGTTAAGTCATATCTGCTGCATCATATGCTTTATTGGCTAATTCGTTGGATGAAGCACCTATATTAACGGGAAATTGAACTGAGACTAAAGGATGGGTCTTCGATTTGGTTAAGGCTAAGTACTTCAACCCTTATTTGTCAGTGGACGTTCTAGGTTTGTCATGTGTTTTATAGTGATTTTTCGTATTTTCCTTTTTAAAAAACTTCAAATGTTATGCATGCAGGTGTCTTCTTCTGTTCCTAACCATCTGTCTGTCAGGCAAGGAGGTCCCTCTTTTCATATTTGAGGGGCCTCTGTGTTCCGCCGCCGGAGTATTTCTTATGCATTTCTCCTTTGTGCTTTGTTTTACTCCTTCATTGAATTATTGGTGTATCAAGAAATTCTTCATAATCTGTGATGTTATGTTATCTCAAATCAGGTGGTCAAGTTATATGAACGATGCCTGATAGCATGTGCCAACTACCCAGAGTACTGGATACGGTATGTCTTGTGCATGGAAGCCAGTGGAAGTATGGATCTTGCAGATAATGCACTGGCTCGTGCATCCCAAGTTTTTGTCAAGGTGTGGAATTATGCGTTGCGACTTGTTTTAGACTATTTTAAGGATCCCTGCAGTTGATTGAATTGGATAAATTTCAGTCAGATGAAAGATATAGAAAGCTTTGATTGTATTTGTAGAAATTGAGCCAACTTTATGCTCAGTCAAACTTTTTTTTGTAGAGGATCATTTAGAAATGCAGGCTCGATACTTTTTTTCCCTGTGCATCAGAAGTGTTAAAGTTGGATGCGAGTTTAGAACTGAAATCATGATCTCTTCATGATATTGCACTCAGTTAAGTAAGATGATGTTACACTGAAACATCATTTGGCTGGGGTTCTGCAAGGACAAGACAGACAACATTAGTTGTCCTCCTTGGCCTTCCTTCACCTCTGCCTCATTTTTTTTTTTGCGGCATATCTTCTATGTGAGAAATTGGTTCCTCTTTTTGTGTTTGTTTTTGGAATGCCTTCCTCAACCACTTGCTGTTTTCAAACTCAGGCAAACTCTATTGTTCTTTCATTAAATGCCACACATGCTTGTTTGATGCAATGATGTTTGCAGTCTTAGTTATTGAAATATTGGGCAATTGCCCTATTAAATTAAAATTTGTGGTTTAATTGGGTGCACACTCCAATAGTTAGGTTTTACGGGTGCTACACAGTGAAGAAGCACAACATTTGTCTACTTGCTTATCTTATCCTGCAATTTTATTACAGGAAATATGCACGTAGACGCCTGAAGTTTTGTCTGATTTCATAAACACCTTTATGTGTACATTTTTCTTTGTTGGGGGAGGGAGGGGGAGGGGGGGTTTGGGGTGTTGAATGTATATTTTTTGCCTTATGCATGACCTTTTCTCTCTCTAAAATTCAACAGAGACAGCCTGAGATCCACATTTTTGCTGCTCGATTTAAAGAGCAAAATGGGGATATACCTGGTGCCCGAGCTGCATATCAACTTGTCCACGTTGAAATCTCACCTGGACTTCTTGAAGCAATTATTAGGCATGCTAACATGGAACATCGTCTGGTGAGATGGTGTATCAGTGTTGCTGTCTATTCTTAATGACAATTAACAAATTGCACTTTTTGACATATCCAATTCTCTTGATGTTGCAGGGGAACCTTGAAGATGCCTACTCTTTATATGAACAGGCCATTTCCATTGAAAAGGGAAAAGAACATTCACAGACATTGCCTCTGTTGTACGCTCAGTATTCGCGATTTGTTTATCTGGTATGTTGGGTTAATTGTATGTGTTTTAGTGCCGTTCATTTTTAAGTTGTTGCTTACAGTACTGATTGCATATTTTTCGAGATTGTTCTCTCTTTTTTTTTTAATTTTTCTTTCGGCAATGTCTTGTGGAAATGAAAAAAGTTATGCAACACACACACACATATTCACCAGGAGTAGTCGAGAACTGTGCTTTGGCTAGTCTTCATTTTTCACACTTTAGGAATGTGCCTATTTTGATCAAAAGGCTCTAGGGTAAATGAGTCAAAGGTAAATCAAAGGTTCAATCATCACCATCATCAATAAGAATTTATTTTTAACAATTTGGAATGGGGTTGGCTACATGAATCCATCATGTAGATTTTAGTTCCACTCTCGACTAATTTTATAGTCCAAAGCCTGATCAATTATATCCACATCTTTTTCCTCCCCTCTCTTTCACATTATGCACTGCCAAGCTAATGCACCTTATGTTGTACCTGTGCAGTACATCTTAAATGACATCTAAGTGACTTGAGCAAGTTCATTTGTAGCATCTTTTTTTGTTTTGTCATTTATGTCATTCAAGGGCAGGCCTGGGCACAATGGTAAATTCACATTTATCATATGGAAAAACATTCATTGCAATTTGTTGTCTGTTGTGTTTTATTGACATGTTCTTCAAAATGGCTTCCTTATCTCTTGCAGTAAAATGGCTAAATATTTGGGAACTGCCTTCCTTTAGTTGTTGAACCTTATAAGTATTCTGTATATTCTTCAAAATTGAGCAATTACATATGGACTAGGCTTTGAGTTGACCTTTTTTAATCATAAGAGGGAAAAAAAAGCATTGCATTTGTTATAAGCTAGCCATGAAAAGCTTACAGTACATTATGGACTCATCTCAGTTCTTCACGATTTTGAACTATAGGACTACACATTCTATTAATGGTCATTTTTGCTCATATTTTCCTTTTGGATACTGATTATTCATGCTCATCAGTTTCCAGTAATCATGCATAGGAAGGGGTGCCATGTTTAATTAATCAAACACAATATTCTCATTCTGTGTGGGATTTTAAAGCAATTAATTGGTTAATAGCATTCGGTCATGAATTTAAAGTTGACCACTTGCTTCTTTTTTTCCTTAAAAAAGATGTTGACTTGCTGAAGAAGTGATTTGTAATTTTCATTTTATAACTGATGATCTTGTTCTGTTTTTCTCGGTTTTATAGGTTTCGGGTAATGCTGAGAAGGCTAGGGATATTCTTGTTAAAGCAACCGAGGATCTGCAACTGTCAAAACCCCTTCTAGAGGTCTTCTCTCTCTCTAGCACACACACATGCGCACATACATATGCAGGAGATTGGCCTCACTCTCACACCACGCTCGACACTCATATACCCATATTTTAAAGTTTTTTAAAAGGTTTTTTGATTATTCATGCAGGCCCTGATTCATTTTGAGTCGATCCAGCCATCCTCAAAGAGGATTGATTATTTAGATTCATTGGTTGGCAAGTTCATATTGCCCAGCGCAGATAGCTCCAATCCTGCAAGCAATGTCGAGAAAGAAGAAATTTCTAGCATCTTCATCGAGGTAATTACTTGGAGAGACGAATCTACTAATACTACTACTAATATTATTATTATTATGGGATAAGGGCTAGAAAAGCCCTTGTACTTTGCAAAAAGGGTCAATTAAGCTCTTGTATTTTTTTGGGGTTAAACAAGCTCCTATACTTTGAATTTTGGACCACGTTAGCCCTTCTATTAAATTTCCATTAAAAGTCACTGACGTGGTGAATAATATATGACATGGAATTTATTTTAAGAAAGTAAAAATGAGTAGTAAAATAATGACAATAAAATATCAACGTTTTTTTTTGTGTGTGTGTGTGTGTGGGAAAGAACTCCTTTTTCACTCATTGTCTGACGGAGACAATTCTAGTAAATAGCAATTGTGAACCTCCTGAATTGCTCTTCTCTTCTGCCACGCGAAGAGAGTTCTCAGTTTCATCTGGATCTGGCAGTAGTGTGATGATATGCTGTTTGCTTGAGTGATTCTGGAGCCCTAGAATCATGATCTTTTGATTCGAACACATCCAAAATCACTCGTCTCTGAAATCATCTAGCAACAGAATCATCAAAGCGGGTTTGGGTTCATGATCTTTCTATTTGTATCATGTCTCTACCACTTGAAGTGGGTTTGAGTTCATTTCTCCCAAACACCCATGTCTCTCTTTCTCTCTGCATTTTCTCAGCTGCAACAATGGGTTTGGGTTCCTTGGGAGAATGGTTGAAATTTTGGGCGAGATTATTTGGGATTGTTAGGTTGGGAGAATCATCGGAGATTGGTTGGTTTAAGGGCGAATTGGGTTGAGATGGATTGTCAGAGAAGACGGATTTGAAGGAGATAGGAGACACATGTCATCATTTAATGCATATGTAAAAAAAAAGATTTAATAATGAAAATTCCACGCCACACCGTTAGGCCTATGTCACCAGCGTTATAACGGAAAATGGGGTCAGGGGCTTGTTTAGACCATTTCCAAAAGTTGAGGGACTTGTTTAGCCCGAAAAAAAGTACAAGGGCTTAATCAACCCTTTTTGCAAAGTACAGGGGATTTTCCAGCCCTTGTCTCTATTATTATTATTAAAGTATACACACATAGCTTACTAAACTAACTGTTCTTAAATTTGAGGAGTTGATTTAGTTTTTTCTTTGGGAAGATCTGAGTAGGGGTAATATCATCTTCATAGAATGAAATTGCACTAAGTTTAGATTCCCTGATTGACTTTTTTTCCCTCATAAGATTGTCTGCTTTATGATTATTTGAGCATCGAGTTTTGGGAGCTGTCTGGAGGCAGTTGATAATTAGATTTTGATTAGGATCACGTAATAGATTTCTTTGGTTGACGTTTGATTACATGTGTGCCAGTATACGTAGCTGTGATGTATGTGCTGTTCGTTGTGCTTAAAATCGGTTCAATGGATCTACTTTGGTCTTGAGTCTTTTAAATGTAATGGAATTCTGTTTATTTCCTAGTAAATTATGTTCTGCCATACGATATTCTGTAGTTCTGCTGCTATCAAATATGTAGTATTTTCAAGTGTCCTCTCGTGGTGGGCTTGACTACTCTTGAATCTACTTTGGGCTTTAAGTCTTTTAAATGTAAGGGAATTCTGTTTTATTTCCTAGTAACTTATGTTCTGCTGTACGACATTCTGTAGTTCTGCTGCTATCAAATATATAGTATTTTCAAGTGTCCTTTTATGGTGGGCTTGGCTACTCTTGAATTTACTTTATGCACTTAAGTTGTAAATAATTCATTGTTGAACTTATGCAATGCTTTCTGTTTTCGATTAAAAACATATGCCTGAAAGCCTCGTGCAATTGTATCTTCAGTTTTTGGGATTATTTGGAGATGCACAGTCTATTAAGAAGGCTGAAGATCAGCATGCCAAGTTCTTTTTACCCCATAGGAGCACTTCAGAGTCAAGGAAGCGCCATGCAGAGGATTATCTGGCTTCAGAGAAAGCAAAGATGTCCAAACCTTACTCTGGTGCTCCTTCACCTGCCCAGTCTCTGATGGGTGCATATCCTAGTGCACAAAACCAGTGGCCAGCTGGTTATAATTTACAGCCTCAAGTTTGGCCACCAGCAACACAATCTCAGGGACAACAGTGGGCTCCTGGCTATGGCCAACCGGTAAGTTGAACTTTTCCGAGAATTAACTCAAAGCTACACTATTGACTATGCATTTTTCTCGATTTGCACATTAGCTTATGTTTGTCCACTAACTGAAATACCTATTAGCTTAGTTTGTTATGGTGTTCCTTCTGAATTACCTGGATTATTTTTTTTCTCATTCAAATTGACATTTCACATTTTCTGGTGATAGGCTGCATACAGTGGATATAGTGGTTATGCAAGCAGCTACACTACCCCGCAACCACAAGCACCAACATCAGTGCCACAAACCGCTGCTTATGGTGCTTATCCTCCTACCTATCCTGTGCAGGTACATTTTTTTTCCTTTTTAATTTACCACCCTATTTTTTTGCATGCTCGTGTACATCGAAGTATGATGGAAGTAATGTTATCACTTATTCCATTTTGCTTTCACTCGCATGCTTTCATGTTTGGAGCTCTGATGCTTTTGTTATGGTTTCAGCCAGCCTTCCCTCAACAAAGTTATGCGCAACCGACTGCTGTTGCTGCTGCTAGTGTGGCCCCAGCTCAGCAACCTGCTTCAGTTCCTCAAGCCTATTATGGGAGTTACTACTGAGGAATTATTTTGTTTCGAGCCGACTTTTAACCCCTGTAATCTAGTTTATGTTCATCACTCTACTGTATTTGTAACGCCGGATTTTCTACGTGCATTTTTAATAGCCTTTAGAGTTTGATTATCTTATTAACAGTGATATATGACCATACCTGTTTTACGATAGCTCACCATTGAACCGTCTGGAGAGCCTAATCAGTGTGAGAGGAATAGAACATACACCAGGTGGTGTAGAGAGATCCCTGATCTGATCATGTTGCCGCTCTTTTACCCCGTTAGCTGCATATATATGGATTTTTTTTCTATGGTAAATGGTGAACCACAAAAGGTTCTATTTGAGCTGTTATATTTGCCAAAATAGAACTGGAAAAATGAAAGTGAAAAAATTTGCTTGCGTGTTCTATGTAATATCGTCTCTTTGGATTTGTGGATTTTAGCCAAATCGTTACACAAATGGAAAAAAATATTAATAATTAATGTCTACAATAAGTCACTATTCCAATCCTACAAAAATGGGAAGAAGGAATAGAAACAATCGAGAAGTCGTCCATTTACTAAGTCTAACTGTTTTGGATCAAAATCCAACTAATTAGGCTAGGAAAAGATTTTGTTGAGTCTAAGGTTATGCTTGACATGAGGGTGGAGAAGGGTTGAGTTAGGATGAGTTGGGTTGGAAAGTTTTATAAAAGTGAACATTTACTTGTTATTAGAAGGGATTGAGAGGGTTTATATGAGTGAATATCTTTCAACAACTCATTTTCATTGAGAAAATGGGTGTTAGGAGGTGTTCGTGAACCTCTCCGAATGTTTTGAGGTATTTGCATCAAGTAAAAGTTCGAAAAGGGCCTCCCAATCCTTCCCAACACCTTTCCCAAGCAGGCCCTAACTGTTATGGTTCAAAATCCAACTAACTAGGCCAGGAAAAGATTTTGTTATGTGAGGAAAGTTGAGCTTTGTTTATTAAAGAGGTTAGATTTTCACATTTGTTGGGTGTAGAATTGGGGGAAGTTAGGGTTTGCACCATGTACTTTCAATAAAGTATCAATTTATACATTGTACTTTGAAACGTATTTCATTTTTGGTATATTGTTACACCTTCCGTCTATATTTGTTGATTTGACATCTTTATGTCGTTAGTATTGTCCTACATGGATTGCGGTCCATTTGGACCACTTAAATTTTTACAAGTGTCAATTTGCACCTTTTACTTTGGACCGAAATGCACCATGAACTTACAAAAATAGATAACAACACACCCTAGACTTACAAAAATAGACCAATTCAGCCCTTGATACATGCAAATAAGAAAGGTTGTACCCCTCTAAGGGCTGATACATTTCAGACTCTTTAACCAAGTATTCAAACAGCAAAATCACAATAAAATAGGTAATTTGACATTCCATATAGTTCTCCAACAATTCTAAACCATAAAATTAATAATTACTTAATAAATTTGAAGCCCTTACATAATTTGATTAAACCAAAAGAAGTCGTTGGTGTCCAAAAAACACCATGTACATCATTTTCCAGCAGCAATATCGAACCAGAGAGAGTGAGCTACGAGAATGGAGGAGAGATTTAGGGTTTCGTTGATATCAAATGAGGATTTGGGGTTAGGGATATAAATAAGTATAAATAAAAAATGAAATGACATGTAAATAAAAAGGTGCCAAATCAACAAAAATATATGGCATTTGGACGGAAGGTGTAGTGGTATACGAAAATGGAAGTTCGAGGTGCGATTTGATAAGTTTCAAAATACAAGGTGCAAATTGATACTTTCTCGAAAGTACAGGGTCAAAACCCTAACTTATACCTGTAGGATTTCTAACCTTAATAATGGAGCTAATCATCATATAATATATTCTTATAAAGAAGCGAATTATGAAATTCTTCTGAATCTACAATTCTCATCCAATGATAGAGAATAAATCTAAAAAAAATAAAAAATATGATGTGATACAACATACCTCCTAAATTATTTAAAACATATATAAGAATTATACACTTCAAAAATTGCAAAGCCGCAGATCCCATTCTAACACGTTACCTTATGGTTTGTGATGATCCATTTCGATTATTGTATGTAATTTTAATAATCGCTTAAATAAGAAAAAATTACAAGTTTGTAAACTTTTTCTACCATATTTTTTTTAATAGAGAGCATATTATTTATCCCATAATTGGTGATTAATATTAATTATTTTAAAATAATTTCTTTATTATACAAATGTCACAAAATGTAATGTCATTATTTATCCCCGCATTTGGGAAAACGAAATGTCTCATTGCATGTCCTAATATTAATATTAATTAATATTTATCAACAAGTAGTTACTTCATGACACTTATTTCCCTTAAGAAATGTTCAAATTTGACTCTTGTGAATAAAAAAAATATTGTTAGAAGAGTTTTATCTCTTTAGTGAGACCTCTCAATTTGATCCCGATTTAGTCTCAGTAAACTTAACTGCTGACACTAAACGATCTAGATAAAAATATATTAATTAATTTTTACATTGATGATGCTTCAAGTCTAAAATTGGGCTGTAAGTTTAAATATTTACGTCCATTACAGGCGATCGATCATCGAGCGGTTAAGATTGCTTATAATAATGTTCATATTGTCACTCATTGTCTCAGAAATAACTTATAGTACATAAAAAATACAGTCATCCAACCACGAAGTCACAAACCTGTGGAGTAGACACTGACAAAGCGCTCTGTTTCCCTCTCTTTCGTTTGCTGACTTCACAGATCTATCTAAAAGCTTCTCCTTCAATTCTCATTTTAGACTCCACTCGCTTTCTCTCTCTACAAACTCATTCACATTTCTCTGAAGAATCTGCAATCCCTTGAGTTACTGCTTTCGCTTCGAGCTCCGTCTGTTTGATCTATAAACCTCAAAAAGCATAAACCCCTGCTTAGTTTTAGGGTTGGAGATACCTCTTTTTGTTCTGTGGATCTGTGATCGTAGAATCGAGAAGGAGAAGGTTCGAGCTCGATCTTTTTCTTTTGTCGCGATTATGGCATCTCCATATCCAGTCCCCGCAGTTAGTGCTGTTCAGGTGATAGGCGTGAGGAAGGAATTTTTTGTTTATGTTTTTGGGTGTGTGTTTTGGGAGTTTTTGGTTCTAACGGTATTTGTTTGTTTGTTTTAGGTTGGCTCGTACTTCGTTGGACAGTACTATCAAGTTCTGAAAAAACAGCCCGATCTTGTTCACCACTTCTACGGAGACCAGAGTACCATGACTCGTATCGATGGTGATTACATCGAATCGGCTTCTTCGTTGCTGGTAATGTTTTTAATAGAGAGAGGTGTGCATGCTGTAGGGTTGGGTTTCTGGTTTTTGTCTTATATAAACTGAAGTTATTGGTTCTATAAGTCTATGAAATATTTATGATTGCCTCGTGTGTTTTTTTTACTTTTTTTTGTTAATTTGTTAGAAGAAAGATCTGTATCATCTCAGCAGTAAAACACCTTGTTGTAGTAATGATTGGCTGGTTGATTCTTTATCCTTTTTGTCTGATCGGCTGTTGAGTTTTTGGTCTTGTGTTCAAGTTCGGACAGACACTATGTGAGGATTTGTATCAAAACAATTATTGATTCACTATAGAATATGTTTTTATTTCTCGTATTATTTTTAAAGAGCGTACCGTTTGCATATCCAACTATTTTAAACTTGTTTGTTTATGTAGAATGTATGTTGTAAAAACTAAAAAGAGCTAATGTTCATATTTTTTTCTCCTTTCAGACTTATTTATTATGAATATATGATCCTGATATGAATAGGCAACGTGTATCCTTTTATGGTTTTTTTTTTTCTGTTTTGTTTTCATTCATTTTGGGTTTGTCTGAAGAGATATTGCAAAACTGCACACACACACATGTATATATATATATATATATACCATCACAAGGTAATAGACTCCCCTGACTTTGTAAATTACATAGCCTCAACAAAGGGTTAGATTTCCTTATTATGTTGTCATCATTCTAGATTGCATCAGTTTGTTGAGTTTACTGTCCGCTAGTTGGAAAGATCAGTTTTTTTATATATAAAAAAATTAGGTTCCCATTTTTTAGTGTGGTGCTGGGGTACGTGGAATATGTACTTGAATGCTTGTGTTTGTCATAGTTGTTACATCATCAATATTGTGTCTCAGTTGTATATCCTTACTTTTTCCTTCATATCATGTATTATGTTGATATAATTTAATGAACTTGACTCTTTTTTTTACTGACAGCAAATCCATACGATTATCACATCACTAAATTTTACTGCAATTGAGATCAAGACAATTAATTCACTTGATTCTTTGAATGGAGGTGTACTGGTGATGCTTTCGGGTGTCGTCAAAATGAAGGACTTCGGTGGCCTGAGGAAGTTTGTGCAGACCTTTTTTCTTGCTCCTCAGGAGAAGGGTTACTTTGTTCTTAATGACATCTTTCAATTTATTGATGAGCAAACAATCTACCAACAATATCAAGTTCCCATATCATCTGAAAACATGTTTGAAAAGAATCTAAATGCTTCTAGCCCTCATCCAGATCCTCCAGGTAATATAATGAATATAAAATGAGAGTTCGTCTTTGATCTTTGCTTACTCTAATCACGCATGGATTGAGGACACGGGTCGTAAAATTGCTCATTCTGTCATAAGTATTAGTGAAGATGTCTAGTGTTGCCAATTTGCCATTAACATTTTGCATGCCTAGGCCTTGCCTTTCTCTGGAATTCGGGAAATATTTTTTGTGTTGTACTAACTTTGCATTCTATATTAAATGCTTTTGAATAGTTTCTTCTGGCATAATGATTTAACTTATTATTATGTAACTTATGTTATGATTATATTGATGCTAGTGCAGATTCTCTCACCTTTTATTCTGTATCAAATCTGCATTAGGAGTCATATTTACTTCACCTTTGGATGCTTATTTTTCTTGCCATTTTCTTTTACTTTATGAAATGGGTGGCATTGTGTACATGCAAGTTGAATTGTTAACAATTGAAAAGGAACTGAGTAAGGGAATCAGTCATAAACAAGTGGTTGCTGTAATTAGTATTTTCTCTCAGGCATTGTCTTTTAGTTCATTTGACATAGTTCCATAGGATTATTTAATAATATACCTGTCTATTATTTATTTATGTGATCTCATGCTCTGGATTTTGTAGCTTTGGACTATGTTTTAGAGGAAGAGGCAAGGGAGTTTGTGAGCTCAGTGCATATTGAAGATGACCCAGTTGACAAATATAGTCTTCCAGAGCAACAGCAGCCAGACTTTGATGCTGAAGTTGTGATGGAGGAAGCTCCAATGCATGCTTCACTCCAAAGTGTTGTCAATGCTGTACAAGAACTAATGGCTCCTGCTGCAGAAGAACCTACTGGGGAGCAGCCAAAGAGAACATATGCTTCAATTGTATGTTTCTAACTTTTTCCATTGTGCTTTTTGTGTGCATCCGTATTTGCTTTTCTCCCAGCGTTTTATGAAGGATTTATTTTCAATTCTCCTCTGGATTATTGATACATGATATTATTTGGAAGTCTGGATTATGGTTCATCTATTGCTTTTAAAAAATAACCCAGCCAACCAAAATAGATATTTCTGGGCAGGCATGTTTTTTGAATGCAATACTAAAATTGTGTGACCATTAATGATATGATGAGCTATGGGAATTGACTAGTTGTGCTGCGATTGATTAAATCTAGGATACTGTGTTTCTTGCTTAAACTAAGAACACAGCACTATGGAGTGAGAGGGAAGGGCTATAATGTTTGCCAGATTCGTATTAGTTTTACATTTTTAATTTTATTTTGTCTTGTGAGTGGAGAGGGTAAGGATGGGGATATGGTATCTCCTTTTGAATTCATTTCAAGTTGTTTTACTGTTCAACTTGAGTGTTATTCACTCTATAGTCTATACTAGTAAACTAATATTTTTTCTGTAATGCTGCAATGGTGGAAACAGTTGAGAGTATCCAGGGAACACGCCATATCGTCAGTTGTTAGCCAGCCAATTATTAACATGAATACCCCAAATGCCTTTGATTGGAATGAGATACCGCCCTCCACTTCTCAGCAGCTGGACTCTACGTCATCCTGGTTGCCTGAGTCTGGAGTTGAAACAGCTGATGACGGCTTCTCGCAAGACGAAGGTCAAGTTCTTAAATGTTTTGTTTACTTTGTAGACATGCCGACAGAAGTAAGATTTTCATTTGATATAATAAAGACAATTTTATTTTTTTTGGGTCGCATTGCATTCTGGGACTCCTTCCTTAACCTTGAGGAATGAACTATATTGACTATTATCAAACGTTTTGATCTTTGAGCTCATATTAGGTTAAAACCATGCTGGTATATTGGAAGCCATGTGTGCATGTACAAGATCATGAGTGATGATATTATTGCTCATTTTGATATTTCAAATGATTCATATATGACCTAGACTTGTTGAATAATGTATTTTCAAATTGAATCATTTAGTAGGCAGTTCAGGAATGAAACAACCTTTTTCAGTAAATCCATTTGTTGTATGTACGTCTTAATTTCAGTTTACTTTTGTTGCTCCATAATAAAAATTTGACTTCCCAACAAAGCTCTCGTGCGATTGTAGTCCTGTGCTTTACATGTGAACTTTGTCTGCAGATGGTGCTTTTGAATTTCTTGAGCATTATTTTGATTCTGGTTCATAGTTCCTTTCAGGTGAACCAAAATCTGTCTATGTGAGAAATTTGCCCTCCGATGTTACTGCTGATGAGATTGAACAGGAGTTCAAAATTTTTGGAAAAATAAAGCCTGATGGCATATTTGTCAGGAATCGCAAGGTGAATTTCTTGTGTTACTCAGAATCATATGAAAAATTATACCTGATGGTGGGTTTCTTTATTTTTCATGTTCGTAAAACTTGAATTAGAACATGTTGCATGCAGGATGCAATTGGTGTTTGCTATGCTTTTGTAGAGTTTGAAGATCTTGCAAGTGTTCAAAATGCAATCCAGGTTTGAATTTTATCCTCATTTATGTTTTGTACTTTCAATAGAATTTACTCATGTTGGAGGGATGCCATGATGCGGGAGCTATCTAGAAACATATTTATATTTTAAGTTGTTTCTAATGTTATGAGATTTGGATTTGGATTTTCCTTAACTCAGGCCTGCTTAACTATTTTTTATTTTTTATTATTTATTATTTAAATGTCTTGTGCCTCTCTCGTGTATGTTTAGTGTAGATAGTCCCAAACTTGTACTTATACTACTTTTATACTTTCAAGTTTACGTCTCCTGTAGCTTGTTTTTATTACTAATTGTGTTTGTAAGGGTTTGCTATGAAGGTCATAGTTTTTTCCAACAGCAGTGCAATTTGGAGAAGTTGGGGCATTGCTTTCTAATAATATCTATAGTAATGCTTGTGATGGTGTACACTGACACAGTGCACTGTGTCATTGAGCAACTTACAATTTTGCATGGCTATCGAAGTATACATTTTGCAAATTAGTTTATCTAATTGTGAACACAAACACTTGAGGTGAGATGAGTGGACATGGACAGTTAACAGATCCATGGAAATTTGGAGTCAAAAATGGAAAGCAACATTTGTGATGGTTGTACACTCTGTCATTGAGCAACATACAATTTTGCCTGACTATAAAGTATTCATTTTGCAAATTAGATAACCTAATTATGACTGAAAAAAGTTTGGCGTAAGACGAATGATCATGGATAGCCAACAAAACCATGGAAATTTGTAGTCACAAATGAAATTCAACAACAAAGCCAGCCTCTTTTTTTTTTTTTTAATGTTTTTGCATTTAGTAATGCCATTATTTATCTTTCATATTATTGGCTGGCAGTTTAGAGGCATTTACATTCTAATTGTGTTTACATATAGATTGTTTATTTCTTCGCAAAGTATAAATTGTTAGTTTTACCTGATTCACTGTCTCTAGGCTTCTCCTATATATTTGGCTGGAAGGCAAGTCTACGTCGAGGAGCGGAGAGCAAATAGCAGTGGTGCTCGAGGAGGAAGTATGTACCCTATGCAGCTCATTTTATAGTTTTGTTTGTGGCTTATTCAGCATTTTCCATTTTCTTTGTTTGTCAAATTGAAAATGTTCTTTTATGTGGTATTTTTAATTTATGAGTTTAGACTATAATTTTTCTTTTGAAGTCACATACATTACAATGAAGAAGACCGTAGTTGAACTTGATTGATTGGTGTCAAATGGTCAAATTGGTTCTAAATATTGTTTTTGACCAAGACAGCCCTTAATTTCAAATTGGATTGAAAATCCTGGGGTGATCGATCTTTTCCTGTTTACTGTATTTGGAGGTATAGATGTTATTCAGTAATTTATCCTTGACCATGTTTGATCACTAAATTTTTTTGACCAGGGAGAGGAAGAGGAAGAGGCAGTTACCTAACAGAGGCTCCGAGGGGGCGATTTGGTGGACGAAATTTGGGTAGGGGGAGCAACCAAGATGTTGGAGAGTATAGTAGGCTAAGAGGCGATGGCTTTACTCAGCATGGTTCACGATAAGCAAAGGATCTTGCGTTTACAGTCATTTAATATGGGTTCTTCATCCCAAGTGTTGGAGGCTTTTTGGGTTGCAACTTGCAATTCCACCCACCTGTCACTGGCTGCGGGGAAAACATATTTGGTACTGTTGTAGGTGTGACATTGTACGAGGAATGTTGAGACATCTTTTGTAGTCCCCTTGAATGGATTTTATCTGCAATTCGAGCGGGAATTTTTCTGAGTGTCCTTGTATTGTGTGCGTGATGATGAAATTGTTCTTTGGTTAGTGCAAAGCAGCTTTTCCTTGTAATCTAGGTTCTTACATTTTGCATAATTGCTTAGATTTTGAGGGTGGTTTGCATCCCTTGTCTTTACATCATATGTTAACTTATTATAGTTACAAAAACTGCGGTAGGTTGTGCTAGGAAAGTATTCCTGGGAACCTATTACATACTCGTGTCTTATTTTCATTACATTTTTGTCTAGAAGGTATCCAAAACTGTATATTTCTCAATGTTACTTTATACTTGTAAGTCTAACTCAACTTTCTGTTGCTCTAAGTTCATGCCTCTGTTCGCTGAATCTGGTACTGTCCGCGAAGCAGACCACATAGCAGAAATGCCAGCAATGGAAGGATTAAATTCGGCCATGGACTACAATTAATCAATCGTGCCACCGTTGAGGCTTTTGGATTCCGGGTATGTCTCTCTCGCATTTGCAGTTACAATCCAAATTCACACACTATGCAAGGAAGAGATTTGGATCCTTACATAAATCTTGTTGATCCACTATAGGTCTCTGTCTTGGCCTCACGCGCGGTTAAACACTGGCTTTAGTCATGGTTCCTCAATGGGAATAGGGTATTCTTGCATCAAAGGCTATTGGTACCGTGGTACGTTACATCCTTCCTTGTCTTCCTCCATTTCCCAAAGGAAATTAGCATATGCTGCATGAACATGACTGAAAAACAAGAATTGAAACCAAAGTAAATCAAGTAGAATATTTCATGCAAAGAATGAACTTCTAATTATATTGCATTCTGAAAAGGCTTACCTATCTTCAGGAGAAGCGTGAACTGCTCGCTCAAAGTAGCTTAGAGCTCTATCTTGATCATGATGTAGCTCCCACAATAACTGAGCATACTGTGATATGATCTCACCATCTCTGGGGTCTGCTAGTATGGCACGCGAGTAATACTCCTCTGCTCCCTGTAGGTTTCCTTTGCTCTGTGTAAATTGCCAAATTCATATGAGTAAGTATTTTAATTTGCTAAGCTTTTTATTAATCTTTTACAGTATAAGCTTTTCGGATTGGATTGGACTGGACTTTACCTGATACAAGAACTGGGCATAATTCCTCAATAATAAAGGGTTGCCAGGATTCTCCTCCATCCTCCTCCTGTAGTACTCCTCAGCACTATCCTTGTTTCTCTCATCCCCACCGCCTGAATTGAACTCTCTACCATGGCCGCCGTTCCTGCCGCCTCCGCCTCCGCCATCACTGTTGTCACCACCAAGTCCAGTTGAAAGAGACATTTCTTGATGACGACTAACCACCCCTCTTTCTTCTTCAATACCGGCATCCCAGTTTCCGTCCATAACTCTTTCTTGTGTCAAAACCATTGTCTGCCTGTTACTGATCTCCTGACTAATCTTCTCCTGTTCTCCTCTCTCATCATCATAATTATCGTCTGAAAAGTCAAATTCTTCTTCTTCACAAATACCTCTTGAACCATAAAAGGAGAGAGATGGTATAGTTTGCAACATCAAGCCTTTAGGGTGTATCCCAGTGAATTTCTTGGGTGCTAATTCGCTGGAATCAAGAAAGTCTTCAGTATTGCTGCAGGAACCACAAGTCAATCCTTCCAAGTTCCCTTCCGACTGAGCACGGCGAATCCCTTTACTGGCAATGGAGGGAGAGCTGGGAGAGGAAATGCATGAAAATGAAGATGATAGATTGATTTGCCCCGTATGGTAGAATGGAATGGTGGTTTTTGGGTGGTTCTTGATGGAGCTGGTGTCATGATAGCAAGTGTGATTGCTGTTATTGGGACATTCAGAGCGAGTTGAGAGGAGAGATCCAAGAACTGGAGTTGATGAGCTCTTCAGCAACATAATTGGCAAAACAGAGGAGGAGAAAGAAACTGAAAAGCCCTAGTGATTCCAAACCAAAGGTAATTGCAGTACCCCTTCTTATAGGAAAGAAGAATAAATATTGGCCTTGTATTTTACTTCTCAAAGATTTATACGACCGTATGATTTGTGTGGTGGAGAGGGCTTTGTCTAGATGAATATGCAAAATATCAAGTTGTTCTCGTGTTCTTGCTGTAAAAGTACCCCACCACCATCAATAGAGTTTTTGTCTTTTCTACATGTAGTCATTGCTAGGTGGGGGGTTTCACCTATGAAAGCATTTGCGTGGCACGCATGTTGTTCTTTTCCTCCTCTCGAATTTTGGTGGAAGCTGTGACACAATGTTTGCGAAAGGATAATGACTGTGAATCCAAAATATGACTCTCATCTGCTGTTAATTAATGTAGGGTGTTGGATGGATATTAAGTTAATCATACATATATTTTTATAATCATTGGTTAGAACACGTTACAAGGATTTAGAAGTCATAATTTAGATGGGTAAGCATTGTTTGTGTGCAAATTGCAATCATTGGAGTCTAAAGAGGCTTACTTACCCTATGTTGAACTGGACCAGCCCAGTTAAGATTTGGGCCTTTCATGTTGACATTCCTCATTTCTACGGATTGTGCAAAATGCAAAGTCGGGCACTACAGGTGGCAGAATGCTGTTCAGTCTGACAACTAATTTGAATTGGATTATTTTTATTAATTTATCTAAATTTAAAATAATTTGTATATGATCGATTAAGTATGTTCGACTACTTAAATTAATTTAGGTCCGAACATGTAAATATCTCATAAACATTAAGTTATCTGATGTTAATCCGAATTTCGCCACTCTTGGGTAACACACATGGAAATGGGTCAACCCTACTAAATTTGGTCTTTCATTTTTTGTCTTTACGAGACATTTGATTGCTAATTTACTGAGTGTGACCATTAGATGAGGTGTGAGTGTTGAAATTTTAAGTGTGCTCACTTATTAATTAGGGAGATAGCCTTCTCCATCAATAAAACTCATTCTATTTTGTAGAGATTAGTTAATTTCACCATTTTAGTAAGCTTGACTAATCTTCATAAAGACGAATGAGAGTGATATAGGTAAGATTTTATCATTTTAAAAATAGCAAAACAAGAGAATGATCGATTCTCGCTCTCATCTCATCTCGTTTTTTCCTCTAAATGCCAACCAAATGTCCATTAGTGTGTCTATAATAGGCTTGGTTTCCTAGTGCAGCAAATGTGAAACGACTGGCACTATTTTTCTAAGACGCTAAAATGAAAAACTACTAGAAAAATAGTAGTAGGGTAAATCCAGTTGAAATTCAATACGGAAAGATGAAGTAAAGAGTAGTGCTAAATAGCCCAAGTTTATATAACCCAACAATTAATCTAAGTCTACATAATATGCTTTGTAAGCAAATGACATGAAAAATTAAAATTTTGAAAAACAAAATATCTCATTTGAAAAACTCACAACACATTTTATTTATTTTTTTTCTTAAACAAAATTTTAAAACACTTTATCTCTTAAAATACATATTAGATTTCAAAAAAAATTCCGTATCCATAATAAGCAAGTAAAGATCTATTCAACAAGATCTATCATCGATAGGTTTTAATCACTCATTCTTAATTACATTGCTTTTAATTACATTATTTTTTTTACTAATATGTGGGTTACGTAGGTTCTAGTGTTTATTTATGGGTACCGATATGAGTTCGTATATCGAATTTTCTTACTGTAACATAAACAATAAGTGTTAAACCCTAAGAGGAACAGATTCGCTAAACCTTAACGGGATTGTGTATCGGATTTTCATGCTGTAACCTAAACAATAAATGTTATAAACCCCAAGGGGAACGAATTGGCTAAACCCTAACGGGCTCGTGTAGCAAATTTCAATTTTGTAATCTAAAAGACTCAGATTCACTAAATCTCGACGGATTAACTACAAAATCCTAAATGTCTCAAGTGTTAAACCTTAGGGTCCTAACTATTATACTCTAACGGGTTCAGATACATAACATAATTTCAATAAAATTGCAAAAAAATAATGAATATATATTATACTATCATAATATAATAAAATTTCAGTTTGAATAAACACTTTACACATCATATATATGAATTAAATTATTTTTAATAATGTAATTGAAAAAACGCAATAAAAACTATAGACAATGAGTCTTATTAGAAAGATTTTTACACCATAAGTTCGAATATGTAATTTTTTTGAAATCTAATATGTATTTTAAGAGATAAAACGTTTTAAAGTTTTTTTGTATGAAAAAGACAAATAAAAGCTGATTTTTAAAAAAAAGTCCAATATAGGGTGCCATGTAGACTTGGATTGAGTTGGACTAATAAAAATTAGGTTCCACAACATTTTTACGTCGTTTTTCGAGTCAGAACACCAATACAATGGGCACCACTCTAAGGAAACAATAACTACTTGCTCGTACGGAGCCAAATTTCTTCCGAGTTTATATATATTGATCACGATATAGGAATACGCTACCTAAAAGTGAAGATTTCTCAGCAAATTCACATTGGGCTCAACTCCAATGGAAATGATACCTATTGGAGTGCTAGATTCACCCACTTAACACACCTATTGTTCCGGCACACATGTTGAGTTGGATGCTCAGGATCTCTCCCGAATCCTGCCTAATCGTATTATCGTAAGTCAATTAATTTCAAAACTAGCAACTGTCATAAAATGTAGCATGATCTGCTAAAGTACTAATTGACTATTGTTGTAGGAAATTAAGATAGTTTAGTTGGGCTTCTCTTAGAGCCCGTGTTTTTCAGACATGGGATCATGGACTCTATTTTGGATTGGGGCGGGATCCAAGAATTCGTCCTATCCTGATTCTATCATGAAGCAAGAGGTAGAATATAAGATGGGGGTTATGCAACCTAACAACAAAGAAAGGGGGAGTTTTCATGTTGTCTACCAAAAGGTGGCCCACCAACGTTGAGTATCAAAGGCGTGTCACTGGTGCGACTCGAATCTGAACACCAAAACACACTGGCAAACACATTATTATTCCCACTTAAGAGTCACGACCCTCAACTCATCACCGGATCATATGCCGCGAGGGCATCATGGGCTATTTCTCAGGTTGGGGCGGGACCTAAGGGCCCGTCCACTGATCCGTGCCCTCGGAATGCCAGTGGAATGTAAGTCGCAGGTTATGCGACACAACGACAGGGACAGCTGAGTGGGCAGGTTAAATCACCAGGTGAGCGTGCACATTGACCGACTCGAACCCGGGACTCCGCCTTACCCCAAACTTGAGACCATAGCTGGTGCCGCTGAGCCATATGCCTTCTGGTTTATATGTTTAAGTCCATTTGTATCACAAACAATAATATCAGTACGACGTGTGAGCTATGCAGTGGAGGATGCATGGAGTCATACAATAGTTCCGGTGGTACCAAATCAATGCTAGTCCACTTATTTCTCTTCGTGGTCCCCAAAAGGGCCAACAGTTACCTCCCTCCGAAGTTAAGTTACTGTTCAACGACAAAGAGTCGCGGCCAGTCGATAAATTTCGGCGAAAAGTAAAAGGAGGCAGCCGTGGACTTCTGTCTCCCCGTCGCACAACAACGCAGTTAGCCTTTCGACCTTCCTACCAACGGCGGCCTTAAGGAAGCAAATAAAAAATCTACGGATGTGTTTCCCAACAGACAACCCGACAAGGTGTGGGGTCCATCCAAGAAAACACTGCAAACCGTCTATGTCGAGAAATTGTACTATGACGTGAAGAATTCACATTGGGCTTTTTTTGTTATTGTCTGCCGGCCTATTATATATTTTTATTTATTTAAATATTGTATAATTAGAACAAATTTGAATTAACATTATATGTCCCTAAAACCCTAACGAACACAAATTAGAAACAGTTCTTTATTTTTATTTTGAAAACATGCTTATTTACATCATAAAAAATTAATGCTCGGATCCAGATTTACTTAAATTTTTCGACGTACTCTATTGACCATACATATATACATTAGGATAATTGAACAATAATTGAATATGGGTTAGTATATGAACAGCTAAATCAGACAAATCTCTGTTTTTGGATTCAACTCAATTTTAAATATGAAAAATCTTTGTATTTGGACCTAGATTTTGGACATATAATTTTTGTCCAAATTTAATCTGAATTAGATAAAAAATTTCCCCGCATACCTAACGAGTGTCGACTGTCCGTCTTTTAATTTTAATGTAAAATATGTATTTATTTTATTGAAAATTTTTATGTAAATTTTTTTATTTTGATCAATTCCGATCTTTATCTGTCTTTTTTGACAGCCCTGCCCCCTTGCTGTAGAGCTGTGATGAGTACTCATTTGACGAGATATCGTGTATAAATGGGCGAGAAATACAGAACATGACGACAACAACAGGCATTGGAAACGGTGCGCATTAAGGAGCAGAGGAGACATGTGGTCCCCGGAGAGTCATTATCATTCTCCCTCTCTTTCATTAATCCACCACCCACACAGACATGACAGACACACCTAACAAACGTATTCATCACTACTTTCCCAAACCAAACCTAAAGAAAACTGAAAAACTCTCCCCCTGTCTCTTTGTTAATCTCTCAATATTTTTATTATTCTCATTCTGATCATTTCTTTGATTCATTCAATGCAAGGCGGTTTTGGTGGTGGTGGTGGTGGGTCGATGTCGACGGTGTCGAGGGAGGACAACGTCTTGTTGTCTTCGGAGGATTCTTCGAGCCCCGATGATGGTGACCTCGAGCTGGGATTGAGCCTTGGTGGTGGCGCCGGTGGCCGTGGCCGAGGTTTCAAGGCTCAACAATTGATTCCTTCTGCTGGTCAATATGCTAGGATTCTGACTGCTAAAGATTTGCCTTCTGGGGTTTCGGGCTCTTCTTCAGCTTCTTCGACTTCTTCCTCGTCGTCATCATCGTTGTCGTCTTCCTCTTCTAGTTTGAGCAGGGCAAGTGGCACGGCTGGGACCAAGAGGAGTGCCGATTCCGTGGCTTCTCCTAATGGTTCTAGGTAATTTTCATTTCCTCTGAGTTATGTTCCTTATATTAATTATTGTTTGATTATTCTGCTTTTAATTGTACTTCTCCACTCCAAATGTATGTTGATCCGGTATTGAATTGAGTCATCTCACTTATCTTCAGTAGGCTTCTTACCTCCCTTCTTTTCTTTCTCTATTGTTGGAAACTAAGCATATGATGCCTAGATTGAAGAAATGTTCTTAAAGAAGCTTCTCTTTTATGATTTCTTTTTTCTGGTAACTATTACCCAATTGAGGTGGCTTTTGGTATATTTATGTCAGTGAAGAGCTCGGGTTTTACGGTGTGCATACATGTAAAAGTTCCTCCACATAAGCATTGATGCGTGCTTTTGTGCATAGTGATCTGTTGGACAATAATACATACATATATATAGATATATGTCCTATATCTTGGGGCACCAATCTTGTTATGGTCCATCGGTTTTCTTTCTTGATCGTTTGTTATAGAATTTCACTTGAATTTTATTTGAACGACCTTTATGTTGGTAATTCTCTTCATGTCGAGCCGAATTCATGCCTTTTCTCATGGAATCCTGCATTATACTATAATATGGATGATATATCCTTCATAAAATTTCTAAGTGGGGGGCATCCCAGCATAGATTATATGTGTGTGTTCTGGCCGTGGTTTTTCCCCCATTACTGATGAATTTACGTTTCTTTGTTTTTCTTAATTATTGAGTCAGTCAAGTTGTCGGTTGGCCTCCTATTAGAGCTTATAGAATGAACAGCATGGCTAATCAAGCGAAGTCGGTGGCCACTGAAGAATTTAACTTTATGGTGGAGAAAAATAAAAGCAAGAACAGCGTGATGGAGAAGACTGACAATAGGGGCAACAAAAACAATAATATGGCATATTGCAGGACTTCTCGGTTTGTGAAGGTGAATATGGATGGATTCACAATTGGAAGGAAGGTTGATTTAAGTGCTCATGCCTGCTACGAAACCTTGGCACAAACTCTGGCGGAGATGTTCCTCAAAACAAACAATGCAGAGCGTGAGTTTTTTTTGTCTCTCCCCTCCACCCCACCCCCCCACTCCATTTCGATTTGATCACGAAAATAAAGGAGTGATTTAGTGGGCTTAGAGCGCAAAAGCCATGTTCCTTAAAATTGAATAGAATTTTTATTCCTATATGAATTCATCGTCAATTTGCTTGCCTAATTGGATGGCTGTCCAAAATGGCATTTCTTATACTTTGTTTTATCCTGGTATTTTGCTGAATACAAGATTTGTATGGTTTAATTCTTTAGAATTGAACCCATACGAGCATTAATATGAATTTCGCATGATAATTTGATTGGCTTGTATATATGGGAACAGTTATTAAGTTTCTGCTATGATCTTCTGTGCTTAATTATGTCTATGTTAATTTCTCATTTTGAGTGTTTTATCAAAGTTATGATTGTTAAATTGTACTTCTTGAATCGTGAATCTGATTTTCGTATTCCATTCAGGGTTTAAGATTTTCAAATATTTTTTTTCAATGCTAAAAAATTGATTAAATAGCTGCATAATTTGGAACATAGATATACTTGTGCTGTGTAAAACAGTAAAAGTTGATATATTGATGCCTTCTTGAGTGATGGTCGTTATATATATATATATTTTTTTAGGATCAAGCATACTGGAGAATGGCACGAAGGCAGAAGCAACAAGAACCTTAAAACTGCTGGATGGATCATCGGAATTTGTCCTTACATACGAGGACAGGGAGGGAGATTGGATGCTTGTTGGAGATGTTCCTTGGGGGTATGTATCATTCACTTGAAATATACATGAATGCAAGTATGCAATTGTATGCGAACATGTGGCCCAGACGCCCAGTGGTAGAGTTGCAAGGATGCAACCTAGACTTTCACAAGTTCAATTCTTAGAAACAGACTATTCACATGTTATGTGAGGATAAAATTTGCATATATCTTGTGGGAACCTTGGACACTATAGTTTCTTTTGGTGGTCTAAGGCCAAGTGCAGTGCTATGACATTATCAAGCACTCCAAATTCTGTAATTGGGTCCCACCTTTATTACACATAAATAGGTCCCACTTACTTATCCACATCAGCAAAACACATTTTTCAATACAATCATATCAACAAAACACATATTTCAATACAATTTTTTTCACTTTTCATACACCAAAACTCCAAATATCAAGTTTCAACAACATCTCTCTCATACTTTTATACCATTTTTCACTTTTTTCTATCTTTGTACACATCTTTCAATACAATTTTTAAAATTACTCTCTCTACATACTCCAAAATTTCCAACACTCCAAATACTTCCCCCACTGCACTAATGATGTACGGTTTTTATGTTGTGTATTTGATGGTCGCGTGAAATTCCTTTTCAATTTTCTTGCAGGATGTTCCTTTGCTCCGTGAGGAGGCTTAGAATCATGAGGACATCTGAGGCTACTGGACTAGGTATATAAATAATCAATGAACAGTTTGACCCATATGTTGAGTTTGCATTTGTCTTTAAACTAATTATCTTTCATTTGTTACGCATTTGCAGCTCCACAGTCGCAAGAAAGTAGTGGTATACAATGAAAGAAATCTGTCTAAAATCCATTTCCTTTGAATTTCATCATGGAGAAGACGAGCCTTGGCTTGAAAACTTACACACGGAGAAGAAGAGTGAGAGAGTAATAACTTGGAAGTGTTTGATTTGTAACGAGTGATCATCTGCGGCTTGACTGTTCTGTATGTTTCTGGTTGCTCGAGTTCCTTTTTTTTCTTTCTTATTAGACTTGTTTATTCTTGTCACCAAACAAGGATATACTCCACATACCTAAATGTCTCAGACATCTGAGATTTCCAGGTAATATGGTGTTGTTTTTGATATGTAAATACTCACATATCTTGTATTGCTGTGGTTTTGATTCTTTTGAATTTTGCCTTTGTGTCTTTCATCGCTCACCTCATTTTAAGCATTTCTCAATTATAGGCTTGCCTAAATTGAGTCCTCTTGTAAATGCCATGAACTGAAATTTTATTTGCAAAAACTATCCATTATTGTATACGATCATTCTACTGGCACAAAATTCAACTGTAGGTTACAAGCATTAACAAATGCATCTCTACATACATATTAAATGTAGAATCAAATAAGGGTAATAAATATGGCTAATCGTTCATTCTCATTGAGAGCAATATCGAGAGCTGTTGATTACAAGCATTAACAAATGCACCTCTACATACATATTAAATGTAGAATCAAATACGGGTAATAAATATGGGGTAATAGTTTGATTCTCATTAAGAGCAATATCGAGAGATGTAGATTACAAGCATTAACAAATGCACCTCTACATACATATTAAGGTCATGCTTGACATAAATGTTCGAAGAGGTTCATAAAAGTGAACACTTACTTGGTATTATGAGGGGTTGGGAGATGCTATGAGGTGTTTTCGTGAGTGAATACCTTTCAATCCCTCATTTTGAGGGATTGACCAATTGGGTGTTGGGAGAGGTTTGTGAACCCCTCTGAACACTTTTGAGATCTTCACGCCAAACAGGGGTTCGCAAACCCCTCCCAATACTTCTCCTAAACAGAGTCTTAAATGTAGAATCAAATACGAGTAATAGTTCGATTCTCATTAAGAGCAATATCGACCTTAGTAAAAAATGTCAATGAAACTCTTTTACAAGAGGGGAACAATTTTATGGAAGGCCTTTTACAGGGGAATTGCTAAAAATTGGCCTCTCTTTGTTACTGTCATTTATGCTGCTGCTTTTTTCTCCAAGGCTTTGCTTCCAAGCATTGTAGTCACCTAATCAAAATCTAATTGAATTAAGAATATATCCAAACATGGCCCAAAGAGATGAGACCCAAATCCAGGCTCGGTCGATGACAATTCACATTCGAGTGATTTTCCAGCCCAAGCTCAAATCTCATAAAGATGAGTCTACAAATGCTTGGGCTTTTTTAGGAGCAAGACATTGGTTCAATCCAACATCATATAAACTACTCATTTCGTCTTATTTCAATTCTCTCCTTCATTTTTTCACACAATTTAAGAAAATATTTAATTTGCTTTTAATTTAACGTTTATACCCTTACTTATAATGTGCATGATTGTTAAGTTAGTTGTTGAGTTTTTCAAATTAAAGGTAAAAAGAGAAAAAAAAATAGTTTTCATTAATTGAAATGAACATGTATTTTGGGACATCCCAAAAAAAAATAAAAGACAATTAAAATGGGACGGAGAGAATACTCAAAAGCCCAAATTAATAGTCCGATTCAACATCATATTAATTACTATTCGAGTAGATAGTTTTCTAATGTCGGATTCTTGCAGCACAGCCAGACCAGCATTTAAGATCTGTAAAACTTTCAAAAAATTTGGCACAGATTTGATCATAGAAAGGGTGAATGCACATGTCGCACGTGTAATATCCGGCTCTTGTGGGTGGAACCACAAGCTTTTTTAAGTGTCAATTTTTATGGTGTTTAGCGAACTATCGAGTGACAAGGAGATTTAATTATATAAATCTTGTGTCGCCTAGATAAAAATGTGAAATGAATAATATAATATGCGAAACTTTAAAAATAGGAACAAATATTTTTCCACAGTGTGAGGGCCGGTATGGACTGGGTAAGTTGGGCTCACTGTGTGTGAAGGCCACAATTGGGCTTGATCTTGGGCCTTATGGTGAATGAGCCTAAACCATTTAAGTCGCATTTTGGTTCAATTTTGGGCTTAATCTCGGTGTTACAATTGGACTTGTGTAATTATTGGTATTGGGCTTTTCAGTGCATGAGCTGAAGGCCCGAAACCATTAAAGTCGCGCACGTGCTCGTAGAGAAATCTAGATGAGCACAGCTGTTCCTCGGAATCAAGAACCCAGAACCCTGCCTTTTCTCGCTCTCCTGTGGTTGTGGTTTGTGGAGATAGAAATGGCGTCGTCTAGTCTGCCAAACCCAACCAGAAGCGAAATCCTGAATCTGTATCGTGCTCTGCTACGCACGGGGCGACAGTTCTGCGACTATAACATCAGAGAGTACACCAAGCGTCGTACCATCGACGCCTTCCGCCACAACCAGAACCTGACGGACGGTTCTTCTGTCTCCACCGCATACTCCGAAGGCAAGGCCCAGATCGAGGTAGCCAAACGACAGGCGATCGTTTACTCTATGTACGCTCCCAAAGATAAAAGCGTCATGGAGATTAAACAGCTTGATTGACCCTGCCTCTCATAATTGCCATGGTATTTGATCCATTTTTTGTTTATTTTGTGTCTCTTGATGGCTTTTTTGTTTTTCACGTTGTAAGGTCGCGTTGGTATGATTCTGTATTTTGATTGTTTATTGTATACATTTTTTGCCATTGATGAGTGAAATTTCAGATTGGCTAAGCATTTCTTATTGAGCCGTTTTTTAATGACAGAAAAATTGCAAGAGCATGTCAAATTTCAAGAGCTTAACCTTATTGATATTTGCGAATTCGGATTCTTACTTCTTTTACCTAAAAGATGAACCGCATATTGGCTGGAGATTCAGGTTTTGATTTTTGTGATTTTCCTTAGACTTAAAACAATTTAAATTGGAAACTCAATTTTTCAAGGAATTCTATTTTTAGCTAAGATAAAAATAGGTTTTGCTCGGCCTGCTGTGAACCGATATCTAGTTATAAAGTTTGTTCTTTCAATTCTTCCTAACGTAGGGCTAAAAAGGAGGGTTAAGTGAAGTAATGTAAGAGAGAATGAAGTAAGGTAAGCTAGAGTAGAGTAGAGTAATCAAATGAAACTCTACTTTGATTGGATAGACTAAGACTTAATTAAAGTATAAATTATTAACTTTGTTTGGATAGGAAGTGGAGGAAGGTAGATTAAATAATTAGAAAATTTAAAATGACTTATGATCCTCTAATCTACCCTTTTAACCTCTCAAATTGAGGGTACAATTATCGCTTAATGAGAGTAGTGTAGGGGATAAATTATTCCCTAAACTATCCTCCAAACCCCTTATCATCTAAATCCAAGTAAGGTACATAATTACTGCTCCACTTAACCTTCCATATTTAACTCTCTAAACACCCAATCCAAGAAAGCCATTAAAGAATAGAGAATAACACTATAGGTTATGCATGCTTAATTATCACCATGTGAGATGAAAAGGTGACAGGAATAGCTATGTTGTGGTTAGCGGCAAGTGAGTTGCTGCTTATGTTGTATACCAGAACAGGTAATATGGCGATTATGTACGCTGATCACTGGCCTGTGGTTCTGGCTGAAATGATCCCTTATGGGGATTCTGATGATAATTTTATCTGATACATGAATAACAGTTGGTTTTGGTTGTTTATGTTAGAAAAATATTTTGAACGCCTTTTCTCTGGAATTGTATATACGTGATTTGTATTTATGTTTAAAACAAAAACCATCTACTGCTTTACCAATCTTATTTTAATTGACTGGAAATGTAGATCGAGTATTCTACATGTGAATTGCCTTGAAGGTTCCTTGAGTTTTAGCTCTGCCATGCCAGAATTTCGAACATCGTTGACGATATATTCATTATACAGGTGGAAGCTTTGGTGGAGTGCCTTAGCTTTTATGGACTTCTTGTGGAGGTGGCATTGGAGTAGAATCATGTACCAATATTTCATTTTTGGGGCTAAGATTATACTTGTGCCTTGTGGTAAAATCACTCACTATGGCACCCACCTACTATTTGTGGAGAGTGGAGACTCTTCTACTCCTAGTCTGGAAAATATGACTTATTGTTGATTCTGTTCCCCAAGGGTTCCCTTTTATCTATGTAACTTAACTTGCTGTAGCTCGAAATTGCTTCACGCAGGGCCATGAAATTTTTTCCAGTAGCAGTTATTTCAAACGTGAACTCTGATCAAACTGCGATATTTGCTGGGAATTCGGTCAACTGCCATCTGTCTTCTAGTTCATCGGGCTTTGTAATATGATTGCCTGGGTTTTCTGGCATTTTTTGGCTGTTGCCTAACACTATGTTTGGGAAGTAGGAGGGGAGGGGAAGAAATTTTTGGGAGGAATAGAAAATGGAGGGGAGGGGAGGGGATGAAAAGTTAATTTTTCTTTATCTTGTTTGGATAGTGAAAAATTAGGGGAATGAAAAATAAAAAGGTATATTTTTATGATTTGTAGGATTGATATAAATTTACCATGTTACCCTTGATGTAAATTTATATATATTATATATTATATATTTTCTTATATATATTTTTATTATATATATTTTTATACTTTATATATAAATTATTATATTATATTTTTTGTATAATATATATATATAATATAATGTAAGGCGGGACCCACCTGCTATAAGAAATATGTATATCCACCCGAGGATAGAAATGTAATTGCCGCGCGGGGCCCACCACATTTGCAACTTTCACCCGTTTTTCTCCCCAATTTTGAAGGTAAAAAAAACATATGGGACCCACCACTATTTTACTCACAAATTTTGCTCCAAAATTTTGCACCCCTTTTCCAAACACCATCTCTTTTCATTTTCTATCATTTTTACTTCTAAATTCTTCCTCCCCTCACTTTCCCTTCTCTCCCAAACATAGTGTAAAGAGTTGCTATATGATATCATTATTGTGTTTAGGAACATAATTTCTCAACTTACCATAGAACAGCGTTCTTCAAATGGTTTTCAACCTACTGCACTATTCGGGTTCTGTGCTTATTAACGAGCTTGCTGATTTATCGCTAACCATTATCACCCAGGATAGATAACTAGGAATTATGTAAACATACCTAGAATTTTGATCCGAACATCCTACAAAGATTGAAGAGACTATTGTTTGTTTAATGCAGACAAGATCAATAGGTTCTAAACATGGTGTCTGTTTGTATCCATAGAACAGGGGAGGAGAGGGGCGTGATGGGTGAAGGGAACTCACAGTTGTCACAACCTTTCTTTAGGGTTTGCTACTGACTTCTATTTCTGAAACCAAGCAATGGAAACACAAATACCTGTATATTTGGATGCGGTTCCCGAAGGGAAAAAAGAAAAGAAAGAAGAATTAAGGGCTGATCCGTTCGCTTCATGTAAAATTAGCTACCATTTTATGAACTTCCCTTAGGGTTTGTTCAAGGAATCGATGAGATTGGAGAACTAGAGGGACAGCCAGAGAGTCGGAGTTATGGCCCGAGAATGAATGCATGTATTTCAACCCAACTGGAGACTCTGTAAAGAACCCCGGACAGCCTTTTCCAACCAGGCGAGTCACTTCCAACAAGTCCTCTCTGCTTCTTTACCAGACCAGGGAATAGTGGAACAAAAAAGACATCAAACTGACGTCCAATCTTCACAATACTTGGAGTCGGACCAATCACAATGCCAATATCCGCCTCGAGAAGGCAAAGCAAATCTCCCACTGAACCTCCAATATAGACAGTCAGGTGCTGCTCAGAATTGCCGCGGTCCTTCAAAACGTCTCTGAATACCTGAAGCTTTTCCAAGGGAGATTCCACCTTCTTGATTATTTCACCTGTGGAAGTGGATTCTTTGAATGCCAGCTCATTTGAATGTACTTTCAAACTAGATAGATCGCCTGCTCAATCAAGAGGGAAAATTTACTCCCCACACTACCAGTCTTGCTAAAATTAAAAATAAGTCACTTCTAAGAAAAAGCTACACATTACTCATTACATGCTATTAAAGTTCACATTTAAACTAATCAACTGATTGTGAAAGTTTATCAAGGAGCAGCAAAATGGGATTCACTGTCGATAATAGCTACACAGCATGAAACTAGTGTTCAGATTCTTCAGAATATGGAAGCCCCACTCGTATTATCAGTAAGAGATGCCGGTGGATATTAGACAGAAGTAAATGACTATATGAGTATGTGCTTGTCTCTGTGTGTGTGTGTGTGAGAGAGAGAGAGAGAGAGAGAGAGATTACTTCAGGAATGGCTTCCAAGAGTCTCTTAGTTGAATCAAATGCATTTACTAAGATTTTTTATTACTTCGGTATATTGTATTATTCCATCTCTAGTAAAAAAAGCCGTACTCGTGAATGTTATTAAGCTGTCAAAGAATTGGCATTCAGAATTATCACGCCTCATGGGTATAAGTAGAGTGGCTAAAGGTCTAGAGGTAGGCAAAGAAATTAACCAGTCGTTGATCTATACTGCACATAAAAAACATCTAGCATCAAACAATCAAGAGGCCTACTTCATATATACCCTGCTTAAGAGTTGATAATATGTCAATAACCTATTGTACCTAGCAGCTTGAAGACCACCACTGCCATCCAAAGACTTATAGCCACCGGGATAAAAAAAAAGGATAAAGGAGATTGAACACGGTTGCCTTCTACAAAAGCCAACATGTCCTCCATTTTTCCAACCACCAAGGTGGGTGTTATCAGCAGTGACAGTAATGAAAGGCAGGTTGATGTTAGTTTGAGTTAAAGATGGCAACTTCACTTTCGCCTCAATTTGACCTTTAAACCTCCATATCGTCGCACCCTTACTGACTTGCACTTGCAAGCTCAGAATGTCTACAAACAGATAACAAGCTTAAGAAAGTGGCATCATTTGGTATCACTCCTTCACCATTTGGTTGTGGTATTTAGGGCTTCATGACCAAGGCCATGGATTCTGTAGCTCTCAATAAGTAATGTCTATGTTACTATGTCTTCAATTATCATCTTCTCCCGTTCTACAAATTAAGGTTCTACACATCATTTCTGTGCAGATATGGGCAGTTTGTGATCATTTTATCCTCTTGTAGTAGGACTCCAGAGACAACTGATGTAGCAGGATTCATAAAAAAGACAGAAAATAATACAAACAGGAGCTTATATATGTATATTTTATTTATTTATTTATTTATATATATATACTCATGCATACAGGAGACTTCTCTTTGTAATTCTACGATTACATTCTTGAACACCATGGAGAAGTGCCCGGTGTACAATTGATGAACAGTAAACTGGGAAAACTCAAATTCAAAAAAAAATGGAGAAAAATGTCTGCCATGAATTGAAGCAGACAAATAAAATTATCACTCATAGTGAAACCAAACAATGGAAACACAAATACCTGTATATTTGGATGCAGTCCTCAATGAAAAAAATGAATTAAGGGCTGATCCGTGGCCATCATCTAAAATTAGCCACCATTTGCATATACCTCACACTTTTTATGAACTCCCCTTGGGGTTTGTTTAAGGAATCAATAAAATTGGAGAACCGAAGTTATGACCCGAGAATGAATGCATGTATTTCAGCCCAAGTGGAGACTGTGTACAGAACTCCGGACAGCCCTTTCCAATTAGGAGAGCCACTTCCAACAAGTTCTCTCTGCTTCTTCACTAGACCAGGGAATAGTGGAACAAAAGAGACACCAAACTGACGTCCAATACTCATAAGGCTTGGACTCGGACCAATCACAATGCCAATATCCGCCTCAAGCAGGCAAAGTAAATCTCCCACTGAACCTCCAATATAAATGGTCAGATGCTGCTCAGAATCGCCCCGGTCCTTTAAAACATCTCTGAAGACCTGAAGCTTTTCCAAGGGAGATTCCACTTTCTTTATTATTTCACCAGTCGAAGTGGATTGTTCGAATGCCAGCTCATTTGAATGTACTTTCAAACTACATAGATCACCTGCTCAATGAAGAGGAAAATTTACTCCCCACACTAGCTGTCGTACTAAAAATTATAAATAAGGCACTTCTAAGAAAAAGCTGCAAAACAAATTCCTATATCATATGAAAAGAGAAAACAAACAATGGAAATAAAAATAAAATACTTGAGTGAGTCGACTATACTAATGAATCATGAAACCAATTATATCCCTAGTTTCCACATTAAACTTAAGAATATGCCTGATTCAACATGAAATCATTGCTGATTACATGTTATCAAGGAGCAGCAAAATGGGATTCACTGTCAATAAAGCATGATAGGTGGGCTTTGAGATGTTGCACTTCACAGCATGAAACTAGTGTTCAGATTCTTCAGAATATGGAAGTCTCAGTCTTATTATCAGTAAGAGATGCCAGTGAATATTGATAATGACAGCTGACAATATGATAAGATTGTCCCACATCGAAAGATGTGGAGACTCTGGTGTTGTTTATAAGGGTGCCACCACCTTCCTTTGTTACCCAGGTTTTGATTGGTAGGCAGGGGCCTCCGTTGGACCAAGGGGCTGCGGCCTCCGGGTATGGCTCGTGGGCCTGCTGGCCCATGGGAACAGCTCAGCTCATGCGTGCATGGGCCGGGGTTGGGCTTGGGTGGCTTGGGAGGTGGGTTGGTCTTTATCAGTGGTATCAGAGGACTTGTCAATCCTCCTCCTGCGGAGTGGCCGGCCATGGAAGTGTCTGCCTGGAATAGGTAGAAGGTCCATGGTGCTCGACCAACGTGGGCGTTAGTCTCGAAGGGACGAGTATTGATAAGATTGTCCCACATCGAAAGATGTGGGGACTCTGGTGCGGTTTATAAGGGTGCCACCACCTTCCCTGATTACCTGGTTACCCAGGTTTTGATTGATAGGCATGGGCCTCCGTGGGACCAAGGGGCTGCGGCCTCTGGGTATGGCTCGTGGGCCTGCTGGCCCATGGGAACAGCTCAGCCCATGCGTGCATGGGCCGGGGTTGGCCTTGGGAGGTGGGCTGGTCTTTATCACAATATAAGGCAGCACTCAGAGTATATGAGTATTTGCGCATTTGTGTGAGAGATAGAGAGAGAGATCTAACTTTAGGAATGGATTAGCTGACACAAAAAGAAACACACCATTATAATGAAACCTTGAATTTGCCACAGAAATAGCTTTTGCAAATAGCTTCCAATAGCCTCTTAGTTGAATCGAATGCATTTACTAAGATTTTGTTGATTACTTCAGTAAATTGTATGCTTCCATCTCTAATAAGAAAAACTGTATTCGTAATGTACAAAGAATGTTATTGACTTGAACTGAAGAACGGAGTATGGAGCAGGCCTGAAAATCATATTGTTGGAATTTTTAAACCAACAATGAATGCAGTTTCACTTCTTTACTTTCGTTCATTAAGAAGAAACCAGGAATACATGTGGAACAAGAAAATATTTTAAGTCAGTGTTCTAATATGGTGAAAGCAAAAGAGCTGGTTTAAACACAAAACAACATCCACATTAGAAGAAGAAGAAGAAGATGCAAATGTATCTCCTTATGAGAATACCTGAAGCAAAAGCTGACTTAATGAGATCACCGCACCAACAGTAAGATAGCACGTGGATATCTGTTTTTAGATCTTCATTGTCCACAACTTTTTGGAAGAATCCTTTACAACCATTGTGAAGGCCAAGAAGATGGCCAGCCCGTTTTATATCCTCTAGATTTAAACCCTTCAGCACACCTGACTGAACCACTCTTGTATTTGCTAGTTTCTCAAAATCTGTGAGTTGTTGAAAGGCTTTATAAAGAAGTTCATAACTGAAATTTTCCACTGCAAAGAATAGTTTCCAAAAAAAAGAAAAAATATTTATCTCAGTATTTGAAAAGGCATATAAGTCAACAAACAATTTTACAAAGCAACTATCAAACCTTTTCCGAGGAGTAAGATGCTTTCAATGCATTGATCATACTCTTCAGCATACTGGGCTGAAAGAAAATCCCATGTCCTCCTCAATTCAGCTGATGGCATCCGAGCAAGTTGTGCTACAGATACATCGGAATCAGACTTTGGCGCAGTTATAAGACAAAGCTCTGCCAAAATGGCAGAGGAGTCAACTGTGGTGCACGTCAAGTCAAAGTCACAAAAAATTGAAAGGCAACATCCTGCATTGCCATGCACCCGAGACAAGGGTACTATCGTTTTCTGGACTAGTGGCTGATCAGTGAAAAACTCTACTTGAAGTTTCATAGATTGATGATAGAGCTTTTCAATTACTTCGAGCTCTTCACCTGTCAAGGAGATGCTTAACCTGTCAAGCATGTCTTCAATGTGTGAAACTGATACCTGATTTAGAAATAAAAGGAGGCAGGGAACATTTAACTATTATTAAGCCATAGTCAGTGAAGTTTGAAGGCAAAACCATAAAGAACTAAATGCTCAAGAATCAAACGGACCTCTAAATTTTGAGAGCAACAATTGTCAACCCACTTTTTGTAATTTTGGCTTTCCTCATTAAGATCAATAAGACACTGTATCTCTTTACATATAGTGGAATAAAATCTCATGCAAGGAGCAATAGCACCAAGAGTATAAGCTGCAATTTTTGTCTTCTCAAAAGGAGTTGCAATACTACCCAACATCTTTTCTCCTTCAGCTTTCCCCATGGCAGTTGCAAGCAAAAACTCAGTGTATTTAGCTGTTGCTTGGCCACAAGTGCTTTCTTGAGGGACTTCAAGGCCCCATTCCTGTGAAGTAGATTCATTTAGAACAATGCAGAACAGAGATAAAAGAAGCCAGCAGGATTCTATATTTCATCTGTGATTCAAACAGCAAAGAAATTTGACAATATATTAACAAGAAACAATGTATGGACAACATTTTTTTTTGTCAAAATCAGATTTCAATTTCTGGACATAATCAGATATCTTCCCGTCACTATGCTCTGTAAAAAGCAAAGAAACCAACATTGTCCAAGGCTAACATCATAGTAAAATAATCTTGCTGCGATGGAGAATTTGACTTAAGCCAATAACAAATGAAAGACTTTTCATGTGGTCAAAATGACCGCCGTTGGTTGTCTCTGTTCCTATGTTTCAGGCTACTACACACAAGCGTTCTAAAGTATCAAGCGAAGAAAAAGATGATAATTGCATCTACCCTACAACCATTCAAAACCCGCAATCTGATCACCATTGCATCTAATAGTTTTTCCTTGCTTCACACTGACAAAACATGTAAAGCCAAAATAAATTCACACTAAAACCTAAACCAGGTCTATTTCTTCAAATTATTACCCAACAAGAAGCAGAAAGAAAGACAGTTAAGATTTCACATGTTCCCAAGAACCCATGGAAAATCTAGCACAGCACTTTCAGTTTGCAAGCTGTCAAATTAAAAGTTTTAGAAGCACGAAGATCAGCTTGTAAAGATTGATAAATTAAAATAACATAAACTAAAAAGAAATCAAGCTTACAAGAACAAGCGCATCGCGAATTTGAAGTTTATCATTGACCCGTTTCCTCAACATGCGTATGGAACTTTTGTCCTCCTCATCGTCTGCACATTCTTCCGCCAATTCATACGCGTGAGCGAAGGCTTTGAGCAAGTAGGGTTCCTGGGAGATGTAATGAAGGAGAGAACGAGAGTCCAAGTGACCGGAGGCCAAACAGACGAAGAAAGGCGTGTACTTTGCGAACACGAAGTCGTTCCTGAACTTGATCCACAATTGTCTCCCTATGCCTCCTTCGTCCACCACTCCTCCCATCTATGTACTTTCACCTTCAACAAGACGTCTTCTTGGACAAGAGAGATTTGGACTATATACCAAAAACAAAGAAAGACAAAGAAAGGATTGTTGTTTACGGTTCTTTCGATGGAATTTGTAGCAAAATAAGAGTTACAGAGTCCAATTTGACGGAAAACAAGAACGTCTAGAAAGAGACAGAAAAGCCGGCGGTCAATGGAAGAAGATGAAGAACACGCGAATCGAGTCATGACTGAGTCACTCTCTGTTGTGAAGGTGGAGAAGCTGGACTTGTCAAAGACAAAGTCCAGGTTGGTGTAAGGAGCAAAGAAGTAAGAAGGCCAACCTTGTTGGACCAACTTCTTGGGCCAAGTCCATCCACAATGGCCCATTTACTGACAGCCCTGGTCCAGTGCGTACATCTCTTCTTAGGCTTTGTTTGGTAGAGCGTATAAGTTAGCTTATACTCTGTTAGACATATTTTCAGACACTCTCAGCTTTTATGTTTTACGATAGTTTATACTCTATCACACATACTCTCTATCAAACATGATTTAAGATAGAAATATCTAATACAAACACGGAGGCTCAATGAGCCGGTGGACTAGCGAAGAATGTTTTCATCTCTTATGCGACACTTATGTGACACGTTAGAGACTGTCAACGTGACTAAGTATCCCAAATTGCAACAGTATGTGCTTAATTATGATAATATACATAATTTTTTCTTAAACTAATCTAAATCATTTATTTTTGTACTTATAAATGTTTAATTACAAGATACGAAATAGAATCTATTCGTTAATTCTCAAATTCAAATCAAATAAACATAGAATTCGAACTGCATACTGCTTAGTGAATTTCAATATGTTGAACATTACAATTAGCCATCATAAAACAACTTCTACACCCAACTTTTTAAGGATTATAGTACTGTAGTATTAATCGACATAATTTTTATCTCCAAAATTCTTCAATTAAAACACTAATAACAATAGAGTTAACACGGCTCAAAATGTGAACGTGTTCAATAAAATCTGGAATCTAAAGAGCAGTTGGTAGAGGATCATGCATACTCGGAGGAGATGATTTTTTTTCCACTGGAGTCAGAGGGTGAAACAAGTGTTATAATTGAGGTGGAAGGGGAAGATGAGATATGGTTCAGTTTAATCATCTATATATGAAATTTGGAAGAAAAAAAATGAAAGATGTGAGGGAAAAAGCTCAAGCATGAAAATGAAATCTAGTGTATATCCGAGTGACGAAAAGTATAATTTTACATTTGTTGAGTATGTGTGTACTCTCTCCTACATGGAAGCGAGCTAGTTTGTTGAGTTGATCATTTTCGCAACCAAATAATTTTAGAGATAAAAATGGAACATTTAGACATGTGAAGGACGAAAGTAGAATAAAAAATAATTTAATAACAAAAGTAAAAGCTTATGTATTAGGGAATTTTGCGAAAATGACCTAGTTGACAAAGATTTTTGGAAAAATGACCTTGTCTCAAAAAAATCGCATTTATGACCCTTTTAAAACGGTTAAGTACCGAAATGTCCTTTATGGGTTACGTCCCTTCCCATTCCTGTATTCCCACCGGATTCACATCATTTCAAACAAAAAGACGCAAGCATTCAACAGAGAGCAGAGCACAACTGAAACGACGGCAATTCAACCATTTATATTCTGCGAAAAAATCCGAAACCGAAGCCAATTAGCAAGGGATTAGCAATTGTGAACACACTCGAGTACCTTTGAGGTATGTATATCTGTTTCAGTTATTTTTATACAAATTTGTATGTAGGTTGTGTGTATAGGTTTAGGGATGGCATTTCTTGCTTCTTCTTCCTTTTTTTAATCTTTTTGCATCATAATTGAAAGTTGTTTCATGGTTTTTCTGCTTGTTAAGTGGTAGTGTCATCATGTTCATATATTTTTTTGCCGAATTTTTCTACGGTCGTGCGTGCCTATTTATCTGGTCGTGCCTGTTTATTTGGTCTGCCTGCTTTGTAAATGGTCATGCCATCATGTTCTTTGGTCGTGCCAACATGTTCTTAATATAAATTGGTCGTGCCTGTTTTTTTGGTCATGCTAACTTGTTCACTAGTTTTGCCTGTTTTGTTTGCTAGTTCCTAGCATTTAACTGGTCGTGCCATCATGTTTTTCTCGTCGTGCCATCATGTTTTTCTGGTCGTGCCTATCTGTTGATTTTGTCTGTCTGCTTTGTACATGGTCGTGCCATCATTTTAACTGGTCGTGCCTGCATTTTAACTGGTCGTGCCATAATGTCACATGGTCGTGCCACAATTTTCTCTGGTCGTGCCATAATTGTTCTTTTTTGTGTGCAGATTAATCATGAATTATATCATTGCTGAGGAGGATCATTTTACTGCAAAGGTTACAATTTTTTCAAATATATCACATGTCATTGCACAAATAAGGGATAATTTGAGTGATAATCAACTTGAGTTATTTAGGAGGACATGCTTCGGCATTTTCCTAGATGTTGGTGATCTTTCTGTATCAGGACAGTTGATACATCAGCTCCTATTAAGACAGGTTGAATCCCCTGATGTTGATTCTGGAGTCTTTGGAGTTAGATTAAATTTTAAGATCGCGAATAGGCTGACATCTTTTGGTATTACAGATTTTGCCCTCATAACCGGTTTAGTTTGTAGGGATGTGCCAGAAATTGGTTCATTAGTTGATATTGATGTACATAAGTTGAGGGATTTGTGGTTTGATGGAAGTGAGAAGATTTCGAGATATAATTTGGAGGTCTGTTTCTCTCGTATGTGCAGAAGGGGTGGCCATGATGATGAGGATGTGGTGAAGTTAGCTCTTGTGTATTTTATAGAGTTTGTCCTACTTGCTAAGGAGCGACATAGGTTTATAGATGATAAGTGGCTTCAATTGGTTGACAATTTGGAGGCATTTAATAGATATCCATGGGGGACGGTGAGCTTTGAACGAACCGTTGACTCACTTGCAAGAATAATGGTCAACCGAGTGGAGAAAAGAAAGAAAAGACCAACAAAGAATGAGCAGTACTGTGTTTATGGTTTCCCTATGGTCCTCCAGGTATTATTTCTATAATATTGGTATATTTTACGGTGAACTTTTTTATTGCAAACTAATAATGTTGTTATTGATTTTAGATATGGTCATATGAAGTTGTTCCCCATATCGGTTCGTTGTATGCCTCAAAAATAAGAGATGGGATTCCTAGATTACTCAATTGGAGCAGCCACCACACACCGGATTGGAAAGAACTCTTACAGAATGTATTCCAACAAACCAAGGTAAAAAAATTTAAATTTTTTTATATTTGTGATAATTCTTATGGACAAAATATTAAGGTGCTAATGCTTGATTCTCTATGTTGCAATAGCTGCAAGTACACACTATGCTAGCTGCAAATGGGGTTGAGATGGAGCAGGACTACTGGATCAACGTGAGTAACAAGGTGGGAGAGCGAGCAATGAATGAAGATAATGAATCTGCAGCTTCTTCTAGTGATCACACAGCTCCTGTGGAGCAATATTTGCATGCACAGGGTCACATTGAACCTGTTGTGCAATCCTTCGATGCACATGGCCACACTGAACCTGTGGAGCAATCCATTGATGCAGATTATCGAGTTGTTCATGAGGTGATTGTGAAGCTTGATAATTTGAAGAAACAGGTTCATGAGGGAAGCTTGATTAGTGCACTTAAATCTGAATTTTTATATACTATGACAGTGGTTCATAAGTGCGTTGATGATGCGGTGATGGCAATGAAAAATTTTACTAGCGGGGGGGAAGCAGTTAAATTCCCAGTTCCTGTTTTAGTTGCTGATGTGGGGGTGCAGACGGATGCGGATGAGGCTGATGGTGATGTGGTGAGAGGGAGTAATGTAAAGGGTGGGGTTCCTGTTTCAGTTGTCGATGTGGGTGTGATGACTGATGCGGATGAGGCTGAGGGTGTTGGAGGGGGCAATGTAGAGGGTGTGGTCTATGAGAAGGTAGAAAATGCAGATGCTGCGGAGGTGGAAAATGTAGAGACGGTGGAGGAGGGAAAGAATGGCAGTACTGTGGTAGAGGGTGAGGTTGATGCCCCTGTTGATGATGCTGAAGAGCATAGAGACCTTGATGTATTGCATACTGGTCTGAGCTCCATGGCTTCCTTTACCCCACCTGGAAAGAGTCAAGATTTTTCCGGGGTCCAGGTTGTGACACCATCAAAGTTCCCTCAAGCACTAGAAGGGGGTATTAAACCCTATGTGAGGAACAAACAGAAGCGTGCGTTGAAGCCTGGACCTCTGAAAAGGACACCATTTACATCTCCATCCTTGAAGAAAAGAAGAACAATTGATCTCAATGTTAAAGATGTCTCAAGTAAAGAGATTATAAAATTAGACCTGAAGAGGAAGTGGCCAGAACAATGGGCAGATGAGTTACGTGCATTCATGAAAGATAGGTCCAGGGATGGAGAAAGCTTAAGTTGGCCAACATGTTCAGTAAATAAACAGTGGTTTATGGAGGCCATAAGGTTGGACGGATGGTTAACAGACCAGGTAAACATACATTTTTTGGTAATAATTTTAATTGGTCGTGCCTGTTACTTGCCTGGTCGTGTCTGTTAGTTAAGTGGTCGTGCCTGTGTTTAACTGGTCCTGTCCGTGTTTAAGTGGTCGTGCCTGTGTTTAACTGGTCGTGCCTGTTAGTTAAGTGGTCATGCCTGTTATTTGCCTGGTCGTGCCTGTGTTTAACTGGTCCTGTTTGTGTTTAAGTGGTCGTGCCTGTTAGTTAAGTGGTCGTGCCTGTGTTTAACTGGTCCTGCCTGTGTTTGCATTACATGTGTACTAACATGTAACAAGGCATCTTCATACAGCACCTTGATGTAGCCATGTACCTGATTAGGAAAAGAATGGCAAAGTTCCCAGGCTGTTTTAAGAGAGATTGTGTGGTCCTAGACTGACTGTTCTTTGTAAGTTACACCCTGTCATTAATACTTCATTTTTTTAATCATTTTGTTCGTGCTTGATTATTCCTGCTTTTATGTATATTCATATGATTACAGACCAGGGTACAGGAGAAGTTTGAGTTGTTCAAGGCAAAGCCGGATGATATTGCCAGTTGGGACGAGGAAAGCATATTTTTAGATTATGTTGTGGGGCTACTTCCAATTGAATCTGTTGCCTGGGCAGGGTCAAAGTTTGTTTATTTTCCAGCAAACTTCAACAATCAGCACTGGGTTGCTGTGGAATTGGTAATTGAAAAAAGACCATTCATGTCTACGACTCACTGCCCAGTCTCACAAGTAGTGCTGCATTGAAGACCATATTTGATCCCTTGACGAATATGCTTCCACATATTTTGCATTCCACTGGTTTGGGGGATGGATTGTTTGCTCCATGGAGATTGCAGCGGATACCTTCATGCCCTAGACAAACTGGAGGGTAAGTTCCTATACCAAGAATAGTGAGCGTTGATACTTTATTATGTATGCTGATACTTTTTTGTGTGTTCATTGTAGAGGAGATTGTGGCATGTTTGCCTTCAAATTTATCGAAGCATTGACGGCTGATCTGCCAGTAAAAATTATTGAGCAAGGGGACATGAAATTCTATAGACAAAAGTTTTGTTCAGAGGCTTGGGGACAGGAGTTCATAATGTGAATATTTTTTTTAAATGTGAACTGTGAATTATATAAATTTAAATTCTTCCACATTTTTTATTGGTCGTGCGAGCATTGTAACTGGTCGTGCCTGCTAATTTTTTACTGGTCGTGCCAGCATTTTATTCTGGTCGTGCCTGTTAGTTAAGTGGTCGTGCCCACTATTTTTTAACTGCCCACTATTTTTTAACTGGACAGAATTTTACATATATAATAAATACAATCATAGACTGACAGCTTTCAATAAAAGCAGCATTGTAGGAAGTAACGTTTAACAGTTTACAGTACAAAGTAAATGTTTAACAATTTGAATCGTCGATCACTGATATTATACCCTACCAGTCGAGGCTACCGGCTCCTTACAAGTCTGTCGGTTATGGCCAATTTTTTTACATCTTCCACACTTTCTAATTGCTACAGATTCACCGGCGGATGGTATTCTTCTTTGTTTTGGTCTCCCCCCAGGTCTTCTCGTATCAGGTGGCAATAACCTTTGATCTTCACTTGCATGCCGATGGTCTTCAATTGGTACTGTGTTAATCGGTTCAGCATAAGCTAACATAATTGCCTCATTTGTATAGTAGCGTGAACACATGGATTGCGGATCAATGTTACGTGTTCTACACGCAGCCAACGCATGAACGCAAGGCAATTGTTGCATCTCAAATTTCCTGCAGGTGCATGTTCTGTTGTGCAGATTCACCTCTCCACCACCGAATCCATCCCTTACATAAAACTGAATATGACTAATTGGTTCAACAGACATATGCTGCGCCTTGTCAATCCGCTTTCTCAACTTCTTATCAATTTTCTTGCAAAGTTGGGTTGTAATGGAAGCTGCTTTAGTGCGACGCTCATGGAACCATCTCTGAAGTAACGATCTTAGATGGTCAACCAATGTTGTAATTGGAAGACATCGTGCTTCTCTCAAAACAACATTCAAACTCTCAGCATTATTAGTGGTTAGTGTACTGTACCTCCTACCTGGAAAATGTGCACGAGACCACCTTTCAAATCCAGCATCAACTAAATAACGATGTGCCCTGCCATCTTGAAACCCACGCAATTGTGTCATTAGATGCTCAAATTCTGAAACACGATATGCCTTCGCTGCCTTAAAATAAATAGGGAAGACACTATCATCAATATTTTTTGCTTTCATGTTTTGCTTGATGTGGTGTATACAGTGCCCATGGTATGACTCTGGAAAAACCAAAGCGACTGCCCTCTCAATGCTATTATGTCTATCTGATATTATTGCCAACTCTGAGAAATCTTCAAGATCAATAGCTGATCTTAGTTTTCCCATGAACCATTCCCAAGATGCATTATTTTCTGAATCTCCCATTCCAAAAGCAACCGGATAAATTTTGTTGTTGCCGTCTAAAGCAGCAGCCACAAAGAGTGTGCCCATGTATTTTCCCTTGAGGTGAGTACCATCAATGGCAATGACACGTCTCAAAGAACTACGAAACCCTCTCAACGATGGCCCAAGAGCAAGGAAAAAAAATTTAAACTTAAAATCATTATCGAACTCTATATGAGTTACTGTACCAGGGTTATTTTTCTCTAACACTGCACAGTAATGTGGCAAATACGAGAATGATAATTCTGGTGACCCTCTTACCGCTTCCAAAGCAAACTCCCTAGCCCTCCAAGCTTTGTCGTAGCTTATATTCACACCAAACTCTGTCCGCACATCGTCGACTATATCTTTTGGCCGATACGTACGACCAACCCCTTCAAATTTAGACTTAATGCATTCTCCAATGACCTTTCCAGATGCTTGTCTATGACTTCGATTGATAAGGTCTAGAGAACACTCATGCTTGCCATTAAACCTTGTTATCTTAAAGAACTCTGAATCTTTCAATTTTATTGCTCGCAAGCGCCAATCACATCCCATATCAACACATTTGACCGCATTTAGAGTTTTCGTTGATTTGAAGACATGAAACATTCTGTTCTCTTTCATCGCATACACAACTATATTTTTCTGTAATTCTTTCTTGTCCATATAAATCTGCCCAACTGCAACATGACCACCGGATGAGCTACTAATACTATTGCTGCAACAACACCTGAAGGCCCAATAGAATTTGAGCAATGATTCCTCTGATCCTGTGCCGCAAAGGTGGATTGATTATGTGATTGTGGTTCCCCGTCATCAAATGGATTTTCCCACTCTTCACCATGAAGACCCTGACTATCATCGTCATCATTAACCCCATCAATATCAGCGTTACCAGTATTTCGAAACTCAAAATCAGAGAAGTGAAAATCGCTGTAGTTATTAACCTGCTCGTCATCACCATCGTTGTGTGCTACAAATTTACTTGAAAATTGTGGTAACTCAGGAGAAACAGAACCAACATTTGGTCCAACAAATGTTTTATTTTCCATTGGACCATTGCTAGCATCTTGTGAGACAAACTGATAACTCGCTCTCTGCTCCGTTGTTACGCACAGTGGAGTACCAGGTTTAACTGGATGATCATTTTGCCTTAGGAAAAATTGCAAGTCACGTTCATTCTGTAGCTTCATCGGTTCCATTTTGAAATGTGTATTATAGACAAACTTCATCACCAAATCGAAGGAGTTAAAATCGACTTCAATCAACTGGTATATGAGTTTTACAAATTCAGCATATGTTATTGCATTAGACACAATTACACCCTGACTTCTCCCGCCTTTAAAAGTGTGCATGCCCCTACAATTTTCCCACTCTCCACCATATAACAAAACAAAATCGATCTCAGAAGCCATTCCTGCACACATAATAATATATCAGAATGAACTTAAAAAATTCAAAGGAAAATAAAAAAGCACTGGCACGACCAGATAATCACTGGCACGACCACACTATATATTGGCACGACCACATAATCACTGGCACGACCACACTATTTTTTGGCACGACCAGATAATCACTGGCACGACCACACTATATATTGGCACGACCACATAATCACTGGCACGACCACACTATTTTTTGGCACGACCACATAATCACTGGCACGACCACACTATTTTTTGGCACGACCACATAATCACTGACACGACCAACAAAAATCTGAGCGACCAACAGAGATCTGAGCTTCCAAACTTATAACATGGATACAATCTAGTTAATGATAAGTGAAACTGAATGGCTGGCTTCGTTACACGCCATAGAAAGACCGATACTTTCTCTCCAGGCCCACACCCAGGCCCCAGCCCTATTTTATAGAATCACATAGAAAGACAGATGCTTTCTCTCACCCTCTACTCAGTCTGGCAACTCTGCAATTCATTGCATTGGCCTCTCTGGTCTCTCAAAACTTACAGCAACCACGCTCTTTCTCAGGTACACACACTTACGCGTTTTCTTCTGTCAAAGAACCTTGCTACAAACATCCTATTTGTCTTTGTTTGCTTCGTTAGAAGTTTACATGCAGAAATTTGGTGTTTTTATTGCTTCCATGCGTATGGGTTTGCTTGTGACTTTACATGTGAATGTGCTACATTTGAGGGTTGTTGTCCAGTTAGTCAAAGTTTCTAAAGAGGGACTTGGAGAACGTGAAGTGAAATTTCATGTTTGTGTCGCTTGAATATTTTTGAAATTCTAATAATTAAGTCCATTTATAGATGTAATTGGCTCTATCTTGATACTTCCCCGTTAAAAAGTGATAATGATTTGCTAATTGCTACTTTTATGGGGGGGTTTCTATTGTGTTGATTTTAGCCTTTTCAGGGCTGGTAGTAGCCAATCAGGCCACCTCGGTAACTTAGTATCAAATAGTGGAATTATTGTTTGATTATTTCATCACCTTATCCCTTAAGATAATCAATTTGATCGTTGTGGTCAGACTCTTCTTTCATAAACTATGCTTTTATAGTTCACAAACATAGGTAGATGATGCATTTTCAAGGAAAATTACTGGCCTATTGCTTATTGTTGCTTACTGGTTTAAGTTAATAGTTCGAGATTGAGAAATTTTTGTATACAGAGGTTGGAAATTGAATATCTTTCTATCATATTTTCTAATATAAGGGACTAAACCATGAGTTAGGCATTTTTCAATTGATGGGAGTCCAGTACCTATGATTTAGCTTGTGTTTTGCAGGCCTTATTACATCTTTGGTTGCTTATCGAAGTTTATTATCCCCATTAAATGGCCAATCGTTGCATGTGACTCGTCCACAATTTGCCTTGAGAGGATGGAGATTTCAGAAATTCAGTCCCATTTCAATGATGGTCAAGCCAACTATTCATTTTGTCAAAAGAACTGATGAACAAACAGTACCAAATGCGAGGCTTACCAAATCTAAAGATGGTGCGAGTGGTACAAATTTTTTTTGGGGTTTGAGGTTTGAGCAGCCTTCTGTTTTTGATGCTTCTGGTGATGTTATGATATTACTGGCTTTTACATGATTGACGAGGAAGGAGTTCTTCAATCCACTAGTGTTAGTGCCAAATTTTCCATGGGGAAACCTTCAGGGATTGAAGCAAAGTACATAATACGGTCCCCCCAGAGTGGGACAGGTTCATTAGATTCACGGGGAGGTACGCGAATGCAAACGGATTACAATTTGTCAAAAGTCAAGGCAATGTATATCCTTCATTTCTTCTTAGTCATCCACTTTTAATTGTCATCAAGGTGGTTTTTGTGTGATTTAGTCAAGGAGAACTTGAAAAACTCTTGGTTGAACACTTATCATATAGGTTTGATGCTAATAGCAATCTCTTTGACATATTTTGAGTTCTTAGTGATATTCAATTTATTTCCCTGATTCCATCCTGTATGAATGTGGTCAATGGTTTTTTTTAAACCTTGTGGTAACCCCATTTTCTGGAATTCGAGTTTAAAACCAAGTGTCAGAATTAGATCATTACTGAATTTTAGAAGAATGGCACTGCAAACAAGTCGGCCAAAGTCATTGGCTGAGAAATACTTGTTTTCCTCTTGAGTCCTGAAATATGCCACGGAAGATTAATATGACTCCTGCTTATTAATTTCTTGGCTTTATTTGTAGAATGTTTATTGTGCTTGATTAATGCATGCCTCCTTGCTGCAGTAATGAAAGGATGAGGCTTTGTCCTTATCCCTTTGGAGAATGTATTAAGTAGCTAAGCAAAAAACGCAAGATTTCATTTGAACTAGAACATATCACTATGAGATCAAATGCGTTGATCATATTTCTTCAACATAAATCATCTTCTCAGTTGCTAAATGATTAGGGACCAAACACTAGCTTGCTTTCTGCATGAGAAATGCTAGCACTATCACTCTCCCACTAATTGTTCCTCCAGGTCACTGAGATGGGGCTTCTAACCCTGTACTGGCTATTGCGAGTGTGCATCCATGTTAAATATCCTTGTGTGAAGCTCACCCTAGTATTCTTTGATGTCTTACTTGATATGAGCCATATTCTGTAGCTCAGACTTTCATTTATGTGTTTGAATACCAGCTGTCGGGGTTTGACTGCAACTCTGACTCCCTCAGGAGCCGTTACTTTCACCGAGTAGATGGAATCAGGGCTCCCAACATTTGTCAGTCGTCTTTTGATCATTTTTCGCATCATTCCATGCCTGAAAATTACGGAAATGGAAGGATAGTTGAGGCTGAAATCTTTGTTCTTCTGTAATAGCTCATGGCAGCTGACATTCCGATGAGTGATGGTGAAAATTTCTGATACTGCATATCCAAGAGTGCACAGATAGGTGACGTAGTCATCTGGTCGGATATCATATATCAGTCCAGGATTGATTGCTCTTTCTGGGTTCACATGTCCAGCTCCAATTGCAAAAAGTCCGGCTGGTTTCTTACCGTCCATTATGGGATGTCCAGAATGGTCAGTTACATATGCAGTAGTCATTATTGCGGATTTTACTGCTGCTGGGGTCCATGTAGGATAAGTAGAACGGATCAAAGCAGTAATTCCACTGACATGGGGACAAGCCATGGATGTTCCTGACATGATAGTGAAATTCACTCTTCTAGAATCTTCTGGAAGTCCAGAGGGGCCTAAATTCTGTGGCCAGGCAGCTATTATATTGACCCCGGGTGCAATCACATCGGGTTTGAGGATTGAGGGGTTGAATAAACTTGGTCCTCTTGCAGAAAATCGAGCTACTGCTGGTGCTCTGGATCTACCAATGATTGTTCCTCCGAATAATAATTGAGCCCTTGGATTCCTTGTAGAGTTTATGTAAGCCTTCAAGCGAACTGATTCTGAGAATCCAATTAATGTTGCAGGCAAGACATGGACATCAACAGAGTCTTCCTCAAGGTTGATCTCTGTATTGGCTAGGATCATCCCAGCCCCCCCGGCCTCCTTTACAACTTGACCTTTCTCTGCCCTTCCATTGACACCTCGGTCACAGACAACCATTTTGCCTTCTACTACTGATCTGGGGAGAGAGCCTTCGAAGCAAAATTCACTTCCATTATCTCCGCCTATCACGTAAACAAGTTCAAGCTTCTTTCCAGCTCTTGGGAAATGGTTTCCGGGGTACAAGGATTCTCCGTAAATGAGTTCTCTATTACCCATTTTGACTGCAGCTGGAAATCTACGGTCAAGTGTACTTGCACCAATGGTGGCAATCCAAGGAGCTTCGTTAGCAACTGAGTTTTGGATTGGACCATTGTTTCCTGCTGCACATACGACCGAAATTCCATGCTCCATAGCTCGAAAGCTTCCAATTGCGATGCTATCTGCAAAAAGTGGTAATGGGAAGCCCCCCAGCGATAGAGAGAGGACATCAACTCCGTCTCTAATTGCAACATCCATAGCTGCTAAAATATCAGAAGTGTAACAGCCATTTATCCAGCAAACTTTGTAGACAGCAATATGAGCACCAGGAGCCATCCCTCGAGCAACACCAGCTCCATTACCAAAAATACTCGCCATTGGAACTGAGGTTCCACCAGCAGTTGAAGATGTGTGAGTACCATGCCCCTGAGAATCACGCGGTGACACATATTCGTGAATGATGTTTATTGAAGATGGCGTTGAGGCCACTCGATGGCCTTTTATGAAGAATCTGGCACCTATGAGCTTTCTGTTACAGTTTGAAGAATTGAATTCTTGCCCCTCTTGGCAAATCCCTCTCCATTTCTTAGGAACCGCAGGCATTTCACTGTCATCAAAGCTAGGACTCTCTGGCCAAACTCCAGTGTCAAGTACTCCAATTATCATTCCACGACCAAAACCAGACTTAGACCAAGCACCTGTGCGTGCAGGGCTTAGTCCTAGGAATTTGTAGGAATAAGTGGTGTGAATTTGGAACAGCTGATCAGGTCTGATTGCAATGACATCAGGCAACTTTTGCAAGAACTGAAGCTCAGATTCGGAAAGCTGCGCTGCAAAACCTTCAATGGTAGAATGGTAGGAATAGAGAAGGCGAGAAGAAGGGTCGTCTTCGAGGGGAATGGCTTCTTCAAGAAATGAGAGATGCCACTGAGCCTTAGAAGCGAAGGAAGAACTGGTTACGCCATGTGGGTGCAGCTGAACAATGTAAGTTTGGAGAGCAGTAGCATTGACATAGAGGGTAACCAAGTACAAAAAAGTGTAAAAGAAGAGGTTTTTCATGATTGTCATGGCACTGTGAAGAGTCTATGAAGCTGGGTATGAGATTCTGATGCATGATTTGCTGAAAGGAATGAAAGGGTATTTGTAGGGTTGTAGGAAAATTCAAAACTGGGTCTAGGAGCCATTTCAGGTTCTCTGAGAAGAATATGAAGCTCGTGATACGTAAGAGCTCTTCATCACGAGTATCCTTTGTCCACGTACAGAGGAGGAGCTTCTGATTTCTTGAGGAGCTCAAATGTGTGTATTAGACCCTCTGATTCACGAGATTTAATGCTTGTAATACAAAATCTTTGTTACTCAATTGAGAAGAAGTCGACTGTCTGTCTATAATGAGGGTTGTAGTGCATTTATGAGCACGCTCCATGGTTGCATTTTGTGGCTCCCTTTCTCTCGTGCAGCATGTGTTTATGAATCCAAAGAGAAAATCTGGATATGTTTTAGTACTGACAAAGAATCGACTATAGGTCACACAATATAAAGTGCGAAATATTTTCATGTCCAGTCTCGGATTAATTTGAAAATGAATTTTCAAACGTACTTGATTGATTATACTTGGATTGGTTTAAATCCGGACAAGTAAATTAGAAGATAATCTAATCCGGATTAGCATCCGAACAATTAAATTGGAAAAAATTTTAAAATTTGATTTTAATTTGGACAAAATATTTGTATTTGAACCCGAATCTCGGATATATAATTTATGTTCAAACTTAATTTAATCCGCATTCGACAAAATTCGGTTGTTTTAAGTTTGTAATGAGTAGTTGAGTTAAGCAAACTCAATATTTGTTGGAAAGTGAATTGCTTGTTTAGTTTAATTATTATCTTGGAAGGATAGTTTGGTCTTTTCTGTCTTATAAGGTTATCTGTATTGTCATGTTTCTATTTTTAGAAGGGTTGATCATTTACTCGATCTTGTAAGAAAAACCTTTATAGAAAAGGTGCTCTGCAATACAAGTGCAGTGAATCAATTTGAGTTCTATTGTTCTACTGGAAAAGATTGCAGATAGTATATTAACAATATTCACTGCCCATATATATTAACAATATTCACTACCCATTTATGGGCTCCAAGGGGCTTCGAAACCACTTTGCTGCCACTACGCTAGAAAGCAGACTATGTTCTTAATTAAGGCCACCATAGATTGCACTTAGTCAATTACTAGGTACTTGCCAGGCAGCCTGCAGACACAGATCGATTGTAAACTACGCTACTTTTTACTGACAAATGAACACAGATTACAAAAACATGAGGCAATCAAACCAAAAATATAGGGGAATTCCCTTCTGCACATATGCTAATCCAAACTCACAGGATTAAAATCACCCTCAACGTATTAGAAGCAATATGAGAATTATCATAACTTGAGCCACCTTATGTGCCGATAAATTTTTATTTTTGGAGGTTAAGTGACATTTTTATATCACAGCCTCTTCAACAAGTTAAATGCTAGCAAACACAGAATATGGCACTTTTGTGAGCAATGATGTGACTGTGCCTTATTTCCCCAGCTTTTACAAGTATGGAAGAAAAGGTCATGGTGCATAGAAGAATTAACAGACTCAAAAGTTGAGAAACAGCTATTAATCGCTCTACCTTATTTCGCTATCCGTTTATTGGAAGATAACATTAAGTAGAGGAAATGATGAAAATCTCAGCTAATTTACCCTACAAAGAATCAGTAACAAATAATCCATACTGCAAAAAACTTCCAGGAAAATTTCTATATAACTTGATCAGAAACAGGATAATATGCACCTATGTTTTGTTTTAAACATGGATCTGGGCCTGTCAAACTTGATGAAGGATCACATCTGCAATCGATCCTTCAACACAACCAGTCTTTGTTTTGAACCACTATCTCTCTACTGCTATATTTCTTCTTATAATCCTATTCATGACTTCTCTGCTCATTCTTCCAAGAATTTTTAGCAGCTTCCGCAGATGACTCACCAGAATCACTGCTGCCATCTTTTGGTTTTGAGAAGAAAGGATCCCACTCATGACCTCCCACCTCACGCTGCCCTTCGTCTAGTAAGGCATATTTCCAACTGTTTTCCTCCACAAAATTGTCATATTCTGTGCGGCCTTCAATAATGTTCTTACGCAACCTTGTAACTTTGTCAATGACTGCCTGTACAGAAACATCAAAAGCATCTTTAAGAGTCTCCAATTTCGAGCGAGGATCTGCATATATCAATCTTGGAATGAGACTAATAACCTGCTCCCTCATTATCTTCACCTGCTCTGGAGAAATCTGACTAAGCCTCTCCTCTATGCTCACATTTCTTTTACGGATGTCATCCTCTGGAATAAACACTGAATATATACTGTAATTTTTTGGAAGATGCCAAGTGTATTGTGTATATGCTGACCCTGGATGGAAGAAGACGGGTATACAGCCTGCTAACATCGAGTCAAAAGCAGATCTCCGTGTGTACGAATCACCTTGGGGCTGTAGACAGAAAAGGGAGCTTTGAAACATCTGCATTATACTGCTTGGAGAATGACACTTACTCTCCCCAAAATCACATTCCAACAGCTTGCCGACTTTCGAACTTTTGCACTGATCAATGATTTTCCCTCGAATAGATTTGGGGTTGCCAGGGCGTGGGGCACCAGCAAAAGAGAACAGCCACTTACGCTCTAATTTCCTCATCCTGTCCTGCCAGATGAAGACATCAGAATCCCTTGCAGGATGGAAGTAAGTGGGATATGGAATGCCAAAATCATTGGCATTCCAGGGGCTGGACTCAACTACAAGCATCGACATATTCCTCCCAGCAGGCAGAAACAAAAGCTTGTTACCCCAGTCAGTCTCTTCATCTGAAAGTCTCCTAAAATCCCATGTTATCCGACCTGCTACCAGAAAATGATCCCTGCCTTCCATAATATGCCACTCAGGCCTCTTCATAAGCCAATCAACCAAATCAAGTGAAGCTGCATCTCTGGTTGATATATTATGCCCCCAAAGATACCTAGCTATATCAAAACCCGCATAAAATGGCACAAATATAGCCGCAGCAATCGAAGAATCATTAGTCAGGCACTCGTACTGCTTCATTCGATTGCTGAATATCACATCTACAGCAAATTGATTGGTGGCATACCACCCTGTATTGGAAAACACCCCTTCCACATTCTCCAGCGGAGGTCCCAACCCAGCATTGACGGTAAAGTTACACATATTAGTCCAAAGACTCAAACTCCTACACTCCCTGAGCATGTCTGCATTAAACCTTGGAGGCAGATCGTGCACATAAATGTACCTTCCTCCACAAGGATCACTCTTATTCTTTCTAGTTCTCATGGCTCTCATAAAAGTGTATTCCACAGTTTTCTGCTCAACATTCTGGGAATTCTTGGGAGGGTTTTTGTTCAAGGGAGCAGGGATGGATTGAATGAAAACAGGAACAGGCTCTACTCCAGCAGGAGTAGTGGATTGGATGTTAACGGACCCGGGACCCAACTTAATAGATTCATCAACATCACTACTTCCTAGAACAACAAAATGGAAGTACAACAACAAAATCCAGAAAATTGCAGACAATGCAACCAAGAAACAGAGACGAGTATGCTGGTTTTTGGCACTTCCCTTCTCCATCATCTCTGAATGAATGCTTGCAGTAGGACGGCGTCTCATCAGATCGTTAATTGCAACCAATCATACAATCATATCGTCTATTTTAGAAACTAACGCACTCCCAGTTCAGTAAACCAAGTGCAGAGAAACACCACTAACACACTTCCCCCCTAATTGGCTGATTTAGCTCAAACGAAAATCGAAACAGTTCACACAGATAAACCAGAATAGGCGCAACTATATGATTCAATTCACAACGTGAACAGTACTGCTAATTAGGAGTTCGAATCGGCACGAATCATGAGGAACCGATGAATTCGCTCGATCTGTTATTGATTTTGTTGAGCACAATAGGATTACTCAACAAAGCCAGATATCAATCAACGAAGACCCGCAGAACAAATATAGAAAGAGAGAATGAGAGGACTTACAGCGAAAGCAAGCTAATAGATTTGATTTTCATAGAAAGATCGCGAGGATGAAACAAACGAGTGAGAAATTCTGAGCTGGAACTGGAGACAAAGCAATTACGTTTTATATGGGGGAAGGAAGATGAGAGTGACGAAAGGAGGCGCACGTTAGCAGGGAATTGTCAGTTGTCGGTAACCGGTGAGATTGCGCCACGTATGAAGGAGGGTTTAGACGTGTCCGGTGAAGACGATGATGGGCCTCCTTAAATTACGCTAACAATTAAAACGACGTCGCTTTTGGTGGCGATGAAAACTCAGCAAGCACGTTCATATCTTTGAAGATGTAGACGCAGAGAACATAACATGTGGGCCTTTATGGGGGCCCACGTTGACTGTCTACTAGTGAATTAGTAATAAATCCTTGTTTAGCCGCCTAAAAATGGACTTTAATGTTTGTATTTATATATAGAAAATTAAAAAAAAATTGAGAAAAATTATGATGGTTTATTAATTAATTTTTGTGAGTAATAGCAGGTTAGTGCCGTCTATTAAATAGTAAATACTACTATATATGTATTTTGTCTAAAATATTGTACTTATTTGATAAGCAACATTTCTATTTTAGTTTATCCCAAATTATATTGCACTTCGTTATTGAGAATAAATAAAAAATCGTCGGTTTACTAATTTTTTCTCATTTATTGTGCATATTTATTGATAAATGACATTAATTTCTAATAATAATAAGGTATCCGTAGACTAGTTGAATGATATATTAGTAAGAAATGATGAAGTATAATTTATTTATTTTATTGAATTTTTAATTACTATCATGCTATTGAGGACCAAAGTAATTGTCAACTTTGGTTAATATCATTACAACTTCCATTGTTGGTTCATATCCGATTGAATTGAGCACACTCTCCCATAAGCCGAGGTAGACGGCATCTTGATGATTGAGTTAATGCAATCACGTTGGAGTAGACAGTTACATAATTCCACGTCCATTTCTGTATGGGATAAATAGAGAAATATACCTTTGGGTCATCCGATACGACTCTAGATTCAAACATTAGTCCCGTGCGTACAAAAGAAAAAAATACACGACATGACCATAGAATTGAGTCAAAATTCAATGCGTGGCATAAAAATATTGTCTTACTAATAATCGAAATCAAAACCTTCTAACTTCATACAATTTCATCCCGAAGATATTCACCACAAAGAGATCACCACAGTGGTTGTAAACATCGATTTAATTATATTTGAATTTTGATCGGGATTACAAATTCAGTAATATATTTTTTGTTCGAAACAAAAATCAAATGCTACCTTAAAAAAGTTCTAATCACACATTTTCAATGTAATTTTTTAATTACAAAACTCATTTGAAAATCAATGGATGTGATTGAAACTTCAAACCCAGCCTCCACATTCTTGATGTACATAATGAAAAAGGGAGGAATATGAAAGGATTTAACTGATCCCTTAATATGGTGCATACGTTATTTTAAATAGATGAAAATCTAATTAATTAAGCTCTAAATGAAAAAACGAGATTGAGGCTAAAATTAGAAGAAAAAATGAATTATGCTTTGAATTTATAAAATATCGTATATTTTAAAAAAACAAATAAATTTCTAAAATGACTGTTATTTATAAATAGAAGAAATACCAATCATCTGTCAATAAATTGGCTCAAAATATAAACACGAATCCCTAAGAAAATAATTTATAATGAATATGCACAATAGGATTCAGCTTTTACTCTATAATTAGACCTTCATCATATAAAGTACACATATACACATATGTTTTCATTGTTTGCAATGTAACTTTGTCCCACTACTCATCATAGTACTCATAATTATAAAAACATATATATACAATCAAAGTGCAACTAGCATTATATTTTACTACTTTTGGACATAATCAATGGTTTAATTTATATTCTATGAGAGAGAGAGAAAGTGTGCACTTAGTGTTCCACCTCTCAAGTCTCACTATCACCTTTGGCTTTCAATACGGTGGAATCACTTTTAGGTGCCTAAATATTGTAACCACAAGAGGTTGAAATTCCAACACAACATTGCTGGACAAAAGACAAAAAGGATTATGACATATACATACGTACATATATATATATATATATATATACAATTTACATATATGATTGTTTTCGCATCCTCCAACTTTTCTCTCTACAACTTCTCCCAAGACCAAATTAACAATTTTATGATCGTCAGTTTTCCCACCCTGCAGTAGATGTGCATAGGCTCTTTTTGGGCCATTACACGATTTTAAAATGATAAATATAAAGTATTTGGGATATAGATCGTAACCATGTATATATTTTTTTTATAGGTAAAAACATTAAATTTGTTGAGAAATAATAACAATTCAAATAGGTGTTTGATCCAACGGGCACAAAATGTATCAATTTCTTTCGGAAAAAAAAAATGACGATGACCTATACACTTATAACCCTACATTTATCATTTTTTGGTATCTTTTAAAAAAAATGATATGATTTGCTCAAAAAATCTATAATGCAAAATCTACGACCGAACTCTCCTGTTTAAATCGACAAATGATTGTAATAAAACAACAGTATTTAACAAGTAGAAGCTACCTCGTAGTCGCACTGTTCAAATAAACTTAATGATTGTCACAGTTATTGAGAAAAAACGAGCAGAGTTCGATGATGGATATTATTACCTCTGTGTAATTTAGATAAACAACAGTAAGAGCAATAGTATGAGGAAGACAAATGAAAACAAAATAACACAAAATGAATCTTCTCTCCACCATCGTCTCTTGGATCTCACCCACCATTCATCTAATACGACATTCTCAAAACGTAAGCTAACCCCTGGATCCCTCATCTTCACTTCGCTGCCTAGTAAAACAGATTTGCTCACTCCTTGGACATTGTTGTTTATGTATATGTTGATAGAACAACTCTCTTGCCGCACCGCTGCGGCGATCCCACGGCGGATGAACATCGATGCCCCGATGTTACTTCCTTCGATCCCAACATGTTGGAAGGAACCATAACATCTCCCGGCTGCCATGAGAATGCCTGCAGTCTCGATGGGCAGCTGAGACTTGCTTACACCTAATGGTTGGAGAGGAGTATTTCTTGGTCTATTTTGCTTGCTCTCATGGTTTGCTTCTTTTCTTCATTATTTAGAGCCTTTGTCCTCTACTTTTCCCCAATTACAAGGAAATCAAAATGTTCTATTGGAATAACTTGGGGCACACTTCAGCTTTACCTTCGTTTTCCTCCTTCTGGGTTTTCTCTCTGTCATATATATATTGGGGAATCGCTACCATCGCAGTTTTGAGTTGAAAAGCAAACAAGAATAGATGATCACCAGATGGTAAGTTTCACCGACACCATTATCCCCAGTGCATGGATAAAAAGACTACTAAACATGAATTCTGGGCGCTTCAGAATCCACCTCTCTCAAGTCTCACCCTTAATATCAATTGCAGGGACAAATAAATCAAAACAAAACACTTATGCCAAAAAAACAATGGATTTCAGAAACGAAGAGTGAGACAAAATGGTGTCATAGAAAGACGTTTCCTCGACAAGAAACAAATGCTTTTGCCTCAAGTGCCAGGCAAAATAAATAATATCCTTTCTAATCAAAGAACAAATTGCCAGAATGTTTTAGATCATTGTACAACCTGGAGTTATTGCAGTATCCTTCATATCATTATTGTCTCAACAGAAACAAGTCCATCTCCAGAAACCTATGATGTCAAGGTTACAAATTTATCAGTAATATTGAACTTTATGAAAACGTACAGATGCAATTTGTGATACAAAATAGTACACAAGTACCAAGTCAAATGTAGCTATTAGGTCGAAAGAAAAACAATCATGCACTTTAAATACTTTCTGTTTTCTTTTAAGGCATGACGTACCAATTACAAGATTTCTGAGATGGCAACAACGTTATACCATAGGAACACTTGGAACTTAAGAGTTAAGCCTCAAGGCCAAGTATCTGGGTATCTTTCACTCACTGTAGAACCAAACTGTGGGCCACCCTTGCGATATGAGATTAGGTGCTCAATAGGATATCCCTTTATCTTACGTGGCCCAATCCCAAGATCATTGAATGTCAAAGCTGTAAACCACCAGTTTTGTACAAAGGTGAAATATATATTGTATAAAGAGAAATAAGTCAGAATTTTAAAACATGCTTCAACTAACCATTTTCTGAGACAACTGCATCTGTAGCTAGAGCTTTGATTTGATCCAGGTTGAAGATGTCCGGATTGGGGAGAGGGAAAGGAACCCTTTTAAGTAGTATTTCTCGAGGCATTCCAATTGCCTAAACCATACAAAGTGTGAAGTGACATAAATTAATAGTTTAAAAGCAGGAGTTAAAGAGATAGAGAGAGAGAGGTCTGGCAACAACCAGCAGTAGTAAACACAACGCACAATCAGCCACATATTTTGTGACCTGTGTGACAGGTAAGCACGCTAGACAGAAGCTATTTTATAAGATCTTGTATTCCTGTTTCGTGCTTGGAGATAAATTACCAGTATAAGTAGAAAACAATAAATAAGTCCACTACCTGATGTTAGAAAATAAAGGAGAGGCCTCCGCGAGGATATTCATATTACCTGTTCACAACAGGTAAGTTCCTAACCAAATTCTCACATATATGCCCTGACTGTCAATTTCAACACTGAAAAGGCATGTTTCCTAGAACCTCAAAAGAGTAATGGCCATGGAAATGAATACAAATTTCAATATCTAAACTCAAAAAGCTTTATGATTTACCTTTGCAATAGGGAAAGGAACTTTCACATAACTTGGCCACTCACGTATCATGTCATACATAATCTCTGCCTGCAGTGTATATATAATTAAGTAATATCTCTAGACACGTGACAACAAATTGAGAGAAGAAAGAGAAGTCACCAGTTCATGCACAGTAAATATCTCTGGCCCACCGAGCTCATAAACTTTCCCCATACTGGTACCATCATCCTTCAAGGCTGCCGTAATTGCAGCAGCAACATCAGCCACATATACTGGCTGGATTCTGCATATAATAAAACTCTTAAGAAGATGCCGAACATATGATTGAAAGCCATCCATTTATTCAAGACTCAAAAATTCCCCCCAGAAGATTAGCTAGCAGACTTGCAGTTGACAGAATACTACATACTTTGTAGATCCATCCCCAAAGAGTGGAAGAAACGTATACTTTTTCACGAACTGTGCCCACCGATTTAATATACGATCCTCTGTGCCAATCATAACTGCAGGCCTCATAATTGTGGCCTACAGGACAAATATTAGAAATCTTGCAGGCAAAAGCAGTGAGAAAGCATATAAAAATGAACATATGATAAGCTGAAACAACAGATACAGAAACTCCAGCTTTTAGTTGTACGGCATTTGTGGGCATGAGTAGTCCAATGCAACTTCCCTGCTTACTTTTTACACCCTTTTAGATATAGAATTTTATCCATTCTAAGAGGTTTATTTAGCTTGTGAACATGTTCTTTATTTCTTTTTTGTTTTTTATGCAACTGACTTGCAACCCCTTGGCAGCTTTTAATAACTAAATGTAATCATCAGAAAAATGATTATTAATTTCATATGCAAGCAAAATCCCTATAGCGAGAAGCCGAGAATGTATCATACACAGTCCACAAGCAATACCATCATGAAACCGGAAAGGTCAACAGCTTATGTTTAGGTCAACAGTTCTCATTTTCCAGATCAAAATAAGGGATTGACATTGATATCTAATCCTATCACTATACTTTCTGGAACACTAATGTAGCTGCCAATTGCATTAAGCACCAGCGAAAACAAGAATATGGCTATTCCTAAAAGAAGCTTATGTGACTCATATGCACACTCTGTAAAGTTGTCGCTGAGCAGGGCACAATAACCATAGGAAGCAGATAAACTTCACGAACTTGATACTAACACACTTGGTTTCCATATTATAAGTAAATTCCTAAAAGATGATACGCCATATCCTCACCCATAAAGTGATTGACATTCCATGCCAGTGGCAATAAGCTGGCTTTAATAAAGACACCATCGCATAGAATAAGCTGAAAAGTACGAACTCAAATATTGAATTGTAGTGGTGTAGGGAAGCAGGAAAAGCAATACCTCAGGCAGTTCCCTCAAAATTGATTCCTCTGCTGCGGCTTTAGCTCTTAGCAACCTCGATGAAGAGGATGAAGATGCACCTAAGCAGGAAACTTGAATAAATCGTATGATACCACCATGTTCTTTGGCAATCTGCACAAGCTCAAAAGGTGATGAACTAGATGTGATTGTCCATCAAAAATATCATTCAGATCATCAGATGATGTTACAAGAGCTAAGGAATATTGGAAGATTAAAAGAACTGAACAACTTAGAGATATGATAAAACAAATAAACAGAGAATATAAAGAGAACGGTTCAAAAGAAAACCACTCGATAAAATGAAATATATAATGTGCAATTATTAACAATTATCCCAAGTATGAATAGTGCTTCTACAATTGTTTGTGATCTTTGATATTCAACTGTTCAAATACGTCCAAAAAAATATACAAAATTACAACAAACATTTTTCAAAAATCAGACTTGTATTTTATAGATTATGGATTATTGTAGATATAAAGTTTTGATCGTTGTCTTTTAATTGCACAAAAGTCAAAACCCAAATAAAATCATTAATCCTTTTATCCGATATCAACAACTCCATCCTAAAAACAAGAATAAGGTATTGAGTAGTGAAATGATGATGGCACAATTCTGGAACCCATCAAAGTTTTTGGGTAGTTGACATGAAACCTAAACAGCAACTGCTGGATTTTGAGTACAATTCTACAAAAATATGTTGAATCAATCAAAACTTTGCGCACAAAAATGAGCCGAAAATCTAGCGGTGTGATGGTTAATTTTTTTAATGGAACATGATATGTGATTTCCTCATAAGAAGAACCTTAATCCTGGAGAGCTTATAACAAACACCACCATCCACTCACACCTTTACCAGGAGAGAAGGAGAAAATGCTATATATTAAATCAGAGAAACATATCCATGCAAACATCTTCCTATTCACTTCCATACCAAATACCAAATATGAAATAATGGCCAGAATTATTGGCATGACCAGCAATGTGACAAAAATCCCACATTCTTCTGATGCAAGGCATACAAGAAAGGAGATCCAAATTATCATCACCACTATGTGGATTTACCATCCATTCATACCTATAGCTAAACCCTCCATAAATCCTACCTTACTAATCCTGCATGAATGCAAGAAGAGATCCAGATTACAATCTTCCAAAGTCATGTATGCAAACTATAAAAAACAAACTCATCAATGGAAATACATATGGATATCTCAAAATATTAAGACCTGTGATACTATAACATATCAAGATAGAAAAACAAATGAAAAGATAGAAAAACAAATGAAAATATAAAATAACCGCACAGAGAATTACATTTGCAAGCTGCTCGGCCATGGCATGGTTTACTTCCTCAAAACTAAAATTTCTTGTCTCATACTCCCTCCCTGAAAAAGACAAGCCACTAGGTGTAATTTAAGTCGCAGCCTCCAATATGTAGAAAGCTCAAATACATCAATTTACAAGTATGGAAAGCATACCGATAAGATTGATAACAACATTAGCCTTTGCCATAGCAGCCTTAATTGTTTCTTCGTCTCTTGGGTTGTATTTCATTGGTACTATCTGCATAAATGACCAGTGTGAATAAGAACAGTACACAAAAAACTAACAAAGTAGAGAAGTATATTGAAACAATTTCACGAATGTAAAATGTAACTACCTGACCCAAATCCCCCATCAACTTGAGATGCCGAGGAGAGTCCTCAGAACCTCGGAATGGCACTAATACCTGACTACCCATTTTAGCTGCAGCAAAATTTTCAATTAAGAAAATTTAAATGTTTTCAACGAAATACAAACTTCCAGAAAATACTTCTGACAAGGTTTCGTCACAGAAAACATAAATCTTGCAAGCACAATGTAGTTGCATGCATGAAAACAAAAGCCATAATAAGTATTCCACTGACCAAGTTGTTGCACCACATAACGACCGAGAAAACCAGTAGCACCAAACACTGTAGCAATTATGCCACTGCAAAACAAAATTTCCCAAATTATGAAGAAACCAAGTCGTGGGCAATGTGAAGTACCAAGACCGAAGTACTAGTTCCTTGCAGCTAGAAATCCAACCTATTTACAGCAGTATCTAACCTAAGAAAATGATACCCATATTACAACTTACAAGAAACTCGAACTAACCAATATATTTTGGTTGATGAGGAAAAGAGGAGGAAAAACAAAAGAAGAAAAAAAAATTGAAGTTTGCAGCCCATTTCAGATATTTGCTTATGAAAAGTATCCTTCAGAAAATAGGAAGTCCCAGAATTTTTTATCTTAAGGAAACGAAGAAAACAGAAGTACATGGTTGGACGATTACTTTGCAAAAATGGAGGTAATTTTCTTTGCTCTCTTTGGCTAGATTCATCAGCATTCCAAGCAGTCAAATACGAGGAAAGCGATATACCTGACGGAAGATCGTCCACCAGTTCCCTTGCGAACAAGGTGGCCCATGCCCTTAGCGGTAAGGGTAGATACATAACGCTGTTCATCAGCTCGATAATCTGCGAAAACTCAAAGACTATCAAATCCACCATCTCCAAAATCTAAATTTGTAACCCTAACAAAATGCAGAAAAAGATGAAGAATTACATTGATCAGAAATTGGGAAAATCGATTTAACTGTAGCGATTGAAGCTGTTGCCTTCAGTGATTGGTGCCTTAGACGCCTCGAAACCGCCTGCATCTTATGCAACGAGAGAACGCAGATAGAATGTACAACGAATCAGAATCGACTGAACTTCGGGCGCAGAAAAGCGGAGAAGACTGCTTTAGAAAAAGTATTGGATTGAGCCAATGAACAGTTTGGACCGATGCCATAAGTTTGCAGAGTGTAGATGTGAACTTGGGCCTCGGCATGGCAAATACAGTAAGATGGCCTGTAAAAGTAAAACCATTCTGGTTAGCCGAGGCTTGTCCAATCAAATTAGGCCCAATGTGAACTAAGGTTGTCTGGCCCAACAGAGAAAAATAATTGATGAACATTATTTTCACTCCACTAATTTACATGTTCACTCAATTTAACTCAAAAACTGTAAATCTTTTGACACCCTCAGATCATCCATATCATAACCGCTTGTTTGAACCTAATTTGAACTTTGTTACTATGCTCATGGATGCTCTGACTTCTCTTTCTCTCGCGCTTTCCTTTTGATTCTCTCATCATTCCATCTCCCTCCTCGAAAAACACGATACAGTTGTAATCACAACACGCTGCCAACAAGACGCGATGCGCGATAGAATGATTCCGTAGATATCTAGTTCAAGCAGGTATTTAAGTCGACAATCACTCTAGCCTTGTTATCTATCACGATGCGTTTCCGCTTCATGCCTTCGATCACGGATCTTGCCTAGATCTATACCTCGAATTTGAAGTTTGTATTCTCTTGTTTACATTCTCACCTCACTCTTACGCTCAGATTTGTCACTTGTATTTGGGATGTACTCTGTAATATTTTTAAAAAATGAAACATTATATTTTTATAATGATTTTTTTAAAATAGGGTGAACTCACCCACAATGGTGCATATTTATTGGCTCAGTAAAAACATATTTTGAGTATCACTTTTATTATATAAAAATACATTTCTCAATACAATAAAATCAACATAACACATATTCTAATACAAACGCATCAGAAAAATACATTTTTTTAATACAACTACATTAGCAAAATATATCTCCAACATAAAACTATTATGCAATCATCTACTATTTCATTTTTCTATCTCATTTCTAATAAAATTATATCAAAATTAATATTGAATCTCATATCTTATATAAAAAATCAAGTCATGTAATTATACAGATCGCCAAAATATATATCTCAACATAACAATATCAGTTAAATACATCTCCCAATATACCCAATATAAGAAGATCAGCTATTCTCATACAATTTATTCTTCAGTAAACTAACACAATATTGTAATAGGTTGATCAAAAAAAGGATTTTCGAATTCCATTGTGCCACCGAGATGGAGAGGTGTTCCCTGTTCACGAATGCTTGTAGTTTATTACTTGCCAGTGGCCAAAACTCCCAAGAAAATTGAAAACCAGGGGGACGATCAGGATCAGCACAGACATGGAAGACGAGGCGGAGATTTTCGATGGAGTGAGAGCTCAATTCCCTCTCACTTTCGGCAAGCAGTCAAAGGCCCAAACACCTCTTGAAGCCATTCATAACACCACTCGCCGCAAAACCACCTCCACCGCCACCGGCCTCCCTTCTCCTTCATCTTCCTCCAAAGAGGGGCCCGTCTCCGTCCGTATTCCTTACCCCAAAATCTCTAACATAAAGCCTAGAATTCCCAGTTTCGACAGGGATGAGGATGCCATTATTGGACCGCCTCGCCCACCGCCTGCATCCGGTTCCGGTGACGATGAGAATGATGATGGGATCATGGTGGGACCTCCGCCGCCGCCGAGGTCGGGTGAGGGTGACGAGGATGGGGAGGAGGATGTGATTATTGGACCACCAAGACCACCGGTACTGGCCAACTTAGGTGAGTCGGATGCCGATGAAGAAGTCGAGGAGGAGAATTGGTATCGAATTCCTATGAGTAACGAGATTGTGCTTAAAGGACATACCAAGGTAGGTTTTCTTTCTTGATATTGATAGTGATTCTCACCTTAGAGTTTCTACGTAAGCTGATTTTAGACAGTGAAATTAAGGAACTGGTATGATCAGAAAGTCTGAGAATAATGAATACACACTTTCTTTGATTAATTGTAATTCCAATAGTTAGTTATCTCTTGTGAAGGATGCAGTTGAAGTGTATGTGGCGCCATTGTAATATGTATAATATATATATATATATATATAATATAATTATATAAGCTAATATAACTCAATTCGTCACCTTTCTTTCTTGCCGTTCTTTTACTTATCATCACATTACTTTTAGACTAGCACTAGTGTTTTTGGGAATTAGGGAGGGAAGGGTTCCGGATGGTTGGGAAGATAATAATACAATTGGAGAAGTATTTCTAGTAAGTGTTCAAGGTTGTTATGTCACTTACAAATGCCTATGCCTGAATCCTCCCGAACACCTGCAAACACTTGCCCCCCATGTAGCCTTAGATACTAACGCGGTAGGCTGAGAATTCGATTACAAGGTTTTAAAAAAAATGGATAGAGGGTTGTATACGTGTATATATGTCACAGTGTAATGCTTTGCACTTTGTGAAGAAATACCAACGTGGAGCATGGAGCTCAAGTTTGAATATGTTCAACAACACCTAGGGCATATAATTTGGGATTAGGAGAACCAGAAAATCAGCAGTCATGAATAAATTTTTTATCATCTTAAGTTTAAATTGCGTGTAGCATTTTTCCTTGGAGCATTATTATTCATATTGAAATTGAAATTATTGTAATGAGTGTCACAGGTTGTTTCTGCTCTTGCTGTTGATCATTCTGGATCTAGAGTTCTCTCTGGCAGTTATGACTACATGGTACGCATGTATGATTTCCAAGGAATGAATTCTCGCTTGCAATCATTTAGGCAGCTTGAGCCATCTGAGGGCCACCAAATTCGTAACCTAAGCTGGAGTCCCACTTCAGATCGTTTCCTGTGTGTAACGGGCTCTGCTCAAGCCAAGGTAATTTTTCATTCATCTTTGTTACCATGACCTTGGGAGACAAATTATGCATGCTGACCTCACATTTATAACCCCTGGCATTTCAGATTTATGACCGGGATGGGCTTACTCTTGGGGAGTTTGTCAAAGGTGATATGTATATTCGTGACTTAAAGAACACCAAAGGTCATATATCCGGATTGACTTGTGGCGAGTGGCACCCCAAGACTAAGGAGACAATTTTAACATCGTCAGAGGATGGCTCACTGCGCATATGGGATGTAAACGACTTCAAAAGTCAAAAGCAGGTTTTTATTGATATCACAAAGTCAAGAAATTAGTGTCCCTTTCTTTGAGTGGAAAATATGTTTAGATTGCTTAATCCTTTCAATATTATCCCATAATGCAATTTTTCATTTTGGTGCAATACACGGTCCCATATATATGCAATTCCCATGATGATGCAATTCCACTCCAATATGTGCAAAAACCTCTAGCTATCTATGATTGACGAAATGTCTGATTTGCTTGTTTTGTATATTTACTACGTGTTCTTATTTTTAGATCATGAACTTCTGATTTAATAAAGAAGTTGAACTCTGGAGCTCTTTGAATATGTAATTCTAACCATGGAGTGTCTTTATATTTAATGTTTGAATATATTTGTTTCTTTTTGCAAACACCCTTCATCTAATAAAGTTATTTTTTTCTGTTAAAAAAAAAAGCAAAGAAGACTTAATGCTTGGAGTTGCAAATAGACTATTTTAAATATGATTTATTAAGTTTCTATTTACCAAGATGGACATGACTTTAGGCTAAAAGCTGTATTTATGTGTTAAATAGGTCATTAAGCCAAAGCTTGCTAGGCCACGAAGAGTAGCAGTCACTACGTGTACATGGGATCGGGAAGGAAAGTGTATTGCTGGTGGTATTGGAGATGGATCTATTCAGGTACTCATTCTCTTCATCTTGATTACTCTTTTATGTTCCTGTAGTATGCTGGATTCGTTGGGATTTTGAAAAATGTTTTCTTAAAAAGAAAAATGGTACTGCTAGATGGTACAGGGAATATCTGCAACTTGAATTTTGAATATGGGGGGATTCAAAATCTTTTTTCTGTTTGAGAAGCTTAGGAGTAGGAAATAACCTGCTGCAAGAACAGCTAATATCAAATTCTAAATTCATGTAACTCTTAATGTACGTCTTTTATTTTGGGGAAGGTGGTGGTGTTGACTATCAAGCTTTAGAAGTCCCCCTTTTTCACAACCAGAGCTTTTTATAGGAATATTCTACAATCACCTATTGGTTTTTTTCCCAAGAGGTATCAAATGGTATAATCTTCAAGTATATAGTTATATTAATAACCTAGTTACATCTAACGCATCTCTGTATAGATAAATATCCAACTGCATCAGTAATGACTCCTCCAAAATATTCTGAATTGCTTTGATATCACTGAACCCCTCTTCTTTCTCTTTTTTTTTTTTAAATATAACTATCACACTTGGTAAAGTAATTGACCCTGGCTAACGATTTGCGCTGTGAAGCCATGGGGTTCCAAGGAGCTCATACAAAGCCACCCTTAGACAGCTTATTTCATAAGACAAGGTTTTAGTGTGTTTGAATGGTAGTGTAGTCTGAACCTTGCCCATTTGAATGTTCTAATTTGCCTTTTCTCTTCTGTTTTGACTTAAGAGTGAAACCTGCATAACGATTGCATCACACTAGCTGGTTTTCTTTTGTTTGGACTCTGTCCACTTTGCATCTGTGCTTCAGTATTCTTCTCGCTTGCCTTTCTTTGTTTACGCTTCACAGATATGGAACTTGAAGCCCGGATGGGGAAGCAGGCCAGATATATTTGTTGAGAATGCTCATTCTGATGATATCTCTGGGCTCAGATTTTCAAGTGATGGGAGAATTTTGTTATCGAGAAGCTTTGATGGTTCATTGAAGGTAATAATGTGTTTGTGCTGGTGCATATTACTTTTTACCTTCTCAGATAGACATTTTTATGGATATTTATTGCTCTTTTCAACCTGAAGATGTACAAAATATGATTCAGGCTTGGGATTTGCGCCAAATGAAAGAGCCTCTTAAGGTGTTCAATAATCTTCCGAATAACTATGCCCAAACAAACATTGTGTTTAGTCCTGATGAGCAACTTTTCTTGACTGGGACATCTGTTGAAAGGGAAAGCACGACTGGAGGTTTACTGTGCTTCTATGATCGCACCAAGCTTGAACTTGTTTCAAGAGTTGGGATATCCCCCAGTTGTAGTGTTGTGCAGTGTGCATGGCACCCTAAGTTAAATCAGGTAAGCCCTTATGGTACCTTGTTCAGTCTGACAGTTTTGTTGGAACTATGTTATGACAAGAAAAGCAGTTTTACATTAGTGCTTGTGATTCATGTTCGAATTTAATCTGAGCAAGTGAATAGGATACATGTGAACCTGTGGGATGCATTTTGCTTCTGTGGTATATTTATACTGAATCATTATGCGGACATAAGCTGCATTATTAAGCATCGTAAAATATGACCAGTCAGGATATATTTGCACCTTACTTGCCTTTGTTTCTGCAGGTCTTTGCAACTACTGGAGATAAAAGCCAGGGTGGAACTCATATACTGTATGATCCAACCCTCAGTGAGAGAGGAGCTCTTGTTTGTGTTGCACAGGCTCCAAGGAAAAAGTCTATTGATGATTTTGAGGCAGCTCCAGTAATTCACAACCCTCATGCATTGCCTTTATTTAGAGATCAGCCAAGTCGTAAGCGTCAAAGAGAGAAAATGCTGAAGGACCCAATTAAGTCTCACAAGCCTGAGCTTCCGATGACGGGACCAGGCCATGGTGGAAGAGTTGGCACAACTCAAGGAAGCTTATTGACCCAGTACCTTCTTAAGGTGATGTTGTTTTTCCTTGACCCTTTCTTCTTGTGATCTTGTCTTTGTTAATTGTTATTAGAATTTCATCTTTGCAGTAAACTGTAATTCTGTAAAGCTAGTGTAACCAATTGACATTATATTCCATTGCAGCAAGGGGGAATGATCAAGGAAACATGGATGGAAGAAGATCCAAGGGAAGCGATACTGAAGTATGCTGATGTTGCAGCAAAAGATCCCAAGTTTATCGCTCCAGCATATGCGCAAACCCAGCCTGAACCAGTTTTTGCAAAGTCAGATTCTGATGATGAAGATAAATGACCTGATTTGTGGCATTTGTCTTGGCTATTAAATAACTGGGATGAAGGTACTATTTCTTCCTTTCATGAAAGTTGAGTAGTCCAACAGAGCATCGAATTCTTTTGGTATGCATCGTACTGTCTTTTATTCTGCTTAATGTGATGTATTGGAACATATTTCTTCTTTTGTAGCTGGGTTAAGATCTGAATGTGCCTGAATTTAACTTGAGCACTGGAAGAAGACATCGAATCAAACGTGAATATGACGAAGGTATCATCATGCTCACTTGGATTTCTTTCTCGGTTTTTTCCGATGAATTTACTTTCCTTCTACAATCAGTACGATGTACCAATGGTAGATTTTCCATGATATATATATATATATATAATTTTATTTTTTTGAATGGAACAGATTTTCCATGATATATGTTCCCAAAAACAAAATATTTGATTTCTCTAGAGTTTCAGCATAATTACATTGAAAGGCAATATTTATGGATTCTTTATGATTTCTTTCCTTCATGTCCCCACTCTACCTCCCCTCCTTTTCTTTTACATTTTTTTTAAGTTATTTTTATTGTGAATGCGAAATAACTCCATTAAGGGTCACAAGGTGCAACCCAAGGAGAAAGGCAGGCAACAACTAGTGTGCCATAACATGTGACCTTTTGCCCCACTCAAGCAATGCAAAGCTAGGATTATGGTTGCGTTGGAGTTTTATCCTTTGTTTTCTTGTTTCTAATTAAGCAGAAAAGAGGGGGTTTAAAAGGGGACAATTTTTGGAGTCTAACTTCTCAAGTAGATGTATTACCACATGTAAACTTTGAGTAAGTTTGTCGCCAATTCCAAACGTCCTACAGAAATGGGAAACTGAACTAAAATCGTTGATATACAAACATGAAGAGGGAAAGCAACTTACTGTGCAAAACAATTTTGCTCATTTGTTTTATTCTATTTCATAATTAAGCAAAATTGTATTATTTTTTTAGTTGGTTGACAATATCAATGAACTGCAAAATGATTTCCTAAATTTTTTTGGCCATCGTTGAAGAGGTAAAAAGATAACCAAATTCACCACCCGGTGCAAGAATTTTTGGTCCTTGTTGAAAATACATTGTTAGTTGCTTGCCTTGTTGACAGTGTTTTAATACTTGTTGGTTATCTGTCAAATGTTTTGATATAGTTTCATGCTGATTGGTTATTGCTGTCAAATGTTGATTACTCAAAGACATTATTTTATCAATTGACGTAACATTGAGTAATTGAATTGAAGTAACTTGTGTGTTTCGGCAGTGACATTGAAGATCTTGTCAGTGCTGAAAGCTGGTGGGGTGCTATTAGGGAATGGATATAGATCTGCCTCCTTGCCTAAAGTTGCACAGAAACCTTCAGTGATAATCGAACGGCTTTTGTCCATAAACGGTCAAATGCAGTGCAACTTGAGGTGGCTTCTCTATTCATTTTCTTATAAGCTTTTTAGTACATAAATGCTGTGTATAGTATCTTTTGCTCTTGTTTTACATATTTTGAAGTAGAGCCGGAGTTGAGCATATGTGATTATCAATGGACTTGATGCAGATGTCATACCGGAACATTTTGGCCAAGTCTTTAGTCTTTACCTTAACAGTTAACAATTTAATAAATAATTATTTGAGTACCTACACAATATTATTTATTATATAGTATATTTAAAAGTAATAGTTCTAATTAAATTATTTTTTTTAATTTTTTATCGAGTAAGCTGACACCACCACCTATAATTTCTAAACATTTATGTAGATTGAAACTATATCAACATTGGAATGCTTTATTAAACTAAGCTTTATTATATTGACATATATACAAGAACTCAGGGTGAATAACATCAGATACCATATCCCACGGTGAAATATATATAGGGATGATGGTCAATTGTGACAAGCAATACTACAGACGTATGATTAATTGGTGTAAGAACACTTGTAATTATTTCTTTCACAATTGTTGCACCTTTTAAAATTAAAGGCTCCAAAAGCACAAATTCTGCAAGGGTCATTACCATTAGCAGAGAGCCAATACCAGTAGACTTCATTACTTTCATCTGATGAATTCATTTGCACCTTGGCAGTTTAGACTTTATGCATTGAACTTGTAGTAAGATTAAGTTAGAATCTCTTACCCTCGAATCTTGATAACCAAGAATCCGATAGAACAGTAAATAGTTGTGTTTCTACAAATACCTGCAAAAGCCAAATAAAAATTGATCAATTAAAAAATCTCCATCATCAACATTACATGACAAGTGCTTTGAATAAGCAAGAAAAAGCAAATCAAACTGTATATCGAAACCGTAAAGATAGCACCACCGATGCTCAGCCATGTGAGAGAAAGTTCAATTTCAACTGAAAAAATATAGCAATTGATGTGAACTAGTGATAGAATACTCAAAATCCACTCGTAAAAGAGAAGGGCTAATCAATTGGCTTCAGTTTTCTAGTGCTAGGGAATATGATTCTCATGTGGAATAGTGAATGGTGGAAAGCTTGATCTGTCCTAACACAAGATGGCATGGACTTCATGATGTGTGCATGTGCAAGCAATAAAACAATTTGTTGACATCCTGTTGCAGATCTAAGAAGATTCACATCAATATCTGTAAATGTTAGTCTGTATGTAAACTAAAGATTGAAAACAACAGATTTGAGTAATTTGGGTTCTGCATCAGTATCTGAAGGCAATCTGTTAAGAGATATTGATGTGAGTCTAAAATATCAAATTAGTTAAGAGTCCACATTTCTCTCCAGGTCTGCATCTTGTAGAAGCATAAGAATAGCATGTGTTAAAATTCCAGGAATAGAAACCTCTTTAGTATGGCCTATCAGCACCAAATCATCTTCTTTTTACATTTCAGAATTAATGATCTAGAACTAAATTCCGGTACCGTGGAACTTTCTCGTCCTCCTTTTATTCCATTTCTTACTCAAATATATTGCTAAACCTGAGAAGTCTTTGGTCTCTACCTGATTTTTATCTATAGTTTCCAATGCTATAGCACCAATAGCATCATCTGTTCGTTCGCCCGATCATTGCTGACAGAAAAATGTCTTGCAGAATTCTGACAACATAGCATGCTAACATATGGCAGTTCAAGATGAAAATTATTTATGATGATGTTAAAAAAATTATCAGAATGCTGGTGCTCATAAAAGGGCTGAGACGGCTAATGTTGATGAATGATTATCAACCTCAGTTTTTCTGACCTAATCTCATGGGGAAGAGAGGCCAATTCGTTATCAATAGAAATTACAACTAATTCAACTAGGCCAACAAAATGTTCAACATGGTGGTGGTATCAGCATTCCTTGCTAATAGTTAACTGAAAATTCATTTAGCTGTCAAGACTGAAGACAGCAAAAAATTCTGATAAGCGTAATGAAAATCATCTGTTAATAAATGCATAAAAATAACTTCTAATTATATCAAGAAACGATCCAAATGTATGCACAATCAAAAAAGTCCGTCAACAGACTAACATAGACAAATTACCTTGATAAAAGGCCGGTCCCTACTAGGAAAGGAGTCAATAAAACTATCTTTAAGAAGTAAAGAAACCTGAAAAGAAAACCAAACATAAATTTTAAGTTTGATGATTGGGGCAATTTGTAAAGTTTGGTTACTAGAAAAATACTGATGAAAGGGAAAATAAGAATTTATTTTTCCTTACCCTATCATTGTCTGACTGTACACTAGTTATTGTGTGAGAGCTCAAATCTGAACAAAGAGACTCGAAGTATCGCTTCATCACACTTAAAAATTGGGTTGCTGTTTGAGCCTGAGAATAGTACATACGTGAGTTGCTGCTTGTGAAGCTCAAAGACAAAAGGCAAGTTTTACTCATAAGGAATGATAAAAAAGAGCAAATGAAGAATGAACCATGAAAGGACATTTTGCAGGAAAAGATCAATTTCATGGGAAGACCAATCCAAAAAAAAAATACTTCTGAGATGCGATCATTGACTTATTACTGGTTTAATTCCAAGAAGTAAGAAAGCAAAAAATGTTCTCTCAGAACACTTCAGTACTGCAATCACCTTCGCCCTAGTATAATTTTCAAATGAAAAAGAAATTTATAGAAGAACTGAGAAGATGCCAAGGAAAAGCAAGTAAAACAGAAGAAACAAAGAAAAAAGAGATGAAGGGATACATTTTATAGTCAGATTTCTAATTCTTAAATTTTGATAAATAACAAAAAAATTCTCTGTTTTACTTTTGTGAAAGAAAAAAAGGAAAAGTTGAAGAATGGTTGAACTTCAAAGAAGACAAGAAGATGGAAACACCCAATCTGGTGGTGCTAATACAATCACTGCCCTTGTACTGGTGGAGATTCCTTCAGTCAAGACAGTTACTAAAATTTTTATAGGAGTTCTTTTGTCTTTTTAATGGTGCTAATACAATCACTGCCTTTGGGAAGATAGGTTTCTCTGTCAAAACAAAGACCACACAATAAGAAAGGCTATGAATTTTTGTGTGACAATTGATACACACCTGCCCTTCACTACACCTATACACCGGATGCCTTTTAGCAGAAGAATTTTCAAATGAGAGCCGGGCATGAATTGGCCCAAGTTCAGCAACAAGCTCTCTATGTCGAGGGAGTGCAGGCAAATGACACGTCTTCACCTGAAATTTTGTAAGGAAACAACGATGAATACAACAACAAAATTCGAAGTTTGGAAAGACTCGGCAACTCAACAGATCAGGTCAAATTCATCAAAATTCCTGAACAGTCGAGTAACAAGAAGATCCAAAACTTGCATTAATGGCTTCCAAAATGGACAAACGGCAATCAGAATGAGCCAAACAAGTTGTAGGTTGCAGAAAAAATTAATTTAGTTAAAAGGTTTTTTCCATGATACAGAGTTTTTAGAGGAGCAAATAAAATGGCATTCCAGATATAACACTTTACCTTAAAGAGCTTCATGATAAAACCATAGAGGCAGATTTTGGATTCTTTTACATAATATAAATGAATATTAGAAAAATTCCAATGTCATAAAGAAAACCCAAAAAACTAACCTGGTCTTTCAGCACGTCAACAAGAACAAGATTAGATGTTTTAATCTTCATATCAGCAGGTTTATGTTGAATGCCAACCTGCAAAATCGTGGAAATAAAAGTCTAATAAGACAGTGAAGGGGAGGAAAAAAGATGATTTCTAGAAACACTTATGGTGGAGTTCTGGAATCAAGATTGCTTTGATTCCAGCTTATGTATGCGATGAGATCACTACTAAATATGACACTCTTCCTAGATGGCCTACTACGTATCTCGTTTCTGCTTAGGTTCACGGATTTAACTTCACATCTCCAACCCTATAAGTTCCTCCATTTCATATTGTAAAGTAAAACATGACATGAAAAAATGAAACAGAACTTCACCACAGGCAAATAAAAAATGTCACAGAAACTTAATTGTTTAAAATGTCTGTGATATATAATAGCAATCGTGGTTCACTAAACGATATCCCAGATGTGATCCTGACGCTCTGTACAACCCAAGGTGTAGTTGAACAAAAACCAGTTGCCTAACATGGCACTGTTCATAGTTCCGAATTGTATGCTGAATGATGACCACAGGATGTCAAGAAACTACCATTACAGCAAAATTGGAGTTCATAATAAGCATCATACAACGCGATGTAAAATATTTTGAAATTCATTTTCATTCTTTTTATCGTCCACATCATCACAATATCAATGATATCCTAAGCAAACAAATATTTGTAAAACAAAAGGAAAAAAGAAGAAGTCATGCAATGGATTCAAGTCTATAGTTGCTAATTTATAAACTCCCGTCCATGAATTATAAACTATAACACACTCGCGCATGTAGACAATTTGACATCCTGCATTGGGTTTTTCTAGATATTTCACATAATATTAGGAAATATGAGACATCAAACTAGGTAAAGTTTGGTCTGGGAAGCCATCCATGAGACGCAAGCAACTGCCTCAAATTAAATTGCAAACTTCGCCTAACAAGGTTACAAGGTTTGATTGTATAGATAACTTGAAGAATCGTGCAGGCAAAAGAATTTGCAGATAAAAGGTGCCCACTAAATGACTTCTTTTCCTGTTACAAAAATGAAAGAATAATATAGTCTATGAAACTCACTAGGAACGGAACTGGTGCATCTAGAAACTCAAGCATCCTTCCAGGTAGAATCTGCAAAATGAAAAGGAATTATGTAAACGGGACAGACAGAGTACTCCAGAATCTAAAATTTGAGAGACATTATAAAATACACAATAAATTCACCAAATAAAAACCTCTCAACTAATTTTTATAAGCAACATAAGAATAACCAAACTCCAGTTAACTGAGAAAACGACTGAAATCAGCCAACAAACTGAAGTTACCACAATGAACCATGGGATCTTATCGTACAGAGAGCACTGGGTTTAGTGGATTTTTTCCCATTAAAACTCCAATGTAACAAGTTACACCCTTCCTAAATTTTGGGTTTTTGGTTCAACATTAGGCAACTTAGTAACAAAGTTTCTTGTACACAACTTAGAAGGTCAAGATTTCAAATCCGAGAAACAACCTCTCTGGAAAACATAGGTAAGGCTAGTGCACACATCTCTCTAAATTTCACATACATTGCTGGAGCCATAAGCATAGGGTAGTTAATGCGAAATGTAAGCGCACGCTTCAAAATCCATGAAGCGTGTGCTTCGCTTTGCCTTGAGCATCGACAGAAGCGGACACTTGGCTGCACTCAAGAAATTGACGCGGTGCAGGATAAAGCGAGGCGCGACTCCTCCGCACTACGTCCTCATTGCAATTTAAGTGCATGCTTCAAAATCCATGAAGCGTGCACTTCACTTAGCCTTGAGCATCGACAGAAGCGAGTGCTTGGCTGTGCTCAAGAAATTTACGCAGTGAGGGACGAAGCGAGGCGCGACTCCTCCACACCCCGTCCCCATTGCTTAAGCGGGCCAGGCATGCACATTTCACAACACTGCCTAAGCATGATAATTGTGTTAGAATATGTATAAATGCTCCAACCCAACAAAAGTCAACTTACTGGGTTGAATGGTAAAACAACAAAACATAACATGGTATCGGGCAGGAGGTCTTCGGTTCAAGCCTTAACTTCTACAATTTAAACCCCCATTTGTTATTGCCCCAAGTGAGACTACCTCTAGTCTTAGGCCTCATTTTTTGTGCACATGTTGGGTTGTCGGATTATCCAGCCCACACATGAAAGGAAGTGTTAGAATATGTATAAACGATACGAAATTCCCAACCCAACAAGTTACCCTATTGGGTAGAATGGTCAAGTAACAAAACAAGTAGTTTAACCTACCACCATAAAACACATATCAAAAGGTTAGTTTTGCAGCTGCAATGATCTCCTCGCACGGTGAGGGTCGTCACTCGTCACCATTAGGCTCATAGGCTTTTTGAGGCAACATGAAAAAAACACTTATAAGTGGACCTTGCCAAGCTAAGGCTAGAGTTTCTAGAACAAAGATAATTATTGTGCACCAAAATCTCTTGTTTTTCTATTTCTAAATATTATAAGCAGGGTTTACATTAACATCATAAGGCTTCCTTTTTCTGATAATTCTTTTGTTTTCATTATTATTAGTAGCATAAGAGGGGAGTCGAACCTTGATTTGGCTAAAGTCCTAAGGAGTATGCTACCACTAGGCCAAGAGCTTCTTTTATCGTAAGGCTTCCTTAATTCTGCACCTGTTTCCATTTCTCAAAACTTTTACATTCACAAATAAAAAGTTAATAAAAACAACATAAAAAAAAAGGTTTTAACCAGCTAAGGGACCAGCTGGAGATGAAAGTATCTGGCGTAGATACACCATTTCCACCACCTAGAGTCATTGTTTCAAGAGTCACAGATGACTATTCAAGGATGTAGTACTTCCAGCACATGGACATTAGCTTCTGGCAGTAAGATCACTATTTGGCTGGGAATCCAATTGGTATCTCAGAGGGGAGAGTCTTCAAAAATATTCTCAATGAATTGATCTAGGATATTGTAAGGACTAACATATTTATCTTTGGGTATATCTATTACTTTATTGATTGTTATCTAGAATAAAAAACAGATTTTAGTGGTGGCTAAATGCTCTGAAACTTACTGGAAGCAATAGACTCTGCCATTCAAAAGGACGAATCATGGAAACGACAGATAATATTGTAGCTGATAGAACACCCTGCATTAGTTGAATTCCAGTCAAAGCCAAAGGCCAATCCAAAACAATAGTTTCATCACATTCAAATGCTCCACAGCAGTACATAAAAAGCGAGACATATAGTTTAGACATGAGAAATAATTGATCCATGTGTTGACATTAGCACCTATAACAAATATTCACTAACCAGGTTAGGGCAGACCACTACAACTTGTTTTTCTAGCAACACCCCAGCCAGTAGTGCCAAAACCTGAAAGAAACACCATCTATCAAATTCCCAACTCAAACAAATTTTATAGCATCAATTACATAACTATGCAGGAAAATATATGAAAGTAGCGTACATATATTAGGAAACAAAAGGCAAACAAGTATGCTATGTATCATTTAATGCGATTATGTTAAACTGTAATTTCTAAGTCATTAATTATACAAGGGACAAAGTACAACAGCTATTTATACATGTATTGGAGTTAATATCTGCATTCTTTAAACATGTTTGGAAATTTTCTTTTTAGATTCACATTTTCATTATATTAAATGTTCATCAAGGTGGAGGTGGAGGTGGAGCCTAACACTCGACAATATTTTCCAACAACCAACATGATTTTTAAATTTTTGTTTATTTTTCTAGACCTTTGCTACCATTTTCAATAAACTCACAGGAAACCCCAAATATTAAACAAATTTGATCTCAATATACAAGGGAAACATCCATCAAGACTTATACAACTATAGTTGAAATCAGAAAAGCATATCTTACTAAACTAAAACAATTTGAAGCCCTTAAGAAGCTTTAGGAAAAATAAAACTCTGAGTTGAACATCTGCTTTGAAATAGCTTAGCAGTGAGGATGTTACACTTTCAAGTGACAGAACTCGGCAAATCGTTGCGGTTGTCCAAATCGACAAAGCAAGTGCTTCCTCAGCAGCAGCCAACTTTGCATTGAACTTTTACCAGGATTAGTAATATCGAGTTAGTAAACAAACAAAGTAGCATAGGTAATAAGAACACAGGAACCAAATAAATACCTCAGCGGCTTCTATTGAATCTATATATTTTCCAACAATGCCAAAGGCTTCAACTGAAGGTCGTCTATATTCAATTGCCTGAAAATGTTCAAGAGGCCTAAACACTATTTCACTTCCTCTTGCAGGAATAGGCAGAGCATGATAGCTGCAGACTATCTGTAGTAGATCATTTTTGTTTTCCTATCAAGGTGACACAAAACTCAAAAAATAATTAAATAGGGGGAGGAAAAGTAATATAAAGATATAAACAAGAGAAACAACAATAAACGAACCCTTGCCCATTCCATTATTAATTCGTCACCAAAATCCTTTTCAGCGCTCAAGAAAAGCAAGTCATCCTCGTCCTCTGATGCCATGCTTCTGACTGGACTGCCAAAGACAACAACAAAGTTACCATAATTATGCCAGAGTAAAAGTGAATTACATGATAAAGAGCTTTAGTACCAAGTCAACTCGGACACAATGCGAGTTCACCAAAAATGACCAGGAGAATGATTAATTGATTATATATCATAAGTTCCTAACTGGAATTGCAGAGATTTCTCGATGACCGTCTGATGTAACATGATAATTCCTAAATATGGCCAGTGCATAAACTAATACTGATTTCATTCCTATACAGAAGTTAATTATACAAATAAACATATTATAGTTACAGATCTACCACCTGAAGAGGGACTCAGAACTCCCAACACGCTCGATTATGCGGCTCCTAGAGCACCAAAAGGAACCTATCTCAGGAGAAACCCGGCCAACTTCCCCACTGCTGTACATTCTTTCTAAAGCATCAGAACGAGTTTCTGATGCCTCAGTGGCACATTCATCAAAATACTGTGAAATTCTCCTTCCATCTTTATCTACTTCCCTTGCTTGACTAAGACCTGAAGACTCACTGGCAGTGACACTTTCAGGAGATGGCGGATCTGACATCTTTAATGAAGAGGATGGGATCTCATCATCTGATATGATTCCAGCAGCAGCACCAGCAAGAGCCACTGCACTGTCAACAGGTATTGCAGAAGCCATCCAGTCAGCAATGCAGTCAGTGGGAGGAGATTCAACATTCCCATTCATTTGACAATGAAGTTTGGTTTCTGAAGGGACGTAATTGGTGAGAGACATTTCGGTGACAAACTGTGTTATCCTATTTAAACGCTCCTGTGCAATGATGCTGCACCCCAAGTAGGTAAAAATATATTATGTTGTTTGAATCAATCACAGATAAAGCCTCTTTTTAAAAGAAAATGAAGTTAATGTAGACCTGTTCAACATCTCGTAATGCAACTCAAAGAAAGGAACCCTGGTTAGCACACAATAACAGCGAGGTGCAGAAACTAAATAACGGCAGCATCTTCCTAATGATTGAGAAAGGGTTGATGAGGTAGCTAAGATGCCGGGAGGCCTCTGAACAATTTCTGAGACATGTAAGCAAACCCCATAAAGTGTAGCATTGTCCGCCACCTGAACAAGAGTGCATAAAAATTCTCCTCAGCATCCAACTTGTGGCTTTTAAACGTAGCAGAACTCTAAAAATGGGTAAACAATGACAGTACAAACTCAAACCAGAGGAAAAGCTTTGATGTGCACCATGCTTTCCTCTCCAGAATTCCATATGCATACACAACCAGAAATATTAAGATCTCCAATACTTTCATCACTCTGTAACTTGCTTCCAAACCAGCCGACAGTTGAAGAAACTAGTTGTCTTAGCTCAGTATAATTAACTACGTGCTATTTTGTTACTAAAGTACTAAACCTCAATGAAAAACTAAATATAATTGAAATAAAATCAAGATACAAAAATTCAGCTAACAAAAATACAGAAAAAGTATCCATGAAAAAATATTTCGAATGCAAAAAAATTTCATTTTTCTTTTTTTTTTTGTGATCAATAATTCAAAAGCGAATATATAGCAAAAAAGACACTACAATAATCCTTACACTGTCAAAAAAATATATAAAAAAAAAGCAATAAGAGAACATATAGCAAGGACCAGCAAGGTTGACAAAAAACACCGGAGTACAACACATCACAATTTGATTTCCTATTTTCCTCAATTTTGTAAGTTAATGCCACATTGCTTGTAAAGAAAAAAATTCAGATAAACACCCAAAGACCACTGTGGTAGCAATTTTAAACAATAAGTAGCTCACAAATAAGATGAAGAAATAGATATAACGTACCTTAAGTGAAAATACAAATGACAGATCATCTCTCCCTAAATGCTCCTGTGGACAATACAGTATTTAGAAATTGTGCATCTAATAAGAGTTTAAAGCTTTATTGATTGGGAACAAGGGTGTAGTTTGGCTTTCCCAGAAACATAAAATTCAAAAGAGCCTTAAGATTACCGAGATTGAGCATAACTTGATAATGTCAATATGTTTGCAATTTATTTTTTATTGGGAGTTCAAGAGTTTAAATTCTCACTATCCCAGGAGCATAAACTTGAATAGAGAGAAGCTCAGTTCCCTCCTCAGTTTCTAGAAGCTACTTCATGAAAATAAGTCTGATAGAAGCATGGACGATAAGGAGGCTTCAGACAGATTTCAGAGGTACTGTCCTCCTTTAGACATAATTATTGGAAGAAAAAAAAATGTTTATCCAAACCAGTCATAGATTTCACTGAAATTGCATTTGGAGGAAAAAGTCCATCAAAAATTGTCTTTTTTAACCTAGAATGCCATTTGGGGCAAAATGAACTTTTGAGTTTCGACAGACAAGAGGTTTTTCCATTTTAAATTTTTAATTGATGCTCTCTTTGCAAATCAGTAGAAGAATTGGACATCTAAGATAGCAGAGCAAAATCACACTTTGTAACCGACACTAAAGCTATAGAATATGACTAAAAACACTTAGATGCTTCACTTGATGCAAAATGAGATGGTTGTTTGGCATACCTGTCCATAAACTAGTTCGTTGAGATCACTTAGTGATGGAGTCCTCTCCAGTAACCGTGCCTTTAGGAGTATAGTCCATCAATGAAACAATGTGTTACTGATAACTTCATTAACAACAATAGCAAAGGAAAAGACCCTTACAGAAGTTATATATATCAGGAAATAAAAATTCATATATTTGTGAGTAAAAAATATTCATTTCAAAAGACATATTAGTGAAATTGAAAATCTATCTAAATGTGTCTAATGAAATGCTTCTTTAAGTATGATAAGTGATATCAGACACTGTCAAGAAAATAATACGTTGTTACGGATCTCAAGTAATACATATTGCATATTGTCAACGCATGGTTGGAATCATTTTATTGAAAACCGAAAAATGCAATGATTAGTTGAAAAATAAACTAGATCAAACACAGTCATTACAAATTTGTCAAAGCGAAAAGAAGATAAAGAAACATAAACAGGAAAAATTCGAAGAAAAGATATAACAGAGTGAGAGCAAGAGCAGTATGAGAATCCAATTGAGATACAATCCTGGTGGCTAAAGAAATTATGATAAAATTTAACCAGGGGCAAACCTTAACACCTCCAGGGAAACAGAAGGCAGACAGATCCTTCAGGCGCATAGCTAATCTCTTCCCAGGAGGATATTTAAAAAGTATCTGTAGACGAAGGAAAATTTAAATAGATGAGTAACTCCCACTATTCTCAGCCTTTATGAGAAGGGAAGGAGAAAATATTTGTAAGTTAGGCATCTAACAAAATTATTAAATTAAAAAACTCAGAAGGAATGCAACTAAAAAAGCTGGCCACAAATCGAGTATCTAATAGAGCAATCTGTATATGCTCACAGGTCAAGTGGTCAGCTAAAGCATACAATGATACAAAATGGCCCAGTTCAAATCAACATTAATAAATTTCAAGCAGAATTGTTTTGGTCACCATAGTAGCACATAAAATTTCCTCATTTAGAAGGAAAAATAGTATTGCATATTGCCATTGTATGAAACACAATCGTTAAAGGCATACAGAGAACATCATGAACACGAGGACGCCATAACTACAACTTATGGGAAACATGGCAGCAAAAGTTTAGATCATAATCCATAGGTTATTGAAGATATAATGAGAAACCCTAGAAAAAAAATACAAATTTACTGATGTGAGTCAACCTGAGGCTCCAATGTTGGAAAAAAAGGACCTCGATAGTCAAGCATTTTGAAGTCTATTATTCCAGATCCTTCCATATCCAACTCCCATTTTTTCCTTTTTGCAAATGCATTCTCCACACCTTCAAGATTAGCATCTGGATGAAGACCCGCAATGATGAAGTGCTCAAAAAGTGATGTGGGATCCTTATATTGTACATGTTCCTATAACACATCGTCATATCATCATTTGACAAGGCAGATATATATTTACGAAGTAAAAATGAATATAGCTAAATCACTAAATCACCAAAGTGCGTGTGAAAAATACAAATATCACAAGCGAACGCCCATGCCTAGGAAAATAGAAGTCATAAAATTTCACACACCTATGCTCCAATCAATAATACCAAATTGAAGAAAAAGAACATAGTGTCGTTCTGCACTGCTGCTTTAAGACAGATAAGGCATTCTATGAAAAAATTGAGAAACTTTATAAAGGAGGAGCGTCAGACACGATATTGCTTTTGTCCAACCCTGAGGAGATCAACACTGTATACTAATTTCTTAAACTCATGCAACAGGTCTCACTAATCTGTAAATGAAAGTGCCTTCGAGGTTATGCATTCTAATCTATTATTTCTCCTTTTCCTTATTTTCTTTTGGCAATAACTATTTTCCTAGTTAGCAAGATGCATGCAAGGAATTTTGTATATAATAGTAAGGGGTGCTGCACTGCATAACTTATCTACACTAAAAATATAAAGGGTGCTGCACTGCACAACTTATCTACACTAAAAATATAAAGGGTGCTGCACTGCACAACTCATTGTCCAAAACCAAATTATGATCAGTTGGTGACAAGTGACAACTCGTTGGGCATTCTCAAAAACGAATAACATAACTTCTTATACGTAAGGAATCATCTAAACTCAACATATCTCTAGCATTAAAGTAGTATAAACTATCTTTTTAAAAAACAACAATAATTTTACAGAGAATCCTAAGCCAGTTCCCTACATTCAATGGGGAACTAAAGCTTAAAAATATTATACTGTAATAGTTACTTTGTAGTAAAGAAAAATTGCAGAATATCCATTCATACTATGACCAAACACAAAAATTTGAATAATAGAGTATTACATTAGTTGAGGACAAAGTACCGGAGTTTTGGAGTGAAGCTGATACCACTGTCGTTTTTGGTTAGCCAAGACCTCAGGGTTGAAGTTTGGGTTGCAATCATGCTCCCTTGAATTGGCACCCCATCGCCATGCCTTCTGTACCTGACTCTTCAACCTCTGAAAACTGCTGGTGCGTCGATGCACCACAGGCATAACTTCACTTTGACTTCGCCTGTGTCCTGGACCCGACTGGGAGTTAGGGTTACCCAAGTGCACACTCTGCAGTGCTTCACCAGCCACCCTAACTGCCTCCTCGGACAAATGATGCAGCACCCAATACGGTGACGTTGGCTGGTCCTCATGTCCCTCCACATCCTCCTTTGAATCCATTTTTAGGCTTACCGCATCCTTTGTGATCCCCATTTCAGCAAATGAAAATCACAACCTCCATTAAAGTCTAAGCTCCAATTCATCGTACCATCCACACTAATTTTCACCAAAATCAGGCAGCCATAATTCCAATATCACAAACCAACGTAACAAGGTCCTTCAACTGCTATTGCTCCCGTACTCTACAATAACTTAACTGACTTCCTTCCTTATTCAATCCGCTCTGCTCAAATAATGTACACGGATAATCAAAGAAAACAAGAGTTCTCTTGTCCCACAAACTTCAAAAGTACGGATGCAATTTGGGCGTTCTGATGCAAATGCGTATACCTAAAAGCCCAATACCCGCAAAAAAAATAAAAAAGCAAAAACAAAATCAGAATTCACAGAGTTATCAATACAATAAAAATATGCAGACAGTAAATTGCCAAATCAAGACCATTAATACCCACTGTTTCCATTTGTTCTTCAGAATACAAAAGTACCTACATACGTAACCGAACTTGAAGATGATAATATGAATTGAAACACAATAAATGCGTGTAAGAACATCAAATTGAAAGTTAACCAAAACCAAAACAAAACCTAATATATATGAGCGAGAGCGAGAGAGAGAGAGAGAAGTTACCGCATGCCAGATTGTGCTCCCAAGAACAGAGAGGGAGAGAAGGAGTTGCCAAAAATAGGAGCGAATTAAGTAAAAGGAAGGAGAGGTTATACACAGGAGAGAAAGTGTGCTTCGGCGAATCATGCTTTTCCTACATATGCAATACTAATCAGATTTTGCCATTTTGCCCATTAATTTCAGAAGCTCTATTTAATGTAATACCGATAAAGCCCCTACACTTCAACGGGCAAAATATAAAATTACTAATTATGGGGATAAATAATTAAAAGAAAATGATGAGTCTTAGGACACGTATAATAAAGACGAAAAATGTGTATTGAAATCTGAAAAAATGTTTAATTGAAATTTATATTTGAAGTTTAAAAAATTAAATGAGACAGTATTTATTGCACAATAAAAACTTATCATGTGCCTTAAAAACACACTTTCTCGTTACCTATAATTGAATATACTAATTTGAAGTAAGATCGGTGAGCAATCACAATGGTTGTTTCTTATTGGGGACAACAAATACTTATTGAGATATGTGTTTTGCTGATGCAATTGAGCATGTGTTTTGACTTTTGAATAATAAAGATGGAATCCAATATTAATTTTAGTGAAAAAATTGATAGAGGAGGAATGAGAGGTTAGTTAATGACTTGACTTTTGGATAATAAAAAAATATATTAAAAATAATATTTTGCTGATATAATTTTAAATACGTATTTTATTGATATAAATAAATTACTTGCAGGCGCCAAATGAGAAGTAAATGGGAAGACTAGGCTGTGATCATTTGTTATCGCTCAATATTTGAACTTTTCGCAGGAGTATTTTGGTGGATATTTCGGTAATTACACGATTAAAAATCATAGCTTTATGGTAGCTTCAAAGAACGAGAAAGTGGTTTGACTTTGAAGATCAACGTGTCGCAGTCTAAAGGTGTAACGCTTGCATTTATTGAAAACCGTTGTAATACTGTGGGACCCGTAATACTCACGCCTACGATCTCCTTAAAGCTCGTTAGATTCGTTGTCCGTTGATACAGTACTTTCATATAAATTTAGTTAAATCTGGTAGTCAATTTCCCCCACTTTATGGGACGTCTCTTACACGCGTTTGCAATACAGGGTAAAATAATTATTTTATTTAGTATATAATTTAAGTTTTTCATCGAACCTCAAAATTCAAAAATATTGTAGATCTCACCATGAAATCTTTTTATTTTGATTCAAATTAAGAGAAATTTAATGGTGAAATTATTCCAGCCTCTCACATCCCGTTCGGAAGAGCGTACTTGCTGTAAAAATTGCAAACAATCCCTATAATTTACACTGTATACGTATGATCAATTTTAAAATGTGAAATCTACATTATTTTTGAATTTTAAAAGATAAAATCGAACAGATGGATTGAAAACTGTATGTATAAGATAAAAATATATGCAAAAGAAATAACATGTTTATGACTTTAGTTTGTCTTTCGCAATTATTAAATAACCCCTAAATAAATGATTATGTCTAGCCATCAAAAAGTACATAAAATGAGATGTACACCGTATTAATGAATGTTTTTGAAATTAAATGACAAATTTTTATTATCGTTTAAAAAAATGTGAACTATATTGTTTGTTTGATTATTTATTAAGCGATAATCAAATTATAATTGAGTTAGGAGTCTAAAACTCGAATTTCAATACACAATTTATAAATTAATACAATTAATTTTTTTTAAAAATAAGTTAAGAAGAGAATGACGCAACAAATTTCATTAAAGTGCACAATACCATTTTTTCCTCCTTTTTTGCAGCCACCACGTGCAGAGCCCGCGACGGGATCAACGTATCAAAAAATGAAAATTTGAAAGTCATTTGTATTGCACGTGCTAGCTACCGTCTTTTGCATCGAAAATTGTATCCTTTATTATTTATATACCCAGTTGAGTTGAGTTGCGTTGAGTTGCAGAACATTTTGCGCAGTGGCTCAAGGAAGAAGTTTAACTTGGACGAAGAGAATGAAAGATAGATGGACTGACACTATAATGTTCTTTTATTTCACATCTCTCAAAACTGATTTGAAAAATTAACATTATTAGGTGTTCTGGGTGGATAAATCATGTGACACATTTAATAGTGTGATTTTCTTCAACATGTGACCTATCTTACTTTTTCATTAACATGGATGTCATCCACACACTTAGATGTGTTACGTGAAAATGCATCCGTACCATATGATAATTCCTCTTTGACTACTAATTTCTAATCTCATCCTCACACAGGAGAATAGTTTGATAGACATATCGAATGCCTTATTAGATTTTTTGTACAACAATGATGATAACCCTTTTAAGTTCTACATGAGTCACGCAGTGATGTACTTGCGTTTTCAGAGGTCCGGGATGAATTCTAAAATTAGAATCCTCATAAAAATAATTTAAGGAAATTTAAATGAATTATTTCTTTTAATTTTTAAATTGTAATTGGATGAATATTATTCGACTTTTTTTTTGTTTAAATGAAGCCTATAAAATCTTCATACCGATGATATACAAAAAAAAAATCGCACGAAGCGCAGACATACCTCTAGTTAATCCTCTAAAACATGAGACCCTTAAAATTTGATGACCCTAGACGGCCGTCCGTCTTGTCCCACCCGAGGAATGTCTATGAAGTCATAATATAACTTGCAAGGATCACGGAAGTGTTGACTCTTAGGGCCGTCTAAGTTGGTCTTTGGGTTTAGAAGCTTAAAAATGGGCCAAATTTGTTCGGGCCGTAAACAATGACTCCAAAGTGAGCGATCCATATAAATGACAATAACCTAATTACCTGTCAATAAAAATGAGCCAGCTTTTGTGTTACAGTCTTGACTTTCTTATTTACAGCTAAAGGAGTAAACGTCACAGTCAATATACAATCCAAGAAGTAAGAACCAATATACAAAATCAGAAACAAAGCACTTGTACAAGGAAACTCTAAGACAAACACTAGTCTACAAAAACAAGTATTTCCTCAACCGATTACCCATGAATTCAGGGTTTATTTCATGAAGAAGTTTACAAACCAAATTCACAAAGGAAATTAGGAAATCACTCAAGTCAAAAATATTGAACTGAAAAAAGAAGAATCCATGAATGGAACAGAGAAACTTACTACCAATGATTGGATTTTGATCGAAAAGGCGAAATTCAGAACTCCAGTCCCCGCTTCTTAACGCAGATGAATTCGGATTTCTTCAAGGCAAACAACTGATCTTTGATCTTTCATCTACTACCGCGCGTATAGAGAGATATATGTGTGTCGAGAAGCCAAAACGCGTTCGTAGATAGTTTGAGTTCAGTCGGATAATATTACCGTTAAGGCGCCGAAATAATAGGGACACATTTCTGGCGCCAACATAATTGCCTGCTGTCGTGTCCTTTTGGGATTGGTTGCATAATTGACGTCACTCCCACACTGTCTCTGCTACTGAGTATACCTATAACCCGAGAGCGAGAGCGAGATTGCAGACCTTGAAGCATATCTCAATGAATGTGAACTCCCTGAAGCAATTAATCAGAAATTTCTCTCTGATATGCGAACAGAGTGTTAAGATTACAGGAGGAGCTACTCCGATCTTCTATGGAGTCTTGAACTCTTGATCAGAACTCCGAAGTGAGTCTCCTCTCTCATCTCTACGCTTCTCCGGTGAACTCAAAAGTTCTTCACGTTGGTTCGTTATCTTCTCTGCCCGTCGAACTCTAATGTGTCTCCTGATCTCCTCTCCATGTTGGTTCTTTGCGTTCTCTGCCCGTCACTCGTCAGTGCCCTAACATGGGTCTTCGAATGGACTTCATCATATTGGGCTTTCTTTTACATTGGGCCTATGTCACTTGGGCTCACTCCAGGTCTTCTTCTGAGTTGCGATTAGTAATAGTGTTTACTGTTTAGTAATTTAATATTGGGTCTTCATTGGACTTAATCATATTGGGCTTTATTTTTCTTTGGACCTCTATCTTCTAGACTTGGGCTCAGTCAGTGTTCTTCTTTGTCTTTTGAATTGATAAATGTAGTAATGTACTAGATTCTCTCAATCTCTCCTTCGGTCCTTCTTACACTTCCTCTCCCCTCCGTGCTTACTTCTTGCAAAAGCTTCAACCTGCAGATTATATCACAGAGCCCTGCGAACTTGCTGCTGGGGAATTACAGGCGTGCTGTCAACGATTTCAAGTTTTTTCCGACTGATTTCAAGGTTTTGATGTATTTTCATTCTTAGTTTCTTGTTTTTGTTCGATATTAGAAGGCGTTGTTACTTTGTGGATTATTTAGGTACTGTAACTAGCTACTAAAGCATCTTCGGCCTTGAATTTTTTGACGGAAGCAATATCATATTGCGATAGGGGGCAAATCGATTCGAAGAAAGCTACTATGCAAATTGATGCGAGAAAGCTTGAACAGGAACAGCTTGAGGATGAAGTTAACAGTTATATTGCAGAGGCTAAGGTTTGATAATTGGATCTGTTCACATGTAATTGTTTAATTTACCATTACCCTGAAAATTGATGACCATTTTGGTGTTGGAACTTCACACAACCTACTGGACAAAGGAAGCTAATATTGGATAAAAGATAAAATTCTTCACTGGCCGGCCAGTTCTTCTTCTGTACCCAGAGGACATGTCCAGTTACTTCATCGAGGATCCCCGGTCTTGAATTATTTCCCCATTTTCTTGTGTGTATTTAATGCAGTTATCAAGCATCCATCCGCATTCACATACAGTGCATACGCATTTCCTGTTGCTAAGATATGTCTATCGTACTTCATTTATCTACTTGTTTTCTCACTTCCGACTCTCATACGCGGAGTCTCCTAAATTGTTTCTGAAAGATCAAGGTTCTTGAAAGAGTTCAGAGCTGGAAAATGGACTCCGCTGTGATTGGGCAATGTCAATGACAGATATGAGGGGGAAAAGGTAAGAGTTATTTTCTCTTGAAGACAAACGATGTTCGTAGTTGAATCGAAGCAATGAATCCTGTATTTGAGAAGACGAACAAATGGTGTTTGCAGTAGAGGCTAAAGACAAGTTGCCCATCATGAATGAGGAAAACGTCTACCAATTTTTTTTTGTAATCATTTTTGCTTTGAGTTCTTTAGGAAATGAAGTAAATGAGTATGAATTTATTGGTTTTGATCAATAATGTTGATGAACGTGTCTCCGCTAGATTTGGTTTGGTTTTTCCCCCTGAAAGTATAAGTTCTGTAAAGACAATTCAATTGAGAAACACGAATAATGATTTAGCAAGATTAAATCTTGTTTTGACCATTACCTTTGCTTAATAATTCTATGAATTAGTCAGTTTCCTAATCGAGGCGTCCCCCTCCACTAAAAAATTAAAAAACAATAACAATAACATCAACGAATTCACAGAACCATGTGAAAAAGGGGGGATGACTTTTTGTTATATATTAACAATCGTCATTCTTAACAGACCTTTCTACCCATCATCCTAAGTTTTTTGGCCAAACGTTGCTTCACGGTAGAAGATTTGCATACCCTTTTGCCAAAAGAGCTCGCTGACTTCTTGCAGGGCTTCGGCGCATCCTTTAGATCAATCAATTGAACTTGCCTCGACTTCTTAGATTGTTGATAGTTTTCTTGGAGTTTCCTCTTGGTGATCTCCAACTTAGGTTCATAGGACAATTCAACATTAGCAGCAATCACCATTTTCTTTCTCTTAACCTTTTCAAATCTTGATTCAGTGCAAGATCCATAATCAGCTCTCCTGTTGTCGGTGTGCTGGGGAGCAACATCAAGTTTATCGAACACTTTGCCTTTCCCATAAGCTGGTTTCTTCAACATTTCGCTTTCACTGTAGAGATCCATGACTCTCTTCATATCCTTTCCTCTGCCACAAGAGACTTTATTATGCTCTTTGTCTTTGCTAATAGGCTGCAACTTGGGCAAAATAAGGCTCCGTGGTTTCCCTTTCCCATGCAACTTGAGCACAGCAAGACTTTGCGGTTTCCCTTTCCTGTTCGGACTGCCGTCATTTTTGTTGCATGTCCTGGTTGCTTTTGAATCTGCAGGTGCATCATTGTCGAATAACTTTCCATCCATCATCCAACTGAAATTAGCTTCACAATTTAAATAAGCTTCATCCATCGGAGGACAATCAAGTCCAACAATCTCTTCCAAGTTCTGGTGTTCTTGGAGATTTCCCTGATTTCCTCCCCAGTCCTCAATTTCATCGTCAATTCCATCAAAAAAGCTGTCATAGGTCCATTGAAGTCCAGCCATAGAGTCCTTGCTATATGCTTCTCCTTTGTCAGATGGACAAGGTAGAAGGCAATTATTCCTCCTTGTCATCTTGCTGCAATAATTAGAAATAATTAGAACATCAGAGTTAAGCATAACATGCCATAAGTTCATCATTAATTTATTCAAACAACTTCAAATGAATCAACAGTAAAATCAGACTAGTTAACAAAAGTAAAGTCTGATGTCTCCCCTCAAATTTAGAATTCAGTGACATAGGATTTTAGATCAGAGTTTCAGACAGTGATTAAAAACCTATGAACCTTTAATACAACGAAGAGTTTCAGAGGTTTTGGGGAAAATCAATCGTGGATTCTCACCATCCATGTTTGGGTATCAACAAAATCAGGGTACTTACTCAAAGAAGCAGTGGATAGGGTTTTTTTTTCTCCTAAATACGAAATAAATTACCATATACAGAGTCAGAAACAAAGAACTTGTATAAGGAAACTATATGGCAAACACTAATCTACGAGGGAAAAAAAGTATTTCCTAAACCCATGAATTCAGGGTTTATTTCATGAAAGGGAATCACATAAATCAAAACTATTAAACTGAAAAAAGAAGAAGAATGGAACTGAGAAACTTACTTGAGTTTGATCGAAAACGCAAGTTCAGAACTTCAGTCGCCGCTTCTGAACGCAGATGAATTGGTGCTTCTTCACAGAAAATTCTCGCTACTTTCATCTACTACGGGCGTATAGAGAGATATATATATATATATGTGTAGAGAAGCCAAAACGCGTTCGTAGATAGTTTGAGTTCAGTCGGATGATATTACCGTTAAGGCGCCGGAATAATAGGGGCACATTTCTGGCGCCAACATAATACATGCGACGTGTCCATTTGGGATTGGTTGCATAATTGACGTCACTCCCACACTGTCTCTGCTACTAAAAATCCAACAGCGAGAGCCCGATTTCGGGCCTTGAAGCATATATATGAATCTGGGCTTCCCCCTGAGGCAATTAATCAGAAAGTTCTCTCTGATATGAAAACAGAGTGTTAAGATTAGAGGAGGAGTTGCTACGATCCCCAATGGAGTCTTGATCAGAACTCCGATGTGCGTCTCCTCTCTCATCTCCGATCCTCTCCGGCGATCTCAAAACTTCTTCACGTTGGTTCGCTGCCTTCTCTGCCCGTGGAACTCTGATGTGTGTCTCCTCTCTCAGCTCTGCGCCTCTCCTGTCTGGAAGACTGGAAGCTTCACGTTGGTTCCTCGTTCTCTTCCCCTCCGGTAGTGCCATAACATGGGTCTTCAAATGGACTTAATCATATTGGGCTTGTAGATTGGGCCTTTGTTTTCAAAACCTGGGCTCAGTCCAAGTGTTCTTCTTCCTTGGTAAAATAACCACCGTCTTCTCTGCATGTACTTCTTGCAATTTTAGCTTCAACCTGCAGATAATCTCGCAGAGCCCATGTGAAATTGATGCTGGGAAATTACAGGCGTTCTCTCACCGATTTCTAGTTTTACCCGACTGACTTCAAGGTTTTGATCTATTTGCATTCTTAGTTTCTCGTTTGTTTGTTCGATATTAGAAAGTGTTGTTTCTTTGTGGATTATTTAGGTACCGTAACTGGCTACTAAATCAGCTTTGGCCTTGAATTTTTCGAAGTTATCAATACATTGGCAGGTGATTCCTCAATTATCTTCTCCTATTTCCTTGTTCACATACTACAATCCCATTCTTAAGCGTGGAATTGACAAATTTATGTCGACTGTGAAAGATGTTGGTGTCAAAGGTAATGTGTTATTTTGCTTTGCACAACCTTTAGGCTTTCCTCATGCCCCGAATTGCTGTACATTATGTAGTCAATTTGGTGAAGCTCTAAAGAGTTAGGTGAAGGTGGCATGATTTACTTGCACAAAGATATAGGTTCGCGATTAATCTGTAATGTTTTTGACTTTTGTATTTTAAGCTCTGAACCTGGAGTCAATTCAGACTGTCTGGATTTTTCTAATGCTCATACCCTTCATCTCCATGACCATGTGAAGGATGTGTTTCATGTCTCAGGAAAAGGTTCTAATGAGACTTGGTTGTTGTTGTAACGTTCTAGAGGCTTGGCTTCTTGAATTGGGTTGTAGGGTGGGGCACCGAGGAATATGTTAAACCTGTGTGCAGTGCCCTATAGTAAAATAAGATGGGTGGAGGTTTGCTTATAGTTTTTCCATTACTAATTCTGTTTTGATCTATCACCATAACTCCACGTTTGTTTGCAGGGCTTCTTGTCCCAGACGTTTTTCTCGAGGAGAGTGAACTTTTGAGAATAGAAGCCATCAAGAATAACATCGAGCTGGTATTTTTTTTTCTTTTTTTCTTTTCAGGATACCTGGAAGAGTAATCTTCTCAATCAGGCATTCTTGAATCTCTCCTACTTCCCCCTCCCCAGCACCCAAACCCACCAGATTATGACTCAGAAAAATTGAAAAAGACCTCCCAAGCAGCTCTGCCAAAGGGATATGGCCGAGTAGAACACGTTAATTTTGTGATTGCATTGCTTTCATGTTAAACCTTCTGTAGTGACTCCTACTATGAGCTTTTTACTCATCATCTACTGATTTATGTATTCACATTGCTGTTGTTGTAAGGTTTTGTTCACAACGCCTACTACTCCAAAAGATCGAATGAAAGCCATTGTCGAGGCATCAGAGGATTTGTCTATCGTGTAAGAACAGCTTCCAAATAATTTCTCTTCTTTATCATGATTTGAACAGTTGAGCTTCGTAAATTTCCCCCTCCCTTAATGTAAATGGGGTGAACATCTTACTAGTACATATTTTTCAATTTTGACTGTTTTGTTGTGTAGGTGAGTTCAATTGGAGTTACTGGTGCCCGTGCCAACACAAGTGATCGGGTTTAAAATCTTTTGCAGGAAATTAAGGAGGTCTGGTTTTTTTCAAATAAGTAAATTGCCAAAGCACTTGATATGAAAAATTGGTGGGTTATTTTCTTTGTTGTTTCTTCGGTAAGCAAGCTTGTAATTTGGTGGAAGGTCTTTACAAACAAATTCCGTTGGTGCATTATTATTTATTAACATGATAATGACGACCTTTGTTCATCAACACTTCCAGCATGACTTGTACCACCACCATCGCTGGGCCAAGCACTGATTCCAAAGTGACCGAACTGAAGATTTCAGCACTATCAATCTGCAGTGGTCCGTACATTGGATTCCTGCTCCATTTTCAGTTCCATTTCGCAGTTCAAACTTACCATTTCTATCTACTGACTACTGAGTCGGCAGCTAACAGGCCACGATTTTTTGCCACTGACCCACCAGTATTTTAGAAGAGCCATCAAATGCCTAGAAGAAATGATGAAGAACCCTTTCTCTGAATAAGTTGAAACATCCCCTTGGAGCTTAACGAATTGGCAGCACACCGATTCCTGTACTCATATCAAGCACAGCAACTGTGCTGCTCTACTGTCTCTCGCCGGCGAAGGCAGCTGAAGACTGTTGCATGGATAGCAGCCACACTTTTGTCAACATTTGTATTGTTAATTCTTGGATTGTTCTAATGTTTTGAATGTATTTTACATACTTATTTTTTGCTGGATCCAACGTCGTTTATTTTGCACGCATGGCAAACAGTTCCCTTTGCTTCATTTGTAATGTAAACCACGAATGGTATGATTGAAGGATGCTTCTTCATAATCCGCATCTGCAGATCAAAAGACAAGGGCAGGATTAAATAATAATAAAACGCCAAAAACTTGCATGGTAAAAGAAAAATATAACCCAACTGAGATGACAGAATTACCAAGGCTTAAGTGAACACCCTCGACGACCACTAACACTTTTCTCTCTTCCCATGCAGTAGTTATCCTATCCAGGCTTTCAATCACCATCTCCCTCTGCGCTTTATATCCTTAAACAGCCATTTGTTTTGCAGTGATCATCTCAGTGCCACTACCGCTCCCTTCAAATAATTGGGTATCAGGCTTCCCACCTTTGGAAGCTGTGTATACCTCGTTAACTAATGGAGGCCTCTCCCTCCGGTAAAAAAATTAAAATTAAAAATAACATAAACCCACACTGATACCAGATTCAAATATGTTAATCTTAGAATGAGTACGTGCATCACAGATACTAATGAGGGTTTCAATACAATCTCTTTCATCTGTAGTTATCGAAATGTCAACAAATTGAGACTCATAAAAAATCGTTTGAAGCTCCTCTCGTTTCGGATCATTACCATCATATTCAATTTATACATCAAAAAATATATTACACAGTAAAACACATGAATTCACAGAACCATGTGAAAAGAGGGGGGGGATGACTTTGTGTTTCGTATTAACAATCGTCATTCTTAACAGACCTTTCTACCCATCATCCTAAGTTTTTTGGCCAAACGTTGCTTCACGGTAGAAGATTTGCATACCCTTTTGCCAAAAGAGCTCGCTGACTTCTTGCAGGGCTTCGGCGCATCCTTTAGATCAATCAATTGAACTTGCCTCGACTTCTTAGATTGTTGATAGTTTTCTTGGAGTTTCCTCTTGGTGATCACCAACTTAGGTTCATAGGACAATTCAACATTAGCAGCAATCACCTTTTTCTTGCTCTTAACCTTTTCAAATCGCGATTCAGTGCCAGATTCATAATTAGCTCTCCTGTTGTCTGTGTGCTGGGGAGCAACATCAACTTTATCGAACACTTTGCCTTTCCCATAAGCTGGTTTCTTCAACATTTCGCTTTCACGGTAGAGATCCATGACTCTCTTGATTTCCTTACCTCTGCCATAAGTGACTTTATTATGCTGTTTGTCTTTGCAAATAGGCTGCAACTTAGGAACAATAAGGCTCCGTGGTTTCCCTTTCCCATGCAACTTGAGCACAGCAAGACTTTGCGGTTTCCCTTTCCTGTTCGGACTGCCTTCATTTTTGTTGCATGTCCTGGTTGCTTTTGAATCTGCAGGTTCATCAATGTCGAACAACTTTCCATCCATCATCCAACTGAAATTAGCTTCACAATTGAAATAAGCTTCATCCATTGGAGGACAATCAAGTCCAACGATCTCTTCCAAGTTCTTCTGTTCTTGGAGATTTCCCTGATTTCCTCCCCAGTCCTCAATTTCATCGTCAATTCCATCAAAAAAGTTGTCATAGGTCCAGTGAAGTCCAGCCATAGAGTCCTTGTTATATGCTTCTCCTTTGTCAGATGGACAAGGTAGAAGGCAATTATTCCTCCTTGTCATCTTGCTGCAATAAATAGAAATAATTAGACTATCAGAGTTAAACATAACATGCCATGAATTCATTAATTTATACAAACAACAAACAACTTCAAATTAATCAATCAGTAAAATCAGACTAGTTAACAAAAGTAAAGTCTGATGTCTCCCCTCAAATTTAGGATTCAGTGACATAGGATTTTACATCAGAGTTTCAGACAGCGATTAAAAACCTATGAACCTTTAATACAACGAAGAGTTTCAGAGGTTTTGGGGAAAATCATTCCCTGATTCTCACCATCCATGTTTGGGTATCAACAAAATCAGGGTACTTACTCAAAGAAGCAGTGGATAGGGTTTTTTTTCTCCTAAATAAGAAATAAATTACCATATACAGAGTCAGAAACAAAGAACTTGTATAAGGAAACTCTATGACAAACACTAATCTACAAGGAAAAAAAAAAGTATTTCCTAAACCCATGAATTCGGGTTTATTTCATGAAAGGAAATCACAAAAATCAAAACTATTAAACTGAAAGAAGAAGAAGAAGAATGGAACTGAGAAACTTACTTGAGTTTGATCGAAAACGCAAATTCAGAACTTCAATCGCCGCTTTGAAAGTAGATGAATTAGGGTTTCTTCAAGGCAAACACTCTCCAGAGATCTTTCATCTACTCTGCGCGTATAGAGAGATATATATATGTGTAGAGAAGCTAAGACGCGTTCGGAGATAGTTTGAGTTCAGTCTCGCGATATTACCGTTGGAGTCTCGAAGTATTAGGGGCACAATTCTGGCGCCAATATAACGCATTCTGACGTGTCTATTGTACTCAATCCTAACAGCAACAAGGTCTTCATTGGCCTCAATCCTATTGGGCTTTGTTTTACTTCGGGCCTCCGTCTTCTTCACTTGGGCTCAGTCCAAGTGGTCGTTTAGTGAAAGTCAAAGCCCGTATCGTCATTTATTTCTTCTTTTTCTTGTGTGCTTGTTGCGATTAGCTCTGGGTTTGGAACCAGCATTCTCACCAACCAACTTTGAGACTGACAGAACATACATACAGCTGCTGTCAAAGCCATTGCATGGTCTCCCCCGACCAAAGCAGCCTTCTTGCATCTGCTGACCGATGTATTCGCCTTTGGAACACTACCAGTGATCATCAGAAAGCCTGGTTTCGTTCCTTATAGATGTTCTTGTGGTTACCGGGACTTGTGCCGGTTTGCAATCTAGCATGGAGTAAAAATGTGAATGAGCTAGTTAGCACCCATGTATATTTCCAAAATCAAATTATGGTGTGGAAGTCTCTATCAATGGCTAAGGTACATTGAAACGCGTTTAGCTCTCTTAATACTCCATATTCAAGATTTTATATGTGTCCCAGTAGTATTTTTTTTATATATCAGCTCATGCTTATTTGATTTATGAGAAATTGTACAATCTGAATGAAAATAATGCTCAAATTCCCTTAGCTGCATCATCCTGATAGTCATCTGCATAAGCATAAGCATTCGCACCATGACTAGTCAAGTCCATCCCTGCCATCTCCTCTTCTGCTGTGATCCTCAGAAGTTTCAGCTTATGCAGAATGAAAAACAATGTTCCCATTGTCACACTCACCCATCCCACAACCACCAAAATCTGGACAATATGAGCTGCTAATAGCCTTCCTCCTCCTCCCATAAATAATCCATGTGGCCTCCCAGGCAGCCCTGGGTACACCTCATTCACATACTCCTTCTTTGCAAACAATGCTGTGAATATAATCCCCCACGAGCCACAACCACCGTGAAGCTGCGCTGCCTCCAGTGGATCGTCATAGTGCAGCTTCTCTGCCAACTTGTTGCAGCCAATGAGCACCCAAGATGCCACAAACCCACATAGAATAGCTGCCCAGGGATCAACAACAGCACATCCCCCAGTGATAGCTGCAAACCCACCAAGCAAACCATTGCAAACATCAGTCACACTCCAATGACCAGACAACCACCTCTTCCCAAACAGAGTTGTCAATGCAGCAGTGCATCCAGCCAATGTGGTGGTCACCGCTGTTCGACCGACTGCACTCCATTGCCCGTAAAAGGAGCCACTTCCACCATAAGCCTTCAAAATAGTGACAAATGAACCAGGGTTGAATCCATACCAACCAAACCACAACAAGAAAGTACCAAGAACAACCAATGTACCACTATGTCCACGCAGAACGACGGATTGCCCTGCGTGGTCAAACCGGCCAATTCGAGGCCCTTCAATGCATGCACCCCACAGCCCAGCAATGGCACCCACTAAGTGAACAACACCAGAGCCAGCAAAATCAATAACACCAGAGCCAAACAATAGATTATCCGATCTAGCAGGGCTAGCCCACCCATCAGCGGACCAGAACCAATGAGACACGATCGGATAAACCAAACCAGTCAAGAAAGACGAATAAATCAAATAAGCAATAAATTGGGTTCGCTCTGCGATTGAACCACTGGTGATCCCAGCAGCCGCAATCGCAAAAGCCCATTGAAACAAGAAATAACTGTAATCAAAAGAAGGTGATGGGAATTCACTCAAACCAAACAAGTGTTTTCCGATGAACCCATTCGACGGCGACCCAAATGCAATTGCGAATCCAAAAACATAGTAGAAAATACCACCGGCGGCGGCGTCAATGACGTTGGTGAGCATGATGTTCATTGTGTTCTTTGCTCGAACAGAGCCTGCGCAAAGCATGGCGAATCCAAGCTGCATAGCAAATACAAGGTACGTTGAGAAGAGAAGGTATGTGTTGTCCACGGCATAACCCGTGTCAATAAATTTGTTGGAGATGGCGTCGAATCGGCCACAAATGTAATCAGCGGCGGCTGTGGCGTTGGCAGCGCTTCCTAGGAGGGGTACGAGGTCGGAGGCAGAACACGTAAACGACGCCATTTGAGAGAGAGAGAGAGGAAGAGAGCGAGTGCTCTGTATTAGTGTTGCACACAATTTGAAACAGACGTGGGTTGGTGGAGGCGTATTTATCAACGCAGAGAATCTGACAGATTTAGAGATTCATGTGATGGCCAGGATTCATTCTTTTTAGTAAGAAGAAGAATCACTGGAATATTACTCTGTTTATGTAGTTATTAGATACCGTCAAAATCACAACAAACTTTTCCAAATTTGTTGGAACTCTTGAAAATCATAAACAACTCACGCACTCGCGGGATCCTGCTTATTGGAGTTGTTAATGACATTTTTAACCACTAAAAAAAAGCGATTCACCGCTAAGTTTTTTAATAAAAATATATATTTTATTCATTATTTTTAATTTTTTAATATTTTAAAATATTTTTTAAATAATAATAGACAAAACTACATTTATTTTAATAAATTCTTATATATATATATATATGATATATGATATATGTTGATATCATCAGATTTTTTTATTTTTTTATTTTAAAACACATTCGTATTTTCTATTGCTAAAATTCTTTTTATTCTTTTTATTTTAAAACACATTCGTATTTTCTATTGCTAAAAATGCCATTAAAATGGCTCTGTTTTAACTCTCAACACTCGCAAGTCACACCAACATGTTAAACTCAAGTTCAAATCAATATAGTGTTAATTTGACTGGAATTGAGATGTTTTTCGAAATATCCAAGACCGATCATATCCACTATTTTAAAAATACCAACACCCCAAAATCAATGTCATTAAAAGGGATTTGCTTTAAAAAATTTACACCCGACCCCAAACACTCTTACAACAGTCTCACAAGTCACACCAACAAGTTAAACTCTTGTTCCTCACCTCAGGCGCAGTTCTGATTTATTTCTTTTACCATTTAGATAAAAAAAATGTTATCTACTACTTAATTGCTAAATTAATCAATGACCAAACCTTATTCTATTTACGCCCCATTTGGTATGTGTGATTATCATCTTACTAACTGGGTTACATACATTGGCATTGCATATTAGAGCATCTCCAATGGGGCGCTGAAAATTGGTGCTAAAAATTTTGGAGTGTATAGAGAGAGTTATTTGAAAAAATTGTATTGAAAAATGTGTAAATGGTAAAAAAAAAAGTAAAATATGGTAGAAAAGTATGAGAGAAATGATGTTGATGCTTGATATTTAGAGTGTTTGTGAATGAAAAGTGAAAAAAAATTGTATTGAAATATGTGTTATGTTGATATGACTATATTGAGAATCGTGTTTTGCTATAATAGAAGTGGGACTGCGCTGAAAATTTTGGAGAGCGTAGCATTGGAGATGCTCTAAAGGTTTGAAGTGTTTGTTATGTTGACAAGTCTTAGCCTCGGGAGGAGGAGCAAATTTTGAAGTACTAAAATAAGTCTTGTAATTTGTATGGTATGGATGAGATTGCAAAACATTTTAAAACTTACAGCAAGGCCAACAGTTCTAAGGCTGACAACAGCAACATTAGAGAGCCCGCTTCTACTTTTGCTGTATTCCATAGACTGCTTCAACTTTCAAGACCTAAAAGATACGCAAGATATATATTATCAGACAATATATATCAAGGTGACTACATAAGAAATGACCTAAAGAGTTATAAATGGCACCACAAAGGGTTAAGAGTTAAGACAGAGCAAGAGTGAGAGAAATTATATGCAATCATCATTCACTGAGATGAAGAAACGTTTAATTACCAGTAGGAACACCACAAACCCAGAAGCCATACTTTCTCTAAAGGAGCTTGAGGATCAATCTCTGCAACAATAGATCGGCTTTCCATTTACGGGGAAACGACTCTTAAGATCAACCATCATAAGAGGTCGATAACCCCATGACTCGGTAATCCAATCACCCTTAACAGGATTATCGAGCAGGTCTCCCCCACTTTAAAAAATAATTGGATGTGAGATCATACCTAGACTGATAACTCGACATCCGACTTGATCCTTAAATTTAAAGATTTCATTCAAATGACATTCACTCACAGGTCCAACAACTCCCTAAATATGAATTCATCCTTTTGTTTTGACCTTTATTGTGTCTGGCTTGCACATGTGTTTCTCAGCTAGGGTTGTGCAAATGAAACCAAAAACCAATCCGATCAATCCTGTTTAATTCGTCTATTTGATTGTGTCTTGGTCAACGGTTTGATTAACCGAACTAAACCATGCTACACGGTTCGGTTCATGGTTTCAATTTCTAAAATCCACGGTTAATTTAAACCGGACCAAACCATAGGTCATATATAATTATATATCTTTAATTAATGTGAGTTGTGACTTTTGATATATAAAACTATTCCAAGTGTACAGGATGACAATTCCAATGAGAATTAATGGGCCGAAAAGGGAAATAGAAAAGAGCAATAGAATAGGCCCAATGCTAGTGGTGGTCGTTCATAGATATTTCATTCATAAATATCTGTAAGCATATGTGGTGGGTCATACATCACTGATTTTGGTGACAAAATCAAGTTTAAAAATTCAAAAAAAAACATAGACACTATGGATGCAAATGTCTATAGATATTTGCGCATTGTTTGAAAAGGAGGAGTGGAGGAGAAGAAAATTTTGAGTGGAATAAAAAAAATGGAGAGGATAAAATAATTTTATGTCCTCTTGTTTAGATAGTTAAAAAGTAGAGAAAAGAAAATTGAAAAATTGTGTTTTCTAAATTTGTAAAATTTATATAAATTTATCATATAAATTTAACTTTATATAAAACAAGTGTGACCCACCTATTATATGTTGTAATATATATAAAATATGAGTAATAAAATTGTAAAGTACTGGGTGAGACCCACTACTTTACCTCCTGCCCTTAGGGATGGCATCGGATCGGATTTGGATCGGATTTCTCAAAATTCATATCCGATCCTAAATAAAAATAATGTATCCATATCCATATCCATATACTACGGATAAAAAAAATCGAAATCCATATCCTATCCATCGGATTTCGGATATTCTCCATGGATATCGGATTTATCCATATAACACGCCGACACATATTTTGCTAGCCTATTACACCAATTAGAACTTCATGATTCATGAATTTAGGAATATAAACCAACGCGTAAAATATAAATAATATCAAAAATCATCTAGCAACATAAAAAGTTTTCTAAAATCAAAGTGTAAAGTTCATAAAACGTCACAATCAAAATGCTTACATCAACTGACAAATTCAAAATGAATAACATTTTCAATAAAGTTTGGTAGACCTCATCTTCATAAAAGTTGATGATAATGCTATCATTTCTCACATGTTAATTTATAATGTTATTATTAGGTTTAGGGTTTACATTATTATGTTTTTAATATTTAGTACTAACTTTACTAATTAGAGTTTTAAAAATATTAGTCAATTGAATATTTGCATTAGTAATATGAGATAATATCTCATTATATAGTGTTATTACAAATTACAATTAATTCATATTACAAAAAAATATATATCTACATTGACAATTATAATGTGTATATAAATATATTAATGACATTAATTGTTAATTACATAATTGTATTTGAACTATATTATATATGTGTGTCGAGATGAATGCGACTGAGAAATGAAATGAAGAACATAAAGTCATAAACTAGGTTACTTGGGGTTTCACTTTCCCCGTTTGGCTTTGTATACTGTTTGACTTTGTATACTAATATATTATGCAATAAGCTAATAATGTAAATTGTAATAAAATATAAATTATGGATATATCATAAATTATTATTTATTCAAAAAAGTATCATATATGTAACTATGTAAGTCTTTTTTTTATATGACAACAAAAGAACCAGCAAGGTACGAAGAATATGACACTAACAAATTAAATAATAACATGATTCAAGAAATCAATACTAGAGCGTATATCAATGACTAGGAGCTAGGATACATTTTAGTACATCTGTAATAACGTGATACATTTTAGTACATCTGCCCATGATAAATTTTAGACTTTTAGTACATCTATAATTCTTTACATCATAAATTATTATATATTATAAGGTAAGTCTTAATTATAATTTATAACATATAAATTTTAGTACATCTGTATACTGTATAGTATAATAATTGACACTTATGTTATAGTTTAATAATTTAAAGTTAGATGTAACTCGAAGGCCTTAAGTCTCTAACTACATATGTTATAGTTTAGTAATAACAAGTTAAATTGTAATTCCGTAATTATCATGAGCTATGTTATATAACATAGTGTATTAGTGTTTAGGGTTAATTATATCACATGGGTTTATGGTTTAAAGATATAACTTATATTATCACGAAAGTTTGGGCTTTTACATGGTTAGGTTTTTATACTTGATAGTGTTAGGGACTTAGGGTTACGATTTATGGTGTTTGATTAGTGTTGTGAGTGTTTTACTTAAAATTTACAGTATTATAGATTAGAATTTATGGTGTTAGATCAAGGTTTACACTTTACAGTGCCAGGGTTGGGGTTTGTGATGTCTGATTAGGATTTTCACTGTTAGAATTAAAGTTTACAATATTAGGGATTATAATTTGTGGTGTTAGGTTAGAGTTAGGGACTTAGGGTTTGTGGTGTTATAGGTTAGAGTTTACGGTGTTGAGGGGTTAGGGTTTGCAGTGTTGGCATGTTGCGTTAGAGTTTACAAATTACAATTACGACTAGATTTGTAGTTTTTAATGTTATTGTTAGGTTTAGATTTTTCAAATTACAATGTTGAGGTTTACATTATTGTGTTTTTACTTTTTAGTATTAATTACTAACTTTACTAGTTAGAGTTTTACAAATATTACTAAATTGAATATTTGAATTAGTAGTACGATAACATATCAGTATATCACATTGCATAGTGTTATTAAAAATTACAATTAATTCATATTATAAAAAAATATATGTTGACAATTATAATGTATGTAAATATATTAATGCTATTAATTGTTAATTATATAATTGCATATTAACTATATATATGTGTGTTTGTGTATGTCGGGTAGAATCGAATCGGATATAATCGGATCGGATCGGATATCCGCACGTTCGGGTCGGATCGGATACGGATTTCGGATTGGATATGCCTGAATCCATATCCTATCCATATCCATTCAAAAAATTCGGATTTTATCCATATCCATATCCATTATCCAGTCAACGGATTTTTCTACTGTTTGACCGGATCGGATCGGATCGGAAATCCACGGATACGGACACATTTGCCATCTCTACCTGCCCTCGCTTTTCTCTTCTAAAATGGAAGGAAAAACAAACATGTGGGCCTTCACATGTTTGTCTCTCATTTCTTCTCATAAAATTTGTCCTCATCTTCCTAAACACCGTTCTTATACATTTTCTCTCAATTTTACCTCTTAATTCTTCTTTCCCCTCTTTTTCCTCTCCATCCAAACAATACGTTAACATTTTCGAATAAATAAAGCCCGAATACAAGAGAAGATAACCCATGTGAAAGCTAATAGAAATATGACTTGGAATTAATTTGCAAGACTGGCTCACAGCAGTGAATAGCAAATGTTTCTCCCTTTTTAGTGTTTGACAAACAATTTTACTCTATCATATAGTTTGATACGTATGCCGCTAACATGTGTTGTTTCAAATGTTTTGCACGTGTGAAAACTGCTTTATATCTCTATCTAAGCAGGCACACGTGCCAAGCCTAAAATTCTTCAGATGGATACTGCCAGTGTGTGTATATAGATCCAAAAAAGGCCCGGCAGTGCCATGTGGTATCTGGAATATCGTGATTCCTTAGTCAACAAAGTCTAATACCTAAAGGCCAATAATAGTCTGCCAGGTGGCTTTGTAATTTACATGTATATATTTTGGTCAACGACTTGGCCGGTGCATTTACTTCTATTTTCTTATCAAGTTAATATGGTTACATTATTGTTGTTTGTTCAGCCAATTATCATCCATTTAATTCTGTATATATCATATTTCCAAACCAATAAAATATCCCACTTTCTATTTTGATTTATTTCAAATTACATCTATTTTTTATTGAAAATAAGTAAAAAATCACTCATTTATTAATATTCCCTTATTTATACAAATAATATTAAATTGTATCAATGATAAAGTGTGAATGAAACAATTGAAGGGTATATCAAGAAGGGGAAAAAATTAAATTTATTATTTTAATGATATTAATTTAATTTTTTTAATATGTGTAAAAAAGTAAATGAACATATTAAATAGAGACAGATAGAGTATATATGATGTTAAATCTCATATTATATAATGTCATATACAAGCCTATTCTTTGAAATTTTGATATAAACCTAAACTTGGACAGTTAGATCTGTGTGAACATAAATATTGCACCCGATAACAATATAAATTTGGTCAAATCTCAATGAATGATCACAAAGATCTTATTAGTGGTGCGAGCGAGCGAGCAGTTAAGCGACAATCACTATACATATAAGGATCGATCATTCCAATAAAAAGTGGGTTCGAATGGTCTCATCCTCAATTGTACTTGGAAAAAAAGATCTTATTACTAATGGGAGTCAAGCTCAAAAAATTTCAAATTTATACAAGTTCGTCATTCAGAAAAATTCTCAATAGACTATCATTGCATGATTAAATCATAAACTCTAAATCTTAAATTTTAAGTATAATATGAAATTATCTCGGTCTATCGAAAAAAAATCGACAAAATCAAATCGTTTGTTAGATTTTTTTTAATTAAAATCAATCATAAAACCTATCAATAACCCACAAAAGACTACAACCAAGATGTGTAAAAAAGAAATCGAACAAAACCGACGTGAAGAGGCTCCTTGAATTAGTACTACAACAGTTCACGGCATCACGAGGCCTAGTGGCCTAATAAAATATCCGCAATGAGAAAAATATCGTGATGTGATAAGTCAATATTGGATAATAATGGGACATCCGCATTGTACCCTTACTCTACGTCATGGCTAGTAGATACCTCACCCTTTTTTTGTTTTTGTTTCCAAGTTAAATTAAAAAAAACACATTATTAATACATTCTTCTTAGCCTTCATACTCCTCCCTCTCTCTCTCTCTCTCTCTCGTCTCCAACCAAAAGCACACGGCATATAAACAACCAGATTCAGAGCTTCTTCTCTTACTCTAGCTTTGTTGTTCTTTCATGGCTGAAAGCTTGAGAATCACTGTAGAAAGGAAACCTTCAGAGGCACGACTTTCAGATTTGAACATCAAGTGCTGGCCTAAGTTAGTCTCTCTGTCTCTCTGTCTCGATTGCTTTTGTTTGTGGGTTTTAATTAAGTTTTCTTTTATGGGTTGGTCCAGATGGGGTTGCTCTCCAGGGAAGTACCAACTAAAATTTGATGCAGAAGAGACTTGTTATTTGTTGAAAGGGAAAGTGAAGGCTTACCCGAAAGGGTCATCAGAATATGTGGAGTTTGGAGCAGGAGATCTTGTAATAATACCCAAAGGACTCAGCTGTACTTGGGATGTCTCTGTAGCCATTGACAAGCACTACAAGTTTGAGTCATCACCACCACCACCATCTTCTTCTTCTTAGTGGATTAATCATTAATGATTTCATGATCAATTCAATTGTCAATTTCTTGTAATTCTTTTATTATACATATATAATATATAATTATCTCTTCTAGTCAAAGAAGTTGGTCAAATGCGTGTCCCATTCAAAATTTTAAATAGATTTTTAAATGTGAGTTTTATCGTTCCTTTGACTGGTCAAACTGGGTATATTTTCTCTCGTGTGTCGCGATGAAAGAAAATGCCATGCTCTGTCTGTCTGTAGGGAATGATTTGGACACGAGGTACCCGGATTTGATTGTTTTATCACACGGAGTAGACACGTACTCGATGTGAACACAGAAACAGCTTTCTTATTTTTGAATTTTGCTTCCTTTTATATGCCCAGTATTATCCTCTTCATAGAAATATGCGCTCCCTCCTCCCATAAAAACATACAAAGATATGAATCTTTCTGGGTAAATTCAGGTCAAGGGCTCCGGCTAAGATTTACTTTTTGTGGGTGTTTGATTTGGTGTAAATTTTAATAGCGTTTAATTAAATGGTAAAATATACAAGTTATTAAGTAAATTAAATAAATTGTGTGGTGTTTGATATAAAGTAAATTTAATAGTATATAAGATGTTAATTTATTGATAGAGATATGTTAAGTTGTTTAATGATAAAATAAAAGCTATCGAATATTAATTTTATTAAAAATAATTTTAATTTTTTTCAAAATTTAAAATATATTTTGATAGATAAGAAGAGAATTGAGTGAGAGAGACCGAGGCAGTATGAAAAATTAAGAATTTTTTTAATGTGACATGAGTTGATAGAACATATAAACTCTTGAGCAGGGAAAAATAATTTAGAAGCTATCATCCGCTCTACCATATCAAAAGACTAATGCATGGGTCAAAAGTTTGCTTTAGTTAAACCGTATTAGTAGCTTCTCGAAGGAAGAAGTTATATAATCATTATTTACCAACCAAGGAATCACCTACTACTTTTACTTGGAGATCCACTAAACAGTGCAAAAGGAAGCACCTAGCTAGAGCTTTTTACAAATTGGGAAGCACCTCATGGCAGCTATGGAGCAGAATTTTGATTTGTAATGGTGGGGTCTTGTCACATGCCTCCCTGGAACATTATTGAAGCATTTTACAAATTGGGATGCCATGGTGGTTGGATCACAAAAGCAGATATGGGTCATGATCTTCTATGTAGTTAGTAGGGAGTGATTTCCAACCAAAAAGATTATTTTTGAAAATTTCTACTTTCCTGTGTTTCTCAGCAAGACCAGGACCAGATTTGATGTCATCATCCCTATGCCGGTACGTGGCGGAGGAGTTCTAATGGACAGCTATGGGAGTTTCTGTTAACAAGTAAAAATCGGCATTCCCAAGAACCCGCAGTTTAATTCGGTCCAAATTAATTACATCTTCAGCAGTGGAAGAGCGACAGGTATAAGTTTCATTTTTGAGCAAGAGGAATGAACATGTTACGCTCACACAGGATGGGCTGATAGAGATTAAGCGTAGAATATGTTGTCTAGACTGTCGAGAATTAAGAGACTGCAAGTGAAAGGTGAGAACGGCAAGCATGAGCTTTTGATTGACTGAATGAACATGTGATGTTCATACAAAACAAGCCGAGTGAAGATGACATACACATCGGGAAAGACACATGAAGGGTATAAGAAGAGAAACCATGTCGTCAATAGAGGGAAAAAGTGGTCCAAAGTTCAAGGAGAAAGTGGGAAACATGGGTAACCGTCCATGACTAACTATAAAAGACAGGTGGCAGATTGGCTCGCCAAGGCTGGTGTTCATCGAGCACAGGAGATGGTTCTCTGGATTTAGTGTGCATGCATGCTGTAGTGCTGGGGTTCCGAAGGTTGGACCCATGCATCCGCAAACTTGGAATCTTTTTTGCTTTTTCTTTTCCATGTAATGTTGTTCTTTTTCATTTGCCTTCTACTTGAAGACTCTGCTTTGTACATTGGTGTTTCTCCGTCATTGATGAAGGTTTATCTATATTATCCTGTGACTAAGCCTTTTATCAAAAAAAGGGAAAACTCCCTCGAAAAAACTAACCAAAAATCAGCGTTCTTTGTATAAAACAAGAAGAATATGATAATTTGTTCTTCTATTGTATTGAACGTATATCCAGTATATATAGGTTACAAGTGCATGATTAAAGGGATAAGTATCCCAGGATTATGGATACAAATTGAGCCATGACTTGAGGCTAAATATAAGCAATAGTATATGTAACTAAAGGATATGATTGTGGGAAGATAACGATAAATATGGGAAGCTAAGATTTAGCTCTATCATGCCCCCGCAAGATTGGACTTCTGGAGGAAAGACCAATCTTGTGTTTAAGTAACTGAAACCGAGTGCGAGACAGTGGCTTGGTAAGAGCGTCAGCAAGCTGATCGGCAGAAGAAACGTGACTGACCCGGAGCTGGTTACTTTGTACCTGGCCGCGAATAAAATGATAGTCTAAGGCCACATGTTTCATCCGAGAATGGAAGACAGGATTGGAGCACAAATTCATAGCGCCAATATTGTCACAATAGATGATAGGTGGCTGGGGAAGTGTGACACCAAGTTCACGTAGAAGAGAGCAGATCCATTGAACTTCAGATGCCGTGTTGGCAACTGATCGATATTCTGCTTCAGTGGAGGAACGAGCCACCGTTCGTTGTTTCTTTGAGCTCCAAGAGACTAGAGTTCGACCAAGATAGACCAAGTAAGCCCCGGTGGAGGTGTAATCATCTTTGTTGCCGGCCCAGTCGGCATCAGAAAATGCATGAAGACTGAGAGGAGTTTTCTTGGCAAGAAGAACGCCGTGATCAATGGTGCCACATAGATAGCGCAACAATCTTTTGACTGCATTCCAATGATCAGATGTTGGACGATGCAGATATTGAGAAAGCTTATTGACTGTATAGGCCACATCCGGTCTAGTGAGAGAGAGATATTGAAGGCTACCAACGACAGCCCGATACTCTGTAGGATCTGTGAGAGCAGTGCCGGAATGAAGAGTGAGAGTTGGTGATGTCGGCATTGGAGTAGCAACCGGCTTGGCATCAGTCATTCGTGTACGTGCAAGGAGCTCAGATATGTATCGACGCTGTGATAAGAGGAGACCAGCACTTTGGGGTACCACTTCAACCCCAAGAAAATACTGTAAGTCACCTAAATCCTTGAGAGAAAATCGTTGGGCAAGAAGATGAATAAAGTGTTCAACTGCCGCCCCATTGTTGCCAGTGACAATGATGTCATCAACATACACTAGAAGATAGACAGTGGTGGCGCCATTGTTGAACATGAACAGGGAAGAATCAGCAGAGGAGTTGCGGAATTGAGAGTGAAGCAGAAAGGTGCGCAATTCTTGGTACCATGCACGCGGAGCTTGCTTTAAGCCATAGATTGCTTTCTGGAGTTTGCAAACATGGCTTGGATTGTCCTTATCAATGAAGCCTGGGGGTTGAGCCATGTAGACATCTTCTGTTAACGTACCTTGGAGGAAAGCATTGTTGATGTCTAGTTGACGAAGACCCCAGCCTTGGCTCACGGCAATGCCAAGAATAATACGAACTGTTGTCGGTTTGATAACAGGGCTGAAAGTGTCATGATAATCTATTCCAGGGCATTGATGGAAGCCCTTGGCAACCAAACGGGCTTTGTACCTGTCAACAGAACCATTAGGAAGATATTTAGTACGAAAAATCCACTTGCAACCCACCAAACTCTGGTTGGAATCCGGAGGAACCAAAGTCCATGTCCCGTTACGGACTAAGGCATCGAACTCATCGGACATGGCGTGACGCCAATTGTGATTTTTGAGGGCTTGGGTGACACAGGTAGGCTCTTGAGCATTAGAAGGGTGAAGTCGGGCCGTAAGGTTAAGCTTGGTTAAAGGTTTACGAATATTATTGTGGGAGCGAGTAACAATCTGTCGAGGTAGAGGTCGAGAAACTGTGGTAGTGAGAGTACTAGTTGTGGTGGGATTAGGGATGAGGGAGGGAGCTGCTGGTAGCTCGGGTTGGTTGGAGCAGGTGGGAGAAGCAAGTGGGGCAGTTTGGATAGATGATATGGGCTCTTCTGGTGGGTCGGTTTGTGTGGGACAACCTGGTGAAGATAAAGAGTCCACGGGACAAGTGCCTGCAGAAGACAACATGGAAGATGGTGTGGTGTTGCCCGGTCGGATGTAAGTAGTGGTGCACCAAAGAGACAATGTGTCAGCAGAAAGGTTGTCTTGGTGAGGAAGTAGACTCTTGAATGGAAAAATGGTCTCAACAAATTGGACATGACGAGAGCGATAGATGCGGGAAGTAGTTGGATCAAGACAAAGATAGGCACTTTGAGAGGATGAGTATCCAATGAAGGTGCAAGGGAGTGATCGAGCACCAAGTTTGTGAGGTGAGTATGGCCGAAGCCAAGGATAACATAAACATCCAAAGCTTTGAAGCTTAGAGTAGTTGGGAAGTTGGTTAAAAAGTGTGAGATATGGAGAAGAGAGTTGCAGTGTTGGTGTAGGAAGTCTATTGATGAGGTACACGACTGTAGTGAACGCATGAGACCAGTAGGTTAGAGGCATGGAAGCATGGGATAACAAAGAAAGGCCAGTCTCAACAATATGACGATGGCGACGCTCAGAGTACCCATTGTGTTCAGGAGTGTGCGGGGGAGAGGTTAAATGAGAGATGCCATTAGTGGTGAGAAATGATGTAAGAGATAGAAATTCCCCCCCATTATCAGAGTAGAAGGTTTTAATTTTTGTGGCGAAGAAATTTTCAACGAGTGTTTTAAACCGAACAAAAACATCATAGACTTGGGATTTTTGTTTGAGTGGGTAAAGCCAAATGTATTTGGTAAAATGATCCACGAAAATGACATAGTACTTGAAGTGATCAACAGAATAAATGGGAGAGGTCCACACATCAGAATAAATAGTTTCAAGGGGAGAGTGAGACACAAGAGTTGAAAGAGAAAATGGAAGCTTATGGCTTTTATTACACTGACATGAATTGCAACTGAAATTGAAAGCAGACGGATTGGAGACATCCAATTGAAATTGAGATACAAGATGCTTGAGAATGGTGGAGGACGGGTGGCCAAGTCGATGATGCCATGCGGTAGGGGTTGTTTTAACACTCGAAAAAGCAACAATGGGAGAAGAGGACTTGAGATGGGACTGTGGCCATTCATACACACCATTCCTAGTTTGTCCCTGCAAAAGTACTGCCCCCGTGCGAAGATCCTTCACAAAAAAAGAGTTGGGTGAGAATTCAATAGATGTTTTATTTGTTTGACAGAGTTTAGAAATTGAAATAAGATTCTTTTGCATGTTGGGTACATAAAGGACATTCGATAACGAAAATGTGTGTGAGGGTGTAGAGAGAGAGGTAGAACCAGTATGGGTAATGGGTAGACCCGTGCCATCACCAATGACAATATCATCACAGCCATCGTATGAGTTATGGAGAGACAAATTGTTGAGATCAGTAGTGACATGATGAGAGGCCCCACTGTCCAAAAGCCATGATGGATTGGTAGGAGTGTTGACAGTGGCAACATGAGCGCGAGGTTGCCATGGGGTAGAAGCAGAAGAACGGGGCTGCCACAGGGGACTATTGCGGGATCCTTGAGGAGGCTGCAGGTTGAATTGTTGCTGTTTGAAGATGGGACACTGAGGGACGGTATGCCCTTGAACCCGACACCATTGGCAGCGACCAAGATAGGGTCGAGGAGAGCCCTGCTGTGACGACCACCTTGAGACCCGGGGACAGAGCCATTACCAGAATGGGACCATGAGCGCTGACCGCGATTGGTAGAGTTACTGGACTTGGTTCGACTCTGAGTTGGATTGGCTGTAATGGGCAGAGAGGAGGGGCTGGTACGCGAGCTGAGAGATAGCTCTTTGTTAATGAGTTTTTCATGCAACTCGTCAAAAGAAATGAGGGTGTCACGACCATTAACAATGTCAGCAATGGCCTTGTAGTCATCATCTAAACCATCCAAATTTTTTTCAGTGATGTCTTCAGCATCCATGGGTTTGCCAAGAGAAGCAAGTTCATCCGTGCGACTTTTGATAAATTGCATGTACTCCGAAATCGTTTGAGAACCTTTGACCGCATTTTTAATTTGATCCTTGATTTGCTTGATGTGACCACGAGAAGGTCGAGCATAGGTATTTGCAAGAAGTGTCCAAACATCACGAGATGTTGTGGCTTGAGTGATGAGAGGAATGAGGGGTGCCGTGAGAGTGCCAATAAGGGCTCCAAAAATCAATTTATCTTGGCGATGCCATGTAGAGTAGGCAGGATTGGCAGTAGTGATGTTGTTCACGGTGGTGGTGGCTTGAGGAGCCATATGAGTACCATCAATAAATTTTTGAAGGTCATAGCCAATCAAGATTGCTTCAATTTGAAGCTTCCAGGAAAGATAGTTGGTAGGAGTAAGTTTCACTGAATTGTGAATATTCACAAGAGTGAGAGGTTGGTTGGGTTCATGAGAATTGAGGATGGTATGTGTGGTGGCTTCAGAAATGCTGGTGGCAGGTGTATCAGTGGAAGACATTTGGTGAGGATAGGAGACCGTAGATGGCTAGAAACAAAACAGAAGAATGGAAGAAGATCGGGGCTCCGATACCATATAAAACAAGAAGAATATGATAATTTGTTCTTCTATTGTATTGAACGTATATCCAGTATATATAGGTTACAAGTGCATGATTAAAGGGATAAGTATCCCAGGATTATGGATACAAATTGAGCCATGACTTGAGGCTAAATATAAGCAATAGTATATGTAACTAAAGGATATGATTGTGGGAAGATAACGATAAATATGGGAAGCTAAGATTTAGCTCTATCACTTTGAATTTAAATTTCGTTGTGTTCTTAGCAAGTTAGCTACTTTGTTAGGTGTTCAGGTAAATATTTCAATTTTTGTTCATCGTTTTGCACTTCTATATTAAGGTTTATTTGTTAATTATGTTCCAAGTTCTTTCATTACTGTTTGGAATCTCAATAACGTTAAATACATTAGTTCCAGTTCTAATCATCTCCTGTAACTTATAATCTAATCACCATTGTCCACGTCATAATTTTTGTGCTAACAATTTCAAATGTCATTCATGCCCCTTTGGGTCGCTTGACTCAAATGGTGCAGAACTAAAGGCCCCTCTAAAGGCCCCTTTAAGGAATGGAAAGAGGCATCTGAGAGGGTGTGCGTGAATGCGGAGGAGGAAGAAATGAGGTTCAGAAGATTCGAAATTTTGGTTAAGTATATAGTTGAGACTAATTCAAAGGATTCATGTTCGTTTCGATTGGGTTCGAACCAGTTTAGTGATCGAACCGATGATGAAATGAGACCTCATACTTATGGATTTTACATTTGGCATATTAATGTATATTATAAACTTTCGAATAATTTGACATTTTGCGGATTATGTTGATTGTAAAATGTCTCACATTTATAGATGTAGGGATGATAAAGCACTTTATAAGTGCAAGCCCACCTCAATCCATTAACAAGACTTTTTTTCCCTTGTGTAGTGAGTTGGGTCTAGTCAACTTGCTACACTTGAGGAGGAACAGAGCCGTGCTGACCCGTTGACCGAACAAGACGTACGTGTATAGCTATGGGTGGTAGAATATGTTTCCCTAATAGGTACGGTTATGTAATGCTGACCACTCACCACTCAAGACCTTTTACTCCACGTTTGATTGAGAATAATATATTTTTTTTTAAATTACAAATTTAGCATTCATATAAAATCGTCAATTTATTATAAAAGGGTAATGCAGTTTTTTTATCTACATTACCATATATTGAAATCAAAACTTATGATCATTTTCTCGATATAAAATTTTATTTTTAAACTTATTCATTATTTTCTATTCTTCTCTCTTAATAATCTTATCTGAAATTCATCCACGCCTTAAACTCACTCGCAACTAAACGTCGGGTTAATGAATTTCTAGTTCTGGCAATCTATTACCTTTACAGTGTGGTCGCTACCGCATGTATCAGCGCAGATTGCAAGTTAGACATGACGTCAACTTATTGTGGAGAAGAAGCAAGCGTTCTCCCAACTGGATTAAATGTGCTGCAATGGTGGACTTAGGAGAAGCCACCAAAGGACAATACTTGGCAGACAAATGGCGCAGGGACTTTGCCTTAATCCTGCAGCACGGAAATGAAGGGAAAGATTCTCATGCTCATTTTGGGAAAGTGCCCCCACACAATACTTCTACTGCTAATGCAAACTAAAATCTACTATAAAAGAGTAGGTACATGAGATCAAATCTCTCTCAAAGCTAAGAAAGACGAGACATTTTAATTTTTGAAGATATCTCAATTGATGAGCATGAACGTATATGATCGCGAATTTTAAATTCGAGCCACATTTACTTCCTCTAATTAAAAAAAATATCCTTAAAAATTACAATTTAAAAATACCCTTGTTTACATGAAATATGATAAATTTGTGAAAAAAGACAAATTAGGAAACAAATGAGAAAAAATGAAAGAAAGAAAAACCTAAAAGTAGTATATCCACAAACGAAAACAGATTTCTCTTCCCAGCCGCAATACATCCCACGAGCACACGTCTGAGTCCTGACACTTCCCTCATGGCGGATTCCAGTCAGGTCTACGTATCATCCGAAACGGAGGATCCGAATATAAATATGCCTCAGCCCGAGCTTCCTGATGCAGATCGAGCTCCCACTACTGACCCTGTTCAGTCTGAATACGAACCTGGACATCAAGCTCGTGTGTTTGATTTGGCTCCTGTTCCTGTTCCTGCTTCGGCTTCCTCATCTCCCACCCGTAAGCCCTGCCTTTATACTTATCGCATGGAATGGTTTTTGTATACTCTGATGTTGTTTTTTCATTCTGCCTAATTTATAGAATTAGGGTTCATCATCATCGTTACTGTGTGTTTTGGTTGGTAAAACTGTTTGAGAATTCTTGTCTATATACTTGAGTCTGTTGAGAGAACTAATGAGGGTTTCCTGTTATATATTCTATTGTGTTGTTCCTTTTTTTTCCTCCTCTATCCTTCGTCCCAAGTTCTTTCTTTTGTTTAATTACTTTCTTAGTTATGAAACTGGGGGTTCTTGGGAATGCCTGTTTTTGTCCCAAACCGTAATATTGGGTTGGCTACATAAATCCAACTAAGAAATTAGTGTTAATCAATTCGACCACTTGCCAGTTGCCAGACCTAGTATTATATGCCTAATAAGCAGGCGAGGGTTGAAATGTGATATGGGTTAAGCTTGAATTATGGTTGTGCAGCAATGTACTTGCAAGTCATGTATCAAAGTATTTACAATAGTTAATAAGCAGCATATAAACTAATTGTGATAATGAAAAGGATCGACGATGGACTATGTTCAGTATAAGGAAGGCTTGAGTAAGGAAAAGACATTGAAGAAAAGTTACCAAATTCATTTTTTATAGGAAACTTAGCCCGTCTTCAATTGTGCTTACTTTGTTGAATTTCGTTATTGTTCGGGTTTTTAGTTTTCTTCTTTGATTTTGCTCACTCATTCTAAACAAACAGAAACCCTTTTTCATACCGGCCGCTCTACATCCCCCGAGCGCACTCCTGAGGCTTCCCTCATGGCGGATTCCAGTCAGGTCTGTTTACCATTCAAAACAGAGGATCTGAATATAACTCTGCCTCAGCCCGAGCTTCCTGATGCAGATCGAGCTCCCACTACTGACACTGTTCAATCTGAATATGACCCTGGACATCAAACTCGTAAGTTTGATTTGGCTCCTGTTCCTGCTTCGGCTTCCTCATCTCCCACCCGTAAGCCCTGCCTTTATACTTCTTGCATTTAATGGTTTTGTATACTCTGCTGTTTTGCCTAATTTATAGAATTAAGGTTCATCTTCATCGTTACTCTGTGCTCAGGTTGGTAAAACTCTTTGAGAATGCTTCTATCGATGATGATGAACCCTAATTCTCAAAACAATATATAGTCTGTTGAGAGAACTAATGAGGGTTTGCTGTTATATATTTTTTTGTGGTGTTCGGTTTTTTTCTTCTCCTCTATCTTTTGTCCCAAGTTCTTTCTTTTGTTTAATTACTCTCTCAGTTATGAAACTGCGGATTCTTGGGAATTCCGGTTTTTATCCCAAACCATAATATTGGGTTGGCTACATAAATCCAACTAAGAAATTAGTGAGATTCAATGCAACCACTTGCCAGTTGCCAGACCTAGTATTATATGCCTAATAAGCAGGCGAGGGTTGATATGTGATATGGGTCAGCTTGAATTATGGTTGTGTAGCAATGTACTTGCAACTCATGTATCAAAGTATTTACATTAGTTAATAGGCACTTAGGCAGCATAAACTAATTGGGATAATGAAAAGGATCAACAATGGACTAACTTTAGTATAAGAAAGGCTTGAGTAAGGAAAATACATTGAAGAAAAGTTACCAAATCCATTGGTTTTTTATAGGAAACTTCGCCCAGCTGCAATTGTGCTTACTTTGTTGAATTTCGTAATTGTTGTGGTTTTTAGTTTTCTTCTTTAATTTTGCACTTTGCAATAATACAAGCATCATTTTGTTTTTTTAATACATTTTGAATGTAAGACTTCTACAACTTATGAGTTATGACAATTTTTTCTTTGAACAAAATACAGTCAATATTATTCCTAGGAATGATTCTGTTTGAATGTTAGGGATTTGGTTATTATTTGGCTAATATGACATGAAACATGTCAATTTTATTATGCACTCATTTGGAAGATTAATGTCTTCTTGGCTAGGTACTCCACAACAAAAGTACAAAAATCTTTTGCAACAGTACACCCAGCGAGCATCCCTTCCATTGCCAATGTATCAAACTGTTAATTTAGGATCACAACATGCGCCGAAATTTTGGTCAACTGTGCTGGTTGATGGAGTAACCTATTCTTCTTCATATACTTTTTCACATCGAAAAGCGGCTGAACAAGATGCCGCTTGGCTTGCCCTAGATTGTATACCTAAAAAGATAAAGAATGAGGGCCCTCCCATCATTTGCGAGGTTTGTTTTATTGAGAAAACATGAATTTCAATACCGAGAAATGTTAGCATTTCTTTGTTTAACTTGAGTAATTTCTTTTCTTACAAGTTGGGCTTCTTGGATGATTCTAAGCACTTTATATTTTCATATTTATGCATATGAAGTTATTATTTGCCCCTTTTTACTTCCAATAATAACAAACTCTATTCATTTAACGAGGAAAGTCAATAAATTTCTTGCCTCCCTAAACTCCAATGACGAGCTTTTGTTATCTGTGGAAGTGGACCTTTCTCAGGGAATGACATAAAATACGCAAGTGCTTGAACTTTCCACATTGTCTTAATAATCAATGAATGAGACTTACTTCTGATATTGGGATTTTTTGCTTTGAAATTATTATTATTGTTGCATTTTGAATTAAATATTTGAAAGGTAAAGTGGTCAAGCTCCTCACCACTCTGCTCTAGTGGCGAGAGTTTGAATCCCCATTCCTTTGGAACAGTATTTATATTTGAACCAAGAGCAAAAATATGCTTTTGATCTTTGGTTTGTGTCATGTCATATAAGTTTGGATGCTAGTGTCAGTGATTGTGTTGGTGCCAATCCTAGATATTTTGCTCATCATTTGGATAGGTTTGCTTAGCAGTGTAACTCGTTATTCTTTTTACTCTGACCTGTTTTTTACCACTTTATTGTAATTTATGTTTTTATTTTCATGTATCATTGTTGCATATTTAGGGTACAACATTCTGCAAATCCATCCTCAACGAATATGCTGCCAAAATGAATTTTGACATGCCTGCTTACAATACTGTTCAGTCCGAAGGGCCGCTTCCTTTGTTTGTCTCTTCGCTGGTTTTCAACACTGTATCTTATACTGGGAATGCTGGGAAAAACAAGAAAGAAGCAGAGCAATTTGCAGCGCGTGCGGCTATTCTCTCTTTGTTGGGTATCCTTCTTGTCAACGCTTTAATAAGCCGCTATTTGTGAATTATGTATGCCATGTTGTACCTATAGTGTGGCTGAGTAATCATCTAAACAGGTGATAGTAGGACGGGAACAATTCTCTATGAAATCATAAAGTCAAAAGAAAAACTATATGCGGCCTTTCATAAAGGCAAGAACGTCCTGCCTCATCACAACTCTGGACCTGATTATGGGATGCCAGTTGCCCAAGACAAAGAAGTTGAAGCGTTTGTTCCTGGGGCAAGTTCAGAGGCTAGTCAACCCCACCATGTCCATAAGAAGCAAAAACTTGGGCCACCTTTTGAACCGAGCCATCTTCCAATGACATTTGTGCCTCCAGTTCCAGCCCAGCCTCTAGGAGATGGCCCAAGTTGTGCGAAAAAACGGCGAAAGAACAAGAAAAAAGCAAAAAAGAAATTACAGACCGGTGATGAGTAAGTTTTATTTTCACATCTCTATTTATTTGTTTGTTGGCTTTTAATCTGTTCTTTTTATGTTTATGTCTTATAATTTACCAATGGTGATTATATTCTTCTTGTGCTTTGCTTCTGTTGTTTTTTGCAATCTTATTTGTGAGCTTCAGGCAGGCTAAATATTTTTTCTTAGCATGCATCACTTGTAGTTTTATTAATATGTGACTTAATTAGTTGTTTCTGAATGTTTCTCTATAATTACCAATATTAGATAATGTAAATTTTTTTATTTATTATAATTGGTTGCAACTTTTGTGTTTTTTGCTATACGAATCATATTGGCTTGTATGACTATTTGAAATCTTTTTTTTTGTTCCGAGTCTTCTGCGTTTTTCTAATTTTTCATTGTCTGTACATGGTGGTACCCCGTACCCCCTTGTTTGTTGTTTGTCTTTTAAATATATACCAATTTATCTTCACAGAAATATTAAAGTGAATTTGTTTGATCTTGCAGATTGTCTCTTGCTCCGCCTTGCTCGGTAGCCCTATGAAGGGTGCAAGTCTAATGCGCAATTTCTGCAGGAATCCTGTTGCGTGGTGAACATCGACTAGTGTAAAAAATAGAGGCTTAAAATGATGTTTGGCATATGCAACAAGGTTAACTTTCTTGTGTTTTGACATCATTCTTAGTTATGTCACTCCATTCTGTAGTTAAGACTCCAGGAAGCCTTTTGATGGTTTCTCTGAGGTGCTGGCCTTTATCATCCACCAACTGAGCAACTTATTATTTTATGGGTTTATGTTTTAACAAATTCAAATATTTCCTTCAATTGGATCATTCCTTCCAACCTATTAGGGTTTTTTAAGTGAAGGCAGGAGTCAAACTAATTCTGATAATATGATCTGAAAATTACTGAAAACTTTCCTGGCTGAAATGTGTTAGTCCCCCATGAACGGAACACTTTTAGTAGTTATTACTGCAAGAGTTGAGATGGCATCGGACAGTAGAACACAAAAAGTTAGCAGGAAATCAAAATCAGTATGTAGAATCAGCGTTGAGCACTGGGACTGTAAAAAAAGTGTCAAAATTGAATAGATCGTCAGGTTTTTTAAGAAGAAAAAAATATTTTTATGCTAAAATCAATTGAAAAATTGACATAATTGATCAATAAGTGGCAAAACAATTTGGCTAAAATATGTAAAACCAAATTTATCAAAACCAACCGTCGACACTCTTAATGAGCATATGGGACGTTGTGTGTGAGAGAATAGAATACCAGACATTTTTTTCTCCCACAAATTGAAAATGGAAAACGGGTGTAAAGCAAATAGACACTTTATATGCTTAGTTCCTTTACAAAATATCTAAAAGAACCACAGTGAAGAGGGCTGTATACATACAATAAACAATGTGAAACAGAGTTGGAAAGTGGCCACCGCGTAAGTTACAAATGAATAGCACAAAGGAACTAAAGAAGCTATATGCATGAGACCAAAACTTTACATATATATAGTTCAAATGAGCTGATCAGTTTTCCTTTCGGATTGGCTCGGTCCCCATATACGGATCGTGTGATCATCACTAGCTGATGCCAACATTTGATGCCTTCTAGGATTCCAGCTCACACAGTTCACAGTCATTGAATGGCCAAATAGAACTTCTATTGGCCGGGACTTTTGCCGATTCCAGATGTAGACCTGTTTAGGTATAATCATAAAGATTAAGATCCTATTTTTTGACAAGTGATAATATGTAGAGGAAAAAACCAAGCCATGCAGATATGACAACAGCAGCATAGTAGCATACCTGCGAGTTCTCACTACCACTGGCAATAAAAGAGCTATTCACTCCACCAAAGCATGAGCGTATCACGTACTTGTGTTGCTTGTGACCTGCATACTTCAAAGGTTTCTCTTGTTTTCCAGCAACATCCCACAAATGGATCTCTTGGCTGTTTAGGTTGACAATAAAATATTTACTATCTGCGGAAATCGAAAGGGATGTGATTGGGTGCTCCTCTGATATGACCTTCTCGGCATTTGTCCCCAAATTTAATATCCGTATTTCTTTATCTGAAAATATGCTGATGAGGTTTTCCCCGTCAGGTGTCACAGCAAGATCCAGAACCTTGGGCATCCTCATCCCCTTCCATGCTTTTATCTCACTCCCATCACAATCCCACATGTAGATACCCTTTTCAGGTTTAGAACAGCCACAAACAAGCCGCTTCGAGTCGGGAAACCAAGCACATGAGCTCACAATGAAGCCATTATCCCCAAATGTACGCTTGCATGTACCTGTCTCTACATCCCACAGTTTGAGGACTTCTCCATTTCCACATGTCAGCAACTTTGTATCATCAGGGCTCCATGCTACAAAAGATACTGGATTTTGGTGGCTTAGTAGGGAGTGTTTCATAGTCAGTTTTCCATCTTCCAGCACCTAGCAAAGAGTAATTGGATCAGAAAGCCTCAACAACTTGAACTTGAATACCCCTTTGTTTTTCACTCATTAAATTTATTGAAGTTATAATTACAAACCAAAAATTTAATCAGTATATTGCATGCATGTATAGTGAATAGTCAAACCACAGAACAAGGCACAAGAAAAGGTGGTTGCCCTGGGTAAGGCAGACATAAGCAGGCTGAACCACATTGGGAGGGAGATATTTTCCTTCATTTGAACCTATTACACTCAAGATAATGTCAAGCAATTTTACACCATTCCAATTTCCCATGCTATAACATCTGCTTGTAATGTAGGTTGTAACTTTGTGTGCTATAGAGGTTTATTAAGGAAGAAAAGGCGCCCCACACAGTTTCGGCAGACTAATTTTCCATCCTTTTGTTTCAATGAAGTATCTCTTTATTCGCTACCCCAAGAATGGATGCCTCAGCCAGCACGTGTTATGAGTTATGACAGAGAGGTTTGACCTTGGGTCTGTTAGGTTCTAATGCTATTTCCTTATTCTTATTTTCTTTCAATTTCATAATATCATTCCTTGATATTGGAATTTATCTGCCAGAGATGTGTACTTGAGCAAATCTCTTGGTTCAACGAAATAATTTTCCTGCACCTTTCCCCATTTCTTTTTGAGATTTTCCAGATTCCTTATTTTGCACTATGGATAGAAAACAACAGGTAACCTTCAAAATAATCTGATGATCTCCAAAAAAACAAAAAAACTTCAAAAGCAGAATCCTTAAATACTGTAAAGAATGATAAAAATTGAATCATTGAATTGAACCCCCTAGGTGTATACAAAATTAATTAATTTCAAATCTCATAATTTTTTTCCATTGTTTCTATTTTAGAATGTGAAAGTTTCCAGTGTTAAATGATTTCCATTTTGAAATAATGAAATCAAAGAAAATTCCAAAAGTTGTCTCCTATTTCGAAGAGTAAGGAAATAGGCAACTTTAGGATAGATTCGTGTAACTAGTCCCATGGGGGTTAGCAGGAGTAATTGAAATGCCAAATCCAGTATACTATTGGTTTGGAATACTCAATAATACACGACCAATAATTTTAAAAACTCCACATATTTTTTCCCACCGATCAAAACTAGTCAAGGAAATGGGACTTCGGATCTCTCGAGACTGACAATTAATATCTTTGATTAAGAACACATTTATGACTTCTAGCATAATTATGGGTGTAATCTAGGACTTTAGGCAAAAGTATAATCTTCAACATTTTCCGGAATTTCAGAAACAAAATTCTATCACAAGATTGTGTAGCGCAAGTGCAGTTCAGGTTTGGAAGGACAGAGTACATAAAGGAACTGCACGAGTGACCTCTAGCTCCAAATTAATGAAAGGAATTTGTCAGGATGCCGAATGCTACTGGACGTTCGTCCGCATGGGCCTACTCAAGGAATAAGTGAGTACCCAAGTGACCACTAGACTAGCCTAAGTCGATGAGCTGAAGGACATGATTATACGTCATCATACTAAAATCGACATCCAGGATACACTAGAAAATAATAAATAAATAAATAATTTGAAAAGATTTAGACTTTGCACCTAAATACAGATTCCATAGAAAATTACTTTATGCGTCCATCTACACTACTTTTTTCTTTGATATTCCATTAAAAAAAAAAACCCGTAATGAAGAATTAGTGATTAAAATAAAAGATTTAGTCACAAAGAAATATCAATCTAAATAAATAAACTGCCAAACAGTGCCACATGGCTACCTAATATTCCTTAAAGTTGCTCGAGGCAAGAAAATTCGGACATATATCCCTGAAGAATTATTTACGATAGGTCAATAACACAATTCCACAGGATAAGGTAACAAAGAGTACCTTCCATATAATGGCGGTGCAGTCACTTGATGAAGAGGCTAAATACTCCCCATTATTAGAAAATTGTACAAACCAAACTTCATTCTTGTGCTCAGTCAAGATCTGTATAAATTGCACATATTTTAAACACATATAAGTACAATATAGAACAGGGGAAAAAATGCTAAACAAAATCAAGCTGACCATATGACTTAAAAGTCATTCCAAGGACTATACCAAAATAGACTCTGCCATTATTTAAGAATTAAGAGAGAGATCAACTTGATGGCAATAATATCTTGTACATTTCTCAACTAAATCAATGCACAAGATACGTATCAAATTCAAAAACTGTAAGGTCACAACACTGGGATTAAAAATATTGTGACAATAGATGCAATCTCAGGTCTCATTCCAAATTTTATAGTCACCTAAACTGCAATGCATACTCTATTCGTAAGAAACTAATAAGCGGTGAACAGAATCCAGCATTTTGGTTTTGGAGATGTTGACCTCAACATTGTCTTCTGACGGTGAAAACATATCATGGGTATTAATTAAAAGAAAAGGAGTTAGATCAAGAAGAAACACACCTGTACATTCTCAGTAGGGATTTGGTCTCTACTACAGCAGTGATCCTCATAAATTGAAACTCCGTTGCATGTATTGTGATACAAACAAGAATCCACCTGGGCCAAAATAGCAGTTTCAACCAAGTGTTCCAACCTTCTTTCAGGTACCACAGTGGGAGGAGGAAGCAGTTTTTCCAAATCCAGCAACAACGTTTTCCGCAACTCACGAATAACACATTCATCTATCTTGCCCAACTCCATATCATTTATGGAAATGATGCTATAGGCAAGGTTGTGAGCCTTCTCCCTTCCCACATGTAAAGCAGGAATCTTTTTCCGCAAGACAGACAGTGCTAAAGAATCCTCCCCATGATTCAAATACTCCAACAAACACTGCTTGAACACCAGGTACAAAGCAGAAGTTCTTATCTCACCCGTCAAATCCATAATCGCAGTGAGGGTATCAATGCAACCATCCCAATTTCCATTGAGTGCATGTGATTCAAGCAGCTTGAACTCTGCAGATTTGTATGAAATTCCGGACTCTGACTCCAAACAAGAAGCAGACTTCCTGTACCCCAATGAATATAAACACTGAATAATAACTCTGACAAACTCGTGCCTCTTAATTATACCTTTTGGACCAGCACCACTCTGTTGATTCTCCATGGATGCAGTATTTTGACAAACTCAATAACATTAAGAGTGTCACCTTTCAAAAGAAAGATACCCATTTCGTCGACTAGCCATGAATATAAAGTTATGAACCGTAGAAGAAAAAAAGGCAGCAGATTCTACACCAGCGCTCTGAATCCTACAGAGAAAATAAAATATTCTATTCAGAGAAATTCCTAAAATATAATAGTTTCAATGAGCGTAGAATCAAAACTTGCTCCCTATCTAATGCAAATATCAGAATTCAATATACAAATAAAATAAAAAGACGGAAAATCAAACTCCATACAGAAATATCATAAAGAAGAAAGTATCCTAAAGAACACACAATAACCCAGTAGCAGTCAAAGAAACCAATAGAAACTAACCTAACCCAATACCGAATATGCCCATAAGGATTCATGCATAATTAGAAAGTCGAAGAAGGCAAAACAAAGTGGATTTTTGCAGAGAGAGCTGACGGAAGGAGATACCTATTTCGGAAGTGGAGACTGGCAGTGAGGTAGTGAGTCGTTGCGTTTGAGGAGAGCTCGGAAAACCGAATTTTCAGAGTTTCAACTGTCGATTTGGGGAAGAAACGAGAAACCTCGTACAGTCGTACATGCCAGTTCGGGTTAAAAATAAAATGACCTTGAAACGGCGTCGTCTAATTGTCACCGGATTTTCTGCGTCATGGCCCAAATTCGGACCGGGTCGACTGGGTGATTCTCCGATTGGGCTTGACCCATATCACCCAGACAAAATGGATTCGGATTCAAATCCCAGCCCACCAGGCCCCATTTTCCAATAAATGTATTTGGGTTATTTAAACTTTTTGTCACCTGCTGTTTGATTATTTTTCATTTCAGTCCCTCAATATTCAAATGTTATTAATTAAAAGAAAAGGAGTTATAATGATAATTTTTTAAAAAATCTGTATTGAAATACGTGATTTGTTGATATTACTGATTGTTATTAATATGACTTGAAGGACAAAATATATTATTAGAGGTGCTCCTTTATATATATGAAGCACATTTAATAGGGCATGTAGCATAAAGTGCACCATAATTGTACACTTTTATTGTCTCAAATGTATTGACACCAACATGGGTGCATGGTGTTTACCATGCCTCCTTGTTTGCTCTCCAGATGGGGTCTCACATGTAACACAAACACATTTTACATAATATTAATATTAGATCTCACCTCTTTTACACAAAAAATAAAGTCGACAAAATTATATCATTGTATCAATATATATTTTGTTGTCACAGTCACATAAACAAAAATAAATTTGTCAATACAGTCACATCAACAAAACACAAATTCTTACACATTATTTATGCCATAGCAAATAACCACCATTGTGGTTGCTCAATGGTAAATTTGTTGGCTTGATTTTTGTATAATAGAGATGAGATCCAATATTTATTTAAGATAAAATGTGTGTTGCGGAGTCCAAATCAAGCAAACATATGTCATGTTCACCTTCATGACCCAACAAAAATGGAGGAGCAATTTTTTTTAGCTGGCCCATTAGAATGAGCTAACAAAACATTCCATGGTACCATAAAACTTGCCCATTGCCTCATGTTCGCCAATGGTTTTTCGATTCCGAAGGCCTATATTTAGTCAAGAGAGGATATCACACTTTAGAGGAAGGATGTAGTGCCTCTATAGATTAAGAGGAAGTATGAGTGAGCATGGACTTCTTTCAAGAACACGGGTTTGAGGCTTTTTTGAAGTTTGAAGAGTTCTCATCCGAAGGGCAGGCTTATAACAGAAAGTCCTCAAGTGATGATAAGAGATACCTTATAGTTTTAGGATTTCAGGGTAAATTGTGTTGGAAGAGAGGGAGGCATATGGATTATAATTTATGGGGAATTTGATTAATTTCTATTCAAACTTGGAGATGTAATTATTGGTATTTGATATTTTACCCTCTTTTGCGAACTTAGTTATACTACTGAAACGACGTCATATAATGGTGATGTAAACAAATTCCATATTGGTATAAGCTCACACTCTTCCCAATGCGTTTGTTGAAAACTATTGATTTGGGGCCCTTTGATAAAACTTATGGTAGTTTATAAGCTTACTAGGATAGAGGCCCGGGCGGTGCCCCGGTACTTCAGAAATTCTCAGAATATGGGGAAAAAAATTTGGGTACAAATGTGTCAATATAAAAATGTAAAATGTAAAATGATGGGAAAATGTATACATGACTTATCTTTGATGTACACTGCAAAATTTTCAATACTTCGATTATCATCATCAAAATCTCCATATGTTATCTCAAGTGAGTTCCCTACTGCAATGGCTATGCTACACTTTTCAACTATGCTTAAAGACATCCTTCTGTCTCTATTTTTCTATACCTGGAAGACAGCTTTATAAAAACAAAACAATATTTAATCAAAACAAATAAACTTGACTAACCTTGGGGTTTGCTGACCTCTGAGTTTTATATGGGCTCTTATTGAGGTAGAGAAAGGAGAGTGTAGCTTCGTGAAGTGCATGAAATCTTCAAGAAAATGACAACACAATCATAGTTAAAAGACCACAAAAATTATCATGGGAACAAAAGTAAAAATAAAGAAGTACTAAGAAGAAAAATTAATATGAAGATCAACAATTGGTAATTTTACCTAGTAGATCTCTTTTGGCATTAGGGGACATGAGCCATTATCTCGTCGCATATGGGAGTCACAACCAAGTTCATCATTAGCAATCCCTTGTTTGGTCATTTGCGCCCCTCGACACTGTCTGAGTTCATATAGAGAAAATATAGTCAATATAAAATGTTGAACAATGATGCATAATGTAAAGACATCATAGACCTGTGTTATTTTAAATGAACAACACTTTCAATGAAAGTTTTAAAATACATACATGCATCTAAACCTACGAGATAACTAAGGTAACTTGTAATCGTTGATAATGAGGTCATAAAAAATTATGACCACATAATAAACATAGCAGCAGCAAATTATAGAGAACTTGAGATAAAGATAATCCTGATGCATATCAATGACTTAGCATTCTATATTCCACAAGTGACATAAAAAGTAAAAGATACAGCCAGAGGAGATAGATAAAGGAACCCATCCCAATGAGGATACAACTATAGTGATTGCAAAGAAGCATCCAAAGTAATTCTGCAAAAAAAAAAAAAAAAGCAGAACTCAATTGAGAAATTTATTTACACTTGCTTTTCTGAGTCAATATCTGCAGGATTTCATGGTTGATGCATTGCATATGCGAATCTATTGCAAAGAAATATATTAATCACACAGAGACTTACCAAAGCATATTTACAACAAAGGAGACAATTATATCAGAAAAATGTAACCTCAATCCAAGCTTGCTTAGAAAGGAAGGACGAAAGCTTCACATATCCAATTCCACCTGCAGGTACAAGAAAATAACTAAACTTAAGCATAGTAGCAACAATTGTTAAAAATAAATTTATGTAAATAGAATAGATAAACAACTGACCTTCATTTGAGAACAGTATAATGCAGCCTAAAGAACAACAAAACCAACTCCATATCCAAATCATGTTTTCATTTGGGCACACACTGAAGGATTTCCTTGCAACAACACCACGAATTTTGCAATGGTGTATATTTTCCCTTCCACAAAAATCTCTTTAATTCTCAGGACATCCTCTTTCCGCATAGACTCTTGCATAGCCCCTCCCTGATCATGACATTTAAAATCAACAAATGAGAAATTGGTAATTTTTGGTTACATTCTTTCATAACTTACTTATTGATCTCATAAGCTGGTCCTCTATATTTGGATTCTTCTCAACATGTAATCTTGACATCACGCTGTCCTACTTGCAAGTTTGATAACTGTGTAATCTCCATATATATCAAATACTGTAGGAAAAAAGGTAATACAAATACCAAGGATAAGAAGCTGGATTTCATAATATTAATTTTAGCAGCTCTGTCACAACTTCAATTGTTTGCGATGCAGCTAACAAAATGAGAATACCCAATTCCAGAGATGGATGAAACCAATGACAAATGAAAAGGGGCAGACTTAGCCGCACTGAACACACCACAGATGAAAGCAGAGATCAAATCTAAGGTTCAAAATCCAAAGAGACGATCACTAATATGAAAAAGTAATTCAAAATTTTAGAATAGAGAGATGAAACAAATGACAATAGCTGATTAAACAGATTCATGCACATGGGGGCTTTGTTGGCGTACCTTAATCACCCATAGGAACAGCAAAACCAGAGACGAAGGCAAGCGGAGGTCAGAGGCAAAATCGAGGGCAATTGCTTTGTTTCTTCGCATTTCACGTCAGCTCATGTACCTCTCTGCGTTGGATTACCATTAGAGGCAGTAATGAAGAACACATAAGTTTCCCCTAGAAAGAACAATTAGTTTATTGAAAAATTTAGGCAGAGGGGGAACAGACTCAAGCAGAGAGATGAAACCAGAGGAAGTAAAAGAGAGATTAGAAAATATATACCCAAAATCAGATAGGGGAAGAATTGTTTGACGCGTCTGGAATACGGGTTGCTTAATTAGCCCCGCTTGAAGAAACACCATAAAAACACACATGAAAATAACCTTACCCATGCGATGGGGGTTCCCTGTGATGTTGTCCATGTATGTTTATGTCTTAATCAATAGAAGAAACTCACAAACGAAGGAGAAGACCACTAAACACGTAAGCTGAAATAACCCTGATCACCCGGCAAATAAATCAAAATCACAAAGCAACAAAGCATGTTTGCAATTTGTAGACTAAGTCAGAAATAATTCATAGGAAGTTGTATCACCTTAAGCAGCTCTGTATCCAGAGGGTATTTGCAGAAACAACGGTTAGAGCAAATGGCTAAACCTACCGAGGGGAAGGATATTTTCAGTGTTAAATATCACAAGACTAACAGCAGAGATCTTGCCAGAATAGCTGTGAATCGAAAGCTTTAATGACAGAGATCTTGTCAAGGTCGGCAATACACCTGCTTTCGATCTACCGAGGGGAAAGGTGCATGCACCTGCTTTTGATCTATCAAGGTCGCGTTCGAGCAGCCACCATCGCGCGAGTGAATGGGGAGTCGAAGACGCGCTTCAGTAGAAGGCCACGGCGTCGAGGAACAAAGGATCACGCTTGAACGACGACGTTCGCAGGTCAGTTATACGCAGTGCATCGTAGAGTACGACGTCGTTTTTCGCGGCCGGTCGGCAATACAAGTCGCGGAGAGAAGTGGTACTCGCCGGACTCGCCAGGAGAGAGGTGCAAATGCTGCAACTTTATGCTGGATGTTATGTTATCTCTATCTCTCACACATTCGCACTCTTGTTTATCAAGATATATGTTAAATTTTTAAAAAAAATTATATATTCGAACTCAACCCCTAAAGCTCTTCTAACCAGACTCATATTCGATAATTTTTATTTTATTATTAAATAACTTTATATACCCATAAATTCATAACTAATACGCTATTAAAATTTACACTTTATCAAACAACCCACAACTTATTTGATAGTTTATACGCTTTATAGTCTATACCTATTAAAATTTACACTCTATCAAACATTATTCAAAGTAAAATGATATATATCCCATGGGGTTGGATCCCATATTTTATTTCATTGTATTATTACAATGGAATAACAGATTTTATTACAATGGAATCACGTATTCCATTGTAATAATACGTATTTCACTGTACTATAATCTGTTATTCCATTGTATTATTACAATGAAATATCTCATACGTTATTCCATTGTATTATCATAATGAAATAACAGATTCTAGCACAGTAAAATAACGTATTCAATTGTAATAGTACGCATTCCACTGTAATAAAATTTGTTATTCCATACAATGGAATAAATTATGGGATCTTATGAGATATAAAACGGCGCTGTTATTCAAAACTATTGGGGGTGTATTAGGTAGGGATGTACAATTAGTGGAAACTCGTGAATAAGGGCTACCATTCATTCGTCTTTTACTTCCTTCTTGCCTTCTTGGCCCATACGAACATCCCAAATCCGCACAACATAGATGACCCAACCCAAAAGTTAGCCCCCAATCTCTTCCTCTCCGCCAATTGAAAAGTGAAAACCAAGAAAGATGCTGAGACTGTTCACAATTCCTAACGCCATAGCTCACTTCACTTGGAAATCTATACCTTCTTCGCCAACACACTGCTCTGTTATCAGGTCCCTTCATAGCCCCCTCACACACTCGTAACAATCTCTCTCTTCTGGCTTAACTTTGCACTTTTAAGTCCATCTCTTTATTTGGTTCCCGTTTTCAATCTTCAGGGCCGAAATGTCGTCCGATTCGCTTCCTCCCCCGCCTGAAAACCGCGTCGTAGTAAGTTCTTGTTTGTTTAAGTCTGTGTGAGTTTTTATTTTTCCACTATCATAGTTAGAGAGGCTGAAGCGGAGAAACATTGTCGTAGTTAGGTTTCGGAACGGTGGTGGTTGACTTTTTGGCGACAGTGACGGCTTATCCTAAGCCCGATGACAAGATCAGAAGCACCAGTTTGAAGGTACAAGGCTTGATCCTTTAAATTTGTTATTCTTATTTGAAAAACAGGCTTTAATTGGTATTTACTGCATTGAATGAGGTTCATAGTCGATGCTTACGGTGTTCTTATGTCATAAATTAGTAGCGAGAGAGAGAGAGAGATGGTGTAATTAATTATGTGTTGTAATGCCTTTTGATTTCAGGTCCAAGGAGGCGGAAATGTGGGAAATGCTTTGACTTGTGCTGCTCGTTTGGGCTTGAATCCTAGGCTGATTTCCAAGGTTTATTTATTTGTTCGTTCATATATCGTCTCTGTACTTGCTCTTTCTAACAGTTTTTAATTTAACTGGGTTACCTTTCTGTTTATCTTGCAAATCTTTGTCTTAGCATTTTCAATTGTCTAGGTTGCTGATGATACCCAGGGGAAGGGTATACTGGAGGAGCTTAAAGCTGATGGTGTGGATCCCTCTTTTCTAGTGGTGAGTTTTACTGAATTAACTGTGTGTTCTCTTCAATTAATTGATTTAGTTAATTATCATATTCATTAAGGACATACGTATCATATATATACACAAAAATGATACTTGTCAACTGTTTAGAGTTTATACACACAAGAAGTAAGTACGCTTGTCAAAATAATAGAGAGAGCATCTACTTTTTGTGGAAAAAGAGATGTAATTGAATTCTAATTAAAGTTCTTTTAAGTTTCTCATTTTTTTTTGGTTTGTTGGATGCCTCATTACTTAACGTAGGAATTCTAAATTCTTTTGCTTTTTAGTAATTAGTAGTATAGATTGTTGACTGATATTGTCCTTTTTATAGGTTTCTAAAGAGGGAAATTCACCATTTACCTATATCATTGTGGACAGCCAAACGTGAGCTCTCTGTCTCTCTCTGTGTGTATCTAATTCCCTTCCATCTGTAACATGGTGAACCCTTCTTCCTTCTCTGTCTCTTGCTGGTGTTTGAGGTTTCATTGAGGCAGTGAGCTGAATTTGATTGTTTTCTGATGGTCCTTTTGTTTGTCTATGATATATTAATTTAGATCCTGTCGGAAACAGTTTGTGACATTTGTATTTATGAGGATTATACCGAATCAACTTTCTTGTTCACTACAGTCTTTAGCACTTAATGATCATGCTTTAATTTGGATGCAATTGCTTTCTGATTATATCGACTTTGTCAGGATAACAAACCCAATCTGTGCATTGCTTTGCAATTTTGCCTTTTTTTTTCTTCCAATTTCTAGGGGATGGAAAGGAAGGAAGAAACTAGTAAGCAGTTGTGTGAATATGAAAAGCATGAGAATTAGGGAGGGTGACTGAGCTAAAGCTTCGCATATTATAGAAATTACTTTTTCCCTGCTTACCCTTCTTCATATTTAATAAGAGCAAAGTTGACATGCAGGAAGCCTTGTTGTGGTGATATTTATTTACTTCGTGATTGATCACATTGTAGCTTATAGAACCACTAGAAATTAGTTCATTCACAATTGCCTTTCATATTTGTAAATAGGCAACATAAAACATACAAATTTTCTGTTTGGGAAACTTTTTTGAGCTTCTTACCCCATTTGGCTGCAGCTGATGCTCTGGCTGTTACTCATGTTTCATTTGCCAGGTGATTAGGCCCAGTGTGTATTTCAAGCCAACCTGTTAATGTTTGGAGCCTTGATTTTAGTGTACTGTGATCTATTGTCAATCGAAGTTATTTTTGCAAACAAGATCATTGTTTTTTGTAATTATGCTTGTTAGGATTATTGTTGTACTTTCTAATTGGAAATTACATAGCTGGTGGTTAATTTGTAAATGTCTTTTCCAGAAAGACGCGTACTTGCATTCATACCCCCGGATATCCTCCCATGATACCAGATTACCTTTCTCAAGAAATCCTGGTTTCTGCTCTGGACGGTGCTAGAGTAGTCTATTTTGATGGAAGGTTACATGAAACTGCTTTGGTAGTTGCACAAGAGGTGGTTGTTATCTCATGTTTTCTCCTAGCTGTTGTGGCACTAACTTCTTTTAGTTGGGTTTTTATTAATGTTATTTAAGAGATAGATGACGTCCAGTGGACTGCTGGTTTCATTGAAACTGGAGGTATTTCAATTAGAGGTTCTTTTTAAATGCCCATTATTTTTGTCAGTCCAATTAATATCGAATGATGGCACTGGTAATATCAAATCATTCATGGTAATAATGTTTTAAGTCACCGGTGTGTGTGTGTGTATTGTCCAGATGCTCAAGAGTGTTATCGATGTAATAGTTTATTTTTTGATTTCCTGAATTTCTAACAAGGTCACAAATTAATGTATGCCTGAGATAGCTCCTTTTATGACACTTCGATTGTAACTGCAATGCACGTGCTAACTGAGTGTTCTGTATTTTTTTTTTTCTAATTTCATGTGCGTGTTTGGGAGGGGGGCGCCACCGGTGGCAGCACTCATTCTTCTTTCTTCTACTTAATTCTATTGTTCACTATTTACAAGATGTGTATTGTATTTTTGCCTCATTTCTTTTATTATAAGCAAACTATAATACTATTCTAGATGAAGCTTGAAGCTGTGCCTTATTTTTTTTGTTAATGTGCTTTTTTAGAGTCATCTTGGTGTAGCATGTGTATAAGCAATATCTGTCACTAGACCAAAGAGAATCAAATGAATTTTATTCTTCGTGTATTTTCCATTCAAAAAAATTCTTCGTGTGTAATAATGTTCGGTTCTTAGCATGAAGTTATAATAGCTCTTTATGTGTCCAGCTCATTACCATATTGGCACAAATGTATTTGTACAAGAACCTTACATTATTATATACACCATTTCTTCAATTTTTCACATTCTTACTCTATCTCTAATTACAATAGCGAAAAGATTGTGTAATGCTTGCTAATGAGACCAATGTATTGGGATTTGGGGTCTTCCAGTGCAGGCAGCCCGCAAACACATTCCAATTTTAATTGATGCTGAAAGGAAAAGGGAAGGGTTGGATGATCTTCTAGAATTGGCCAGTTATGTCATATGCTCGGCAAAATTTCCTCAGGTTAGGCTTATCTTTTATGAAAATTTTATTTTTTGCTTCAATTGTAAAGTTTTGTTACTAATGTTTCATATTTGAGAAATTTACTTTAGTTTTGAATATCTCCTGGCCCCTTCCTCTTTTCTTCTTCATGTTTTCATCCCAAAGGAATTGCTCTTTTTGTCAAAGGATATGGAGGAGCTGAGTTGATTTTGATACTGTATCTCTGCATAATTAAACATGTTTCTCTCCTGTTTTATGTAAAACATGTACTCATTCCTTGGCTTACTCTGGCTTATTGCTTTCTGCTGTTTTCCTCAAAAAAAGATCTTCCTGTTTGATTTCTTCTTCTTTGCTATCACAAATAAAATTTCTTTTTAATATGTAATTCATGTATTTTCTAGAATGTCTTCTCAACCACCATCGTTTTCGTTTGGGTGTATTTTATTTTCTCGATCTTCCAGCATTTTCGCTATGTATGTCCTCTCTAGAACAATTAAGTTTTGGAGTGATAGGATTGATAGGATTGTTAGTTTGGTTCTTTAGCTAATGATAAACACTTTGAGTACTTCAACCCAATTTTGGCTTAAATTGGTCCTTCATCGGTTTGGTAAAGCTTTGTCTATGTTACGTCATATGTGGTGTTCATCTAGTTGTTGTTCAGCCTAAGGAACATCATAAATTGCTGTATCACAGGCATGGACGGAGGATTCATCTATTCCAAGTGCACTTGTTTCCATGCTTGTGAGATTGCCGAACCTCAAATTTGTCATCGTGACCCTGGGGGAAGATGGATGTGTAATGATTGAAAGAAATGTAAATGGTAAGCTATGATTACTGATTTCCTTTCATTTGAGATGATATGCTAGAGTAGGGCCTGTAATTGCAGTTACAATTGTGCTTTCATGATTCATCTATGTGATGTGGTTATGACTGTCATAAAATTGTAGTTTTGTTGTTAACTTGATTTCTGGCAGGGGATGTGGGGTCTGAAGAAATAGATGTGGACAGCTTATTGCAAACACTGAAGCAGAGAATGGATGATAGCATAGGGATTCCAACATGTCTTTCATCAGTAAATATTTTTTTCCTCTTTAAACCGTTGTCATAGTGAGTAGTGAGTTACAATTGTTGTGCAGCATGAAAATTTAATAGAAGCAATGCACATGTTATCCAAGGATAATCCCTTTCAGTTACAGCAAGGAATACTCCTAGTTAATTAAGGATTGATCTCGCTGACTCTTGGGTACATGGATAAATGGGTCATGCTGATGCAATTGAGCTGTTATCTTGTAGATAATATTTTGGTGACGTTTTTGCCAGTTGGTACTCTCTTGGTCAGTTGGTCCTACCTCATTAATAGATTTCATTCTTTGTTGGTTGAAAAGAAATTATAAGCAATATGATTTTTTATTGTTATTTTCGACTTTATCCTTGTCACAAGAGGTGGCCTCATATGCAAGCTTTTCTCTTCTAATGACCCTGGTTTTTGGGTTGGACTTTGATGAGGAGTATACCGTTCAAGTTCAAAAGAAAAATAGAAAAGAAGAGATTATACAAATACATATTATCTGTCTACCGTGATTGGGAAATGACTGTTTCAGGCATGTCACTCTCTCTTATATCTGTCAAGCCAATTTTTGCCAATCCACACGGTTCTTGAAAAGCGCAAAAGAATTAAATTGCCTCTCTATGGACATTTAGGTTGGCTGTCCAAACAGAGAGAAATAAGAATGATTTGGGAATCGACCTGTTATATCATGTCTGGTGGTTGGACGACATCTGCTTTTAGCTAGTGGAAAGTAAATTTTGAACTTACCTAGAAGACTGAACTCTGTAAAGAACAATACAATTTTGCTGTACGATTTGTCTTTTCCAGGTTAGAAGTCTTTTTAAAGAAGATATGATAACATGGTCATGGATGTCTTGTGGTTTTAAGCACATAAGACATACCTGTGCTTCCAGTTATTGAGTAAATGTTAATATTTCCATTTTATCCTCTCAGCCAGTGGCAAAGTTGACAGCACAAGGGATAGGGACAGTGAATGGTAGATTACTTGCAGGAACAGCTGAGAAGATACCTCCATCGGAACTTGTGGATACTACTGGTGCTGGGGATGCATTTATCGGGGCAGCTCTTTATGGTATGTTTAATCACAATATTTTCTTTCATGTGGCCTATGCTTCTGTGCAAATATCTCATTAAATTTTTGATGGGCAGTTATAAATTATAATCCTACACTCGTGCTATCATTTCTGTGATATTGATTTTATATTAGAGATCAATGAGCAACAGGTTGCCTTGTGTTTTATTTTAGCCCAGAATTTTGAAAATTGGCGCCACAATTTTTTTTCCCTAAAGATCACCGTGATTATATCAGACCTTTGAAGTACGTAGGAATAATTGTATCAATAAGAGTATATGACAAAGACGCAGTATAATAGTTAAACTTGTGTAAATTATTGGTCATTGGAATTTTTGAAGTGACTGTTGAGTTTGTACTTGGTACGTCACCTGATTCAACTAGCTTTTTTTTCTTCTCTCTTTTTGTTGATATTATCCATCAATTGCATGTGGAGAACTGTCTGATAACCTAGATTAGTCTATCATTCTTTCAGCAATGTTTTGGATTTTGCTCCCACTTTCTTTTTATTCTTTGATTGCTATGTTCCATTAATGGATCCGAATTCACTCGTCTTCTCTCTCTTGTAGCTATCTGTGCTGACATGCCACCAGAGAAAATGTTGCCATTTGCTGCCCAAGTGGTAAGCAGACGAATTTCTTTTTAGCAGCATTTTGGCTTGGCCTCTTCAGCTTTGTCTCAATTTCGCCCCCTTTTCCCCTCGGAAACTAAGATGGATGATATTATTAGTGGTGACAGATAATTATATGTGCCGAGAACAGAGAAGAAGTAGGTTCATGACATATTTCATGCCATGTCTTGTTTGCAGGCTGCTCTAGGCTGTAGAGCTTTGGGAGCTCGGACAGGGCTTCCACACCGCTCAGACCCACGCATAGCATCTTTTCTAAGCTGAGTTGTTGAATTGTGATCTCACTACAGAAGTACTGAATCTAAGACGAGCTTCTGATTCTTGTCTGTTTTGTTAAGATTATGCACGTTCTGATTCATTTCATTGCCACAGTTTCTCTTTCTCATGACAGACAGGATTATGCAATCTGCTTGACTAGACTTTTCATTGCTAGATATTTCATAGTAAGTGGTCTGATTCCAAAAAGTGATCAAAAGAAGACATTACACAATCCCTGACCTTATGGTTAGCACACCATCCAAAATAAGTTCAGAATACTAAAATCTACTCAAAGTTACAAATTGCAACCCTAGGCATGAAGGTTAGCATTGACCACCCTCCCTAAAACCCTAACCACGAAATTTAAATCTAAAACCCTTCACTCTACAACAAACTATCAGCCTTGGAGGGTAACCTCTTGAAGAAATTGAACATTGGAGAAGGCAACTTGCTTCTGAACCTCGGCGGCCTCAGCGCATACAACCCCCAGATTGCCACCACAACCCTGATTGGCACAAAGTAGAACCCAATAGCAGCAAACAAGCACATAATCACAGCCAAGAAGGTGGCTCTCGGATCTCGCCAACTTAGCAGGGCCTGAAGTCGTTCACCTTGAGAAGCCATGTCGCCAACCACAGTTTGAATCCTCCCTGCCACACTCCTTAGCCGATCATATCTGATTCTAACAATCTCAGCACTTCTACTAGTTGGAAACGAATCAAATTCCTCATCCAATTCATCAGGATAAACACTCTCAGCATGGGAAAGCTTGGTCTCCATATGGGGTGGATGGGTTGGTCGAGACCTGTAACGCCAAAGCCCCAGAAATGACATGTAAAGCAGTATGATTGGGATAATGAGTTTAGGCATTAAAACCAGCAAGAGAAAAACTAGGAGAAACAAGGTTGAATACACCGGCTTATGCCAATTGCGAATTGACTCAACCCACTTGCCCATGGCAACAACACCACAGACCACATTCATTAGCCTGAAAAAGTTAGCCTTGCTTCTTCTCATGCTCCACATCTGAGAGTCATGATCAAGCATATACTCCACCACCTCTCGCCCTAAAGGCGGTTCTGACCGGCTCAGCCTTGATGCCACAACATTCATAGCTTGGTACCTTAGGCTCTGCACCTGGTTCACAATCAGAGGTTGCACATAGTGCATCTTAGGCAGCAATGGCAAAGTATACATATGCAACATATTAGTCATATTAGCACATGTGAACCGCACAGCTAGATTGAGCTCCCCCATTTTCTTCACACCTGTTGTGTGCAAGACAAGTAGCGGATACGAGAGGGTGTAGACTCTATCAGATTCAAGGGTGGATAGCCTGATTCTAACCTTCCCGATACGAGTATCCCGAGCTCCAGCATTGTATATCGCATTCTTGTCAACGCGGCTATTATCAAACACTCCAATGGTGATCACTGTGCAAGGATCAAACACCTCCCAAGTATACTGCTCATTCCATTTTGGAGACAAGCTATCTACAACAGTGCGGGTTCGAACCCATTTCTGGCCATACTTTGCAACACAATAAGCATCTGCAGACCCTCCTTTTCCTTCTTTGATTTTGGTTGGCATAAGCCCTGTGGCACCCAAAATCCCCATCTCAAGCACACCAATATAAGGCTTCCATAGCTGTTTTGCTGTTGGCCTAAGATCACTGCTACACATAGCAGCCTCATCAAGTACATGGTAACCTCCATCGAGGCAGACCCCGAGGTGAATCCTAGACCCAAACCTGGTCACAATCTTCGATTCGGCAGCATTGCTGAAGTGGTTTTCAACAGTAAACCACCTTGAAGTCGCTTGTTTCTCGTTCGTACGCCTCTCCATAGCAGCAATTGGAAGCAAAAGTCTCCCCACAACCTCCTCCCTTCCTGACCCAAAACGATCCTCAACTGAAACCAACATATAGTCCTCAAAAGGTTCTGCAACTACAAATAACAAATCTTCATTCCAATAAGGATTCATCAAGCTTCGATTTGGACTAGCTACAGCAATTCTAGTCCTCAAAACCTGGTTACCCACCTGAACTTTCACAGAAAGCTCAGGGAACCTCATCATAGCAGACCCTTTATCACCAGGGACTATATCCTGAGCTTCAATAACAGAAACCCTTAAATACCACAGTTTTGGTGAGAGGTATACCTTGGATTTGATTGAAGAAAGCCCGTCAAGGGGCACATTTGCTGCCTTTGAATGCCAAGCCTCTGCAAATGCCTCGTCCGCTTGAGTCCCAAACCATATGGACGCCATTACTTCAACTTTTGCTCTGTCTCCTTTCTTGTCCTCCATTCTATACCATTGTGGTGCTAACTGACTATCAGGAGGTGCCCTCCTTGGAACCTCGCTCAAATCGAACCAAACACGGCCCAAGAAGTCATCTTTGTTGCTCTCTTTGACAAAAATCTCCACCACTGATGATTGTATAGAGTCTTTGGAGAATGCAAACACTTGGTTCCAGTCTGAATTAGCACTGCCCCTCTTTGTGATGCCTCTGTAGTTCCCCAACTTCACTTCTGCCACGACCTCACCACCACCAAACAATCCAATATCTTTAGCTCTCACGACTCTCGCATAAAGATACTGCATCTGCTCAACAAGGTCATACCTTGAACTAATATTGTCCTTGTGCAAGAGACCCCGGGTTCCACCAAGGTGAGGGCTTGTCTCTTTTAAAGAAAACTCACTTGACCCATTTGAGTACCCACCGCCCACACCGCGGACTCCGGGGCCGGTAATGGCCGGACCAGGTGCTGTAGTGATGACAACAGGTTTCATCTCCCCTGGGTTTGGCTCCATAGGCTTCAGATTGATCTGATTCTGGTGATTAGGCTTGTTGTCTTGTGTCAGCTGCACCACCATAGCTGGAGTTTGCTGCTGCAGCTTCTTGTTCTTTTTAGAATTAGAAGCACCAGAAACAGAATCAGACCCAGATACCACAACCCCATTAGTGAATCCACCTTCTTTTACAACCTCTACTGTTTTGGACAAATAAAGCTTCAAGCTTATCTCTCCCCTCACGTGAGAAAACAAGCTCCTTTTGTCAAGAGTGAACAACTGTGCCACCTCTTCACCTTCTTTAGCAACTATTGAACCAGAAATTCTAACTTTACCCAAAAAATTTCTGCTGTTGCTGGACCTTCTCTCATTGAAGACATTGGCCTCTATGGTTCTGTAAGGAAGATCTGCGACATCTTTTATGTAGAAAACAAGCTTCTCATTCCAAATGGGGTTCAAGTCTTTGCATTTCACCTGGCTTCTGAGCCTCTGATTTTCAAACTCCACGTCTACAAACGGTGAAGATGAACCTTCTCCATCTTTGGGCATAAGATTGTGTGCTGCAACCACCTCCACCACCAGCTTTTCTTTAGCACTTGTGTTGGTGCTACCATTCATCATATTCTGTTCTTTGTTTTCACAGAAGATATGCAGACAGAGAGGGGGAGAAGGAGGGAAAACGTGAGTGATGGAGAAGAAGAAGTGACAGAGAGGAGAGACAGTAGAGACAAATTGGGTGAGGCTCAAGAGAAGAGCTTTAAAACAGAAGGGAATTTTGGAGAAATGACCCCATCCGTAAAGATTTTTGGAGAAATGACCCTGTCCAAAAATTTCAGCAATTATGACCTTTTTAATGCGTTAAAGTACCGAAATGCCCTTATACTAAGGACACGTCTTTTCCCACTGGTTTATTTAATTTGAAACAAAAACCCAAAAGACACCTGCAAGACCTTTGTTGAAACTCTTCAAATTTTGGAGGCTAGAAAGCGGAAGAACTCCCAGATTGCAATCGGCAAGTATTTCCGACTACCAACGAGGTGAGTTTGAGGCCCCAGAATAATTTGTTGTGTCTGTTATAAACTGTTGAGAGTTGTTCATTATTGGTCGCGCCAGCGTTTAATTGGTCGTGCCTTCGTTTCAGCGTTTCATTGATTTTCTTATATATTTTTCTTGTTGTTTCTTTTTAGATGTTCGTGCATGTTTTTGGCGAGGTTTTGCATGTTATTTTTTATGATTTTCATGCAATTTAGTTGGTCGTGCCTATACTCTGACTGGTCGTGCCTGTGAATGTGTTTGTCGTGCCAGTTTTTATTTGGTCGTGCCTATATTCTGACTGGTCGTGCCTGTGAGTGTACCTGAGGAGGCGTCTGCTTTATTGGTCGTGCCAGTTTTTATTTGGTCGTGCCAGTAATTTAGTTGGTCGTGCCAGTTTTTATTTGGTCGTGCCAGTAATTTAGTTGGTCGTGCTAGTTTTTATTTGGTCGTTCCAGTAATTTAGTTGGTCGTTCCAGTTTTTAGTTGGTCGTGCCAGTTTTTATTTGGTCGTGCCAGTAATTTAGTTGGTCGTGCCAATTTTTATTTGGTCGTGCCAGTAATTTAGTTGGTCGTGCCAGTAATTTAGTTGGTCGTGCCAGTTTTTAGTTGGTCGTGCCAGTTTTTATTTGGTCGTGCCAGTAATTTAGTTGGTCGTGCCAGTTTTTATTTGGTCGTGCCAGTAATTTAGTTGGTCGTTCCTGTGAGTTTAACTGGTTTGCATGATTTTAACAGGTCGTGCCTTATAATTTAATTGGTCGTGCCTCTGATGTTTCCTTATAATTTACCTTATGTTATTAATGCAGATTTACAAACAATGGATTACCTCATTAAGGAGAAGGATCATTTTCCTGCGAAGGTTACAATTTTTTCAAACATCTCACATGTTATTGGGCAAATAAGAGGTTCTTTGAGTGAGAATCAACTCGAGATGTTTAGGAAGACATGCTTCGGCATTTTTCTGGATGTAGGTGAGCTCTCTGTATCAGGACAGTTAATGCATCAGCTTCTTCTACGACAAGTTGAATCCCAAGATGTTGATTTTGAAGATATTGGAAACAGATTGACATTTAAATTCGCCAACAGGATGACATCTTTTGGTATTACAGACTTCGCTCTCATTACCGGTTTAGTGTGTAGGGATGTGCCTGATATCTCTGCATTAGTTGATACTAGTGTACATAGGCTGAGGGATATGTGGTTTGATGATATGAAGATTATTCAGAGACATCATTTGGAGCTTTGTTTCGATCGTTTGTGCAGAAGAAAGAAAGAGAAGCAGGTGGATGAGGAGGTGGTGAAACTAGCCTTGATTTATTTTCTTGAGTTTGTGCTAGTAGCTAAGGAACGACATAGGCCTATTGATAATCGGTGGCTCCAATTGGTGGACAATTTGGATGTATTCAACAAATTCCCATGGGGGGCTGTGAGCTACCAACGTACTGTTGCCTCTCTTGGAGGAATAATGGTCAACCGTTTAGATAGACGAAAGAGCAGACAAACGAAGAAGGAGCAATACTGCATTTATGGTTTCCCTATGGTGTTCCAGGTATTGATTTGCTTTAACTGGTCGTGCCTGCTATTTATCTGGTCGTGCCTGATTTCTAAATTGGTCGTGCCTGATTTCTTTTAATGGTCGTGCCTTAGTTTTTAACTGGTCGTGCCTTAGTTTTTAACTGGTCGTGCCTGATTTCTTTTAAATGGTCGTGCCTGATTTCTTTTAATGGTCGTGCCTTAGTTTTTAACTGGTCGTGCCTTAGTTTTTTAACTGGTCGTGCCTGATTTCTTTTTCATCCAATATTAAATTATTTTAATCTAAATTCTGTTGTTATTTATCTTAGGTTTGGTCATATGAAGCTATACCTGTCATTGGTTCATTGTACGCCTCAAAAATCAAGGATGTGATTCCTCGATTACTCAATTGGAGTAGCTATCAAACTCCAAATTCTAAAGAACTCTTACAAAATGTATTCCAACAAGACAAGGTAAAAACTTAAATATGCAAATAAGCTTACTGTTTTCATATTTATGATGATTCTTTTGGACAAAATATTGAGGTGCTAATGATTGATAGTCTATGTTGCAATAGCTGCAAGTACACACTATTCTATCTGCAAATGGGATTGAGATGGAGCAGGAGTACTGGATCGACGTGAGCAACAGGGTGGGGGAGGGAGCAATTAAAGAATCTGCTGATGATTCGAGTGATCACACAGCTCCTGTGGAGCAATATTCTGATTCACATGGTGACACTGAACCTGTGGAGCAATCTTTTGATGCAGATTTTGAGGTTGTTCATGATGTGATTGCCAAGCTTGATAATTTGAAGAAGCAGGTTCATGAGGGAAGCTTCATAGGTGCAGTTAAATCAGATTTTTTATCTACTATGACAGTGGTGAATAAGTGCGTTGAGGATGCTTTGTTGGCACTGAAAACCTTTACTGACAAGGGTGAAGCGGTGAAATTCCCAGTTCCTGTTGTAGTTGTTGATATGGGGGTGCAGACTGAAGCCGATGAGGTTGATGTTGATGTGGTTGGGGGAAGTACTGTAAAGGGTGGGGTTAAGGTTTCTGTTGTTGATGTGGGGGTGCAGACTGAAGCCGATGTGGTGGGGGGAAGTACTGTAAAGGGTGGGGTTACTGTTTCTTTTGTTGATGTGGGTGTGATGACTGATGTGGATGATTCTGAGGGTGGTGTGGTCGGAGGGAGCAATGTAGAAGGTGTGGAGGATGAGAGTGTAGTTGTAGTGGGATTGGAAATGGGGGAGGAGTTGGGGGTCGATGATAAGGCAGACAATGTAGATGTTGCGGGGGTAAATGTTGATGATACAAAAGAGCATAGAGACCCTGGTTTGTTGTATACTAGTATGAGCTCCATGGCTTCCTTTACCCCAGCTGAAGAGAGTAAAAATATTTCTGGGGTCGAGGTGGTGACACCATCAAAGTTCCCTAAAGCCTCAGAAGGGGGTATTAAACCCTATGTCAGGAACAAACAGAAGCGTGCAGTTAGGCCTGGACCTCTCAAAAGGACTCCATTTACATCTCCATCCTTGAAGAGAAGGAAAACAATTGATGATAAGGATGTGTCAAGTAAAGAAATTATAAAATTGGACTTGAAGAGGAAGTGGCCAGATCAATGGGCAGATGATTGTCTTGCATTCATGCAAGACAGGTCCAAGGATGGAGAAAGCATAAGTTGGCCAACATGTGCAGTAAACAAGCAGTGGTTTATGGATGCTATGAAGTTAGATGGATGGTTAACAGACCAGGTAAAACAATACATTTTTATATATCAATTTAACTGGTCGTGCCTCATTTTTTTAAACTGGTCGTGCCTGCTTTTTAAATGGTCGTGCCTGATTTTTTAAACTGGTCGTGCCTGCTTTTTAACTGGTCGTGCCTGCTTTTTTAAACTGGTCGTGCCTGCTTTTTAAATGGTCGTGCCTGATTTTTTAAACTGGTCGTGCCTGCTTTTTAACTGGTCGTGCCTGCTTTTTTAAACTGGTCGTGCCTGCTATGTTTAACTGGTCGCGCCTGATATTTTTAACTGGTCGTTCCTCCTTTTTTTAACTGGTCGTGCCTCATTTTATTTAACTAGTCGTGCCTCATTTTATTTAATTGGTCGTGCCTCCTTTTTTTTATCTGGTCGTGGATACTTTTTTTTAATATGTGTCTTAACATGTAATTTTCATACAGCACCTTGATGTAGCCATGCACCTGATTCGGAAAAGAATGACAAAGTTCCCAGATAGTTTTAAGAGGGACTGTGTCCTAGATTGTCTGTTCTTTGTAAGTTGCACACTGTCATTGTTCGAAATTTATTTGCATAAATACATTTTATTTGTATTCTTCTTTATATATATGTTCCTATGATTTCAGACCAGGGTACAGGAGAAGTTTGAGTTGTTCAAGTCAAAGCCGGATGATGTTGCCTTTTGGGACGAGGACAGCATTTTTTTGGATTATATTGTGGGGATACTTCCAATTGATTCTGTTGCGTGGGAAAGGGCCAAGTTTGTTTACTTTCCTGCAAACTTCAACAATAAACACTGGGTTGCTGTGGAATTGGTAATGGAAAAGAAGACTGTTCATGTCTACGACTCACTGCCCAGCCTGACAAATGGTGCTGCATTGAAGACACTTTTTGATCCCTTGACAACAATGCTTCCCCGTATTCTTCAATCCACTGGTTTGGGGGATGAATTGTTTGCTCCATGGAGATTGCAACGGATACCTTCATGCCCTAGACAAATTGGAGGGTAAGTTCCTATAAAAAAAATATTTAGCAATTATTCAATTACATATTATATATGCTGATACTTTTTAATGTTTCCATTGCAGAGGAGATTGTGGCATGTTTGCCTTCAAATTCATTGAAGCATTGACGGCTGATTTGCCAGTAAACATTATCCAACAAGGGGACATGAAATTCTATAGACAAAAGTTTTGTTCAGAGGCTTGGGGACAGGAGTTTATAATGTGAATATCTTATTTAAATGTCAACTGTAAATTATATATAAATATCTAATCGTGCCTTAATTTTTTTAGCTGGTCGTGCCGGAATTTAACTGGTCGTGCCAGAATTTAACTGGTCGTTCCTCCTGTTATATATATGGTCGTGCCTCCTTTTATATATATGGTCGTGCCTGCTTTTATTTAGATGGTCGTGCCTGGTATTTTTATATGGTCGTGCCTCCTTTTATTTAGATGGTCGTGCCTGGTATTTTTATATGGTCGTGCCTGCTTTTATTTAGATGGTCGTGCCTGATATTTTTATATGGTCGTGCCTGCTTTTTTAAACTGGTCGTGCCTCCTTTTATTTAGATGGTCGTGCCTGGTATTTTTATATGGTCGTGCCTGCTTTTATTTAGATGGTCGTGCCTGATATTTTTATATGGTCGTGCCTGCTTTTATTTAGATGGTCGTGCCTGGTATTTTTATATGGTCGTGCCTGGTATTTTTACATGGTCGTGCCTCCTTTTATTTAGATGGTCGTGCCTGGTATTTTTATATGGTCGTGCCTGCTTTTTTAAACTGGTCGTGCCTTCCTGCAACTTAAGTGGTCGTGCCTGCCTGCAACTTTACTGGTCATGCCAGATTATATAAACATTAACAGTACATATTTTTACATATATATTAAATAAAATCATAGACTGATATAGAAACTGACAGTTCTCATTAAAAGCAGCAATGTTAATGGTAACGTTTAACAGTTCACATTATAAAGTAAATGTTTAGCAATTAGAATCGTCAATGACTGGTATTATACCCTACCAGTCAAGGCTACTGGCTCCTTACAAGTCTGTCGGTTATGACCAATTTTTTTACATCTTCCGCACTTTCTAATTGCTACAGATTCACCAGCGGATGATATTCTTCTTTGTTTTGGCCTCCCTCCAGGTCTTCTCGTATCAGGTGGCAATAACCTTTGATCTTCGCTTGCATGCCGATGGTCTTCAATTGGTACTGTGTTAATCGGTTCAGCATAAGCTAACATAATTGCCTCATTAGTATAGTAGCGTGAACACATGGATTGTGGATCAATGTTGCGTGTTCTACACGCCGCCAACGCATGAACACAAGGCAATTGTTGCATCTCAAATTTCCTGCAGGTGCATGTTCTGTTGTGCAGATTCACCTCCCCACCACCAAGTCCATCCCTCACATAAAACTGAATATGACTAATTGGTTCAACAGACATACGTTGCGCCTTGTCAATCCGCTTTCTCAACTTCTTATCAATTTTCTTACAAAGTTGGGTTGTAATGGAAGCTGCTTTAGTGCGACGCTCATGGAACCATCTTTGAAGTAAAGATCTTAGATGGTCAACCAATGTTGTAATTGGAAGACACCGTGCTTCCCTCAATACAGCATTCAAACTCTCAGCAATATTAGTGGTTAGTATACTGTATCTCCTACCTGGGAAATGTGCACGAGACCACTTTTCAAATCCAGCATCAACTAAATAACGATGTGCCCTGCCATCTTGAAACCCACGCAACTGTGTCATTAGATGCTCAAATTGTGAAACACGATATACCTTCGCTGCCTTAAAAAAAATAGGGAAGACACTATCATCAATATTTTTTGCTTTCATGTTTTGCTTGATGTGGTGTATACAGTGCCCATGGTATGACTCTGGAAAAACCAAAGCGACTGCTCTCTCAATACTGTTATGTCTATCTGATATTATTGCCAACTCTGAGAAATCTTCAAGATCAATAGCTGATCTAAGTTTTCCCATGAACCATTCCCAAGATGCATTATTTTCTGAATCTCCCATTCCAAAAGCAACTGGATAAATTTTGTTGTTACCGTCTAAAGCAGCAGCCACAAAGAGTGTACCCATGTATTTTCCCTTGAGGTGAGTACCATCAACAGCAATGACACGTCTCATTGAACTACGAAACCCTCTCAATACTAGCCCAAGAGCAAGGAAAAAATATTTAAACTTGAAATCATTATCGAACTCTATATGAGTTACTGTACCAGGGTTATTTTTCTCTAACACTGCACAGTAATGCGGCAAATACGAGAATGATAATTCTGGTGATCCTCTAACCACTTCCAAAGCAAACTCCCTAGCCCTCCAAGCTTTGTCGTAGCTTATATTCACACCAAAATCTGTCCGCACGTCGTCGACTATATCTTTCGGCCGATACGTACGACCAACCCCTTCAAATTTAGACTTAATGCATTCTCCAATGACCTTTCTAGATGCTTGTCTATGACTTCGATTGATAAGGTCCAGAGAACAGTCATGCTTGCCATTAAACCTTGTTACCTTAAACAACTCCGAATCTTTCAATTTTATTGCTCGCAAGCGCCAATCACATCCCATGTCAACACATTTGACCGCATATAGAGTTTTCGTTGATTTCAATACATGAAACATTCTGTTCTCTTTCATAGCATACACAGCTATATTTTTCTGTAATTCTTTCTTGTCCATATAAATCTGACCTACTGCAACATGACCACCGGATGAGCTACTAATATTGTTGCTCGCAACAACACCTGAAGGCCCAATAGAATTTGAGCAATGATTCCTTCCATCTTCTGCTGCAAAGGTGGATTGATTATGTGACTGTGGTTCCCCGTCATCAAATGGATTTTCCCACTCTTCACCATGAAGACCTTGACTATCATCCTCATCATTAACCCCATCAATATCATCGTTACCAGTATTGGGAAAGTCAAAATCAGAGAAGCGAAAATCGCTGTAGTTATTAACCCGCTCGTCATCACCATCGTCATGTGGTACAAATTTACTTGCAAATTGTGGTAACTCAGGAGAAACAGAACCAACATTTGGTGCAACAAATGTTTTATGCATCATTGGACCATAGCTAACATCTTGTGAGACAAACTGACAAGTCGCTCTCTGCTTCGTTGTTACGCACAGTGGAGTACCAGGTTTTACTGGATGATCATTTTGCCTTAGGAAAAATTGCATGTCACGTTCATTCTGAAGCTCCATCGGTTCCATTTTGAAATGTGTATTATAGACAAACTTCATCACCAAATCGAAGGAATTAAAATCGACTTCAATCAACTGGTATATGAGTTCTACAAATTCTGCATGTGTTATTGCATTAGACACGATTACACCCTGACTTCTTCCGCCTTTAAAAGTGTGCATGCCCCTACAATTTTCCCACTCTCCACCATATAACAAAACAAAATCGATCTCAGAAGCCATTCCTGCACATATAATAAGATATCATAATAAAATTAATAAATTCAATGGAGAAACAAAAAAGCACGACCACAAACATTGTTGGCACGACCAAATAATACATTGGCACGACCAAATAATCAATGGCACGACCACATAATACATTGGCACGACCAAATAATCAATGGAACGACCACATAATACACTGGCACGACCACATAATCACTGGCACGACCACATTATCACTGGCACGACCTCATTATACATTGGCACGACCACATTATCACTGGCACGACCACAAAAATTAAAGTTCTACCGACTTTAAAAATGGCACGACCAAACTTATAACATGGATACAATCTACTTCATGACAGATACTATTTACGAATCATTCTCGCCCAGAATATGTCGAGCATCCACAGACGATTTCACAGGAAACAGCTCATGCGTGTAATAAGCAGATATACAACACATTCAGCTAGCCACAAACGATTGCACAGATGCGTAATAATAAGTAGATATACAACACATTCCAGCTAGCAAATGAACTTACTTGGAAGACAAACTCTGCACAAAAATAAATGCAGGGCGGCTGTTTTGATCTATGTATGGATCGAAAACGAAAAATGAATCGCAGAGCTCAAAACTCAAAGTAATAAATAAACCCAGAGTAATAAATTTTATTCTGCCACATAAGGGTATTCTAGTCAATAAAAAAGTAAAAGAGGTCATAAATGCGATTTTTTTGAGACAAGGTCATTTTTCCAAAAATTTGTGTGTAAGTGGTCATTTCTCCAAAATTCCCAAAACAGAACCGTGAAGCAGAAAGAGCGTGCAAACTGAGTTGTTCTATGCACAGTATTTGAGAAAGTAAAAAGAGAGAGAAAAATCTCCTATAACCACGTCTGTTGATGATCGTGTAATTCACGCACCAATCATGCTGCAGGAGATAAACCAAGAGATTGGATATAGTGGGACCCAAAGAAACATTCTCAACGTTAACCTGTCCCTTAAGTCAACCTTGGTCAACGGGGGCAAAGATTTAATTATAAAAAATATCCTTAGTGTCTGTCTCTTTGTTCCCAGGTGAGATTTTGGATTAATTATTGAAAAATAATATCATGCCTTACATTTGGTAACAATCACTGTTCATTGCAATTTACAAAATCAATCCTTCCATTATTATTGTGTCTATATGTCATGTAATGGATCATAATTGCTGCTTCTATACTTAAGGGACGAAGGAAAGTAAATATTAATAGTAATATTTCATCATCTAGCTCAAATATATCAAAGTATTCATCAAATATATATATATATATATCAAAGCAATCTCTGAAAATATTTTGTTATCCTAGTTTGTTTCTAAAATACTCGGGTTTAGAAAATATATGTCACTTATGTGTATAGACGGATTTATACCATATCATAGGAGTCGTGGATTCCAATGAAATTATAGAAAATACTTTATATGTATGGACGTATAGTGTATCGTCTCTCAGAAGAAAAAAGTGCAATCATGCCTCCAATGAAATACGGTCTCATAGTGAATTATGTAAAATATATTATATGTATGAGGCAAAATTTATCAGACCTCCATAAGAAATATACTAAGCCCTCGATTCAAAAAAAATATCAGGCCAACAAATCCACACGAAATTAAAAGTCTAAAATGAGAAACAATCATAAGCTTATAGAATCTTTTACCTTCCCTAATTGATTTGCCTATGCGTCATAGTGCTCGTTTTCTCGCATTCTCTAATTGATCGGTTAAAAAAACTCGAAAAATATTTTCATGCTATATAAATAATCTAAAAAAAAAATCAGAAGCACCCTGAATTCCTTGCTTAGTTGTGTTGTCGATGAATTCGAATCCTAAATTCATCATTGCTTGTGTAAGAAAAACTGAATATTTACTTATATATATATATACATATATACCCACTATATGTATCGTCTTGTTTTTATTTATTTGTTTTTGGCTTGATTTAAAGGTACATGGCCCAAGAAATTAGAAAGTGCCAAAGTTTAAAGGTAAAAGTAATGCTAGAAATGTGAAATACTTTTGATGTAATGGGTATCTAGTTGGCTCCTCTTTAACGAGGTCTGTTTTTCAGATGATAACGTGAGCGCGTGTAAGATGCGCGAATGGGCGTGGTAGGAAGTCAGACTGTGAGTTATAAAAGTAATAGGTGAGCAGAACATAGCGTGCCTGAATCTACAGAGATTCACTTCACTCGCGTTCTAAGGATTTTTTTTTCCTTTGTCGGGAGGGAGGGAGGAAGGAAGGAGCCATATTGGCATTATTGTAATCTCAAAGTCCGAGGTTTTTGAACAAATTTTGTCTTTTTCAGCGAAAGTGAAACGAGGCTTTACCTTTTCTTAAGACTTTCGAGAATGTACTACAGTCTTCGCAGTTTCGGGGTCGGTGTAATACACGACTGTCTGGGGACCCACGCATGGATTTTTCACCGTATTATTAATTTATGATGAATTTTTCAAGTACTCCTTCATGAAAAGAATTACTCGGAGCCCACATTTTTTTCCCAATTTCAAAAAATTAATTTATAAAAGTTGTAAAAATTGAGGGTTAATTTAGCAATAAGTACTTCCAAAAAAATAAATTAATAAGGATAGTTCTATTTTCCTTAAATTATAAATTGCATAAGAAATTAAATCATATGCTCATTTGTTTATTTTTAAATATCAAATATGTATAGTATTATTATTTTTATAAATCTAAAAAAATACGGAATAAATATTAAGCAATTGAACATAACAGTAAAAACTCAAATAGCAAGAGACAAAGGCCATATGAATTCTTTGCTAAAACATTCTCTTATCATTTTCTAAGTAGGTGTTAATATAATTAAAAAAAAAGTAACAAATATGTAATTCAAACTTAATTGATGAGTTCGATAAGAACAGTCATCAACTCATCAATCAATTTTAGGAGATATTTTTTCTCTCAATTTTGTTGTAATTCCAAAGCAATTCAGAGATGTTTTTCCTCTCTAATTTCCTCTCTAATTTCCTTCTAACTAGAAGCAAATATATATATATATATATATATATAAGTTTTTTAAATTTTGATTTCAGTTTGAGCAAGGCAACGACTAAGACATCAATTTAGTTTTATTATATCCCCCATCAAGCACATTAAAACATAAGGTGCATAATTAAGAAATTAAAACAATTAGCTTAATCCTTATTTAACTAGTTGAAACTCATTAAGTTACTTTTTTTTAGATGACTTTCTTCTCTCTCTTTTTTTAGATCATTTTTTTCCCTCTCTTCTTTGAGATCACTTTTTTCTCTCTATTTTTTCAAGATCACTTTGTTTCTTTTTATCTCTCTTTTCTTTGAGATAAGTTCATTATCTCCTCTCTTTTTGTCATTTTTAATGTTCTGTTGATTTCTTGTTTTTTCTTTTTTTACTGCCAATATTTGTCTCGTAATCTTACGAATAACACTAAAAATTTCACTTTGTACTGAGATAATGATGTTGGTAGTCAAAATAATATGCTAATTTTCTAATAGTGTTCAAAGTTTTTTTGCGATATTAATGGTAACAATATATATATTGTTTAGGGTTTAGGATTTACATTTACAATTTATAGGGTTTTAGAAATTTAGGAATTAGGGTTTAGGATTTAAATTTATAATTTATGGAATTTTAGAAATTAGGGTTTATGTTTAGGGGTTTATAATTTAAGATTTAGGATTTAAGGTTTGAGATTTATCGTTTTACAATTTAGAGTTTAGTCGAAAAAAGATACTAAATATCAATATCTTTGTTGCAATATAGATGACTTTTTGTTATCAGTGTGATAGACCAACCATAACTCATTTGTTTAAGTATCGATTGAATTGATTTTCACAGCATTTGAAAGAAGACTTTGAGACCTGTGAAATTGTGACTAATATATTTTTAAAGATTTGAACATTCAAAGGGTCAAATTGAGGCTTAAAGTTCGCACATTGAAACTGTGAATCGTATGGACACAATTTTACACTAAGTTTATTTACATTAGTTATTTATTATTATTTTGTTATGTTTTGTATGCTTCTGTTTGATAGACCATGCATATAGAGAGTTGATGTTTTATGTTTGGTACAGAGTATAAGCTAGTTTATACTCTATCAGACATACTCTCGGATACTCTCAGCTTTTACGTTTTATGATAGTTCATACTCTATCACTCATACTCTCTACTAAACATAAACGTACGCCCGTATGTGAAATTTTTTGAGCCTTTATTTTTCCACTCTCCTCAAAAGTGATTTCTTTGTGGACTCCACGAGTTTGAAATCCTTCTTCAAAAAATGGACATCCGTAAGTTTAAAGTTAGGGTTGTCCATAGGCGAGCAACTTCACATACTGAGTATTTTTTGTACTTTGGTGAACATGGTATAAATATTTCAAATACTGCCCAAGGGTCCTCAAAACCAGCATTTGAGAATGCTGGTTGAAATGGTTCTCAATTTGTCTTTGGAACGTCACTTGTAATAAGCCAATTTCAAGATGATTGGTCGTTTTTCTAACCAAGGTTTGGGGTGTACCAATGCTGATAATGATCATACTATAAATTGATGTAGAGAGTAATTTCTCAGAGTATGTCCGAATTTTTTTTCTACTGCAAGGCTCACTGTAATGGCTTTAAGGTTTTATTTTTTTATTTTTAAAAATTATTAGCGTGTTTTTGATTGGAGTGCGAGTTTGACATTTTTTTAATTCCAAACAAAAAAAATTGCATGTGAAAATTTAGACTATTCAATATAAACTCGAAACATTTTATGCCTCTCTTGAATGTGAAAAATGCATCAAAAATTTAGGCTATTTAACATAAATTCAAAACATTTTATGCTTCTCTTTATATGAATTTTATTTTTGTTTGAGATAAAAATAAATTCATAAATTCGTTCAAAACATATTAAGGATATTTAAAAAATAAGAAATACAATAGGTCCCGAGAACCTCTTTTATTGACTGTCCGAGGCTATGAGAAAATCAATATAAATTTAAGTCGAATGCATAAGTGTATGAGATAAGAATAATATTTGAGACGCACAAAGTATGTCCCCCATTTTATTCAATTCACGTATATCAATGATTATACTTTCATCAACTCATATTGAGTAAATAGTTTCCATTTCTTGTGTTTTAGTTATCTTATAATTTCCCCCACTTTTGTATCTAATTTATTATATAGCTCAATATATATTTTACGACATGTGTTTTCCATAATCTTCTTAACTATTTTATGTCTACTTCTTGCGTTTCATAACTATTATCGTTTTCATCATCATGTAACTTCCTATGACATTTTCTATTACTCCTAATTACTTTTTTAACATTCCCTCCCCACCACCATATTGTTTTGCCCTTAACACCCGTAAGACATTGCTTGACATTTTACAAATTGGGAGTTGGGTTGGGTGGGGTGGCGTTGGGAGGGGATGGTGTTCATAACGAACCCCAATCCCTGTTTGGCAAAAACTATGAGTGGAGTTCAGAGGGATTCGTGAACCCTTCTCAACACCTATGAACTATTCTCAACACTTAAAATTTGAACCCCTCATTTTGATGGAATTAGAAGGGTTCGCGAACCTCTCCCAAACTAACCCCTCTCAGCGCCTCATTTATAAAATGTCAAGCAATGACTAAATGTCATGACTACTACTTAAATACGTGCACTAGAGGATTGTAAACACAATCATAACTATTAATCCAAAATTTAACTTGCCCATGCTTAATTAGGTGGTTTATCATTGCAGTGAGCTCCAGATATGGGCTCAGAGTCATCGTGGCTATTGTGGGCCTGGAAATGACAACCAAAGGCTTTGAGCGGCCCATCATAAACGAAGCCATTGCAATGTCAATTAAAATAATTAAGGGAAACAAATGAAAATTTTAAATATGATTATACAAATTCCATTCAACAACTACCATTGCAATGTCATTAAGTATTATTATTTGTATATTTTATTATCAAGCTACATCTTGAAGCAATGATCCGAAGGATCATGAATATTGTCTTGAGAGTCTCATGATAGCGGCTCATTTGATTTGATGAAAAAATCCGTTCAAGCTTTTTGATGTTATTATAACTTTCGAAATAGTCCAGCTTCTGATTCCATTGAAATTGTCATTATTAGTGTCAAATGGGCGACCTGCAGCTCCTCAATAACCGTGTTTTAATTTTGTTGCCATGGATTTGAGCAGACACGAAGGCGTATTAAAACTCACTGGACCTATCTCCAGGGGGACAATACCTTCTCGAGCTGGGCCCAGTCCACTCGACACATGTGTGAATGTTAGTGCCAAATTGATGACCTACAACTCCTCGGTGACCGTGTCGCAATTTGTCGCTAACAACCACTAATGTCCTCAATCAAGTTCTTTCTGGAAGAAATAGATCGTCTACGTGTTGGTCCATGGTCTATCACTTCTTGATTGATGTGGTATACAATATGCCTTTAATTGCCATGATTATTGGTCCTTTTTATAGAAGAAAAAGCGTTTTTGGAGACTGGATTTGAAGGTCGGTTGGTGAGGTGAATCTGTTTATAAGCTAAACCAATTGCATTTGTTAGCTTTACTTGGTGAGGATATGATTCTATCGTAGACATTCGTTGGATACATGCGTTCAAAAACTAGGTGGGTGAAACTTACTGTGAAGGGTTAATTTCTGGTTAAATTTCATATATGCGAGGTAAAAACTTTGTTTATTTTTAGAAATATTTGTATTTTTCAGTTTTTATTTTTAAAAATAATTTTTAAAAATAATCAAACCAAACGCATTTTTCAGTTTTCTGAAAATAGAATCTCAAAACAGAAAATTGAAAATAACTCTAAAAACTGAAACACAAACCAAACGCCGCTTTATTTTCTCAAACAAAAAAATTCCAAGATTGATTATCATAAATGCATCCATAACAATATTCTTCAAAAAAGTTTGCCCCATGTTTGATTGAGAGTGAGAATAAGTTTATGATAAGCTGAGCATGAGTTTACTAAGAAAGAAAAATATAGGTTGATGAACGAGTTTAAAGATAATTTATATTTGTATGTTTGATTGAATTTGAGAACGAGCACGAGTTTTGGTTTGAATAAATTGTCATGTAGATAAAAGACAATATTATCATTTTATAACAAATTGACAATTTTATATAAGATTTTATGAAAAATAAATTTGTCATTTTTAAAATATCTTATTCTCCTCATAAAGAGAATATGACTCATGACCCATGACCCATGTTTTATATAAACCAAACAAATGAATGACTTTTAAGAAAGTTCATTCGATTGCCTCACCTGATAATCTTCTTAATCAAACGTGAGATTAGTAAATACATCTTCCATGTATTCATTTTCAAAATTTGGGTTTTCAATGACTTAAATGTTATTATTCGCCTTATTTTTTGACATTAAGGTTGTGAGTTCGAATCTATTTTTCATTATTTTGGATATGATTCGTAAAAGAGAGAAAAATATATTTTATATTCAAAATTTTCGACAATTGAATGAATTTCGAGCCAACCTTTAAATCTATTTGGCAACACTTCTCGAGCGGTAAGTTCATTTTTTTTAGGATCACAATTAAACATAAAATAATATTTTCTTTCAATTTTTATTTTTATTTTTTAGAAATACTTTATAAAACTAAAAATTATATTCAATAGAATTTTAAAAATATTATGCTATATCAGCGCCTAGTATTTTTGATTTTTGCAAGATCCGGACAGCTTTCAGGTGGACTCGTTTCTTCCGTGACCGCGTCTGAGCTGGCAACTGAAAGTCGGTAATTACAAGTAAAACGTGAGGGTACTTTTGGAATACGAAGCGTTTAATAAACGTTTTAGCTAATAAAACATTAATTAATTACTACCGTAACAATACTTTCTGTAGACCAAAATCCAATTAAGGAGGGGAGGGAGGGAAGAAACAGGGAAGAAACCCAAAAGACATCGAAAGGGTCTGCCTCCACAGCAGAAGAGAAGAAGAGAGAAGGGGAGGCTTTATTCTCTAAATCTCTATTCTCTTCTCTTCTACGGGTATTTGAGATTGTTGAAGGGTTTAAGCTTCCCATTTGTCTCGTTAAGATTGTTTCATTACTATCGATTATTCTTTTATTGCGGAGAGACCAATTAAAGGTATAGTCAGGAAAGGAGGATAAGTTGAAAAAGGATTGAACGATCGTTGTTGAAGGCTCTGGAATTAGATCTCGGTGCAACCCAGTTTTCTGATCCGGTCAATCTCAGTGAAAATGGTATTTATGGGGATTTTTTTTATGGTTTTTTTTCCTTCTGATATCGTTTTTGAGTTTTGTTGTTTGGGTGCAATTTTTGTTATCTTATAGAGTTTGTTTCATTAGTTGTTGGGGGTTGGTTTTTTTTTTTGTCTGTGAATTGATCTGTGGTTTAAGTCGATGGCATGGCTACTGCTAGTTGTTGTTGCCCTCGCTTTCTGTTTCTTCATATTTTGGTTTGATCTCATTGCGCTTCGGTCCCTGCTGGTGTTTCCTTTAGTGTCATGCTATAGACTGTAAGTCAACCGTTAGTATAATTTCAAGTTTTTGATTTACTTTGTCGAGCAATGTGCCTTTTGTAGACCATTAGGATTGATAATTTTGGACTAAAGGTGACACTCCTATTATTTAATAATCGTAAAGAAGAGAGAAAGTTTCACATTTGACATCACCATCAGCTTTGTTTTCTTAGTATATTTTTGTGGAATTGTGCAATAACTTGACAGATAGTATCAGTTCCACTCGTATCAAATAACCTCTTGCTGTGGTCATTTAATCTCGGTAAACTTATCTGGCACTTAATATGATTTTGGCCATAAATCATCCTTTCTATGGCACCCATTGTCATTTTTTATCATACAACTAAAATACACATGCCTGGCTATAATTAATGAGAAATGATGCAGTTGGAATGATGAGAGGTAGGCACTCCTGGTTTTGCAGGCTGCTGCTACCAGTCTAGTTGTCGGATCGCTTATTTGGATTGAAGATCAGGATGTAGCTTGGATCGATGGTGAAGTTGTGGAAGTTAACGGCGAAGAGATTAAGGTCCTCTGCACTTCAGGAAAGACGGTGAGGGCATTATAAGACCATTATGAGATCTCTGTGCTCATTCATTTCGAGTCATTATTTAGCAGCTTTCCACTACTTGTTCGTCATGTATTATTGGTTGAGTTTATTTAGCAAGTTGTATTCATATTCTTAAATTTTTTCTTCCTTTTTTAAAATCTAGTTAAGTAGATATATGGAATGGCTGAATATAGGTTGCCTTTTATTGGATGTTGGGAAATTGCAGATTGTTGTTAAGGCGTCTCATGTCTATCCTAAAGATCCTGAAGCCCCCCCTTGTGGAGTGGATGATATGACGAGATTGGCTTATTTGCATGAACCCGGAGTCCTGCAGAATTTAAGAGCAAGATATGATTTAAATGAAATCTATGTGAGTAAACCTTTTTTTTGTTTCTGATGGTTGGGAAGTTAGTGTGATTTTGAGGCACGGTTGTTTTACATTTCAAGCAATGTTGGCTACATTCTCTTTGTTGTGTTTTGTTTTCAACATTTTGATATTATGACATTGATACACTTAATGCCAGACTTACACCGGGAATATATTGATAGCGGTGAACCCTTTTATAAAGCTACCTCATCTTTATGATAGTCATATGATGGCGCAATATAAAGGGGCAGCTTTTGGTGAGCTGAGTCCTCATCCATTTGCTGTTGCAGATGCCGCATACAGGTATGTTGTTGCTTGGTCTTTTGTACTGTTCTGTGTTTCGTTCTAGCTTGTATCTTATTTGATTTCTTTATTTGTTTGCAAACTGGGCCATATACAGACTGATGATAAATGAAGGGGTAAGTCAGTCAATTTTGGTCAGTGGTGAGAGTGGTGCTGGTAAAACGGAAAGCACAAAATTACTCATGCGTTATCTTGCTTATATGGGAGGAAGGGCTGCTGCTGGGGGAAGGACCGTTGAGCAGAAAGTATTGGAGGTAACATACATTCTGAATTAAGCTAATAGCACAATCAGATTTCTAAATGCAGGTGACCTGATTGGAAATGATCCTTGTCACATGTGCTCTCGTGTCTTTGCTCTGTTATGCAGTCCAATCCTGTTTTAGAAGCCTTTGGTAATGCAAAGACTGTTAGAAACAACAACTCAAGGTGGGAAGATTTGTCATCAAGGACTTTTCCATGTATATATTTGCTATATCGTTGACACACTTTTTTGTATTTTATGCAGTCGTTTTGGTAAATTCGTGGAAATTCAATTTGACCAAAGGGGAAGAATTTCTGGAGCTGCTATCCGGACTTACTTGTTAGAAAGGTCTCGTGTTTGTCAGGTCTCTGATCCTGAGAGAAATTACCATTGTTTCTACATGCTTTGTGCTGCACCAGCTGAGGTAATAAATCTTTGATTGTTTCATTGATTGCCATCAATTCATCAAAACTAGGCTGATTATATTTATGTGGGCCTTTTCCCTTGTGGATCTATATTTAGTTATTTACTCTCAAGTCAATATAGTTATACATGACCGCAATGGACAAGCCTAAGAAGAATTTTCTGAATACTCAATATTGTGGTAAAGATGTAAATTTCTTTTCGTACTTTTGTTTTGGCATCAGACACTTTAACTTTAAATCATGATAGTCTTTTGAACATGTTCTTTAGAGTTCACTAATGATGTTGGCTAAGCATAAAACCACTCAATATGTCATTTCCTAACATTATTCTATGTTTCCGTGTCGTAAAGCATAATGTTACGAACCCGTACCCGCACTTCCACACTAGCAAAGGTTTGTCCGCTTTGGGCCAAAGCCTGCACGGCTTTGTCCTTCTAGGCCCATCCCATGCTAAGCCTAAGAAAATTGGTTGTTGCTAGTTTGGAAGTTTGGACTCTATTATATTTTGTACTATGTTCCCACATCTCAGCGATGTGTGGTCATAACATACCACCACACTTCTATAGTTGATGCCTCCTAGGACTCTCACTCTAGACCTTAGGATTTTGCTGTATTTGTCTAGGCAGCCCTTTCTGCTACATCGCTTGGTCCATTCTGATACCTGGACGTGGTAATACACACTCCCACGCATGCATAGATGGGTCACTCCTAGGCCAATTATTACAAATTTGCTCCTTCGTGCTAGCAACAATTTGTCCGTTTTGAGCCAAAGCCTACGCGGATTTATCCTACCAGGTCCATCCCATACTAGGCCTAGGAAAACTGGCTGATTATATTCTGCACTAAGTTCCCACATCTAAGCGATATGGGATCGTAATACTATCGATGAATTGTCACTGTTTTTTTTTTTTTTTACGATGGCTCTTTGTACAATCAATGATATATTGCGGCAATTCCTCTTGCTCCAAAAAAGAGAGAGAGAAGAAGGTCACAATGAGTACATTTGGTGGATTGTTAGAAATTACTGCTCACTTCTTGATAAACGAAGTAAAAGTTATAAGTCTAGTTGGCGCATCTTCTATAAAATTAGGTTTTCCTATTATGATTCTGTCACTAGTGCTAAGTACTGCTTTTGACTTTCTGACAGAAGGTTTGGCACAGATCAAACTTGAGGCATATTGTTTGGAACCTATATCATAATATTCCAAACAATATTATGTTAGATACTTAGATTAGATAAGAAAACTTTGGAGAAAGATTCCTTAAATAACATAATACCGGTGTTGTTTTTACCAGCTTTGCTGAACTCATCGTGCTTCAGAGCTTGTTTGTGACTCCTGGCATATTTTTTTGTTATTACAAGTGATCAATGTTATTATGACTTGGCATTATTTGTCATTGCCAATTGCCCTCCTGACACTGATGATTGCATAAGAATTATCAACTGACTGGTTCATTACATTCAAAGAATTTCTCCCTTTCGTTTTCATCGGCAGGATGTTCAGAGATACAAGTTGGGAAACCCTAGAACATTTCACTATTTGAATCAATCAAATTGCTATGCATTAGATGGGATTGATGATTCTAAGGAATATATTGCAACAAAGAGGGCAATGGAAGTTGTTGGAATAAATTCTGACGAACAGGTATTCTTATAAGTAGTAGTCTAAAGTGGAAATGAGCTCATCAAGTTCCATATAAAATTTCATTTTCCTTTTCTTTCTTCCTATCAGGATGCCATATTTCGAGTTGTTGCTGCAATCCTTCATCTTGGAAATATTGAATTTGCAAAAGGGAAGGAAATCGACTCATCCGTTCCAAAAGATGAAAAATCTTGGTTCCATCTGAGAATTGCTGCTGAACTATTAATGTAAATGAACTGTATTCACACCGAGGCACTTTTCCAAAATACCCTTTTATATTTTCTCTCAAGCAAAGAAAAATGTTAATTGGTTGTAACTTCTATCTAGGTGTGATCCAAAGGCACTGGAAGACTCTCTATGCAAACGTGTAATTGTGACTCGTGATGAAACAATTACAAAGATGTTGGATCCAGATTCTGCAGCTCTCAGCAGAGATGCATTGGCTAAAATTGTGTACTCTAGATTGTTTGATTGGTAAGCCTCCCTGCATTTTATCTAAAGATATGTTAGGCCTTGTTACTGGCTCCTTATTAAATTGCTTTGTGATTTGTTCTCCCTGGTTTATACAGGCTCGTGGATAATATTAATAGTTCCATCGGCCAAGACCCAGATTCAAAGTCTTTAATAGGTGTGCTGGATATTTATGGCTTTGAGAGTTTCAAGACAAACAGGTGCTTAGCCGGTATGCCTTTTGTTTTCATAATTGATCGTCTCAAGGTGTTAAAAGGCATTTGATGCTTGCCTTGTGACATCACGATTATATGAAGATTTAGCATGTCGTGCAAGAAATGGAGTCACAGGCCCGGTCATTTGGATTTGTTGAGAATAAGAAAGTATGCAAAATGGCTACAATGTTATTATCTCACAGTTCTAGTGTTAGTTTCTTCATGATCCAAAGCTTCCTGTTGGCACTTAATGTGCCCTAGCTCAATATTTACTGGAAAGGGGGAGAGACGCTGGGCACTGTTGGCTGTGGTAGTAGACTGCAACAAAGGATTAGGGTATTTGTTAGTTAGCCTCCCTCTTTTGTGTTAAATCTGGAGCACAACAGAACTCAAACCATAGAGAGCTGCTAAACCTGCAAATTCATGACACATGAGCTCATACTCTTGAATAAATTGTAAAATGCGGATTATCATTTGGCACTTTGCCTTTTAAATGTTTCCTCTTATTCTTAGTTTCGTGATGATCTTGCAGCTTTGAGCAATTCTGCATCAATTTGACAAATGAGAAACTTCAGCAACATTTCAATCAGGTTGGCTAAGGAAAGGCATTACAATATCTTAAGCATGGTTGACATTTCCTCAGTATAATTTATTGTATATCTCCTGATGCATGATTTCTGGTTAACAGCATGTTTTCAAAATGGAGCAAGAAGAATATACCAAAGAAGAAATTGATTGGAGCTACATTGAGTTCGTTGACAATCAAGACATTTTAGATATGATTGAAAAGGTTTGTGGTCTCTACCTACACATGCAGCTTTGCCTTTGATTTTCTTTTTTTGTTTAACCAGTTCTAAGTTCTAATGTTCTTTAGATATCATTTAGATCATTAGATCTTACAAGCTGCATCTTTATGGCTGTTGATGATGATTTCCTGTATTTTGATTTTGCCCCAAATAACATACCAAAAACAATTTTAATCCGTATACAATGTTAACTTCGAGCTGAAGGATCTAATAATCTAATACCATGTGAAATACTATTTTTCGTACTTGCAACCATTTGAATTGGTACAGAAACATTTACTTTGATTTGGGAGTCAGGGAGAAGGAATTATTTTGAGAGTCTTATTGATTCCTTTAAGGAATTTCTCCTAGATAGAAGTGGATGTAGTCAAACCACCATAAGCAAACAACTCTTGCAAAGAAACTTTGTTTATAAGAATAATCTATTATATGCTATTACAAGGCTTTCCCATATAGAGAACTAACGTTTAATTCCTGATGGAAAAGTAAAAGGGACATAGGATTTTCAGAATTAGTGATGTATTGCGTTCACTTATTTACATTAAAAAGAAACAAGTTTGAAGAAGAAAAAAAATATGTTGCAGGTGTTTGAACTTGGTTTAGATGGTAAACATTTTTTTGTGAGGTTTTAGATTGAAATATTACAATCCTTGAAAGGAAAATAATTTATTCTTGGCATTGACGACTTATAAATTCATTCAAGTGTTTTTCTGTTGAAGTAAGAGAACTTCTTTTTTTTGGGTCTTGGAATAATATTTGGAATGAATGTGATGCAGGAGCATATATTTGGGCTGCTATTTTATGTTCCTGTGTTGGGCTTTTGTTATGTGTCAAGCTGCTTGTGTCTTTGGGCTTTATTTAGCAAGCCCATTAGCTTGTTTTTAAGTGTTCGCTTGATGCTAGGGTTGAAGTTGGTTGATCATTATTAGACAAAATATCTGATTCTCTTCTACGAGAACAGCTTTACAAGTTTCTTTTGATCTTTCTGGGTCAGTTTGAGTAGTCAATGCTCTGTTTCTAGCTGTGCTGTACCTTTGACTGCATCAGAATGCAAAGAAGAAACCATTGTGTAATTTGAAATTGATTTTGGATTCATTTAGCTGTCCCTAGTTTATTACGATAAAGGTGATGATGATGACGATGACAACAACTCTTGGAATATTGTTGTTTATATTTGCCTTTATACATTTATCAACTTATCAACTTACTGAATCCGTGATACCCTCCCTTGACATTGCGTAGAAGAATTAATGATGCCAGTATTGCCATTTATTTTCTAGTGTTTAAAAATATTTATGTTCAGCCGAACATGTGGCCTATGATAGAGTTGTAGGGGTGCAACTTAAAGGTAATAGGTTCAATTCCTGAAAATTGCCTCTCCACATATTATGTGGGGTTAAAGTATACATACATCCTCCCCGGCCCGCCCCTTGCAGGATCCTTGTGCCTATTTTTGATTGACCCTTTTTAAAAAAAAAAAAATATTTATGCGCCTATTGTTGATTTATGTGACTGTTCTGTTCATGTTTTCAGAAACCTGGAGGCATTATTTCTCTTCTTGATGAAGCCTGGTAAGCCCTAGTATGGGAAGAGCCGAACAGTAGTGCTGATTTATGTTTTATTCAAATTTATTTGAATTGGTTATCATTATGTTCCAGTTATTATTATTAATATAAGTTGATTTGATGTTTTGGTGTTATGATTTCTGCACGTGCGGGTTTCTAGTATGTTTCCGAGATCGACACATGAGACATTTGCTCAAAAACTATACCAGACACTTAAAAACCATAGGCGCTTCAGTAAACCAAAATTAGCTCGTAGTGACTTCACAATTTGTCATTATGCTGGCGATGTGAGTATTCTTCTCTGTTTTATAATGCATTCTCTGTTACATTTAAGTATTAGGCTAAAGAAGTAGATTGAAAATCTTTTTTAAATGTCTTCAATAATTCATGGAAAATGTGATGTTTTCAGGTCACTTACCAAACTGAACTTTTCCTGGACAAGAACAAGGACTATGTTGTTGCTGAACATCAGGCACTCTTGGGTGCTTCCAAATGCTCATTTGTGGCGGGTTTGTTTCCACCTTTGGCTGAAGAATCCTCTAAATCATCGAAGTTCTCTTCAATTGGTTCTCGATTTAAGGTATGACTGTTTTTATGTTCATGCTAGCCAATCTACGGTCTCTCTTTCTGTTTCTTTGTCTTATAGTGTCCTATATTGTAATCTATTCAGCAACAACTGCAAGCATTGCTTGAAACTCTCAATGCCACTGAGCCGCATTACATTCGTTGTGTAAAGCCCAATAATCTTCTGAAGCCAGCAATATTTGAGAACAAAAATGTTCTACAGCAACTACGATGTGGGGTGAGATGCCTGATGTTTCTACATATTGCTACCTAATAACTTGTTTTTCTAGAAATTCTTACAATTAACCATTCTATGCATCGTCTTTTTTTATTTAGGGAGTAATGGAGGCCATTAGGATCAGTTGTGCTGGATTTCCTACCAGAAAGCCATTTGATGAATTTGTAGACCGGTTTGGCCTCCTTGCACCTGAAGTTTTGGATGGGAGGTAATTTGATTCTTTTTCAGCTCAGCTATAAGGTTTTCTGCAAAAATGTCAAAAGCGCTGACTCATGATATTCAATTAGTTCTGATGAGGTCACTGCTTGTAAGAGGCTCCTGGAAAAAGTTAGACTTGAAGGCTATCAGGTAATTATTGGTGACCAAACTTTCTTCTTGAAATATGATTCTGTTGAGAGTTGGTTCTACTTTACTCAGTTTTGCAAACAGTAAATTTGCTTTTTTCCCCCAACCATAGAGGGAAGCAAGAAACTAAGTTCATACCCCGTATATGAATTTTCTTTTGTCGTTGGCTCAAGGATGCTGTAGAATCATAAACTAAAATTGTCATCTTCATTAATGAGGACTCAGTTGATAATCAGCTTCTACGTAATCTTAATATATTTTTAAAGAAAAATAAATTCTTCTTACTTGAAGCAGTTCAAATGTTTCTTGGGAAGTTCTGCATCTGTATTGCCTTTATTTGTTGTTTTATGATATCTCAAGTGTTTTCAATTTGAATCATATTTATGAGTGAATGAGATTTGAGTTGGTCATAATTTGGGAAGAAAAATGGTTGTAGTAGTGCATTTAAGTATGCGATTAGTGAGCTTCTGCTTGACAGTATTATTTTTCATGATATTTGCGCTTTTTATTAAATAAATCGTTCATTTGTACTTAAAAAAAGTGAGGTATGTGCTTCAAAGAAGGTAAAATGAGAAAATAGGTATGATTGTGATTCTACCACTTGAGTAATGTAGGGCCACCATGCATCTTTTCATATTACAAAGGCGGGTCTTCTCACCCACCAACCTCATTGTCTCCTGTGTGTGATGATGGTCAGTAGAAATCCTGGGAAAGTGCTGATTATTCCTGGGTCACAAAATTTCTTAGTGGCAATTGTGTAGTTTTTCCTCGTGGGTTTCTACTACAAGCTTCCATAACTACCCACCCCCTCCAACTCCACTGGTGAGGTCGTGAGGACATGTTATGCAAGATTCACCTGTCATTATACAATGAGCAATGGTGATGAAAATTTTCCAATAGTAATAACAGGATGACAGGTATCTGATGCGACAGTTCACATCATGGTCCCAAAGCAAAATAATATCCAGAAACAAATCAACTATTTTATAACGTAGGGAAGCTGATATCTCCGAATGCGAGAACAAGTTCAGAACGAAAGAAAGAATAAAGTCAATAAATGAGTACAACTCGCGACTTCCATGAATTGTCAGAAACCTAAGATCCTTTTACAACAAGCCTCATCTGTCAGTGTAGTTTGTCTTTACTGCCTAAGAAAGTTTAGGTTTGCTTGCTTCTACTAAACCCTAAATCCTACTGATTTGTTTCGGGAAATCATTCTTTATTTGTTGTAATTTTTTGTTTCTTGCGTTTGGGTTTTAGGGTGCAAAATTTGGCACCTAGAAAGTAAAAAATTTCTGGAATTTGATCTGTAGGGAAGGCGGGGTAATGACAGATGTCTAATGACTCATGAATTCTGACATTCCTTCTGCTCCTACATTGTTTCTGGTTTGGGTTTTTAATCTTACTGATCGTATTGGCTTTTACAGATTGGCAAAACAAAGGTGTTTCTCAGGTCTGGTCAGATGGCAGAACTAGATGCCCGCAGAAGTGAGGTCTTAGGAAGATCAGCCAGGATTATTCAGAGGAAAGTTCGGTCTTACTTGTCACGTAAAAGTTTTATCAAACTCCGTATGTCTGTAGTACAAATTCAAGCTGTATGCCGAGGTAATCTATCTATTATAGGCATCTTTTTGCATCTAGACCAAACAAAATTACTGTACAAATATATTTATTGTGGCCATAGGTATTGGTTACATCAAATTTGAGTGTGTCTGTGGCTATTGTAGGACAACTTGCTAGGCAAGTTTATGAGGACAAGCGAAGGGAAGTTGCCTGTCTGAGGATTCAGAAGACTCTGCGCATGTTTCTATTCAGGAAAGCTTATAAAGAATGTTGGTTCTCTGCTGTTTCGATTCAAGCAGGCATGCGTGGAATGTCCGCTCGTAGTGAAATGCGTTTCAGAAGGCAGACTAAAGCAGCTATTATGATTCAGGTAAAACTATCTGCATGAGTGAAATTGTATGTAGTCTGCTTTTGTACCCTTGTAATGTAGAAACCTTTTTGAAATGGCATGTAACTTATGCCTCCATGTCTGGGGAGCTTTTTTTAACATTTATTATGTGTTCCATTCCAACCTTTTGCTGTTTGCTTAACTTTTTAATTGGAGACATTTGCTTTGGCATGGAATGCAATCACAATAAGTTTATGACACTGGATGATATGATGCAGAGTCAATGTCGCAAGTACTTAGCAAGGATGCATTATTTGAAGTTGAAGAAAGCCGCAATTACAACTCAATGTGCATGGAGGAGAAGAGTTGCTCGTACAGAGTTGCGGAAACTCAAGATGGTATCTCTCTCTCTCTCTCTCCCTCCACGCTATCTTTGACAGTGAGCCTTACTAGTTGGCGAGTTGCATGGATGGCTTTTTATTTATATGTTTTTTTCTTTTTGTTTCAACAGATCTTGTATTTTAGTATTGTGCAAAAACTTGCATATGTCATTCTTTCTTTTGGGAATCATGTGGTCCTTTTAAAGCAGTTAATCATTTCATTTGTTGCTTCCTGCAAAAATAAGGGGATCTTTTGACTCTTTTCCTCTCCGACCATCTCAATTTTCAGGCTGCTAGGGAAACTGGAGCCCTTCAAGCTGCCAAAAATAAATTGGAAAAACACGTTGAAGAATTGACATGGAGATTACAGCTGGAGAAGCGCATGAGGGTAAATATTTAATAAACTAACAATCTTTGGCGGATGATGTGATTTTTATCCAAACCTAGAATCAAACAGTTCTCGCTGAACCAAAAGCCTTTATTGAATTGTTCTTTAAAAAAGTTGTCCATCAGACAATCATTAATTTGGGAAGAATATGGAGGGATATTATTACTTTTTGATTGAGCGACTTATTTTCGTATGACTTTTTGATACTGGCAGGTCTATGCAAATAGTCCCAAGTCCTAACTTCAGAAACTATTATCACTATTTCCAATAGGTTATACCATTAATTTTGGGCTGAACTTTTAGTTCTTGACTACAATATAGATTTCTGAATTTCTGGGAGGTGTTTGTTGTTCAACTGTTGGGTTAAAAGGTATGTCATGCAACTTTGTGGGAAAATTGGAAAGTGAGGCTGGTGTAAGCTAGTAAGTTTTAGAAATGTGAAAATAAAAAGGTTTCTGACTGGACAACTTTTTTTTTTGTTCTCTATTTTTCTAATGGTATCTTCCTTAGCTTCACTTTTGCCATGAACTTTCAGAAAATTTGAACTTGGAATTTATTGTTTATGAAGCTGTTCTTGAAATTTAATTGGTTGGTATCGTATATTCCTCTTTGGTGCCTTTGTAAGTTACTTGAATGATTACACGCTCTAATCAGCCTTTATAGAGGATAATTTTTTTCAAAAAATGGCCAGAAAACTGCAAACAGCACCCAGCTTCCTGAACACCTATAGCCACGTGTGCGCTATTTTTCTTGTTTGGTGAACTTTCATGTACACTTTTTCTATTTTTATTTTTCCTTATTTGTTTATTCCTGTCTTTTCTGTAGTCTGATCTCGAGGAGGCTAAAACCCAAGAAAATTCAAAACTGCAATCTGCGTTGCACGAGATGCAGCTCCAATTGAAAGAAACTAAATCAATTCTCATGAAAGAACGTGAAGATGCCAAAAGAGCTGCTGAGAACGCTCCTGTTATTCAAGAGGTTCAAGTTGCTGACAATGAATTGGTGGAGAAGCTTACTAGTGAAAATGAGAAACTCAAGGTAAGGAGGCTTATTGTCAAGTATCTAAATTTTGTTCAGGGATATTGTATTTCTAAATTGGCAGGAGTCATCTTAAGAGCAATCCTGGAAGTCTGTTTGCTTATTATTATTTTTTCTTCAATGGTAAATTGCAGATGTTAGTGAGTTCGCTGGAAAAGAAAATTGATGAAACAGAGAAAAAATTTGAAGAAACAAGCAAAATCAGTGAAGAAAGGTTGAAACAAGCATTGGAGGCAGAATCTAAGATAGTTCAGTTGAAGACCGCTATGCATAGGTTTTTTAAAGATGGATTTGAAACATTATTGGATAAAGAAACATTTGTTTACCGATTAATATATTTTATTTTAGTCAATTGAGTAACTTTGTCCCCTTTTTTTTTTTTTTTTATCTTTATCCAGGTTGGAAGAAAAGGTTTCTGACATGGAATCTGAGAACCAAATTCTTCGGCAACAAACTTTGTTGTATACACCTATTAAAAAAGTTGCCGAGTATCCCTCATCTCCATTGACTAAGGTGAAGATGCGGTGATAAGTTTTATTTATCATGGCCTCGTCCTTTTTGTTTCTCATTAACATTACTTTTTTGCAGAGCGTGGAGAATGGTAACCACCTTTTTAATGAAGACAATAATGCTTCTGTAATTTACTCTTTTCCTCACTATTTATATTTCTCTCTTTTGATCAATTAATGACACGCTCTACTTTTTATCTTCTGGTCATTGACAAGCTATTACTACAGGAGCCACTAAGTGCAACACCCATGAAGAAGTCAGTCTCAGACTCTGATAGCAAGCTAATGAGATCCAATATTGAGCGTCAACATGTACAGTGTTACAAATTGGATCTAATTTTTCCTGGTTTCCCACTTTCCCTCTTTTGTTTATTTAGAGTGGGTTTAGTAATATGTAATTTTGTGTTCCATAATTTTACAGGAAAGTATTGATGCCCTTATCAATTGTGTATCAAAGAACATTGGGTTCAGCCAGGGAAAGCCTATTGCAGCATTTACCATATACAGATGTCTTCTCCACTGGAAGTCGTTTGAAGCGGAGAGGACTAGTGTGTTTGATCGTCTTATTCAGATGATTGGTTCTGCCATTGAGGTAGCTAGACCACTAACTGTGGGAAAGAATCAATTGTATGTAGTTCTTATTTCTTAATACTTAATTTGTAGAACTGTCGGAAAATAGGTGGGAAATTTGCTCTATTATTATTTTGTTTGTCAGTTCAGAATAGAATACCTTTGATAGTTTGAACTTTGAACTACTTTTCACATCATTAGTAGGCTGTGGTCTTCTTTTTTACGAACTTCGAATTCGTTGTGGCTTACCCAATAGTACGAGTTCTCATTAGCTCTAGCCATGGTGTGAGTGTGTATTTTGGTCCCACGTTAACTTCTGCATACATGTATGTTTTGTGTTCTTAGCTTTATTTATTGTTGAATACCATCTGAAGGCGTTTTAATGCTTCCATATGTGTCTCTTGCCTGTTAGCCTTCAGTAAACCATTTCTACTTGCTTTAAGTAGCTTTTCTAAGCCCATACATATTCATTTCTATTTGATTGATTCTATGTGATAACTTTCTCTTGATGCAGAATGAAGATAACAATGACCATATGGCTTATTGGTTATCCAATACATCAGCCTTATTGTTTTTGCTCCAACAAAGTCTTAAGACTGCAGGTCCAAGCACACACCGCAAACCACCACCTGCTACATCCCTTTTTGGGAGGATGACCATGGTACTGAAATTTATGTCTCCTGTTTTTTTTTTTTTTTAGTTCAGTTCTATTTTGTTGAGTAAAGTTATATTAACATCTAATCCTATTATTCTTCCTTAATCCTAGGGTTTCCGATCTTCACCTTCATCTTCAAACTTAGCAGCAGCTGCTGCCCTTGCAGTAGTACGGCAAGTGGAGGCAAAATACCCGGCTTTGCTTTTCAAGCAGCAGCTTGCAGCATATGTGGAGAAAATTTATGGAATTATTCGGGACAACTTGAAGAAGGAATTGGCATCTTTGATTTCTTTGTGCATACAGGTATATTGCACTTAAGAGAGCAATTCTGTTCAGCTTATTGGAAGTGGCCTTTTTTCCAACTTAAACATCTAACTAACTTTTGTCATATTAAATTTAATGCTAACACGTAGGCACCGAGGACATCTAAAGGCAATGTCCTAAGATCTGGACGATCGTTTGGCAAAGATTCCCCATTGAATAACTGGCAGAACATCATTGATAGCCTTAACACCCTCCTCTGCACATTGAAAGGAAATTTTGTAAGGAACATTATTTCTCATTTTTCATTTCCTTTGGTTGAAAAGATTTAAAGATTCTGTAGTTCATAAATTGTCCTATACAAGATTCTTACAATTGTTGGGGTTTCAGGTGCCTTCAATTCTTATCCAGAAGATCTATACTCAAACCTTTTCCTACATTAATGTCCAACTATTCAATAGGTATATTGGTTGTTTCCATCTGGCGAAATTGTTGTTTTATGCTGAAATGTTAACAAGGTGATTTGTGGAATTTCCAGTCTTCTTTTGCGTCGTGAGTGTTGTACATTTAGCAACGGGGAATATGTGAAATCTGGGTTAGCAGAGTTAGAGCTATGGTGCTGCCAAGCTAAAGAGGAGGTAATTCTTTTGCGAAGACTTGTGATAGTTACCTTCATGCAATAATTTGATATGTAACCTTTTTTTTCCCTGATTATTCATGCTTCTCTACATAAAATCGTTAGCCACATACTTTCTTGTGTCTCATACATTTGGACACCTTGAATTGCAGTATGCAGGCTCGTCTTGGGATGAACTTAAGCACATAAGACAGGCTGTTGGATTCTTGGTATGTTCATCTGGTTTAATGTAGAGTTGACCCCCTCTAGGATATGAACTCCCAATGTAACTGTCCTTTTTTTTTTGGAGTTCCTGTTGTTATTGTTTTGAAGTAATTCAAAATTTCAATGCGTTATGTTTAACATTTTGTGACTTATAAATTATTGTTATGTTGAGTTCACTTGTATCTTTTTTTTCCTAAGACAGTCTTTTGATGGAAATTGATTAATGGTGCAAAATGAAGGAACATGCTTATTTTTTCTTTCCCTGTTAAATAACTAACCAATAATAAACGTAGTTTAATCAAGTGGTATTGTATTCTTGATTGGTATAATATTCTGTATTCTTTTTGGTGCCTGAATACGTATTATTTTTGTCCCTGACTCTATAATTTTACTGGGTCTTGAGATTTTGTTCTTCGTTATGCTACAGGTAATACACCAGAAGTACAGAATTTCTTATGATGAAATCACTAACGACCTATGCCCTGTAAGTCTCTCTCTCGCCCTCTGAGATTGTCCTTATATGTGCATCAGTGCATGCTCACCCATGCATTTCTCAGCAGCCGAACCAGAGAAATGATTGTCAAGCATACATTGGCATGTGATTATAGATGTTATAGATGTGTGGTAGGGAAAATCTGCTTGAACTTGTGCAAGTGCCTGCCCAAAGTTTGTCACCTTTTTTGGGGAAGTTGTTGTGTGCCATGGTTTACACTGTCATGAAACCTGCCAATATTTTCCTTTTCAATGAAAATTTTGATTCCCTTTTGCTTCAAAAAAAGGAAAATTTGCATTCACTCGTACAGAAACCCAAAGAAACACAAGCACATATGCACTCCCTCTATTTGCTGTCATAATAATGATTAATGTGCTTTATTTTATTTTATTTCAGATTCTGAGTGTTCAGCAGCTGTACAGAATATGTACACTCTACTGGGATGACAACTATAACACTCGAAGTGTGTCCCCAGATGTAAGTCGAGATATGGCAAAACATTTCTGATTTGTAGTTGTGGATACTTAGTATTGTGATGCGAATGTGAACTCCCAGCAATTTTGTAATGTTCTTGCTGCAGGTCATGTCCAGCATGAGGATCCTTATGACAGAGGACTCCAACAACCCAGCCAGCAATTCCTTTTTGTTGGATGACAATTCTGGGTGAGTTTTTCCGTATTTGTTATATGTTCTCAGGGCACCTTTGATACATGCTTTACTGGCACTCCAAAACATCCGATAGATGATCATAAATGATTATGATTATGCTTTTCGGACGGCAGTGGACTCGTACGAACTTCCTCTCTTTAAATCTATTTGTCTATTTGAGGAAATATCCATATGCTGACACCGATACATTTCCAATGTAGTATTCCCTTCACTGTCGATGATCTTTCGAATGCACTACAAGAGAAGGATTTCTTGGATGTCAAACCAGCGGAGGAACTTCTTGCGAATCCTGCCTTTCAATTTTTGCATGAGTGAGCCCTGGAGAGATCAAGTCCGCTCCTCATTTTTTATGGAGATAGACTGCTCAACTTTCTTTACTCATGATGGTATATCAATTCCGCACTCCCCCTTTTTGTTCTATTACATGGTAGATTTTTTCCCCATTTTACTCCCATGCCCCTGTGGTGATATAATTCATTAATTTATTTTCTAGACACGAAAGGTTGTAAAATTCATTGTAGCTATGTAGGGGCAGGGATATATATATATGTTTGGTTGAGCATGAGCTCCTTATTTCTTTGGAAATTTTTATATGTTTTGTTCTTAGGCCACAGTTGGGACCAGTTTTTGTTGTGGGGGGTTCAGTGGACTTTCATTGTGTTTGATTGTAATGTGGTGGTTGAGGCATTCCTCTCTGCCTATTTTTCAATGTGTAAAGAAATGTTATATACATGTGAATTATTCTTAGCAATGAAATTCTTTCTTCTATAATTGGGTATTCTGTTGTGACCGACATTTTACTTGCAACCATAGATAAACCCTAGGCCTTTGATCTATGTAAATCTCGGATACTTGAATCGTCGTCTAACGTTTGCAATATGATTCTGTGTACTAAGTGGTTAATAAAGACCATACTTAATAATCAAATCAAAGTTTTGATGTTGAACCTGGAAGATCAATTCTACACGCAAATTAGTCACATGGGCAGACCAAAGCAATGGAGATTCACCATGTCCATCTCCACCACAAGTTTTCTAGTCTCAAGGGAGCATGAAGTTCTCTCCTACTGCACCATTCTTTTTTTGTTCAAATCCTAAATCCATGACAGATGTGCAATGGTCCATGGCTTGAGATATGGATCTTTATTTAGGTACAAAATGAGGATCTTGAGTTCGATTTTCCTTGAGAGCATTACATTTGTGTTACGCGTTAAGTTTTTGTCCAATTATCCTGTCGTCGTGTCATATCTAATTTAGTTTTATATCAGATGTTCAAAAGTCAAATTTGAATGATGTTGTTCTCGGATAATAAAAAAAAAAAAAAACTTATTAGAGTTTAAGAGTTGCACCTGATTGAGTTGTCTCCTCCAGTCTCAAGTATACTGATGACACTTGGAGGTTACACACATGGGGCGGACATCCATGTATCTGGCAAGTTTGGGCCCATTTTGGCCCGTATTTACAAAACCCATAAAACATTTCTCATTCTAGAAAGGCTAAGTGAGGATGGGCCCTGTTGATGTGAAGGAAATTAAGTCCAAGCAAGTCTCATTCACTCACTCCCCTCCACATGGCATTTTCCTATTCGACTTGTGAAACTAATTTTATGAACTATTGCAGGACCATGATATTAATATACATCTTTCCAAGTCAGATGGTCGATCAAAGAGTGGTTGGGGTTTTAATATATATATATATATATATAGTTGTATGTTTTTAGTGTAATTAAACAAAATAGGTGAGTCAATTGAGAAGGAAAAAAAGGGGAAAAAATGAGTTCTCTGTGGAGATGATGTGTGAGTCCACTAATGGACTAAAGGATTGTCTTTTACATATACATATATATATATAGACACACACACACATATATATATATAATACACATTGTCATTTTTTTTATATTAGAGGCCTTGATCTTTGACAAAACCACAATAATGTAATAAATGAAAATTTCAGAAGTAGTTCAATTTTTTGCGTGGATTATTTTGTCGTTTGTGTTGTGGAAATTGTTAGAGCAAGTGTAAACTGAATACACAATAATTGACAAATTTATATGATTTTATTTTGGGTTATAAAAAAAATTATATATATTCCATAAAAAACTAATTTGAACCTATAAATTAATAATATTAATGTTATATTGCAAAGATTTGAGTGATTTTTGTGGTCCAAAATACCACGTGATCAGTCAATTCACATGCAACAATGAACATGAGCAAGAGAAATTCATTTACTTTTATATTGAAGAATAGTTGCTCACAAATTAACAAGTTTGGCATAACGAATTCCAATTCCAGAAAGAGATTACCAAACACCCTCATTGATTCAATCAAGTCTAATTAATTAATTAATTAATTATATATATGCAGTTGAATTGTGCAAGTAATATTAAGCGGCTCTTCCATGAGGTCTCATGTGGTTTCCACATTTTGAGTATCTTAGTCAAACTACCTAAGCATGTAATATTCCCTGTACGTGATCATGTTCTTGTTTTTGGTAAAACATTTGGTCATGTTCTTAAAGAGATATCGATTCCCTATTTCCTACTTGTTATTATAATAGTTGCAAAATATTCTTCCAAAAAAATAAATAAATAAAAAGATTTGAGTGAGATATGTATATATATATATGACCATTCTCTAGAGCGGGATTCCTTGTACTCCCAATCTGGGGTTGGGGTTGGGTTCGAGCAAAAGAGAAAAACTCTCATGGAGGAGAAACATCTCGATCTAGGGTTGAGTTCGGGTAAAAGGGAAAACTCTCATGTCGATTTTTTTTTTTTAAAAAAGAAGAAGATCTGACCGTTCATTTAATCGGACGGCAGGAGCAGAGATCCCGCACAAATGTTATAAGGCGAGATCCCGCCCGTGAGAATTACCGTGTGTGTATATATATATCGCTTGAATCAAGAAGGAGATTAGAGTGAACTTGGCCATGTTACACACACACAAAACTTGAAATATGATATTTCAACGTTTAAGGACAACAATAACAATTCTAAATGTGATGCAATAATGAAGTGGTGCATGTTAGTTGAATCTAGATGACTTATTAAGACACCAATCAAACCAACTAGCTACTTACATCTCTTTTAGGATCTTGCTACAAAATAATATATACATCATCCTTAAAGTAGAAAGCTTACAAACCCACAAACACAAATACCGTAATGCCTAACCAACCTGGCTAGCTGTGGAGAATTATATATCCCGTTTGGTGTCTAGCTATGTGAACATGATATCCTGCACAATTGCACATAATGAATGCATGGGCTCTGATTCTATATTTGTATCATTATGTTTGTATGTATATATAGCCGTATCTCTCTCTGGATCTCTCTTATATCCATTTTGTACTTTGCATTTGTTTCTCTCTCTTGTTTGCATTAGTCATTAGATGTACCAAGCTCATATATAGCGGCTACCTAGGTCTGAAATATTTTCATGAAAAGAAGAGACTGTATGGGGGTACCTACACCCATTGCCATGATTTTCCAACTCATTCTCTCTTCATGCACTACTCTTTATTGATTATACACCTTTTTTTTTGTACTTGCACAAGTTTCTTTAGGACACAAATGAAAACCCTAAACCCTAAAAGTGGACTTATTTATCACCACCACCACCATATTACATATACTACTTTAACTTAATTAAGAACTATTACCCGACTTTTAATTCTTAATCATGAGCTATAACGCGTGTGAAATTATGAGATTAGTGTGCAAAGTTTATAGGCCATCCACGTGCTGAAGTTATCGCGCGTGTATATATATATATATATATGAAAGATTCTTGTATTCATGCTCAAGAGATCCGATCCAAAGCACCCGTGTAGAGTGCGAATTATGTCTTAAGGACACACACACACACACACATATATATATATTGTCAAACCCTAATCTGCTTGATCTTATATTGCTTTAATCGAATCCACTTGAGGTGATATTGGTTTTGTTTATTATATATTTATTTTATTATTTTTATATTTATCTTGTTGAATCACTATATATTTTCTACATATGCGCATTAAGGAAGGAAATTCTAGGTTATTAGTTTGTTGAATTAACTAACATAATGTACAATAATGTAGATTCATTAATATAATCTCCATACTAGCTAGATCACTAGCTACAACCTAAGAATCCCTTTTTATTTTAACCTATTTTCAAATAGATGTTTCCACATTCCATGAGAGAAAAGGGTAAATAGTCTCAATGGATATTTAGATTGCTTGGCTAAAAGGATTGTTTTTCTAATAAATTCAATGACTCCAAGTGGCTAAATGATAAACCCAAGACAAGTTAGTAAGTAATCAAAGTAAAAATAAAATAAAAATACTAATGATGACGTTATTGGGTTTTAATGGAATGAAATAGTTGGACTATATTATTTTAGTGGTGATAAATGACTCATGATTAAATAGTTCACATAATCTCATTCTATTCTAGCATCGTATTTCATTATAAAACTTACTATACAGTATGATATTTCATTATAAGTGTACAATGAAATATCATATTACAATGAAATATCATTTATAAATTTATAATAAAATACGATGTTACAATAAAATGAATTATTAAATGTATTTACGACCGAACCATATAACATTTTTCATATATTTTTATTGGTAGGAAGGAAGACAAATATTATCTATCACTCACAAAAAGTGGGTCCTATAAAGCTTGGTTGGAGGAATGGGCTTTGTGGACCTTATTAACAGCCTTACAACTACGAAAGCCGCAATCCCAATGAGCCTTTGTTGTTTGGGTCCAAGACTGTGACGGTTAGGACTCCCCCAGCCACTTAACTTCATCCACTCCACCCGTCAGTCGTCACGTGGGCATATCCTAGTCAGCATGTCAATCTCAATACTTTAACTCGCTGGGCCTTCGGAACCTCTTTGTGGGCCACTCATATCAAATTAGGATGACACGTCACCGTCATTGCTCCCTTAATTCTCCTCCTATCTCCGCTCTGCTTCACCATTTTGAGTAAAAACCCTAAAATGCCTTGGACATTTCCAATTGTTTTTTATGCAATTTATTATTATTTTTTAACATAACGGTTTACTTTTGGACATTCAACACGCAAACAAAATTTTTAAGCGTGACGATATAATAGATTGGTCAAAGTCTATCATATGATTTTAGTGATATTACTCTCATTGAAAATTAAATTTTTGATTTTTCGAGTCTATATGATTTGACCTCAATCTCCGGAGAGCCAACTCGACCACTCTCAAATTATTAATTTATGATACAGGCTAATTCTCTAATATTTATGAGAACAAAAAAATTGTTAACAAATAAAGAGAATACAATCGGTAGGGTGGAACGACTTGAAATTTAGAGCATATATGCTAATTTATAAGCTCAATTTCTCTTTACACTCTCATCACTTTGGACCTCCTGACCAACTCTCCTATTTAAAACCCCTCACCTCCGAATCAGAACCAGAACATCAACAACAAGAACATTACACAGCTCTCTTTGAGCCTCCTAAAGTTCTTCTCACAACATACCCATTTGAGCAAAAACGCCTAAACACCTCATCACATTATCTCAAAATGAAGAACATTAATCGCTTAGTTGATCATGATCAAGATTTCTACAATCGTAGATGCATTTGGGTTAATGGTCCTGTCATAGTTGGTGCTGGACCATCTGGGTTAGCCACAGCTGCTTGTCTCAGAGAACAAGAAGTTCCCTTTGTTGTTCTTGAAAAATCAGACTGTATAGCTTCGTTGTGGCAAAAACGCACCTATGACAGGCTTAAGCTTCACTTACCAAAGCAGTTCTGCCAGCTACCTAAGCTACCATTTCCTGAAGACTTTCCTGAGTACCCTTCAAAGAAGCAATTCATCGAATACCTTGAGTCCTACGCAACGCGGTTCGAGATCAGCCCCAAATTCAATGAGTGTGTGCAAACAGCAAGGTATGATGAGACCAGTAGATTGTGGAGAGTGCGGACTGTTTCCACAGTTGGGTCTTCAAGGAATGAAATTGAGTATATTTGTCGGTGGCTCGTGGTGGCTACGGGGGAGAATGCAGAGTGTGTGGTTCCTGACATTGAAGGACTTGCAGAGTTTGGTGGGGAAGTTATTCATGCTTGTGACTATAAGTCTGGAGAGAAATTCAAGGGAAAGAAAGTACTTGTTGTAGGTTGTGGCAATTCTGGTATGGAATTGTCTCTTGATCTCTGCAATCACAATGCTGCTCCATCCGTAGTGGTTCGCAGCTCGGTAAGTGATCTCAGATACATATGTACATCAAATCAATACAGTAAGAAAAGAAATATAGGATTCTAATATAATTTCCTCTGTTTTTGACAGGTTCATATCTTACCAAGAGAAATCTTTGGGAAATCGACTTTTGAATTGGCTGTTTTAATGATGGCATGGCTACCTCTCCGGCTTGTTGACAAGTTTTTGTTATTCTTGGCGTGGTTAGTGCTTGGAAACATGGAGAAACTCGGCCTGAAAAGGCCATCAATGGGTCCTATGCAGCTCAAGAACACATATGGAAAAACCCCAGTTTTGGATGTTGGTGCATTGAAGAAAATCAAATCCGGTGACATCAAAGTGGTTCCTGGAATCAAAAGGCTCTCAAAAGGCCAAGTCGAGCTCGAAAATGGCAAAAAACTCGATATAGATTCAGTAGTTTTGGCTACTGGGTATCGCAACAATGTCTCTTATTGGCTTCAGGTGAGACTATGTTCCAATTTTTAGCATCAACTAAAGAAGGAAAAAGAAGAAGAAGAAACTTGTTTGTTTTTACAGTTTGTGATGTTTGGTAATAAATGGAAAAATGAGAATGATCTTTTCTTGGTATTGTGATGTTTCAGGAAACTGATTTCTTTTCCAAGACTGGATTCCCAAAAGCAGCATTCCCAAATGGTTGGAAAGGCAATACTGGTTTATATGCAGTTGGGTTCACAAGGAGAGGGCTCTCTGGTGCATCCTTTGATGCTATAAATATTGCACAAGATATTGGAAAGCTCTGGAAGGATGAAACTAAACAGAAGAAGCAGAGAACCACTGCTTGGCATCGCCGCTGCATTTCACAGTTCTAAGTTCATCAATCAAGTTAACAAGCTCTCTATGGTGTATAAAAACAATAGAATAACTCATACTGTAGAAGAAAATATATATACAGAGAAAAAAAAAGTAACAGAACAAACAGCAGCAACATAGACATAGCCCTCTCCGAAGGCCCAAGTTTTGGCTTGTTTTTGGGCATTTTGACTGAGGATGATGAGGCTTTCTCTTCTTTTATTTTGTGATTTAGTTGAATGACAAAAAAGTTGTAATGTTTACAGTATTCTTTCTGTGTTCATCTATATTCACCAATTCTCAAATTTTTCTTTTTTGGGGGTTTGAATGCAAATTTGACACTAAAGTCTCCACAGAGACTTTCAAAGATCACCACTATTTCCCCTAATTATTAATGTCATCCAGTTTGAGTGAATAATGTTCTCTAGTAGGGTAACATAACAAGTCTCTGGTGGGTTGCACATGAACAAAGAAAGTTTGGACAGTTAATTACCTGTCTCTGAATCTCTGTAAAGAAAAGTTGAAAAAGAGACAACTAACAAATAACTACTTTTTTTGGGTTGTTATAAACCTGGAAATTGAAGAAACAGGTGGAATGTACTGGAGATATTCATTTCATCTGTTTCAAATGATAAACCAATATACAGTACATATATTATTACACTATCTTTGGTGTCCCTCAAGTAGTTGTCATTTAGGATAAAGTGAAAAAAGCTTGAGTTATAATTGGTCGACTTTCATGACCAACGTGTTTACAATAGTAACGCCGTCCCTCTCTCCTATTTTCTCTCTACCTTCTTTCTAAGCTTTCCACAACCAATATTTGAGGGAAGGGGAGGAGGAAGATTATCATCTTTCTTCCTCCTCCCTCATATAAAGATATCTTTTCTCCCTTTCTCTTGGGGCAGCCTCAGTGTTTCTATATGTGGATTTGATGATTGATAACATTAGTGCGAAGATATTTATGATGATATATCTATCTTTAGATTCACCTCCGGATCCGCTTCTACTTCTAGATCTACTTAGACGCTGACTCAAACTGATAGATTTGGGTCAGAAGCTGCAAGCTTGTTTTCTCAATCCTTCCTCAATGTGAAACATGAGATCTATGTTTGTTTTATTGCTTTTCTTGTTTTTCTCCAAAGTAGAGGTGTACTTCTTGGTATAGTACCTCCGGTGTCTGTTGGTACCGGAATGATTTTAGTTTGGTTAGATTTTGTGTTGTTGGGACTTGTCTATCTTTTGTTTATCAATTGGATGGAGAAATTTACCACATGATGTGGTACTCTATTGATTTTTCGACTAATGCAAATATATCTCTTTATCTTTAAAAAAAATGTTTGCATTGTAGGCTATTAAAATATTTTCTTAATTGACAAATCAGTATTTATATAGAGAAATTATCCTATGAGGTCTTAACTTTTAGTGTTTATCGATACCCAATTCCATAATCCTTGAATAGTCAAATATGCTGAGGTGGACCACCTACAGATAAAACTAGCAAAAAAAGATCAACAATGTAATGAATAACTTGAGCACTGATAGGGTATTTGTCAAAGAAGGTTCAAGCGTGAGAATTAGCAATCAAAGTCAAAAGATGTACCAAGCATAATATGGAGGAACAAATATGTGAGGAAGCATTGAGTATATATTTAAGTGATAGTGGAAGAGTAATAAACGGGAAGGCTAAGTGAGTGGGAGGCGGTCCTGGTTCGTAGAGCATGGGTTGTGGAAGGGCATAGTATGGAGGTTGGGAGCTTTTCTCAAGGAAAATGCATGAAGGCTTGTGTTTAGGCTAAAAGTTTTCTCCCCTCTACTATAGCAGGCAAATGGGTTTTTATAGTGGCCCAAAAGTTAGGGTTTTTGTGGTGACGTGGAAAGTAGGCAGCTAGAGTAGGCTTTGGTAGGTGCAAGGGCAAGGTCATGAAGCGACAATGTCAAGTCGTGGAGTGTCAAGAGACACTCGACCTCAACAATCGCGAGAGGTATTTTCTGAATTTCGTTATCCGATGTTAGAGAATATTCCCTTGATGAAAATATATTTGTCAAGTGATAGTTTTAGAAGGTTTTTGAACTTAGTCGCCTAAGGTGAGTAGCTAAGGGAGAGAGTTGGTTATCGATAGTGCTAGATATTCCTAAAAAAAGCATCCCTAAACAGGGGCGGAGCTAGCTCTTACGATTAGGGGGGGCGGGGTTCGGGGCAGCGCCCCGAAATTTTTTTTTGACATGTTTTATACAAACGAAAAAAGAGTTGTTGTAAGTCAACTACTTTATTAATTCATTAGAAATTCACTTAAACAACTTGCATAAAACATTCAAATAACTATGTTCAATTACATAAGTGATAAGAAAATACCCCAACAATAGTTTACCGCTTCTAAACTATAACTGTTTCCTTCGAGTCTTCATATTTTGATAATATTGGATGATAGCTTCATTAGGAACCTGATCAAAAACTTCTTTCTCAATGTATGGAATCAAACAATCATTTAGCCATTCATCTCTCATGCGATTGCGCAATCGCTGTTTCACAATCTTCATTGCTGAAATAAATGGGCTGCCCAATAACTTGATATGGATCAATCCATTTACTATCTAAACACACACCTTAACCCAAAATAAACAATTGAGGAGGGGCGAAAATGAACAATTGAGGAGGGGCGAAAATGAAAAATTTAAAATATATAGGATATTTTTGAAAAGTTCAGGGGGGGCCACTGCCCCCCCTGAAATACAGGTAGCTCCGCCACTGTCCCTAAAGAATCCCTAACACATGTGACAGTCACAATAGCCACAAGATTTGACTCCATTTTCAAATTTGAAAAATCAAAATCATGACTCCCACTCATTAGGGATACACACTCTTAAGAATATTTAGCATTTTAGGTATATATAATAGTATTACGTAATATAGAATCGCTAGTGGGGCAGGATAAATCTGGCCTCACATGCGGGTTGAATTTTTTTGACCCATCTTGACCCATTCCAAAGTTTGATCGAGAAAAATTCGCACGAGTCAGGACGAGGAACGTCGAGTCGGAGCCAAATTGCCATTCTAATTTATGCATGATGTGAAGATGTGAGGCTTATACTTGGTATGAGTTTCATACCATAGCTCAAGGATGGCGAGTGAGGCCAGTGGTTGGCGAATGACATATAAGTTCTGCATGTTCGTAGGCCTTTCGAGCGAGTATATAATGAGTGAGTCAAAGTAAAACATGGAATCTTAGTTTTGACCGAGGTTTGCTGGCGTGTCTTCTTATTGACCCAAACTTGCTAATTTGGCATTGTTATGACTGGTAAAGTGAGCCAAGACTATTTTTGGTCATTATAGTGTTCAAAATAATTTTTTAAAAATATATAAAAATATAGTTGCATTTTGATCGATTTTACGTATCTAACAGTATATATTTCATTTAAAACAAAAATCAAATTCATCGCGATTGTAACATCAAACGTTTTGATTATATGTGTTACGGTTGGTTAGACACCTACCCCTTTTGATAGGCGGGCCACTCCCGTAACAGCCCTACAAGCCATACACCCCAACCTATCAAACAGCCCAGGCCTATGGCCCTACCTGGCTCCTACTGCGTAGGTTGTTGAAGCGAGAGATCAAACCCATCACCTTCTTTAACAAGTGTCCTACAGACCAACTTGCCAACAAACTAAGTTACAGCTAGAATTGTCATGTTTTGAGTTTATATTTGACGGTCTATAATTGCCATGTATTTTTATTTTGAATTTGATTTTAGGTTTGAACAAAAAATTTACCGTTGAATTTATAAAACCGAATCCTAAAAGTGACTCAAAGTTAGGACCTCATTTTAGAGGACAATTGATATAAGATTCTGAAATGAGATCCTAGTTTTTGGAGTCTAAAATAAATTTTAAAAAATTGGAAAAATTATATTTATATATTGATCAATTTTATGAATCCAACGACGATATCTCTTTTGTTCAAAGCAAAAATAAAATTCATTGCGATTGAAAACATCGAATGTTTTGAATTTATATTCGAATGTCTATATTTGAAATATAGTTTTCACGTTAAATTTTATTTTTATTTCGAACAAAAATATATTGTTGAATTTATAAAATCGATCAAAATATGAATATAAACTTTTCAATTTTTTTTAAATGATAATTTAAACTCTGAAAGTGACCTCAAAAACTAGAATATCATTTTAAGACCTCATTTCAAAAATCGAAATCTGCAAATCCAGATATAATTAAAATTATGAAACCATTTGTTCCAGCTTTATGACAAGTCATAAACCCTAGATAAAGATTCTCCTAACGAGGATAGGAATGCAAGTTGGTCTCAACACGTTTAGGGATGAATACTTATTTGAAAAGCAAAACACGCGGCCCTTGAAAGCAGATTACAGGGTGGTTGTTATTCTTCTGAGGTTTCTTCATTCATTCAGTATAATTCATCCATTGATTGCTGAATCGAGATTGATATTGCGATTGTGATTGTTTTTGATTCCAAGAAGCCATGGAAACCCACGGAGCACAGTGGGTTAGGGGTTCGATGATCGGCAGAGGCGAATTCGGCTCTGTTTACTTGGCATATTCCAAGAAATCATACTCTTATCTGCCTCCTGCAATGGCCGTCAAGTCTGCTGAAGTTTCCGATTCAGCTTCACTTCAGAAGGAAGTTGAAGTTCTCCACAATCTCCGTGGTTCCCCTTATGTCATCGGCTGTTTTGGGGAAGAGACTACAATGGGCGCCAATGGAGAGATGGTTTACAATGTCTTGTTAGAGTATGCTTCTGGTGGTTCCCTAGACAATCTTATCAAGAAATCGAATGGGGTTTGCGGTGGCTTGCCTGAGTTGGAAGTGAGACGTTACGCCAGGCATCTTCTTCTAGGGCTTGCTCATATACATGAATCCGGGTATGTTCACTGCGATTTGAAACCTGGTAATGTTCTTCTGGTTCCTTGTAGAAACAATGGTTCTACGACTAAGTTTGTGGCAAAGATCGGGGATTTTGGGTTGGCCAAGAGAGGGAGGCAAAGCAAGAAGGCCAAGTTTGATCATTACTTGAGAGGCACGGCTTCCTATTTGGCACCAGAAGTTGTTGTTAATCATGTGCATGAGGCTCCTGCAGATATCTGGGCTCTGGGGTGTGTTGTGCTTGAGATGCTAACAGGGGAGTCTCCTTGGGGGTCTGATTCAAACCTCACTGCTGAAGAACTGTTCAACAAAATTGCTGATAGTGGTGCACTCCCACAGACTCCTACTGGGATACCAAGTGAAGCTAAGGATTTCCTGAAAAGGTGTTTAGTGAGGAATCCAATGTTCCGATTTACTGCAGATATGTTACTGGATCACCCTTTTTTCGGTGGCTGTGAGGATGAATATGATGTCGTTGAAGAAGATGTAGGTGAAGTTGGTCCGGTCACTGAGGTTGGTTCATGTTGTTGGCCTGAAGACGATTTCGATTCTTTGCTAGTTCCAGATGATTGGCGTTCTGTTTCAGATGAGGATTCAGATTCATTGTCCTGTTCCGGGTCTGAGGATCTTAAAGTGTATGGAAGTACGGCTGAACAACTGATACCCAGAGGCCACAAAAGAAAAACGATTTCGCACTTCATTCCCATTTCACTGATGGTGACTTCTTTCTCACCACATTAGCTCCCATCATCGCTGCTGGAGTATAGCAAACATACAGAAAGATGTGAGTTCTCTGTCTCAAAAATTCTGGTGAGAATACTGTAGTATAGAGGATATGATATTCTTTGTACGTCACTGGTGTCAGCTTCCTAACGGTAATTAATTTTGTTGATGTGATTGAGATAACAATGTTGATATCAAAGCAATAGTACACTATTGAATAATGGTCCAATGGATGCCATTAACTGTAACTAATTGTTTTGGAATGAATAGTTATTTCTTTGATTTTCACGTCTTTTTTTGGTTATGATATGTTTTTCTATTCGTGATAAATGATAGTCTTTCATTCTCATAAAGATAGAAATAATGGTTTTAGTTGCTTATGCACCTTCAATTTTAGAAACTTTGAGGCTGCTAGTAAGTCGCATTGCGAATACGCCATTAGAACTCCCGACTCGTCTTTTGTGAATTGCTAATTCGGTAGAGAACAAAGAGTTGCCTTCTTTGACTTGGACTGAATCCTCTATGGTAGGAGTTGAAAAGGGTAGGTGAGTTAAAAAAAATAGTTACCAATAGAAAACCGGGGAAAATAAATTTTTGGTCAAGATTGGCTTCTGTCAAGTCATAATTTTCTGAAACTAAAGTGAGACTTTTATTCAAATGAGAAAATGATTTACCTCTTCTTTTAACCGAATCACTGATTTCTCTGTGCTTGTTTGGTGTAATCTATTATATATTCGTTGATGAAACAAACAAGGATTAAGTAATTGCAACCCCAAGCTGGACCAGGAACATTACTGAAAAATATATTTTGCTAATCCTTGCTATATAATTTGTTTCTGTTTCCATTCTTAAAAAGGAAATTATATCCTTTTCAGGATAGTTGCACGTATATATATATATAGGGCTTCCTCCCTAAGAACTAAATTCCTTACCAATTTTTGGAATTTCTTTTCTTTATTACATTTGCCTTGTAGAATTGAGGAGACAAGAGATTGGAATGCTCCTGGCTTAAGTGCTACATGCAATATGGCTGAGGCTCATACGTAAATTTCATATCTGATCTTAGCTAGTCATTTTTGCCCATAGCAGAAGAAATATTGAATCTTGGTTTTTTGTTCTATTCTTTACTTTTGGTTGCCGACTCTATAATTTACATTTGTTGTTAGCCCATCACAAAAGTAACATACTTGCAACATTTTCGTTGAATAGCTTCTTCAATTTGCCTTTAGGGACTTTAATTGAAATGGATCTTGTGTCATTTATAACTCTTTAGGACTCGACGGCTCCACCAGGTTGAAGATAAGGTTAGTAATGAAAGTACCATGAGGAGAGCTGTGTTTCTTTTGATCGGTTTATGATTTACAAGTTTTTTGGCCACAATGTGCCCTGTCGTATTGGTGCACATTTTGCTGTATCGTATACTTTCAAGTTTCATGTTTTGGAAATCAAACTCGACTGTTGCCATGCTTGTAGGAGGAAGGAAACACCCAAAGCATTTTTTTTTTAAATGAGGTCATTTTATACGTCTTTTAGTGCTCTAATTCTCCTATGTCTAAAGACATATTATGTATATTGTCATGCATGACCAAGAATCCAACCTTTATGGCTATAAATCTTTATTCTTATTTTTACTCATTTTCAATCTGCTCAGTGCCCTCTCTCTGCCAAGCTGGCAAAATTAGTAGACTCAGTTTCGTTGTTAATGCAAAGTAACCCGTATACATGTTATTTGTTTTAAATGTTGAACTGACAGAGAACAGAAAAAGATTTCTGTCTGCTCTCATTAAGAAAGTAACCCGGCAAAGGCCAGCATGATAAATTTGTGCTAATTTGTCCTGCTCAGACAAACAGGTACTTAGAAATCAAAATTTGGACAAAGTTTGCATGATCAGACTGTGGTTCCCTCTCTTGTATACTTTTTCTGTGATAATGAACTTAATAACTTGTTGATTTTTCGATATCAAGAAGGCAAATCGATGGGCTACTAGGGTGGTTCCCAGCAAGGACGCTAGTAAGTAGTCCACCTGATGAAACAGGTATAGATGTATCCTTCCGTGTACAAGTCATCTTTCTTTATAAAGAAGCTTTTCTTACTTATTCCCCCTCTTCTCTCCTTATTTTGCAGATAGTAGAGGATCAAACTTCGGTGCAAAATTTTTGTGCTGAATGGTAAACGTGCAAAAAGACACTTAATACTATTGTTTTTCCATTACTTATAAAATGCTTATAAAAAAAAAGATCATGTAAAGAACGTATCAGAACACCCATTAACATTCATGAGATCTGATGCAGGAACGAAACCCAAGGAGTCCATTCAAGCATTGAAAAGAAATAAAAGAGTTCATGCGAAAAAGAAAAAATTGGACAAGGTTGACAAAGGTAGTGAATTGAAAGACCTGGGGTCGTTGATGGGAAATGAGACTGAATCATTCAGAGGAAGCAATGAGGTTCAAACAACATAAAACAAATGTGAATGAGTTCTTGTCTAATGCAAGCTTTGGTTTGATAGCAGGGCCGCCATATTCTTCTGCGAGTCATTTATCTATGAAAAGTTCTGCTACTTGTGTGACAGTTGAAGAAGTACCATCCATGTTGAACCAGCAGAATGTACCGCTACCTCTGCAAGCAGTGATGACAGTAGCGAAAGAATTAGAGGAGCTTGAATCTGACGTAGCTGCGCCATTATCTGAAGTGGCACAAGGAAAGTTGTTAATCAGACTAAACACAGCCAACTGTGGATTTCCTCCCCGTTCAAGTCATGAGATCACTTGTCTTCAATCTCACTCTCATGATGCTGTCAGATGGAGATATGAATTCATTGTCATGTTCCTGTTGCAACCTCTGCTAAGGATCCAATTGAGATGTTACAATGTGGTTAGATACTGATTTTGCAGTCCAAGTGTAAAACAAAAAAACTTTCGGCATGAATGATATAAATAAATAAAATTCTTACCAAAATTTTGTCCTACTTTTGTTGATGTGATATTTTCTTTTTTTGGTCATCATAATACTTGGACCACAACATTACTCCCCATACTTGTCGGAACCCTTGATCGCTGGAAGCACGTCGGATGTTAGATCAGAAGCTGGAATGAAGCCACTACCTGCATCCTCTTGAGATGCTGGTAGTCCTAGAAAAATTTTAGTGGCAGGGATATCAGAAGTCCATTGTTTCCAAGCGTCTTCAAGGCTACCGATACTTTCCGAGCTGTATTGACTAGGAGGATTGTTATAGAATTGGACCCAAACATAGTCAAAAAGACCTGTCTTAAGGGCATCTCCTATCCAAGCATCAGGAAATGGGCACTGAGGAGCAGCAGTTGGGAAAACTATTTTACCCTTCTTGCTATAAGTTATAACCCGAGATATACCTTGCAAGGTCATCCCAATGTTGGTTTGTTCCTCCGTCAATGTCAAAGTCCATCCCATCTAGAACAGCAGGTCCGAGTGGACGGGAAGATGATTGACATCCCAAGAAATTATTCCACAGATAAGTAGCGAGCTGCTTTGCATCCTCAGCAAAGGTAAGGAAATGGCTCCTCCTCCTAAAGAAAGCAAGACTTTGATGCCTTTGGCTTGACAGGATTTGATATCAGAACTTAATCCAGTGCAACCATTACTGTAAAGGTCGCAATGGTCAGCTAGGTTTAGCATTGGAGTTTGCCCATTGCCAAAGGTTGGTAGGAAAGCCAAGGTAACATACTGGTAGTTCCTTGTGGTGCAAGTTTCCGCTAGGGTTCCCTCGTTTCCATTTTGAGCCCAATAGATAGCAATGCCTCCTGCATCAGAGCCTATAAATTGTATTATCACCGCAACCAAGGCGATGGGCAGCGATGAAATTTCCAAATTTAAAAGCCATTCTGAAAAAGGTTCAACTACTGAAATTGCTTTCTAGAGACAGCAGCACCGTGACGCTGAAGCTACAAGCAAATATTTCTGTCTCAGCTTTTGTTCATTGCCTCTATTACTATCAACATATTGGATTTGTGTTTGTGTGGTAGCCTTCACCTGCTATACAGCAGCAACTGCGACTAGTTTTTTGTCTTTTACTTTACTTTTCTTTTCTTTTTTTAATGTCAGAAACCAAATGCAAGATCGTCTCAGATATATAAGATACAACATGCCAGCTAGAACCATATAGAACAAATTAGGTATCCTTTTTAACAGTTAGGATAGAAAGGCAAAGAGCCAAAGACTACATGATATAGGATCCTAAAGAGTTCATAAGCTTAGCAGAAAAATTGACAGTTTGACACTCACTGGACTGGCCATAAAAGCCATTTAGGAAATATGGACTGGAGGTGATCAACGTACGTTACATGAGCCTAAAACAGGTTTTATTGTCACGAGAGGATGGTGGTCCATCTTTATCTCTAGAGATTGTATTTCACATGAGAATGTTGTCAATTAAAAAGTAAGAGATAGAGCACATGTTGATGACAATCGCACCATTGAGTGTGCCGTTCCATATGTGAAATACACTCAGAGCACCTAATAATTTCTCTAGAGATAACAATACCCGACTATTTATTTTAGAAAATAATTACTTTTACCACAATATGATTGTCTTTTGTTTCTTCTTCCTTTCTAATGGCAATGGATATGCAACAGAATGATGGAGCATATCAAGCAGTAGATTGTTATAATTTTCGCCCTGGCTTCATTGAAGTTAATGAAGAGATAGCTTTGGGTGTAAGCCTCCCAGTTTCCATCTATGATCAGTCGCTATTTTACCTAAATATTAATATCTTTCAGGTCTAAACATCCAATGCTCCTCACTCTACTTACTAATATTCATTTCTTTCCACTGTTTATGAACTTGTTATATAACATCAACTGCTACAATGCTTCAACACAACACCATGCCCAAATGGGTAGACTGATGAAGAAAAAAGGTGCTAATTGATGAGCCTTTTGTAAGCGGCTGAGAAGACGAGACAAAGATGATAATGTTGATGAAGAGGAGGATGGAGAGACTGATGGAGAAAAAAGGGTCAATGTTTATAATTCTCTGTTGAGAACACTTTTACTGTTTATGAGAAAAGGAATACTTTGTACATGTAATCTCCTCTATCTCATTTATAGAGCAGCAATAAATATATATAGATACACCCACATTTCTTTGACATGACTTTTCTACTCAATTTTAGATCGACACGTAAGGATGTGTACTCAACTAAACAATTCTAGACTTATCTAAATACACAATCTACACATATATGACAGTCACGTGTACTCCAACTAGGGGTGTTCAAGAGCCGAGCCGAGCCAAACTTCTGAATGTTCAGATTCGGCTCGGCAGGAAAAGCTCAAGCTCGAATCGAGCTTTATTTAAGTGTTCGAGCTCGGTTCATTTTAGTATTCGTGAGCTCGAGCTCGTTTAAGCACGATTAATTTGACGAGCTCATGAGCTCGACTCGTTAAAAATGTAGATAGCTTATAGTTCTATAATTTATGGATTATATATTTATATGTAATATATATTTATAATTTTATTTATAATTATATTATTAATAATATTATAATCCTTAAAGAGTCGGCTCGCGAGCTTGTGAGCCAAATAGTACAAGCCTCGAATTCGAGCTCGTTTGATAAACGAGACTATACATGTGTTCGAGCTCAAAAACGAACTCGAGCCGAGCCTTATCGAGCTTGAGCTTGAGCCCGAATAGCTCAATAATCGCTCGATTTGTCAACAGCCCCAGCTCCAATAGTACATCGTACTTGTAAAGGGAAAAACATTCTTAAACAATTACTCCGTCCGTCCTATTTTAATTGTCCACTATTCTTTTTTGGAATGTCCCAAAATACATGTCCATTTCTATTATCAAAACTAATTTTATCCATTTTTCTCTATCTTATCCTTATTTATTCTTAAATTGAGAAGCTCAATAACTATGCACATTAATTAGCTTTTAATTTTTTAATGAGGTATAAATGTCAAATTAAAGAAAAGTTATGAAATTTCTTAAACTTTATGTAAAATTGAAGGGAATAATTAAAATGAGATGGAGGAAATACTTTTTATATTTTCTTCTGATGGCCATTACCCTGCTATTTTATTCTAATCCCACCAGATGTACATGCTAATAATTCAATGGTAAATACCAAATCTGCAATTTATCAGCAAAAGCCTTCCAAACCCAACTACTTGGGCGTTGTCAAGCTCAAGCTGAAATCCCATAGCTTTTTGGCTAATGCTGCATCTTTTGCTTTGGAGCTTGGCTGGACTATCTTACAATTCGAAAAATATTCTCCGCTTACTCCCTTCACTTGAGGATGCAGTGCTACGTAACAAGTTGTTGCCGCTCCCTACAAAGAAAATCAGAGAAATGAACAAGCAAATGATAAATTGGTTTTGGTCTTTATTTTAATCAAGAGGGGTTAATCACGATTCTCTCCAATGCAAAAATCAATCATGCTGAAAATAATTTCTGAAATACATAGCCGCCGAGATAAGAGACGTGCCTGCTGAACATTTTTTATCAAAAAACAGTATAGAAATATACCAATCACAAAGCCAATACCTGCATCAAAACCACAAGAACTGCTGGTGAATGTTCTTCAATTACAGCCAGAGCATTTCAACAGGTATCTATTTAGGCAACAAAAATCATATGCTTCCAGGAAGCAGATTACCAGTAAGAAAACGGTTGTGGCTCAGAATTCTGGTAGCAACTGCTCCCGGATGAAGTGAATTAGCAGTGACATCCACTCTGTCTTCCTATATGAAAAAGAAAAGGCAGATACAGCTGCATTAATTAGGATCCAGCTGACCGATGGGCATCACTAGCATTCAAAATTTTGAGTACCTTTAGGCACCTTGTAAGCTCATTGGTATGCAAAATATTACACAGCTTTGATTGTCCATAAGCACGTAGAGCTTTGTAACTGCATGAAAAGGGGAAAAAAAGTTTTACATTGAAAGTCATGACTGACTGCTAAGATGCAATATTGAAAAAAAAATTCCATTTCAATCTTATTTACCTTGGTTCATCGTTAATTTTATCAAATCGAATTCCTTCAATATATGTAAATCGGTGAGCTATCGATGACACATTAATGATCCTGCCCTCTCTGTTGCTTTGACGTGCTGTGTTTTTCATGGTCTCCAACAACAGACTTGTCAAAAGAAAATGACCTGCAAAATGGCCATCACAAGCTCAAGAGTTTTTGGTTCCATTAGGTGTGCATCATGAATTATTTCATCATATCAAAGAATAACATTGCACTGTTATGCACACGTAAATTTTTGTAAATAATTCCACTGACATCAGACACCAATTTTTTGGACTCCTGGAAGAGCTAGGCTCATGCATGTGATATCTCATATAAGTCTCGAGTTCGAGGCTCCCCAACCCCATTCCCCTATACTCAAAATAGAAATGTTTGAGTAAAATTTTAAGTTTAAAAAAAACTTTAATATACTACGGCCTCACCAAATTTGGCTGCTTATCATATGAATTTGAACAAATGGATCATAACCTCTGATAGCCCAACAGATTTACAAATCACATACAACTACATGGTTTTATGGGATCTGAGAATCAGATTCTTGCAGAGGAAATACGCATGTAGTATCCCTGCTAACCCAAAGCAAATGCAAATCAAGCTCAGCATACCTAAATGATTTGTTGCAAATTGCAATTCTATTTTGTCTTCAGAAAGCGTAAAAGGAGTTGCCATTATCCCTGCATTGTTTCTTCAAAAAATGAAAAGAGAACATTAGATTTCACTAGTTGATATATGTATATGATACCAGGAGCTATAAATAGGTCTTATTTGCATTCCCAAATAAACATGGAATAAGTAATACAAATGCTTCATTATAGTTTTCTTACATTAGGAGATTCAGAGGAAGTCCCGAGGAACTGTACTCTGATGCAAATTTTCTGGTTGATGCCATTGAGCTGAGATTTAACTCCATAACATCAATCTTAGCAGAAGGGTTTTCCTTAAGTATTGTTTCTCTGACTTTCCTACCAGCCTCGACATTTCTAACTGCCATGACTACGTGCACACCACGCAATGCAAGAACACGTGTTGTCTCTTTACCTATACCTCTGGATGCTCCTGAAATTAAACCAAAATAAGCACCAGAGACAATGAACAAAAAATAATAAAATTAGCAGAGTAAGTTACAAGAAAATTTAAGAGCAGTCAATATTAATAGCAAACAAAATTCTCCTAAATCCAACACGTGGGCTAAACTTGACTCACTTGGGCTTGAAAAAAATATTGTTGTGTTGGGGGTAAGTTTTTTTCCTAATAAAGAACTCATATCCTCCCACATCAAAAACAGATCGCACATATAGAAGGGGAATTACAAATGAAACCAAATTAAAAACTTCATTAAGCCAAAAAGTATCTAACCAGCAATCAAGAATAACGTATTCACATATATGTAAATAGAATACATCAATTGAAGACTGTCCAAAAGTAGATGATAGTAGCATATTTTATATTTATCAGAATGTTATAAATTCCACACCTTATACATATCAACAATATTGTCCGCTTTAGATTGTCGTTCACTTGATACATCGGGTTTCGATGTGGGTGATCCGATACATACGAAAAATATACATCGGGTTCATATATAGTTTATCTGGTTCACATAGATACATCATGCCAGCACGACTTTGAAGAACACTAAAAAATACTTTGAAGAACTAAACGAGATAAAGTTAATTGGGCCTGTATTCATCCATAAGAGAGACGGAAATGGAAAAATATACTAAACTCAGATAGGCAAAATGAAGAAACCTGTAACAATGGCAATGAGACCAGTTCCATCGATTCCCCGTGTAACCTCCTCTGCCGTGGAAGAAGCAGAAAACACATTCCTCCCAAAAATCCGCATCTTGTAAATCCCCACTCAATTAAAAACCCCAAACAAGAAGGGGCTGCCCCTGCCTCTGCGAATCTTTGGTCCTCAAACCGGTTTCACTTGAATGCCATGCCGGCCGAGCGAGGGTAATAGAACTAAGAAACTTGCAGAAGGAAAAAGAAGCTTGTTGAAGGAGAAGAAGGGGAGGGTTGAGAGGAAAACAAGAAGAAGATAGAAATCTGTATTTCATTCACGATGAACATTTCGCGCTGCTACATATAATTAGTACATGTAATAATGACATTAATATTATAACTGCCTGATTTGTGCAAGGGTTTACGAACTACTTATAATTAATTATAGCAACAGACAAGAAGAGGAGGACGGCACACGCAGGCACACGACAACAATTTGAGATTTGAACGATCTTTTTTATTTTTATCATCGGTCTGTTAAGATAATGACAATTAAGAAAATATTGGAAATATCGACAGACAAAATTACAGATCTATCAATAGGTTATTTTTTCTTTGGACTTTTTATTTTTGTTTATGCATAATTACACACAAACACATATTGGGCAGTGGCTATGGGCCGGGCTTTGGTCTCACGCTTAGGGCAGCCCAAAGTCGGTCCAAGTGGTCGGGCTTTGGGCCGTGCTCGGTCTCAAAAAAGGAACCCAAGCCCATCAAAAACATAGGATCATGTTGTCCAGGCCCAATACAACTTTGGACCTATATGAGGCCTTGAACCTCGGCCTCAGGCCGGGTCAAGACCAGCGTGCCATTTGATGAGGCATACGTCTTCTCATTTTTATAACATATGTTGACATTATAATATTCTTTTATTTTAACTTTTTTTGACAAGACTTAAGATCTATATGATTAAATCTCAATTTCGTGAAATCCTCTTAATATTAACAAAAATCAAAGTGTCAAGAAAAATAAAAGTTCTTTTAATGGTAGCAATTATAATTTTAATTTTAATCAACTAGAATTCAAAGGATTTCTCTAAATTAACTAGAAATTTAGAGAATTTATGAAAATAACCAAAATTTTAGCAGATTCTTTGACTTAACCAGAAAAATTAGGTGATGTTTGGTTATGATAATAGAGAGGGAATAAGGAATGACTCAACCTATTTCATCATTTGTTGTGTTATTTTTTGGTCCCAATCCACTCTCTCTTCATTCTCATTACATCTCAATTTGATGGGAATACAACATTCTATATGGAATTGATGCAAAAATAACTCTAATGACCCTTTATTTTTGTAATTTTTTTTATAAAGTATATTTTTTTTAGAAAATTTATTTGCTGATTTTTTTCCCATAAAATATTTTATTTGCGGATTTATTTATTAAGTATATAAAATAATAATGTAATAAGTAAAAAAAAAATTGAATAGGGTAAAATGATACTGCAAATACTACTAGTAAATGATATAATGGACAAAACACATTTTATTTTCATTCTTATTTTCAGTTTTTAAACATACCAAGTGTGAGACTCAAAATTTCATTCTCACTCACATTCTTATTCTCAATCTCACTCGAACTATTCTATGTACCAAACAACTAGTTAAAGTATTCCGCAAAACTCACTAAAAATTTAAGAGAAGCTCTCAAAACTAAGCAAAAATTTAAAGAATTTCATAAAATCTATCAAACAAATAGCATTTCTCAAAATTAATCAAATAAGTCAGAAGATTTCTGAAAAATAAAGAGAAAATTCAGAGGATTTTGCAAAACTTACAAAAAAATTCAAAATATTTCTCGCAACCCCTAAATCCCAAATCCTAAACTCTAAATTCTAAATCCTTAATTTTTAAACACTAAATCCTAAAACATTACCCCAAACTCTAAATATATAATCCTAAACTCTAAACCCTGAAATATTTAAGAAAATAAAAATGAAGGTTTTGTGACAGTTAAAAGAGAAGAAACTGACAATATAAAACAAGTAAACCATTAATTTTCTCCATCAACCATACGAGTAAACTATATTCTTTCTATTTTTCATTTTCTGACATTTTTTATTGCAATTATATGCATATATATAGAGAATAATTCTTTTATGAGATCCTAAAATAAGATCTTAAAATAAGGTCCTATCTTTTGCGGTTCAAATAATTTTTAAAAATATTTGAAAAAACATTGTATTTATATTTTGATCAGTTTTATAAATTCAACGATATATTTTTTGTTCAAAAAATATCAAATTTATCATGATCGAAACATCAAATGTTTTCACTTTATGTCTGATGGTCTAGAATAGTCATATCTTTTACATGTTTAATTTGATTTTTTCTTTCCACAAAAAATATATCGTAGGATTCATAAAATTGACCAAAATATAAATATTTTATAAATTTTTAAAAATAAATTATTCGAACCCTAAAAATGAAGCTAAAAGATAGATCTCATTTTGAGACCTTATTTTAGGACCTCATAGGAGAATTTATATATGTACAATTTTGCTCATATGTCCGCGCTTTTCAATATTTACTGGCTTATAATTTGGTCCGTTGGATCTAATGGATGGTCCTGATTAACCACCAAAGAAATACCCCCATCTGCAGCCCATTTGTTCCTGTAACGCCCCGACCCGGGGGGCACTACTGTTTAAACCTAATTCAATATCTATAAGATATTAAATCTTCACATTATCACAAGATTTAATCTTAATTTCTCCAACTAAATCCGTAAATTTCTACCGAAATTTCGGCAACATCTCCCCGTATATCGGAGAATGCCCACCTGAAATACGCAGCACATATTCAGCAATATATAAGGCCTCCGGCCATCACATCACAAGCAATCACAATCCTAGGCAGGGCCTTAGACAATCTACAGCATGCATCCGCAATACATAATAAATCACAATCATCATACATGTATCAACATGCAATATAACAATAAGATTCACACCCAGGTACAGGAGTCCTATCACAAGGCACCCTCCTATCCGTACCATCCACACACCGTCAAGGTGTTCATAAATGTCGTCAACATACACAATCCTCAATTCGTACATAAAATATCAAACATAATAAAGAAAATTAATTCTTTATTCTAACTCATCCTAGTGTCTCCAGGTGGCACCATGTCATCCCACCTCCTACAGATCCGCAGTGCCGGTATCCGTACCAGTCTCGCCTGTGTGGAAATGAAAAAGAGTAAAGGGTGAGCAATGGCTCAGTAGGGGCAAAGAGGATAACAAAATATAATAGCTGAATTAAAAAGGTAAGTCGATGCAGCGACATGCCAAAGACTATGAACCACCATAACAAATACTCATCAAACCGTGGTCTCGTTTCCTACCGTGAGTCCCAATGGGAGGACGCCTCAGCATCCATCCCCACACATCGATATCGGTGAACACTGCCACCATACGACTCAATAAGGAAAACATGACTAATTACAAGACACCAGTCTTGTCCATACTGACTCAGGTTCCCTAAACCGATTCCTCGGAATCTCAGTATGTTGCCTCATATAGGAGTCATTCGGTTGCAACCAAGCGGAGGTTCCACAACCCTCCTCCCATATGACATTCACACAACCTACGGAAGTCACGAATCCATATTCGCACTTCCATGTGGCTCTAATGCAACAATGTCATGCCATAAATTTAATATAGCAATAAACAAATCCTAGTTATATATTTAACTAGTCATGATGCATTAATAAGAACCAAACATGCTTGATGTAAGACCAAGCAATCAACCGAGAATGCAAACTAATATTTAGGAAAATTCGAGAATAATCCTAGGTTTGTTTTTCCTTATGGAGCAAATAAGGAAAAACACAAATACAAATAACAATGAAGATTGAAAATGCATTTTTAGATAATAAGAAAGAATCGAAAGATTGGGCTAGAATCCCCTACCTCGAATCCACGTAATTTCACAAAAATCGGAAATTTCCAAATTCTAGGGTTTGAACCCCCAAACTAATATATGGCAAATTCACAACCCATTTCACAATTTATATCTCTCTAATAACATATACAAATGTAAATTAAACCATAATTTCAAAGAATCCTACCTTTCTCTCTCTAGAATTTCCACCCAAAGCTCTCAAGCTTGAAAATCTTCCAATCAACTCAAATCTAACAAATACATAAACAATTAAGTATAAATCAACCTATTTAAACCTCATTATCTCAAATAATCCAAATTCAAGCTCTAATCTACAAAACCCATAAAAACCTAACTATGAAAATCTATAGAAAACTTACCTTAAAATCACAACTCCTCCTTTAATCCTTCTTGAAACATGCTAAGCTCCATAAATCCTTCAAATTCCAAGCCAAAATCTCCTTTCTTTCTCTCTTTCTTTCTCCCTTCTTTCTCCCTTCTTCCGTCTCTCATTCTGTCGCTTCCCTCTGTTGCTTCACCAAAATAACGGAACAAATGGTGCTGTCTGGGCTAGCACCATTTGTTGACTAATGTTTTTTATCTTTTATTTTTAAAAATGACCAATTAGCCTTTTAGGTGGCCACTTTCGGTGGCCTTATATATATATATAAATATATATTATATATACAACTTTTCTCTTATACATACCAACTTTACATCCCAACTTTACTCACCTTAATAGTGACCATTGGATCTATCCAACGGCCACGGATGAAATCCGAAAAATTAACCCCGTTCCTCCTCTCTCGCTTCGCGAAATCACTGCCCAAAAAAGACCTTCCTTTCTCTGGCCAAATCCCTCACCGTGAAGCTGCCAGTACTCGCGATTCACTGCCCTTCCTCCCCAGGCGACTTCGGGTCTTGTCTTGTGAAGACCTTCCTCTCTCTCTCTGATCTCGTGAAGACCCTTCGCTGCCCTTCCTCTCTCTCTGACCTTCGCTGCCCTTCCTCTCTCTCTGACCTTCGCTGACCTTCCTCTCCAGCCGGACAACTGGTCCTCTACAAGCGAGTTCCTTTTTTTTATGATTCAGGAATGAAGGACCATGAAGTAAGGAATATAAAATTTTTAACTTTGAAAGGTAAGGTTTGCTCTTATTATATGTTTTTAAAGAGATTTGTAGGAGTGTTTGGACTATTATTTTAAGTTGCAGGAAATATTTTGCTTTTGAGAGACAAATTTATGGTTGTACTTTATGTGGGAAGAACTAGCAGACTTTTAGTTTTACGAAGATTCTGATTTTGGTGGCTCTGTTATATAGTTTGATGATTTTTTGTTTCACATTATTTGATTACTTTGCATGCTTTTGAAAGTGTGTTCTGTTCAATTTGTGCAATTGTGCTCACAAATAAGCTACTATAATTTATTTTTTGTGTCCTGTTTAATCTTTGGTTATGATTCTTGTAGGCAATAGTCAGATGATTATTACTCATTAAGGAGTGCTTGTATTGTTACAGGTGAGAGAGTTTGCAGTTGCAGTAAGTAACAAGGTCCTTGCTGATTTTGTGGAGTCAGTGGCAGCTGCCATTTATGCTGACGTTAATTTTGATCTCCAAAAGCTTTGGATGACCAGTCTTGTGCCAATTTGGTAAAATCAATGTGTAGCGTTGTGTAATTGAACTTATTGGAGATGTTTATATATGTACTTATGAAATTAGCAGATACAAAGTGTTAATTGCAATTGGAGAAGGAGAACTAAGCAAGCCCATGAGAACTTTTTTATTTGCCTTGCATGTAGCCCCTCTTTTTTTCTTAGCCTTGAATAATTACGCATTGCAATGTTGTAGCAAATTTGCAATGGAAATATGCAGGTTGAGGTGAAATAGCTGCAATGGAAATTTGCTATTGAAATTTGTAATACATGGAAAGATACAATGCAAAACATAACAAGTTAGAATACATGAAGATTGAATATTCAACTCCATCCAAAGTACCAAAAATAAGTGTCTCTGTGTCTTGCCAAACACCACCCCTGGTCACAGCTAATTTTTTTGCCTCAAATTGATGTGTCTCCTCTATCTCTCTGTCACCAGATTTTTAAAACATCCAAGGCAGTAAGACCATATTGGTTTACTGCATTCACTTCCAAAACTAGGACACCAAACTCAGCAGCAAATCCCATCAAAGATAGTTGTGGAAACAAAATCAGCAGAAAATCCCATCAATACGCAAATTCAATGAAACCAAGTATGAGAATTATTGCATTAGACTTTCAAATAACTCTTGTCTTTGACACAAGAAGCACAAGAAGAAGCATAAAACTTGTTTATTTTTTATTATAAGCAACAAGATATATATCATCAAGAGATCAAAACAACAAAAGGGCATCTGAATGATGGCCTATGAAGGAGAGATGATACAAAGGAGGAAACACAAGACAAAAAAAAACAACAAATACAAATTAAAACCACAGTATATGTATATAGTGAATCCATCTACATACGAACAAACCCTTCTCTTTTCCTTTGCATTGCTCCACATTTGAATGGCTGGGTCGATCTTCTGAGGCACAATCGCTACGAGAGATGACGAAATCGCGATTAATTTCAGAGACAGAAGAGAAGAGACAAACGATGTCAGAGAGCGGGGAAGAAAGTCGCGATCTTGGCAGGCTGGAGAAAGTGGAATGTCAAAGGAGATGGCAGCTTCACGATTCGTTCGGCTGGAGAGGAAGGGCAGTGAAGGGTCTTCACGAGATTAGAGAGAGAGAGGAAGGTCTTCACGAGACAAGATCCGAAGTCGCCTGGGGAGGAAGGGCAGCGAATCGCTAGTACTGGCAACTTCACGGTGAGGGATTTCGCCAAAGAGAGGAAGATCTTTTTTGGGCAGCGATTTCGCGAAGCGAGAAAGGAGGAACGAGGTTAATTTTTGGGATTTCATCTGTGGCCGTTGGATAGATCCAATGGTCACTATTAAGGTGAGTAAAGTTGGGATATAAAGTTGGTATGTATAAGAGAAAAGTTGATTATATATATATATATGTAATTTATTTATTTCTATTAAATTTCATCTTTCTTAAGGGGTAATTCATCCCTAATCAAAAAATTTCACTCATTACTTGGTATTTTAAAACCCAAACTTTCAATTTAATTATTTTTTTTTTAGTATTACTATTACTTTCTTGTTATTTTCGGGTCGGGGTATTACAGTTCCCTCTTTCCATAGCTTTTGTCGACCTTCTTCTCAAATTATTCTCCCACCCATTTATTTTTTATTGTCGACCCAAATCAAATCGATCTTCGACCCAATCTTAGAACTGGTAGTTCTTCTCGACGACCTCTGACCCAAATCTCAGGTCTGGAAGTCCTTCTCCGTGACCACAAAAGGTCATGAAGGTTAGCTTATTTTGAGAGTTCGAGGAAATGAATTTGAATTCCCTGGTGTTTGTTTTTCTTTTAACTTGACCCCTGAAATAGGTTCCTTAATTTTATTATATTTTGGGTGATTGGAGTAGCTGTATCTGCTCCTGAATTAGAAGGGGAAAGCAAGTGCGAGAGGCATAAAAGAGATCATCGAAATAGTTCTCGTAATGGTCATCGCGAGGATCTTGAAGATGGGCAACATGGCAATGAGGGTCAAAGTCGTTAGCTATACCTTCCAAAAATCAAACATGTTGATCTGTTAAAATCTCAGCCGTTGAGGTCTTCTTCGAAGTTGGGTATTTCTCTGCCCAATTTCTCTACTTCTGTGACATTATTCATCTTTTATAGCATCTATGACGGTATTTCTATTGTGTAATGATTTAAAACTAACTATTTTGGTGTTGTGATTCAATTCTGATTATTGGAGAATAAGTTGTTCTTGTGCTTCAGATTTGGTTACTTTGTTGTTCTATTTTGTTAGGCATTGGTGTTGTGAATTGGTGCTGATTTAGTGTTGTGCTTGACTATTGCATTACCCAACTTATTCTCAATAAATACATAAAGCAAGCTTCAGATTCCACATAAACATAAATAATTAAGAATCTTGTTTTTCTTCCAGAATGAAAGAAACAAAATAAGAACATGGTCCAAACCATGAAAATATTCAATCTTACACTCCTCATGGCAAGCTTAATCAAAACATATTTGACAAATGGTGGTATCCAAACCTATAAACACTGAAAATCACAATCTTAGAATACCATGAAGATTTTCAAAGGCCAAAGATAACTGAATATTTTTTGGACTCATTTACCTGATAAAAGCCAAAGAGAACACTATATATATCAAGCAAGAGGGCGATGTGGATTGTGGCAAGAACTAGGTTAGAGTCGCGGATTGTGGCAAGAACTCAGTCTGGAATAGCGATTTGGGTCACAATTCGCGAAGGAGAAATTCGATGGGATTGGGTCAACGAGAAGAACTTCTAGGTCTAAGGTCGATTTGGGTTGGGTCGAGAATAAGGAATAAATGGGAGGGAGAATAATCTTGGAGAAGAAGGTTGGCATAAGCTATGGAAAGACGGAACAAATGGGTTGCAGATGGGGATATTTCTTTGACGGCTAAACAGGACCATCCATTAGATCCAACGGACCAGATTACAAGCTCATAAATATTGAAAAGCATGGACTTGCGTATAGGAGCATGATTATATATATAATAGATTTCAAATTTTGTTCACTTGCTTGAAAATTATTGAGTGACATATACCATCCTTATTTTGAAGTTATTCATTATTTTGTTTTTTAAATTATGTATATTGATAGTATTATATATTATTAGATTTGTGTATATATAAATATATATTAATTTATTATGGATTATGAATTCACTACTCAATTTTCATTATGTCAATTGAATCTTAAAAATCTTGAACCTTCAGTCTAAACAGCTCTACGATACGATTAAACAATATGCTCTCCATAACGTCAAACAACAACTCTTTGCTCTAATAAAACAAAGTTGAAAAATAGATAGAAAATACGAACTATTGAACTAATCCGATAATCAAGCACTTGATTTGGGGAAAATATTCACTGAAATTAGCTCACCATGTCATCAACGGACATGATGAACATGTCCCATGAAATTATTAACATTTGACATAATTTATCCACTAAATTCATTTTAGTGATATTCTTTTTTCGCCTTTAATTTATTTATTCTTTTACTTTAATAATACCATTTATCCATGGCAAATGTCAATAATTCAACGGGACATCCCTCCACGTCATCATGTCCATCCCCACTAAATATTTTGGCATAGGGCTGCAGTAGTGCAGTCATTGGAGGTTAAATAATGTATATATCTTTTTTAATATAAAATAAGGAGAATATTTAACACAAATATGGAGGCTCGATGAGTTGATATGTTACACAAAGAGAAGTTGTCATTTCTCTTTTAAAACTCTCGCAATAACGATGATAAATCTCACTTAAATTGATAGAAGAAAAGATTCGAACACACAACATCTCACTCCCTACAAGATAGGAAAATCAACTAAACTTCCACATGTTGATAAGGTACATTTTAATTAAATCATAAACATTCATGTAATTTATTTATCACATTTAGGGTGTGTTTGATAAGAGTTTAATAATTATAAGGGTAATTAAAATTACATGAATAAATAAATACTCATGTTTGGTATGCATATATTTTATTTACTTAGATAATATTTTTAAATAATTTTCTTCATATTTTAAGAATAATGATTACCCATAAAAATAAATGAATAATAATTATCCTAATAATACATTATACCCATATTTATTATCCTTTTATCAAAGTGTTTATGATGATTTAGAGCAGTAGTACATTTCAGCCTGTACTGTACAGGAACACCGTCCCAATATTTTCTGCTTGGTCTGATCGTCGCTTTGAACAAGAAGAAACATGGCAGATAAATGGAAGCACGCAGCTCTCTTAGTAATTGACATGCAGGTCTCTTCTTACTCCTCTTTTCATGTATACTTCTGTATTAACTTTAACTGCATATGACAAGTACATCTAGGAAATTATGAAATCCTGATCTTGAAAAAAACTTCGGCAAATTTGGGGCTTGAACAATAAAAAAATTGACAGATAAATTAATGCAATCCCTCGGATCCCTGTACATTGCATGTAGATGTAGTTTTCTTTATCTCTAGGTGTAGCCGGTGGATGTTATATTTGTAATTGATATCAAAGTATCAAGATTATTGCTTTTATGTAGAATGATTTCATACTTGAAGATGGGTTGATGAAGCTGAATGGGGCCGAGGCGATTGTCCCAAATGTTGTCAAGGCCGTTGAAATTGCTAGGCAGAGGGGCATCCTCGTTGTTTGGGTAAGTTCACCTTTTTCGCTGGCCTTTCAATTTTCCTTCTTACTGTAATTTTGTTTGTTTCCTGGGAATTTCCATGGAAAATAAGGAGGATTACTTTGGGTTTTACATGGAACAGCTTCAGTTTTTATTTTCTTTCTGGTTCTTTATGGGCAATACCCATTTAAGCCAGGTAGGCGGGCTTGCTCCGTTTGTTTTTGTAAAAAATGTGTCCGATGAGTTGTTCCCCTAAGTGATAAGTTTCATCAAAACAGGAAAAAAAGAAAGAACAATTCTAGTGCTATTCTCACTTGTGTTTGTTCCAGAAAGCAGGAAAAATTGACTAGTTTGATAATCACGATTTCTTAATTTCAAGGGACTGGGATTGCTTCGATGCAGAAACTGCATTTTTCAGTCTAATACAACATGAAAAACAGTTTTAATTGCTTATACATCTTTGTTAATCTTGTGTTTTTTTTTTCTTTCTCTTGCTCTTTCTTCAATTTGATTTGAATTAGAAGATATCAGCACTTTAAAATTTGGATGGTTTTCAGGGGGAAAAAAACCAGGGTTTATTAATTTAGATGTGCTGATGTTTCTTGAAAAAAAATCCAGGTTGTTCGTGAGCATGATCCATTAGGGAGAGATGTTGAACGCTTTCGTCGACACTTGTACCCTCCCGGAAAAGTGGGTCCAACCTCAAAGGGAAGTAAGGGAGCAGAACTGGTTGATGGCCTTGAGATAAAAGATGGGGATTATAAGTTGGTTAAGACTCGGTTCAGTGCATTCTTTGCAACTCATCTTCATTCATTTCTCCAAAGTTCTGGGACTGATAATTTAGTAATTGTTGGTAAATGAAAGTTTAAGGCTATGGAAGTCTTTTGATTCATCTGGTTGACGGGGTTGCGTGGATTTTGATTAAATGATTTTATTTACCACTTTTTCTATCTTTATTTGTATCTCCAGGTGTCCAGACTCCAAACTGTATCCGGCAGACTGTCTTTGATGCTGTAGCTCTGGACTATGAATCTGTTACTGTTATTGCCGACGCCACTGCTGCAGCTACACCTGATATACACATCGGTACGTATACGTGGATGTGATGGAATCTATTTCTGACTTCCTGTTAGCTTTATTTTTGCATCATGTAGAAACTTATTCGATGGCAGTTTAAGGGCTCGACTCCTGTGGATATATTTTAAATTAGAGTTCTCACCCAAGGAAAATGGTCACCATAGATTGAATAGGAAACACAGTTATCTCAATCCATTTTTCATATTCACTAGAACCCCTTTTACTAGCAAGGGGCAGGCTAGCGCAGTAGTGAGCTACATATTTTATAATAAGAATTGAAGATGCTTACTGAAACAATAGAGTGCTAGTGCACGATGACCGTAAAGCCAGAAACTAGTGTGGACTTGTGTTTTTAACAAACTGCATTGTCATATGCCAGTAACCGGTGTCAATTCAAGAAACTCGAGGGAAATGACCGGCGGCCATGGACCTAAAATTTCAAACAAGAGGTGTAGTGCCTTTTTTTTCTTCTGCAACTTACCTCCAGTCAAAACTACAACAATTCATTTCGTCAGCTAAGAGGGTTGATCTGTTCAGACTCCACCTCATTTGGAAGTTTGATGATGGGCTGCATAGTCCAGCATCATATTTCCACACTACTCCTTGTGCTTATTTCTACGTTTATCTGCCACTATCACTACGTCTCTCTACTTTAATAGTTTGTTTAGCTCTCTTTTACCTACATTGAGCTCACGTCGTCTCTTTTCAAGGAAAAATATGTATGAGTTGTGAAAGAAATAAACTGTATCACGATTAGGATAGAAAGAATAACTTATGGTGGGATTAAGAAATCTAGTTGATTGTGTTTATATCTGACACTCGTCGATAGTTATCTTACTGTTATATTTAGTCATATAACAACCCCGTTCAGTAGATCTTTTATCCTAGCCAGGCAAACCCATGGATGCTTAAATGCAACTCGAAGTTAAACTTCTCCCTCTCATATTTGGGTGTACACAGTGCTGATTGTCGATCTCCCAATAAGCTTGATATGAATACATAAGTTCATGCATTGTAAAAGAAAATGTGCTCTCTTTTAAGTCCATAGGTTGGAGAGCTGTACACCAGACTATAGCGAAAGCTAGCCTAAAGACTTTTGCCACTGTTATAAATTGTATGAAGGACCCCGAACCCATCCTAGATAACTCATCGTATCATCATCGAGCCTTTATCCCAATCCCTGTCCTAGATATTTCAGTTCAACAATTCCCAACTCCCTTACAAAGTATGTCCCAAACCTCCTAAGGATTATTTTATAGCAATTTCAATTTGCTGATTGTGTACTGATATGAAGTTGTAAATTTTCTGAACCAGCAAACATACTTGACATGAAAAATGTGGGCGTCGCAACGCCATCACTGAAGGAATGGTCTGAGGCTGATGCTTGAATCCATCTGTCGGATAAACCAGGCTATGGCTCACAGTGAAGATTAGACCTTACTGTGATTCTGGAATGACTCATTGATCAACTATGTATCATGTGATAATAAGCCAGTTTGAGCAATCGTTTCTGCACTATGCTTTGTCAGTCCAATATAGAGTGTTGTTGCCACTTGCAGTCTGATGACTGCTGTACTGCTCCCTCCACCCCCTTTCCTCCCAAATGTTAATCCCATTATTAACTTAGTGTTTTGTTTCTATGAGAAACTTAAGTTTTAAATTAAGTTTGGACCTTAAATGCCAGTCCATACAAACTTTACAGGGCTACTTACACAAAATTGAAGAAGAAAAAAATTGGGCTTAGCCAGCACAGACAAGCTTTATCGGGCAGGCCCGTCTTATTTGCGCTTCACTCTTTTTCAATTACGCCTCAGCTTTGATTTGATCGACTTAATTTTGACCTCTGTCTTTCAAGATACAAGATTATCACACCCCATCCTCTCCTCTCACCAGAACAACAACACGAGCAAGAAACAGTAGGTTGAGCACCTCTCGCCGCTGTACACTGTTGTTTAGTTCAATAATACGCTGTCGTTTCGTTGTATGCAAGTCTGGCCAGACGAAATCGAGTACCATCTCATGTTGTTTGTTGAGATAATTTTTTAGTAACTAGACAGTATTCTAATCAAATGTCTCTAATCTGCCAAATAGGCAATATCAGTTCAATTAAAGAAAGAGTTTTTCAATTACATCATTGCAGATTGCAGAATCAGTTTGAAGCTGAGGAAAATAAAGACACGACTCTGACTTTCCTTACAAATATAATATGACATTTGAGAGCAAAGGAGGAGTTGTTGAATGGGCAAGAAAAACTAAGCGTGTAAATGGGATGGTGGTTGTTGTCATGCAGTCTGACATTGATGATTCTAATAGGATCCCTCGGTTATCTTGTTTGCTATTTTTATTTTTATTTTTCTTATTGGGTGTATTTTGTAAATTAGTAAATTTTTTATTATTTATGATGTGGTTGGATTTTAATTATTGTGGGGTGCAGAGAGTATAGTTGAATGACAGCCCAATTGCAGTTTTTCATCATACTTTTTTGCCATTCTCGTCTCAGTCCGCTGAAAATGGGCTGCTGGCTTGTGCCCTAAAGAAAGACATTGATAAGAAAATGATTCGAGACCTAAGAAAACCTGATTTGGCCTGTTGGCCAGGATGAATATTTTTAGTTGAGCAATTAAATTGCACGTCTTTGTTTTTTGTAAAAATCGTCCGGTGTCCACAGTTAATCGCACTGCAATTAAATTCGGATCGATTCGGGAGGGTCGTACTAAGGGGACAAAACTCTCCCAACAAGTAAATTGCACATTTTTTTATTATTATTATTCGAACTTATATTAAAGCATAGATAACCTGTAAATTCTTATGAAGAAGAAGAAGAAGAAAGAAAGTGTATAATGTACTGTAAGTTTATATTATATATATATACAGAAATTCTCATATGAGAGCCTAAAATAAGGTCTTAAAATGAGACCCTATCTTTTGGGGTCTAAATTGTTTTTTTTCTTAAATTTGAAAATTTTATAGTTGTATTTTGATCGGTCTTACGAATCCAACGATATATATTTTGTTAGAAATAAAAAATCAAATTCATTGTGATTGAAACATCAAATATTTTTAATTTATATTCGATGGTCCAGAATTTTCATGTTATTTTTTTTCTAACAAAAAATATATCATTGGATTTGTAAAACCGATCAAAAAACAAATATAATTTTTAAAAAATTAATTTGAACCTAAAAGTGATCCCAAAAAATAGAACCTCATTTTAAGATCTTATTTTAGTATCTTATAGGAGAATTCATATATATATATATATAGTCAAGTGTAAAAGTGTGTTAGAGAAATTCCAAAATGTTAGATATCCTGAACCAGATTAAAATATCTAATCTCCAACATCACACACATAATTGATACATTTCTCAATAATGCAAGCGAGTGCTACTTGTTAAAGCCAGGGTGGTCCAACATCACTCATCTATCAAAACACACATAAAGCACTTTAAAAAAAAAAACACACACACACACACACACATATATATATATATATATATATATTTTTCGTCCATTTTCATAATATGATTAGACCTGAGGGCTGAGACAGGCCCTAAGGAAATTAAGCGGATTCATCAGTTTGTGCCTAAAGTGGCACGGTAAGTTGGTATGCTATTGCAATTATTTTGTATAAATAATAAGGTGTTCTTGCGAGCCATGGTGCTCATTGGGCCGGCCGGTTGCCGAAAGCCCTATGTTTGAGTTGAGGCAGAACCCAACTCTTAAGGATTCGTGTATCCATCCTCTCGATATATGGGTAGAATGTTAATTGTAAGTTATGTGACGTAGGGACAATGATCGAACTCAAGTATTTCAGTTAAATGACCTACTCTTCTCAAGCCGATTACCATTGCGTTTTATAGGCTCATACTCTTTCGATGAGAGATTATGAAGGAAAGTAAATTTTGTATGAATTAGAGAAATCATTTCTTGACTAATTTGTTTTTGGGAGCCGAGTCCAATCAGCTCGCATTGGTTATGAATATATTGTATGTATTAATCTTATCATGCTTTTAGGGTTTGACAACAAAACATGTGTTCATCAACCAAACTTTGCATACGAAATCTCTCTCTTCTTTGTTCTCTGTATTTCACAGCTTTTCAGAAAACTTTCTAACTTAAAACCCAGAAAGCAAAAGAAGAAGAAGAAGAAAAGCTGAATTGTTGGTGTCAGTAGCTGAAATGTTTTTGTCTGATGGATCAGACTGGACACACCATATGCATGCATTGAACTCATCAATAAAGCACAGAACAGATTGTCATTGGCCCAATTTTCAAATGGCCTTTGCCCACTCTTTCTCTCATCATTGGATCTCTTTACATAGCATTTCTGAAAGACTACTCAGAGCATGGAGACCGGAGAGTGGACCATCCTTATCAATAATCAAAACCCTTTTTTTGCACCACATGACAGATCTATGTAGGGTCGCAAAAGAAAATGGGTTCCGCGTTGATTTCAGGTCGAATAATATAAGTGTTTACGAAATTTTTGAACATGACTTGTATTTAAATCTGAATTTCGAATGTATGTATGATTTATGTTTTGGCCATTCAGATCCAAAACCCTAGATTCATGTATGATTATCTGTTCTTTTCAGCACATGACAGGAGGCCATTGTCAGTTTTTAAACTTTAAAGTGACTTTTCTTTTCTCTTTTATTCTCTCTTTCAATGTGAAAAGAAAAGAAAAGAGGATTACAATACACACCTGCAACTGGTACGACAGATCGTGGTGTGTTTGTGTTTTTTTTCTTTCTAACTTGAGTAATTAATTTATGTATAAGAGTAGAATACAATGTGTATATAAATAGGTATCTATTAGTCTATAGTAACTGACACACGCTACCTGCCTAACTGGTCATGCATTGCTTCTACTTTCGACTAAAAATCATGTAAGTTAGAAACCAGAAGACAAAAGATTTCGTTGGAAGAACCTCTCTTCCTCCCATCCCCTCTCTCTCTCTCTCTCTATCTCGAGTGGTGTGTTTGTGTGCTTGTTGTGTTCGAAAAATTGTGCCGAAGAAATGGGAGAACCCAATTCAGATCAGAGACAGATGAATACCCAACAGACCCCAAAGAGGAAGAAAGGAGGCCTAGTTACCATGCCATTTATCATAGGTACATGCGTTTGATCTTCAATTCATCTGTATATTTATGTTGTTTTACACGTTTGATTTATGTTGGGTTTGGGTTATATGTGTGTATATATATATGCAGCAAATGAGGCATTTGAGAAGGTTTCAAGCTATGGGTTGACGCCTAACATGATATTCTACTTGATGAGAGATTACAGAGTGACAGTAGCTAAAGGCACCAACATACTCTTCTTCTGGTCAGCTGCTACCAATTTCTTGCCTCTTTTGGGTGCTTTCGTCTCTGATTCCTATCTGGGTCGATTTCTCACCATTGCCTTGGGCTCCATCGCCAGTTTCTTGGTAACATTGATCTTCAGATTCTTTGTTTTGTCTTCTTTTTATGCCTGCAATTGATTCTGATGAGCAGGCCAGTTATTATTCTCTAATGGTCAGTTGTGTTTTTGGCTGGATTGAAATACAGATACTAAGCAATTGATGAAGCATCACTGTTGATTTTGACAGAAATAGAAAACAATTGTGTCAAGTGACTTCCTTTTCCGCTGCCTATGAGTCTGTGTCATGTGACTTGTCCATGTTACGGCACCTTCTAAATATTTTTTGCTTTTTGAATTAAAGGGCTGGGCCTAGATTCAAAGACCATAATCCATGGCCTCACCAATCAATTCTCTGAACTCTGAAGTGTTGGCTTGGACTTGGGATCTAACTGCGTGGAGCCAGAGGGTTTAACATGTATCAGAGATCATACACATGAAATTATACCCTAAGTTTTGAGTAGAAAATAAGAGGATTATTAACCAAGCTTGTTACAGATGAACCAGTTGCGATTCTTTTAAAACAAATGGTTTTGTGATGATTTGATCACACTTTGATCTTTTGCTAATTGTATATTTAGTCATACCTGTATGTGTATGTGTATAAGATCACCTATTGTTCTAATTGTGCATAGTCATACCTGTATGTGGATTTCAATATGCCATAACTAGTCATACTTCTTATGTTCTAATGGAAGAAACACTGAAATATGCCATAACCTGAACCTTTTTTGCAGATGAAATTATAATTGAATGAGAAACATGAATCATTCTTATTGTTATTGTCTGTATTAGAACCGGAAAATCTATCGTCCTTGCGATGTGGTTATCTTGTGGGTGTGTAAATATTAATCATCTCATGAAATTTGGAATGATACAGGGAATGGTCCTCTTATGGTCTACAACAATGATTCCACACATAAAGCCTCCACCATGCAATCAATCTACTCAAGGTTGCGACTCCCCGACTGCAGGGCAAATGACTTTTCTAATATCCTCCTTTGTCCTCATATCAATTGGAGCTGGTGGCATTAGGCCATGTTCCTTGGCATTTGGGGCAGATCAGTTGCAAGATAAAGTAAACTCAGGAGACAAGAGGGTCTTGGAGAGTTTCTTTGGCTGGTACTATGCCTCCTCCGCTGTTGCTGTGCTGATTGCTTTAACTGGTATCGTTTACATTCAAGATCATCTTGGATGGAAAGTCGGATTTGGAGTTCCTGCTATTATCATGCTCATCTCGGCATTGTTATTCTTCCTTGCATCTCCACTTTATATCAAGCGAAAAGCAAAGCAAAGTTTATTCACTGGTTTTGCTCAGGTGGTAGTCGCTTCCTATAAAAATAGAAAGCTCTCCTTTCCTCCTCTAAATTCAAAAGGAGGGTACTATCAGAAGAGAGACTCAAACGTCATTGCTCCAACTGATAAATTAAGGTATCACTTCATCAATGTAATTAGATTTGTCTAGTAGTTTGGTCGCTGATGTTGTTTCAAATACTCTTGTCAAATTAATACTGCCAGGTTCTTGAATAAAGCTTGCATCATCAGTAATCCAGAATCAGATTTCGCACCGGATGGATCACCTTCAAACCCTTGGAGGCTTTGCTCGATAGAGCAAGTAGAAGAGCTCAAAGCACTCATTAAGGTTATCCCAATATGGTCTACAGGAGTCCTAATGTCGATAAACATTAGCCAAAGCTCATTCCCATTGCTCCAAGCCAATTCAATGAACCGACACATCACTTCAGGATTCCAAATACCAGCAGGCTCTTTCGGGATGTTCACAATTATTACTCTAACCATCTGGATACTTCTCTACGATCGAGTAATCCTTCCCTTAGCATCGAAGATCAAAGGTAAACCTGTAATACTAGGTGTTAAACTAAGAATGGGAATTGGGATATTCTTTTCCTTCCTTTCCATGACAGTTTCAGCAATCGTTGAGAACATTCGACGCAGAAGAGCAATCAATGAAGGCTTTGCAAACAATTCCCAAGCAGTACTTATGGACATGAGCGCAATGTGGCTTGTCCCGCAACACTGCTTGAACGGTTTAGCTGAAGCCTTCAATGCTATAGGCCAAACAGAGTTCTATTACTCTGAGTTCCCAAGAAGCATGTCAAGCATTGCTTCTGCTCTATTCGGACTCGGTATGGCTGTGGCTAACTTGTTAGCAAGTGTGATTCTGAGCAGTGTGGATCACATCACTTCCAAAGGAGGAAAAGAAAGTTGGGTTTCAAACAACATCAACAAGGGTCACTATGACAATTACTATTGGGTTCTTGCCATATTGAGCTTCATTAACATGCTCTATTTTTTCGTTTGTAGTTGGTGTTATGGACCTTGTGCAGAACAATACACAAACTTAGAGAAAGGCGATCAAGAGTTAACCGAGCTCGATAAGTCGCCTGCTTGAATTGATGATATTCTTGTGTGTGACATAGTGAATGTATGTATGCTCGTGTGGTTTGGATTATAGAAATCAAGATTATAATGTTAAAGTTATGGTATTTATCTGCTATTGTACTTGTGAGCCTTTTTTGTTTTGTCATGTTTAATAGCACATAAGAGGCATATTGTAAGGTCTAGAATGACTACTGAAGCAAATGATGGGCTTCTATTACTAGCCCATATGTCATATTGATGGGCTTGAAGAGTTTATAACCAGCCCATATATCTGTCTTTGGATCCCTCAAAGAAGAAGCCCACTTTAGACATTTTGAATGGGGACCAATATTACCTTTTTTGTTCAAGTGGCATGCGCATGTCCTTTATAAATAAAATATATATATATATATATATATATATTTGTGTGCCCTATGAAACACTCATTGTATTGTCTTTTACTCTTTAATTAGTGCTTGTACCCTTTTTTTAAAGAAAATAAAACCCAAACTATTTGTAGAGATATTGTTCTCGAGATTCACATATTTTTATCTTTAGAAGTGTCATATATAATTGAGATGTTTGGAACTTGACTTTAAAGTATTTTATTTTTCTGCAATTTTTGGATGTGAGATATTTTATTTTAACACTTTTGTTTGTAATGATTCACGATTTACAGAGTCATGGAGTAAGGAAAAATTTACTATACGAAAGGAAGTTCTAATGGGAATATTGAGAAAACATGGTTAAGATAACTTAGTAATTGGAAAAATAAAATAGTACTAGCTAGACCAAAAATATTAAATTGTCTACACTTAATTGGGAAAAAAATAATACAGTTTTACCACCCAAAAGGATCATGGTAATACATTTTTAAATTTTTCTAATTTTTACTCTAAAATGAGTCTAATAATATGTTTTAATTAATCACTGAATTAGTTTTATTATAATAAGAGAATGTCCAACCCTTACCCTAAAATATGGTACATGATTTCTCCTATTTGAACTCAAAAATTTATTTTAGGTTATCTCTATTATAACACTCTTCCAATCACACATCCTCTTTTCATATCACATCGTATATTTTAATATTTCAAAATATATTAAACCAAAAAATATGAGAAAAAATATAAGAATAAGAGAGAATAAAAAAAGTAAGAGAGAGAGAGACAATAAAAAAATATAATATAAGAGAGAGTGGTAGATTCAGGAATCGAATTCATTGGGGGCATAATAAGATTAGCAGGAGGATTTTTTTCTTATACTGTTTTCAACTATCGTGAGAGAATGTGGGACAATGAGGCATGCCCTAATTAGAGAGACCATTAAGAGTGACATTTTGGAGCTTACATTTTTATTGGGGACCTTCTTCTTCTTCTTTTCCTTCCTAGGTCTGCTAAATAAAGCCCAAGTAAAAAAATCCCCAAAATTTCTCTGGAGATATAGTTGATAGGGATAATGATGGTCATTATTCATTTTTGGACTCATAGACATTCAAGTCTAACAAAAGAAGTTGGATATAAAAATATTCATAAAACTGTCAATTATCTTTCGATCTTTATCATTCTCTCTCTTATAAGTCTATTTTCTCTTTCTTCTTCCCCCACTTCCTTTCATCTTTTCTTCTTCCCTGTCTTTTCTTCATCTTTTTCTTCTTCTTCTTTGTCTCCCCATTTCTTCTTCCTCCTATTTTCTTATTCTTCTTCTTTGTTGGATCTGAATTTCTTCTTTTTTTGTATGCATCAATGAGTTCTTCTTCCTTTTCTCTCCAGATCAGTTTTTTATAATTTAAAGTTCAAAAACCTTTAGATATGATAATGTTTCTATTATTCCTTGTTTTCATTTAGGTGTGTATATGTTGAGTACATAATTTTTGTTTTGAATTTTCTTGAATTTTATGAGTGTTGAATCTAAAAATAATCTGCAGATTCTATCAATCGCTCATATGTGTTCATTCAGACTTCTTCATGTTACTATTTCAAACAGTAACATACTATAAACAATCCATTGGTCATATTTTCTTCTGCTTTCTCTCAGATTTGTACGATCTCTAAACGTTGAGCCCTAAATCCTAAACATAAAACAGTGTCATTGAAACAAATTATAATCTCAGATATCATAACATATTATGATCTAAAAACAGTAATATTGAAATAGTAACCATATATATGTACGATTTATAAACCCTAAACCCCAAGTCTTAACCCCTAAATCATAAATCTTAAACTCTAAAACATAAATAGTAACATTGAAACAGATTATGATATCAAAACAGTAACATTGAAACGTTAACATATGATTCTAACGATCTCCAAACCTTAAACTATAATCCCTAAACCCCTAACGCATAAACCCTAAATAGTAACATTGAAACAGATTTTGATCTCAGGTTTCATAACATATTATGATATCAAAACAGTAAAATATAACTGTACAATCTCGAAACCCTAAACTATTTTTGACATGCTCGAAACCCTAAACCCTAAGCTATAAACATTAAACCCCAAATCCTTAATCATAAACCCTAAATAGTGTCATTGAAATATATTATGATCTCGTATATCATAACAGATTATGATAACAAAATAATAATACATTAAACATTATATAAAAACATATAAAAATATATAATTGTACGATCTCATATATGAACTCAAATTATGAAATCAGATGTAACAAGATGAAGACAAAAGAAGATTTTCATTTTGCCTCCAAATATAATCTCAGACCTCATATACATCTCAGATCTAACAAGAAGAAGAAAAATAAAAAATGGTGGTGGAGGTGCGACAATGGTGGAGGTGCGATAGTGACGGTGGTGGACAGTGGCATTGGCAGCACTGGGAATGGAGAAGAGATGTCTTCGATTTAAGTATTTCCTAAATTTATGTCTATTGATGAAGAATGACAAATATGAGATTATATAAAATATTAATTTTTAAATGAGACATCTATATGAAAAACAGGTGCTTTACTTATATGACAGTTTTATTTTATTGGAACTATGTGTCTAATTTTAATCACATGAGCACTTATGTGTCTTCCCCAAGTTGGATAATACAACATGCAAATACCAAAACTAAGAGAGCCATTAAAAGTTCCATCACACACAGAGAGAGAGAGAGAGAGAGAGAGAGAGAGAGAGAGAGAGAGAGAGAGAGAGAGAGATAGAGAGAGAGAGAGAGAGAGAGAGAGATGAGAGAGATGAGAG